>JAWWMS010000208.1:11289580-11325894 GCA_035048045.1 Chlorospingus semifuscus | reverse complement strand
AAAAGAACCAAAGGTCTAATTAAAAAGTATAAATTAGTTTAACAAAAATTTTTGCGTGTCAATCTATATCCCAAAACATCTTTAGGTGTTTATGTAACAATGAATCAGTGAAAAGAAAAGAAAGATTCTTTAAGTTTGCAAAAATCTGCATTTATATATTTCTTTTCATCTCAAATACTTCCATTTTGATTTCAAAATTATTCCCAGGTAAATTTAACCTATGTAGTTATTTTGGTCAGTTTGTGGATGACATTATTTACTGTTTCTTTCAGACTGTAGTTATTTAGATTATTTGGCAAACAGATTGAGGAAAGTAATACAAAACAGACATAATTAAAAGAGATGACTGTATGTCCACACACTTTAGAGTTATTTACTGGTTGTTAAGCTACCTCATCTCTTTTCTGTGATTACTTTTAATATTGATGTAGGCAAATAAAGGCAAGAGTATACTGCAGAACCCATACAAAAACAGGAGCAGTTTTCAGTTCTCGTAGCTGTAATACATTGAGATTTCCTTTGTGCATTCTGTGGAAAACCCTCATTCCTGATTCCAGAGTGGAAATTCACCAGTAAATGTTTGCCCTCTGTTTTTTCGCCAGAGGATCAGTTGACTACCTTATTTCATGCAAGGGAATTTCCCCTTTTTTCCTAGGCTAGTCAAGGAAGAAGGAGCAGGCTGGCTGATTGGCCAGCCATGCAGAAACTTCGTCAGGTCTATGCTGTTAAAAAATTAATCGGAAGCTTTTCCCTCCATAAGGACAATACCTTTGCATCTATATACTGAAAATGTGTGGACTTTTTCTATCACAGGAAGCATTTTACAAGTTCAGCACAATGGAAACTTAATTGTTCAGCCACCTTAGGCTTGGTCGTGTAAGAGAAATAAGAATTATTGTAGACACAATCATGTTTCCAGGAAAGAAAGTAATGTACGGTCATATGAGAGACAAGTACTCCAAAGCTGTACATAGTCAAAGGACACACCAACCAGGCTCTCTGGCTGAGCATGGTTTGTCCTCAAAAAGCACAAGGTGGAATTTGTTCTGAACACCTCCCCAAAGAAAAATTATTGCAGTGTAGAATCCTGGGGAACAAATTAAGTGTAAGAGACAGCAAATATGGTAACACTGCAGGCTGGTGGTTTGTGTTATTGCTTTAAAAATAGTAGGCTTATATCAGAGAATGTTTTGGCTAGAGAGCCATTTTGTACAAGTCAACAATTTCAATAATTCTGCTTACAATGCAAGTGTAATAGTAAGTTATGTCAATTAGATGTAATGCTTTTTCTTATTTTTCTTTGTCTGAATCTCCATGCTTAAACAGTTCTTTACAACTGGCATTTTGAAAGTCAAGTAGGGAAACCAAAAGATTACCTAGGAATATCTGAAGGGAGAAGGAAAGACAGGGTTAAGGGGTGTTTAGCCAGAACTCCTCTCTTCCGCTAAGAGATTAATCCAAGAACAATGCACAGTGCTCCCAAATTTCAATTATTAAAATAATTTAAACCAAAATTGAGTTGGATGTCTTGGAATACTTTCATACCTAGTGGGAACATATATTCAAAACCAAGGTAATTAGGCAGTAAAGAAAAAAAATATGGTTTTGCTGGAGGCTCACCTAATGAAAACACAAATGGCTCTAAACACTGCAAAAAAGGACCTACCATCACAAGATGGGGACAATGGCAAGGAAGTGCCTTTCCAACATGTTCTCAGGGACACAACAGGGCCAAAACTCACATTTTGGTATCTGGTACTTCGCAGAGAAATTAGCACCACTACAACTTACCTTCTCTGGCAGACTTGAGGATGCCTTCATCAAAAATGCCTCACCCTCATTTTGTGCCGCTACTTTTCAGACAGACATATTTCCTTATCTTATATCTTATTGAAAGAATAAGAAGTGCAAGGTAGTAACACTTCCTGCTGGAGCGAGGGCAGTTTCAGGGGTAGTGCTGACACTTGCCTGCAGCCTCAGCCACAGGAATTCTTATCACAGCATTCCAACTAGCAGTGCTAGACTAGTGCCTAGTCAGCTAGGCTGGGATTCCTCTGCCTGTGTTTCTACCATTATCATAGTTTCATCAATGTCAGATATGTAAGATCACTATAGCATTTTAAATCCCCAACATACAAAACAGGAGGGTGTACTTCTTTTCTGCTTTTCTAAATAGGGAGGAAAAGGGTTTTTTTCTTTGCAAAATTTTGATAATTTTGTTTCATTTTAGGAGGTCTCACACTGGACTCTGGTCCCATCAGAAAAATCCTTTTTGTAGACCTGAACTCTTTGGGGCTAAATCTGAGTTTTCCTGCAGGAATTATTGTCTCATCAGGAATGCACCATAGTGGACCAAAGCAGACTGTCTCTGCTGAGTGAGTGGAACATCCTATCTTGCCTGAGTTTCAATTACATCCTCCAAGCATTTATGTATTCCTCAAAACCCAAAGGGAAAACCAGACTGGATCTTTGTGGTGCCACTCTCAGGGAAGAAGAAACTCCTGGCCTCGGGGTCACACAGTGTGGAGTCACAGCTGTTTCCTCAGGATGTCTCAGGCCAAGCCCAGAAAAAAGGGGAGGAAGGGATAACCACAAGTAACTTGACAAGTGGCATCAGTGGTCAGGTTCAAAATTTAGGGATGGGGTTCATTTTCTCTGGCATTATTTCCAGTAATTCTGGATGACAGTCAGAGTTGTCAGTAATACAAGGTGAATCTGAGAAATAGTGGGAAGAAAAATTTAAGGCAGGTATGAAACTCATTCTTTCCAACACTGCAAAATTCAGATGAACCCTCAGGAGTTCATTAAAATTCACTATGATAATAATTCTTTCTTTTTTCTTCCTGCCACAAAATGATGCCTCTTTGACAATTCTTAGTGAAGCTGAAGTGTTAGGAGGCTTTGTCCCTTCTGCAGCTCCTCAGTCATAAAACAAATGCCACACACCTTGCTTCTTTCCAGGCACAAACAAGTATTTTTATTTTAACAGAAAGAATGAGGGGGAAATGCTTCTAAATTACAGATGAATAAATAGAATGTTCTACTTGTATTGAAAAACAAAAACTTTAATTTCTTAAAAATTATCTCCCATTTCTATCCCTCCATCCACCAGTGTTTCCTGAAGACTAACAATATCCCAGTTCACTAATCAGGCCATCACCTTGTCCACAAGGTCATCCAAGGTGAGAAGAAATATAAATATTGCTTACTTGATCAGCCACACAACTCCAATATTGATAAGTGAATAGTCAACATGAACAGTTCATAGCAGAATTGCCACAATTAGCAAAAATAGGAATTAAACTGCTCACAGGAAACTTCTGATTTAGTGTAAGAGCTACATTTGACCCCCAAATAAATGTTTTCTACTTCTTGATTCATTGATTCATCTACCTCTACTAAAGACTATTACATTATATTTTAAAGGATTTAGCATCACCATTTTGTTTAGAATATAAATCTTGTGCTTATCTGTAAGCTGTCCATAATTGCTGCAGACTTTCACAGACAGCTCTTTGTGGGGTTTGAGATATAAGACTTTAGCAAAGGATTTGGTATTTTAGGGATGAAATATTTATTCTTAGGGACTTTTAAAGCATAGCTGTGGCTTGAATCAGTTGCTTCACTTGCCATGAGCGGGAACCAGTTCCAGAACAGTAGTTCTTGCAGGCAGACAGGAACAGGCATTCCTGCCACCCAGTATCCATTACACAGTGCTGTAGGAAAAAGGCACTCAGTTCTGAGCGTCATCCTGGGGCTGTTGGGATGGGCCGCAGGTAGCATGAAGGCCTTTTCATCACATTCACTGAGTGTTTCACAAAATGTTCCTCTGGTGTGTTTTGGTTGGTTTTGTTTGTTTGGGTTTCTTATTTTGTTTGTTGTTTGTTTGTTTGTTTTGTTGTTTTGTTTCGTTTTTTTCCCTGAGGGAAAAAAAGCCATTTAGAGTTAGCATGTGAAAAAAGCAATTAAAATAACAATTTTGCTAAGAAGTGATAAACACTGCTTTTTAAGGGTAGCACCTACTAGAATTCTCTATAAATGTTATTGTAAGTTTTTTTAATGCTCCTTCTTCCTGGTGTTTTTAGATTGCCTAAATTTTTCTCTGGGTATTCCTGTTCCTCTAGAAGCTGGATGTGTTGCCAGTGTCTTTATAAATCAGTGGTGCAAACAAAATCCTCACGCAAAACAGAGAGAAAGGTGCAAACAGAAGGTGAGTTGTGGTTAATTCACCTCCCCAGAAAATGGGAAAACTCATTTATACTTTATTGCTTCTTAAAATTTCTAATCCGTTAATTGCCTAATTTCTATCTTAATATTTCCAAGGTGTGAATTTTCTACATAGAGGCAGCAGAAGGCTTGTCAGTGATGCAGACTAACTCACAGACTAACTGCCTTCCCACAAATAAGGACAAGAATGACTTAAGACAGTTTTCATCCTCAGGAGCAGCATCCTCCAGTTCAGCAGGAGATGCAGACTGCGTGCCCAGAATGAAGAAGACTCAGTGGAAATTTCAGGAATCAGGGAAACAGCTTGGGGGAGAGAGAAAGAACCTTGGGACAGAAACAGTCTTCAAGAGACTAAACATTTTTCTTTTTTTTTTTTCTTTCCTTCATTTTTGGTGGTGAGTGCACAACTTTTGTTCCACCAGGACTCCAGAAAAGGAGCAGCTTTGGTGTGCCTTTCCCAGCTCCTGCAGCATCCTCCCATGTGCTGTGGGATGGAGGTGCCTTTGCACATGCAGTGGCACCATTTCTCTCTTCCTGGCCCAGGTCTTGGTGCATTTACAGCTGTAAAAAAGGAGGTGCTTAATTCCATTTGAGAAGTGCCCAACATACCTAACAGAGCAAAGGCAGATAGAGTAATGGTGATAATAAGCTAAAGTCTAATTTGTTACACACAGGAGCAGCCTTGATAAAGACCTATGTATGACGTAAGAAAAGGTTAAAAGTGACTTGAAATCACCTAGTGTGACAAGGTGAAAATTATTATAACCTCACTTGCATCTTATGACATTGATTACCTTTGTGTGTGTCCATGATTATACATCTCCATCTCCATGGAGGAATCAGGCTCTTTACTGCAAAACACTGAAATCTGCACCACCATGTTTTGTTCAACAATGGTTTTGTTTGCAAGGATGTGTTCTGTTCTGCATAAACAACTAAATTCTTCCATACTCTGGTCCAATATAGCACATGCTTCCCTTTGAAAATGATCAGCTTCTACGCTAAAATCTTCTGGCTGAAAATTGAAGATCATACAAACTCTTCACAGTTCATATTTTCTTATCAATGTATAATTAGAGGTTCCCATAAAACAGGCTTATGAAATATGAACTGTTCCTGACTAGTAATGTCAAAGTTGTTCCAATGGCTTATTTTCATTAGTTGCAACATCCTGTAATCTTAATAAGAACATAGTGCCTTAAATATCTAATAAAAATAGAGCATGAAACCATGAAAGAAAATTATTTAAGAGTCTGCTGATATTAATGGTTGGCAGTGATTTTGTTTTAACTTTATTCTGTAACAACCTAGATGCAGCATTCCCAAAGCCACATTGCATTGCAAGTAAGGAACATGGGGTTTTTTTAGGGCAGGTGGGTGCTGTTATTAGTCAAGCAAAGAGAAAGACAAGGCAAAAATCAGAAATAAGGATGGGAGAAAGTAAATAGAGCTGTAAGCTGAAGGGGAGAGCAGTACTTGTGTTGTGCATAAGATTTTTTGGCCCTTTTGACATGGAAATTTCTGCTTAGTACAACCATGCAAAGTAATTAGCAAGTATTTCTGATGGAAGAGCATTTCAGACTATCTCACACTATCTGTAGGAGAGGCTTCATTAGCAGCAACACATTTAGGACACACATTAACTATGTGTATTTAAAACACACAACTGAAGAAGCAGGGATACCTTTTAAAGCCCTACCTGACATTTCTCTGCTAGGAGCCCCCTCCTCTTGCTTTAAAAATTGCACTTCATAAATTGCACAAGATTTGTATCAGCTTTTTAGGTAAATTCTTTTAATATAAATTCACTGAAACACAATGAATCCTGTTCCCTTTTTACCTGAGGAACAGAAGCAGATCAATCTATCATCTACATCCAAGTGAACCTGAAGCCTGGCTGCATTTATGTTGAGCAGCGTTGGGCCTGCCTGGGCATCCCTGCACTTCTGAATGCTCCCAGGAAGAAAAAAGGAGAGCACAGAGAAATGGGCCCTTGAGACTTCTGTGCACAAGAACAAGTGACGGCAGTGACAAGCAATGAAGCAATGTTGTTGCAAAGAAAATCTCAGCAGAAAATACTGTAATAATAAAAATAGTAATAGGTTTCTACAGTCAAACCACCTAAGATCCTGCAGTGACCACAAAACTGTGTCTGCTGCAGTTTTCTTCTCTCAATGTTTTTTCTGTTTGTCCCATCAGCTGTTTGTAGATGAATGCTTTGCTACAAGAAGCCAAGGGAGGAAGGTAACCTTCAGTGACTTGTGCATTAGATGAAAGCCAGAGCAGTCATGTGCAACAGTGCATCTCAGCAGACATCTTTGGGGCATGATAAACTTTTTGAATCCTATTTCTTGACTAGAAGTGGGAAGAGGCAGGATAGATTCTGCTGTAGGAAGAGCTGCAAAGCAACCAACTACTTTGTCATTTGCTTCCCACCCTCTTCCTTCTGCTCAGCATCCCCAATCCCTGTGAAAGTGTACCTAACCACAACAGTAATGACAAAACCAACAATAAATAGAAACTCCTTCACACACAACCCTGTGAAATTATATAAAGCAAGCCAAAGCTGTAGAGGACAGAAAAGAACAAGGCAAGAATAAAAAGCAGATGGGAATGCAGTTAATGGATTCATATGTTTCTGATATGGAAAGGCAGCCTTGCTAAATTTTTGATCAAACATATCTGCACTTTCAATAGAAGCCAGATTTAGGCTGTGAACTGTGAGGCAATGTGTCATAAAAAACCATATTTTGCTTAGGTGGTTCCCGAAAGTTACTTACCTTGAACGATCAGCGCTGATCACTGATCATTCTCTGCAGCTGCTTCTGCACCTCCAATGTTATTGCCTGAAAGAAACATTTGTAACAACATATCTGAGTGTTAATTTCCATTAAGGAAACAATAAATCATGTCATAGCTTTCTGAACTCATATGCATAGGAAAGGAATGACTTTTCTGGGACAGGATGATTTTCTATTCCTTTCCCTACATATGCAAGTCTATCCAGTTCCAGTAATGAATGGGGAGCTGAAAAACAGTGCTCCTTGCCTAATCTTATACTTACTTCTGTGTTCTTCCAGAGGCATGTCAGCATGAGGACATTTGATTGCCCCAACTTCCACTCTTCTCCAAAAACATCTGATATTTTTGGTTGTGGACGAAAGTTTAGAAAGATGACTCCTTGTGGGAGGATAGAATGTAAAAGAATAGAGATAGTGCAAAAGGCAATCTCACCCCTGAGGAGTTGCAGCTGTACTAATCACCAAAGATAGGAACAGGCTTGCCCTCAATAGGCCACAGCTGTGTCCAATAAGGATGAGAGCTATAAAAGAGGGGTGAGCTGCTTGAGGAGAGCTGGAGTTGCTTGGCTGTGAGACATCACTGAGAAGATATGGGAGATTTGCGATAAGATGACGACAACTCCCAAGCTCCATATGGATATATAGTTTATTATTCAATCAGCCTTTCAAATACTTTAAGTTAGCAAAGTTATTTTCCCACACACTTCTTTGCCTCCTCTTTCATAATTAGGATGGGAAGGAGAAAAGGGAGGAAGGCACAGGGTGAAATTTCATTTCACTTCTGTGTGAGCCATGCAAATGGAAAGGCTGGTAATGGACACTCCTTCCGAATTGCCTTTGCACTTATAAGGGCCAGGTTTGGCACCCAAGGCAGAATCAATCATGGTAACAATTCACTGAAAAATATGATGAAATGAGATCCTTAAATCTGATAGGCCCTGATGCCTGCAATTAATTAAAATATATTTTAGTTTGTGCAATAGCTGGCACTAGATTTCTTTACCTCCTAAAAAAACCCCCAAAAAACCCCAAAAACTAGGAGGCAGCTCCCCATCACCCAGAGCAAAAATGCTTTATATCTTTAGACCTCGGTTCCAGGCACCAGCACATTGCAAATTCTACTGGCCTTTTGGCCCATGGTATATGGACTCTGTACTGCTTTGAGTTAATCTACTGACCGATTTAAAACCTTGTTTTTAAATCTGGGAACAAACTGGACAAAGGGAAATCCAAGAAGAAATTGAGCAAAACATGACACGGAGGTGAAATCTTGTTTTCCATATATAGGGCCAAATGTGAAGTCAGTGGAGAAGATTTGAACATACAGAGGTGGAGCTGAAGGCAGGATTTGGCCCTTGAAGCTGTGGATTATTAGGTTTGGAAGAGAATTCTGGTCGCTCCATTGCAGCTTGGCACTGACAAAATATGACTTCTGGATCTCATCCCAACAAGACAGGCATTATTTCAAACAATAATTGTTTTGTTTGCCTAGCTTAGGATTTCAGTCAGTTATAAATACATCTTTTAAATTAAATTTCCCTTGGAAAACAATGATTAAAGAAATGAATTATTGGTTAAACTTGGGGTATTCTTGGTGAAATCTAGAACTTAGGGTGGCGTCTATTGAGCCTAAACCACTGCTTAGTTTTTGCCATGACCGCAACAATAGAATGTTCAGTCTCAAGCAGAGAATGAGTTGGCCTCATGGTTTCCTTTGCCTTTCCTGTAACAAGGCCAAAAATTCACAGGCAGCAATGGCACAAAGTCTGCTGTTTTTCTCTCTCTCCCTGCTCAGTGAGGACAGACAAACTGTGGCTCTCAAAACACTTCACCAGTGGACCACACACAGCCTGAGGTTAAAACTATTATTGTTGCTTTGTCAGGCCTTTCTTGTCTGCTCTGCCAAATGAATTGCTTGTTCCTTTATTAAACAGGATTCTTTTCCAGTAGCTATCTCCCTTAACCTCAAAATGATCTCCGTCCCTAGTGAAGAAAAATCAGCTGTGTACTCTTGTCCGTTACTGAAATGGCAGAGACAACATTTCACCTATGGATGTTATAGAATGTTCCCTGAACCTCGCACAGAAAAGGCAAACAACAAAAAAAAGGCAAAACCTCATATTTTTCCTCCCTTTGGGGCTGGAGAGTAAGTGTATAGTACTCAGGTTTCCCCCAACCTCTTTAATTGACCCTTCAGAAAGTAAAGCCTGACTTTTTTCTTACAAAATGTTAACTTTTTTCTTAGATTTATACCTATCGATGAGATATAAGAACTGTGTAGAAAGCCCTTCTGCTTTCTCTGATTTTTCAAGGGATGAGCAAGATGATTTTCTAAAAGAAAGGCTTCTGACTCTGTGTGCAGAGTGCCTGTCACTTAATGTATCTTTGGTCATTGTCAGCTTTTCAAAGACTTCAGAAGATTCCCTAAAATATCTACAGGACTATCATTATCTTCCCTTGTTCAGTTTTCAGTTCACTGCTCCTATGTTCATATTGCCTCTCCTCATTTTCCTAGGACTGTGAGAAGAAGTCCCAGAGTCCAACTTTCACTTTTTATTCTCTTGTCCAAGTTTAGGGCAAATTTGAGAGGAAACCTCCAAAGGGGTTCCTCTAGAAAGTAGATTTAACCAGCACCTCCCCCAATTGATTTGGGAAAAGATTTCCTTGGAGAAATGTGGAAAAAACCTGTTTATCTAACAGGCAAAGCATTCCCCAGTACAAAAAAATGAACAATATTAAACAATAAAACTTCTTGCCACTCTGAAGAGATGAGGAACTCAGGAGGTGCCCTTGGTGGGCTGTAGCTCAGCTCACTCAGTTTGTTATCAGTTTGTTATCAGTCCCTCAGTGCTGGAAATGCCGTGGTGGCCACAGGTGTGAGCTGCTGGTGTGCTGGGTGTTCAGTCCAGAGCAGGCCCAAGGAAAAGAAAAACTGCAGTCCAGGGAACCTCTCTGTCTCAGCCAGATAAAAACTAACTAAAATCAAAGGAGAGATCTGTCCTGCTGTCTGTCCATCCACAGACAACATAGTCCCGTAGAGGGACTGTGGAGGAGGGAGGGCAGCGTCTGAAAACAAACTGCACACTTCTTCTCTGCCACGCCTCATTCTCAGAACCAGCCTTAAAGGTGCACAACTTATTGGTGGGCTACACAGACAAATGGGGATACAATTCAGCACCATAAAGTCACCCCAGGACAGTACAGTAAATTTTCTTCTGGTGCAGCCTTTTTTGTTTTACCCTTCCCTTTGACTTCCTCTTTTCTGTCACCAGTTTTGTTTTCCTAACTGTTTATCAAGGCCTCACTTAGTAGCTCGGCACAGAAGGTCTGTGTTAACAAATCTACAATCATGGTCCAATCAGATTTAGATGTGATTTCTTCCTTTTGTTGACTGGCAGGTGACAGTTAAATCTTTCAGGCTCTCTCAAGGAGGTGGCAAATATTTTGATTTTTTTCATCTGGGATTTTCCTTAGATGAAAAAGATGATACCCTAAAGGGTTTGCCATCTGAAAGCATGGCGTATACCCAAGAAAGGTTATTTTTGCTGTGTTTTTCCCCCCAGAAAGCACAACCAACATGCCAAAGCTGGTTGGAAATGCTCAGATCACAGCCAAACGAAGTGGATTAATCTGTTTATTCTGGTTAATGATGCTGTAGTCTGAAGCCTGCTCTGTTCTGGGAAGAGGGGGAGCAAGGGCAGCTGTGGGGTGAACCTGCTGACCCCATAGCAAGGGCCACACCCCAGTCCACCCCCTTCCTACTCCTGTAGCACCTCCTGCACTGTCTGTTCCTTGCAGAGCGTGAGCATTTTGTGGCCAGGCTGGTTTGGGGGGCACTGGGCAGGCTCAACACCTTGCTGCAAGGGATGGAGATGGACAATTCAGCACCTCTGCCCTTGCATCAGAGCAAACACTCGCAGACTGAGTCACAAGGGAACGGCAAGGGAGGCTCACATCTCTGCTCCTGCCCTGGAGAAAGCAGACATGCAGGGCCCACAGAGACATAGGAATGTTTCCTGGCATGCCTTAAACTGGGGGCATTCAGCACCTTCTGCTAGAAACCCATGAAAATAGCCAGAGGAAGATTTTTGTTGATTCTGAGTAACAGTCAGCATTTCAAACATATATGATTCAAAGGACACAATATTTCAGATAAGGTCTGTGTTTAAATAGCAAACCTCAGCATAATGCACATGCAAAAAAAGCTGTTAAAAACTGACATCTGCCTTTTGCATGGGTGTGTGGCTACACACTATTTTTAAGTCAGTTTTCCAGAGAAAAAATGAACAGGAAAATGTGGGTTTGTTTAAGTTTCCCAAGTGGTCAAATCAGCTGGCTGTCATGCTGAGGGGATGGCACTTCCTCAAGCAGCATCCAGCAGAAGAGTACCTAAAGGAATTGTCCCTTCTCTCCCATGTGGAGAATGCACTGCTGAAGCAAAGCAGTCTTAACACAGTGAGAGCTACAAAGTTGTTTTTTCCCCACTGGGACAGATCAAACCTAAGCAGACCTCTAAGAACAAAGTATGTGTGTCACTGGGTGATGAGACTTTCCCCTGCAAGACAAACGCATGACAAATTGTACTGGGGAAGGCACACAGCCAGGCTGGAGGCTGTGCCAGGACTGTGCTGAACCAAACATGTGGGGAAGGAAATTTCTGGGGACATCTGCACCAAAACATGGACTCTTCTGAACTTCTGCAAGCAAATAATTAATGCCATAGTATTTGATAGATTTTGTACTGCATTAATATATAACTCTGAACTTCATATGAAGTGTTAGCAAGTTCTTTTCACAGTTAAGTTAGACAAAACAATCCTTTTCCAGCCTAGAAGGAACAGAGAACCAAGGGCCCAAAAAAAAACCATAAACAACAATGAATTGAGGAGAGCAATCTGGGAGGATGGGACTTCATAACCTGAAACTGTAATTGGACAATTAACCCCAATATTTAAATGGACCAAAACTTATAAAAGGGTGAAAACTCTTAAAGATGGACCTGTTGTCCATCTTGGGTGTAGCCTTGGCCAGGCTCTTGCACTGCCCAAGGTGTATCCTTTTAATAAATAGCTACTTTATTCCTTTAACACTGTCTAGCATCTGTTCTAGGTAGCCTCTCAAGGCATCATTTTCACAATATTTTATCTCCAGACTCATCTCAGTTTGACATCTAAGCAAGGGTCCCACCATAAAGAGAAGCAAGGGAGTATGTGCTGTCAAATTTACATCCAGTAGCCTAAATTAATTTTTATTACTTTAGAAATGTTTTGATTCCCCCTTCCCTCCCTGCTCAGTAGCCACTTAATCTAATAAAGCTTGCTTGTTAATATGATTCCTTCCATTTACACGCGTGGTCACGTAGGAGAGTCATTCTGCAGGTGACTGTGGGGAATCTCAAATGTACGGCTCTGTGCAAGCAGACTGAGCCTGTGTGTCTATATTCTTAGTGGATATAAGCTCCTGGCAACCATTAGGCAAAGGGAAGTGTTCTGGATGTAAACATTGATGAGGCCAGCATTTTTTAATTTCTCACTTCTTAAGAGATCTTTTCCAAAGGACAAAATACTTCTCTTGCAAGCAGTGGAATGCAGCTTAAAATGTAGTGCTGTGATAAGCATCTATCTAGTCTGGGAAAACAGGTTATGTTTTTAGACTTATTAGCAAAAATTGTGTTAAACCATTTTTAAATACTGTTTATCCTCCTGCATGAATAATGACAGGAACAAATTTAAAATATTAGTCTTATGAATAGCTAACATATGTTCCAAATCCTTGACTGTAAGGGGAGCTGAATTTTCCTTTAAAACTGATTATAAAAATAGGAAGTTTTTAATATGAAAAACAAAACAGATAAGCCAGGATACAATGAAGGAATACTTTGGAAAATTCCAGGTTTGTGTTTCTCCCTCCTCCCTTCCTTTGGCTGATGGTGGTCTGCAATCCTCTGGGCCCATATCTCCTGCTGATGCAAATGCAGTGGGGACTGATCCTCCCATCCTGTCAGAGAATCGACCTCAGAGGGCTTCTTCCAGTTTGCACCTTGTAGTGGCTTTGTCACTGTGGAAAGATGAGTTTACTGCAAGGCAAAATCCCAAATGAAATAAAAACTAATGCTTGTGATTAAGAAACCCTGGCATAGCATTTACATTGCTGAAGTACATCAAACACATCTGGAAAGTGCCTCTGTTTTTCCAGGAAGAGACACTGGAATGTGAATGTGGACTAGGCTGGGCCCTTATAAACTTGAAGAATGTAGGTCAGGTGCATTGCAAATCTGTTATCACATCTTTTTCCAGAAACAAGATGAGAACATTTAAAAAATAAAAGCCAAACAAATCATTTTGGTGAATGACTGGGGTTACACTGTGGCTGAATTTTGACTCCAAGATCAAGGCCATCTTTACAATAAATAATCTTTTGTTTATGTGGTGAGATGTTGATCGACATTTCACATCTGTTGTCTTTATCAGCACTTTCTTATTTTCCTCAATCCTCTCCCTTCTGCACTGCACCTGAAGAAACTACTTTCTAAAATAATCTGCTATTTTCTCTGAGTGTCACATAGGCTGAAAGTAGAGATATGGCAGATGATGCTGTGACAGTGTCTAGGAACAAAAGCTTTTAGGTAGCAACTTGTAATGGTATTTCCATGGATCATTGCCATTTTTTATGAGTTTGTGGCTCCTTGAACAGGACCCTTCTTGCTGTCTGAAGCCAGGCCCACTCCCAGCAGATTGCAATTCTTTGTTTCCCAGAGCACAGGTAATTTTCTTCCATCTGAAGATGTTAGGCAGATGGGAAAGGACCTTTCAGGGATCTTTTGATAATTATATCACAGTTGTATCATTCTAGCTTGCTTCTTGCTCTCCAGTGGGTATGCCTAGGAGTGGGGAAACTAGACAGACTACAAACCATTTACTGATCCTCCCATTCATGGCACTGCTGCTCAGGTCTCTCATGCCAACCTTGTCAATGTCCTCAACATTACCTCTCTCAGAGCAGAAGCCCTAAGAATGAGGGTTCTTGATCAGCATCTGAGAGGTGTGAGTGACAACAGCCCCTGAGAGATGTCAGTTCTTCAGAACAGGTTTTTGAGGCCTAAATCACCAAAAGTCAGGATGTTTTTGCAGATTGAAGGAACCAGTTTCTTCTCAAACATCAACCAGTAACACCCAAGTGTTCTGAGCCAAGAGGTTATGTACCCCGCAAACTTCTGCAGGCTCCAGAGCAGCAGGAATTAAAGTTTTGCAAGCCTAATTCCTTATGTTCCCTATTAAAAGCTTGACTTTCGTGTTGTGCAGAAATGTATAATGAGGTGTAATTTGAGTTTAGTGAAAATTTTGTCTGCTGATAGCTTTTATCCTGTATTTTTTCTTTTCCCCCCAGTGGTAAACATTGGATGTAATTACAGCAGCAGAGTGGATATTAGTCTTGTCTGCAAAGTCTTAAAGTACTGAAAAATATACCTGAGACATTAGGAAGTAAAAGAGGGTGTAGTCTATTTGAAAAGGCAGCTATCCAGTTCCAGGTGGTTGGAGGGCAAGATCAGAGCGTTCATTCGTGATGTGGGTGGTCTGGACGGAGAGCTGAACTCGGTGCAAGGGAGTGGACTGCACAGTGGGAGAAAGAGAGAAAAAAAGCTTGAATTTATTGCTTTTTTTACTTTATTACTTTAAGTAGAAGTTATTAATGCAATATGTGCAAAGGGAAAGTTGCTGGTAGAGCAGGCAATGCATAGTTTAAAATTACTAAAGATATTTCAGACAACATTGGGAGAAAAAAAACACATAGGAGAAAAATTTCCAAATTAGAAGTAGCTGTGGGGTAAGCACTCAGCTCTGAAACAATTCTGAATTTTAGAAAATCTGGATCCAAATCTATTGGGCCATGGCAAGCCATATTTCTTGTTTAAAATATTTATTTTACATCCTCAGGGGCCTTCTTGTTTTTGTTTAGTTTATAGAGTGCTAAGGATTATTTAGGAGGGGCAGGGTAGGCATCTTCCTCTGGTGATGGCATAACAGGACCCTCACCATAAAAGGGGTGTTGGGAGTGCTGCAGTGGTGTAATTTAGCAAAATCAACTTTATGGCTAATGAGTATGTGTTCCAATTCAATCCTCATAGGCAAAATATTCCATAACCATATTACTGGTTTTACAAGCAAAGTTTTTCAACCATATTTTAATCTGGGGGGCACTTTTCTGTCTGTGGCATTCACATTTTCTGAAAAATCCCTTGGCCCAGGATTTTTCTCCTGGGAAGCTGAGAAGCCTCAGAGAAAAAGGAAAACAATTCTTATCTCTTTTGCTTCTCCTGTGTTGTGTTTGTGTAGAATGTGTTTGGAGATTGTTTCCCCACAGGTGATTGTTCCATTGGATTCTGCTGTGAGCCGTTTTCACTCTTTGGCCAATCAGTGCCAAGCTGTGTTGGGACTCTGGAGAGAGTAATGAGTTTTCATTATTATCTTCTTAGCATTCTCTAATTATCCTTCCTGTATTCTTTAGTATAGTTTAGTTTAGTATTCTTTAATATGATATAGTATAATAAAATAATAAATTAGCCTTCTGAAAACATGGAGTCAGATTCATCATTCATCTTCATCGGGGCACCTTGCCAATACAATATCTGTCAAAGAGAAGAAATGCTTTTTTTGCTTTGATTTAAACAGTAATAATAGTTGTATTTTTGCTCTCCATGGAACATTTATACCTGAGTTTGTGATGCACCAGAGATGGAAGCAGGTGCATGACTTCTGCAGCACTGCTGGGAAACTGGACCAAAGCCCCTGTGAAGATCACTGAAAAAAACCTAATTTTAGTGGCACCAATCCTGCGTGACAGAACAGAGTTTGGGCCATTATACTTTCAAGGTCACTGAAGACAGAAATAGAGAAAATGAAGAAAAATTTATTCTAGAGCAGCTTGATTAGAGCAAGTGAATAAGACAACAACATTTTACATGTAATGTATGCTTTCAAAGTCAGCTATAATTAGTCTAAAAGGTTTCATCTACTACTTTCATCTAGTACTTTCATCCGTCCCAGCCAATTCAGTGTATTGGTTCTTTTTATGACCATAGTGCTTATCTTCCTCAACTATCTCCTAATGTTATTTTGCATTCAGTCAGCAAAGTCAGTATTTTATAGTTATTCTAGCATTTTAATTTTGCTTAAACAACAATTCCAATGAGCTAGTAGTGGGATTTTTTTTTAGTGATTTCTTTCAGTGAATTGGATATATCCAGCAACTCTGCAGTTGTAAAAGTCTCTGCCAAAAGAAACCCTGTAGGCGTCACACATCACAGCTCCAGCAAGGGGAGCTCTCAGCTACTGGCTCATTTCCATTCTCCACTGCATCCCTATAAATCAGGGGTCAGTTATGTCAGATTCAAAAGGTGTAAGTGGGAACTGAAACTGGGTTTAGGGTGGTTCCTTCCAATCTGACCCATCCTGTGAGTCTGTTACTTGTTGTGCTAGCTAGAAGTAGTATTGCTTTAAAAAAAAAGAAAAAAGGAAAGAAAATGAGAAGGCACTTCAGCAAAAACAGAGAAAAGGTAATTGGGACAGATAAGGGAAAACCAAACATTACCACAAGAGAATATTTAGCTATGGTTTGTAGTAGTGGAAGGCTGTTGGGTGGCAGAAGGCAACTGGAACACCTCAAAGAGAAAGCCCTAGTGATTGCAGCTTTCTCCTTTGGTTTATTGCCTGATACATAATGTCCTGAATACATTAGATATTGCAGGCTCATTCATCAAAAATGTGCTTTAATGGAACCAAGGGTCAAGGGCAAAATGAATGCTGAAGAGAAGGGAGGCCTAAGAGTGGAAGGGGGGAGATGGTTATTTCCATTTTAGCTTAGGTTAAAAGGTTGCTATGTGTCTGTGTATGCACAGCTTTGCACAGTACAGGATTTCTGGGTTTGTGAACATAGGGTTATTACAAAGCTTCATGAAAAAATTCTAGATATGCTAGGTAAACACTAAAATATGGTTTTAAACTAACAAAACAAAAGGAAAAAAAGATGCTAAAAGGCACAATTCATCCCTCCTGAGAGAATGTTGTAATACTTAGCCACAGAAAGAGGGAACTTAAGCATACAATAGGAGGTTTATCCCAAGCTGTTAATTTAATTCAGATTTTTAATGTACAATCTTTCTGACAATCTTGAGAAGATTGTATGTAGAATAGTTAGCAAGAGACTTTTTGCATTTGGAACTTTATGAGATGTCAGAGCAATAAATGTGACAAAGACATCAGAGACCACTGGGATCTCCATCTTTTAGCTGAGTCACTAAAAGAGCTGTGAGCAAATACTATGGGAACCACTGAGTCCCCTGAGAGGCTGTGTGCACATTTCTAACTTGCTTTGCATGGAAAAGGAGCTCAAATAAAAAAATTCCATATTTATGAAATTTGAATTCACTTCAGAATATTTTAATAACAATAATAGCTTGGTTAAGATCTAAGTGAAAACATGAAGCTCTACAATGAGCTACTTTAATAGTACATAATTTTCACTTTTGAAGCTGTGCCTAGAAAGGAGTTAATCCTCATGGACTAAAGAACACAACGTGCATAGGAAAGGTCTTTTGAATGGTTATTCATTTCTGCAATGTTAATGACACACAAGCAATTGTGCAGGGCCCACCCACAGAATGAAGACAACAAATATCAAACTCTCTCAAACCCCATTATTGCCAAAACTTAGATTCAGCCCTCTTCCATGCAGGCTTTGGGGTAAATTTATTAGTCTTGTGGATATAAATTATTCTTTTACAGCTGAGTCTGCCACTTGGTCCAGAATTGCCTGTTCAGGGAGCTCAATAGCTGTAAGATATTTAGTCTTCCCAATTTTGCCAGTGACTTACTTATTACCCACCACCTGAAGCCTACACAGAACCTCTGATTCCTTCACATGAAGGAAAGCTGCAGGTAGGAGAATAATCATGCCCCTGCAGAAGGCACCATAATGCTGTTCTTTAGGTCTGATCAGGTATCACAGCTTCCCAAAAGACCTAAGCTGAACCAAAATTTCACAGCCACTGAAAAAGAGAATTTGCTCTCTCCTCCATCCCCACCCCTTCTCCCCCATCTTCCAGCTTGCACAATGCAGTTTGTATTTCTATACATCTTTGGATCTCAGGCAATGACTTGTGCAAGACATCTCATCACTGGGGTCACAAAATCTCATATTTACAGGGATTTATTCCTTGGCCACCTCAGAAGGAAATGATCAAATTACAGACTAATATAGTAGGATCATTATTAGGTTAGCTAAGCCTTCTGGTTAAAAACTCCATTTTGTATTGTCTGTAATTTGTTGGTTTTGACTCTGTGACCAGGTTTCCTTCATCTCATTAGGTTTCTTCAGCTGTTTTTCTTTCCTTAAATAAAATTTTCTGCCAAAACCCATGCTAACTTCCAAGAAAACAGCTGAAAAGAGAGATGCTGTTTTCCTGACACTAAATCTTCCATAGGTGGCCAACACATAGCTCTGAGTAGGGAACAGCGATTTGGGGTGAATGGGGAATTAAGGGACTGCTGTTTGAAAATCAAAAGCAAAAAAGTGATGCAAGAAAGTCTGGAAAAACAGTCGTTTGCACATGTTCAGTAGAGACTGTCCAGAGCTTTGGAACATGACTCTTCAGAGATGCTGCCTGCAACGAGCACTCCAGACTTCACAAGGTTTTCTGTGGCAGGAAGGTTTCCAACCCAAAGCCATGAATAATTGTTCCTCCAGACTGGGCTGTATGTGTGTGCAGCCCATTTAAAGTCTCAAGCCTGCTGATAAATCCTGTTGCTGTCAGTACAATTACACAGCTGAATTCTACTTGTTTGAACTTTTCACAAGCTTAAGAAATTTGGCATAAAAACTCTCACTTGAAAAAACCTCAACAGTATAAAACCTATGCAAAGTGAGTATTATTATCCCATTATACAGATTTGCATTGGAGATATGTGAAGTTTAAAGCCAAATGCATCTACTGGTTTTTGGGCATCCAGCCAAGAAGCAAAATTTAATTTTTCACTTTATTTTTTAGTTTTCTGAGCATGTTGCCTGACACAGCTGTAGCTGTGTGTTGTGTGACTCCTGCAAACCTGTTTCAGGTCTCAGAGTCAGGTATTCAAAGAATGGGGAACGCACAAGGTAAAGACTGCCTGTGAAAATCATGGTGACAACAAAGTGATCAGCCACAGCCCCTGTGTGACCGTGGGGCCTGCAGCTAGGATGGGAAAGGGACTTCCTGACCAAGGACTGGCAGTAATATGCTTTTGGCACAGTATTTCTATAACCACCAAGATTAAATGTGGCAAACAGCCATACTCATTTCCTGAAAAGTCTTTGATCAGACCTATTTCAACACCAGCTTGGTCTTTCTGAGATTTTCTCTTGTTTGTATGAAAAAAAATTATGAAATTATTTGTATGTCTCATATTGAAAAAGTATTACCACTGCACAGTATATAGGGCAGATATTTGTATAGCAAAGATGTTATATAGATACAATGATAATAATGATTTCATTAGATCAAACCTTTCATTGGGATGTATTATGGAGCAATTAATACCTTTTATTTTGGAAGTTAGCTACAGAGATCATTATTATACTGGGAACTTGGGCACTGGAAAACGTTGATGACAAGTACATGTAATATTAATCACACAGTATTAAAAAACAAGCAGAGGAAATAAAACAATATTTTCTTTAAAACTGTTGAGACGTTATGACGAACACACAGAAGCACTTGTAATTAAGATAAACACAACATCCTCTGAGTGCTGCTGTGCTTACAGCTCTTGCAAATAACACATATGATTTGTACTTTTATCAAGTGTGCTTAGACCTATCTCTCCTAATGAGGGATTCTATGTGTGGTAGCTGGGAGCAAAACAAGACTAAGTTAAATACACTCTGGCTGTCCTAACTCAGAATTTCCTTGTATTTATGGATTTATATTAAATCCCTACAATTATTTTAAATTTTTTCAGTGTTATTTTATCATTAATCTTATTACAATCCAAAAAACTAACTGGAAATGATTGCTTTGAGGATTGGCAAACACATTTGTGCAGCTTGAAACAATTTATTGAAAACATGTTGCTTACTTCAGAGAACATGCTGTCTTTAAATGTTGTTGGTAAGAAATGTTCATTGCTTGGATTTCCATTCTAGTTATGGACTCTGAAGACAGGAGAAATACATTTTAAAGTGCATTTAAAGGCTGCTTATGTTTTTAGGATCATTTTATTTTAATCTCAAGAGATCTTCCTTGTCCATAAGGCTCCACAGTGCACAGCACACAAGCCAAGGTAACACGCCTTGGCAAAACATTTGATGTCTTCTCCAAAGGAGAAACATGTAACCAATCCTGTTGTAAACTGGTGAACTATGGTTCAATAATGAGAAGATTCTAGTTTCAGATCAACAGAACAATCAATTTTAGCCAAATTATTTCTGTGAACATAGTACATACAAGAAACATTGATTTATGGCATTTCCTTATTTTTCACCTTTATCACCCTGATATGTCCGAATCCCTACAATATTTCAGTCATTTGTACAATTTACATAACTCCCTAAGATGGAGTATCTTGTAACATGAAATATCTTTGCTATTTTATAGTCCTGGCGTTCTACTGATCAAGTACTTCATCATCTGCATTTCCCTAGAACATAAAAGCCCAGAGTTTTTCACTATGAATGGCTTCTTATCCCTTCCTTAACTTGGGAAGGGGAAGAAAGGTAGGATAGAAAATTTTGTGGTTTTCAGTATGTGCAAAAATTGGAAGCTTTTAACAGAAGTTCAGCCCCCACAGCATCTTCTAGAAGGATGGAAGAAATTTATTAACTTGCATTGGGAAAATTTTGCTACAGCACTTTCAAGCCAAATTTAAAAAAATAAAGAAAAGTAATATCAAAATCTGTGTATTCATCTACCTGGTTAGATGTGAAATTCTGCCTGTATATCTGTCTGCCCTGAAATGTCATAGAGGAACAAATACAAATCCTTTCTCCTGACTGAAGAAAAGAGGGAGCGGGCTCACTCAGAACCTCAGCTGGAATCCCACATTTCTAGCTTGCTTTCCCATTTGGTCCCTTGTTTTAAATTAACAAAGGCAGAATCCAAAACTCCAGCAGTCCAAGTTGACTCTCCTATATTAATACAAATTTTTCAATATCCAGTTTTAAATGAGGAGACTGACATATGGGCTTAGGCATTTAGAACATCTTCCTTTTAAAATTAAATATAGCTATCTTGTAAAAAATTGAACTTTGGAAACACAATAGATAGAAAGAATCGCCCAACCACAAGTATGCATAACTTACAATCACAGCCAGACTTCAAAGCTCCTGCCTTTACACCCACACCAGGGTCTTTTTTTATTGCAATTCTTTTCCAAATAATTAATTTCTTGCTAAGTGGTAAATAAGCAATTTACACTTTCCCCTTTATCCTTCATGGGGTAGCTGACATAATGTTGAGAGCACACCCACCAGCCTAAGCAACAGCAATACAGCTCTGGCCAGGTCCCTCCATCCCAGCTTTCCAGGAATGAGGGTAGCGACTTCTTTCCTGGTTCATTGTAACATTTGCCACGTTCTGCTTAAGATCTGATTCAGCATCTCCTGCCAAGAACCTATTTCTTGCTTAGATTGATCACAGAGAGCTTAGCCATGTTTTTGTCAGTGCTGTGCCTCCAGAAAGCTGGGGTTTTGACCAGAAACTGGCAAAAACTCTGCAGCACGACTTGCATTTCTGCGCCACTTCTGGGTCCCCAGTAGGACCCGAGAACCTGGATGTTTGCCCGAGTGCTTGAAAATGAAAGTCAGCATTTTTGAGTTGTGTTTGTACTGTGCTAGTGTCTCCTTTCTTCCGTCCTGAGCAGCACGTCTCTTTCCAGAGGTCCTGCCGAGGGAGGGGGCCGTGCTGTCCCCGCCTGTCACCAAGCGCTGAGGCCACGCCAAGTTAAACGCTGTGAGTGCCACAGATCAGCACGCAGATTGATCCAGACAGGTCAGAGATTCCTCGAACACAACACCAGCTTTGTATTTCCGGCACTTTTTCCTCCCCCTAGACTCTTCTCACTTGAAAAAGATCCAAAGAATTCTTATGGAAACCGAAGAAAACCTTCAGCCATTTGTTATTTACTCACTGTCTTGGTTTACAAGACAGGTGTCTGCTAGGGAAGGCAGAAAAGCCTCCCTTGGAACGGAGAATGTAAACCACCTCCCTCCGAATTATTGGAATTTTGAAATTAAGGGGCTCTCGGGCAAAGCTATGGGAATAGGATAACAGTTCTCTGCTGGTATGTGTAATAAAGCAAACAAACAGCAACAACCGCGGCCTCAGGGACAGAGCCCGGAGCCCGGTCCCGCCTTTGGCTGCAGTTCCGGGCACGGCCGGCAGGGGCGCTGGCGGGGGGATCCCCGCGGGGCTGCAGGGGGCGCTTGGCGCAGGCTCGGGCAGGACGCGGCAATGGCGGCCCGGCCCACACGGGAAGGGATGGAAGGGAGGCTTTGCTCCACAAAACCCTGGGGCGGCTGATCTAGCAGGACTCTCAGAAGCAGCAGGCTGTAACAGCAGGGATGAGCAGAAATCCCGGGGCAGTGGATAAGAATGTATCAAAATTCCATGACAAATACTGGAAGCTACGGGATGCCCTAGCAGGGCAGGGGTATGCGGGGCACAGCAGCAGAAGAAAGGTTCCCCGCTGGGTTAATGGTGGTGGCAGTGAACTCCTTTCCCAAGCTGGAGGTCTGATTGTCCTTGGCAGGAGAAGGCAGCAGGAAATGGAGCCTCTCAGCTGTGGCGGATTCTCCCTACAGTGACTGCAGCCTATCTCCCCTCTCCACAGCCCCAATCTCCCGGTAAATCCGCCCCCTGCCCCCAAGAGAAACTCCCAAAAACCAAACGAGTTCCCTGTCCCGCCATCACTGCCATCTTAGCAACTCAATGGGAAAAATTCTACAGGTGGTAAAGAAAGAACAGAAAAAAACCCCAACCCCCAACACTCACCTACAACCAGTAAGAGACAGATTACGGTAACAAGATCATCAAACTTTTAAAGATCAGTGGTCAGGTTTTTGCAAACAATGTTTGCAGCATATTTTTGTCTGGCAACATATAACCCAGTTACACAAAACCAACTGATCACAATGACTACCAAGTAAGTAGAGAGTTTACTTTCTAATCACCTTGTTAGGTCAGCACCATTCACTGGCATACAATTACATTGATACAGGCACTAAAAATAGTTCACCTAGATTCTTCTTAAAGGTTAAGCCTGGAAATTTATGGTAGCTGTCTAAATTTCTGTGAGAGGGTAGCTGTGAGCTCCTTTACAAAGCCTACTTGTCAGTATAAATAGTCAAAATAAAGAGAAATTGAGCCAATTACATCCTGTTGACTAAAGGTTATTTCAGCCTGCATTAAGCACTCCCCCAAGTTATTTTATGAAGTGGTTTAAATAAACATATTTTGTAGGTTTTATAAATTTACCTTATGTTCTTAAGACATTACGGTTTTCTTGGTTTTCTTTTAATTCTTCCCGAGTTTTCTGTGCATGACTTATCATGGGCAACTTTCCCAAAGTGTTATGCAAGGTGATTTGAGATGGTCGTGAGGCCGTGTGGTACTTTTTGAAAAGGAGGAGGAAAAAGCATAGACCTGATGATGGATCAGCAAAGAAGCCCTGAGAAACACATTAAACATCAGACCTGCCTGGGTAGGTGAAAATACAGATCAAAAATGAAGGCTGCAGCTTCAGGCAGGTGACCTGGAACAGGTATGTGGAGGAAGGCGTGTGATAGGAGCTGAACTAAAATAACGCCCAGCTCCAGTGGGGCTGAGTGGGGCTTTCCCAGCTCACAGCTACCTGGTAAAAAGGTAACTGCTGGGACACCAAATGCAAAGCCAGGCCACAGAGTCACAGCAGATAGACAAGTTTCGCCTTTAAGCTGCAGAATTCCCTTACTCTGGAACTATGGAGAAAAACCTTAATCCACCACCATTTTGAACAATAGTACTCAAGTGACCCAGGATGCCAGGCTTTCCCAGAGCGCCCCACACCACCCACACATGGCCTTTTAATGCTTTATGGGCACCACAAACCCATGGTTTCAAACTAATACTATTGTATTTATGAATCTGGTATATCCTTAATCTTAAAAAAAAAAAAATACCCCAAACCCAAAATACTGTAAGAGGAAGAGGGAGAAAGAGCTTTATTACATGTGAATGCAGATCAAAACAATTTTCTGTGCCTATAGGTATTTCAGAAAAATATACAACAAAACATAACTTTCAATGAGGTGTTGTTAATGAATGATTTATGGACTATTTGCATAGAAGTACTCTCATCTTGATAAATCAGCTCAAATTCCACTAGTGCTATTAATAAATCAAGAGCAGGTGAGCTCTATTCTTAATGTTATTATTATGGCTTCTGTTTGCTAATACAAGTTTTGACATCTTCTTCACACCTTAGTATGAGACAAAGATACATGTATCTCCTCAGTTAATTGATCAGCAGGATTTCGCATCCCACCACTCTCTTCCTTGCACTCCTTCAGCTTGCTAAAGGGGACATCTATAACACATGAAGGATGAGGATACAGCACTATGATAAAACTGAGTCAAATGAACAAACAGCTCTTCTAGAAATGGAAGACTTCCTTCTCCCCTTCTGCAATATCCTCTTCTCAGCCTTCCCCTTTGCTCTCCAGCTCTGCAGGTCACCCAGGGTGCTGACACCAGCACTTGTCCAAGTGGCAAGTAAGTTGATGCAATTTACTATCCCAGCAGAACTCAAGAAACCCCAACAAAAAATAACAACAGAAAAACCACACTGTTTTGAAAACAAGCCAGAATATTTGTGGGAACATTCAGCAGAACAGAAAGAAGTTTAAGTGCTTTAAATTTATTTAAATGCAGTTGCAAATGGCAAAGCCAGCTCAAGGTGAGAGGAGGGGAGAGGATAGTCTCTCTTCCTTCTGGTAGCTGCCAGTTGCTAATTTGGCTCATCCACTTATGAAGCTTTATCTTAAGACTCTAGGACACATTAGTGGGTTTAAGAATCATTAATCTACCAGTTAGTCTAATTTTAACTTTAGTTGGTGTGGGAATTGGCCCAGCTGTGACTTGGAGTCAGCCAGATTTCATGATGAAAGACCCAGACATCAGTTTCAAGCCGTGGGAATCATTTAACTCAGGGCGAGCCCAAGAGCTCCCCCATAAGCCTTTAGTGTTATTATATTAAATTGTCTAAGTTCTGCTTGGACATATTGTTTCTCCTATATGGTTAATTGCCTTTTTTGCCACTGTGTTTTTAAAATACAGGCCCAAGTCCCATAACTGATTTGGGATGTTCTGGTGGCAGTTCCCCCAAAGGTGGAGAGAGAGAAAAATGGATGGTCAGATGGCCAAAGTAGAAAGAAGCGTATATGGACACTTTGATTCTCACTGATCGTGACAAAAAATTTTCAAAGAATGAATTAAAATCAATTGTGAGGTGGATCATTAAAAATTTTCCAAACGCTTCTGCTGACAAAATCCATACCATCGAATTTTGGGACTCAGTGGGAGTTAAGTTGTACAACCTTTCAATTAAAAGGGACCCCGTTACACCCTGCATGCTCCCCATTTTCCACACCTTGAGGCCCTTCACCAGCAAGCAGTGCATCGAAAACTCCATCCATTGGTAACTCTTAACATGGGACCTCCCCTGAAACTTACCCAGACCTTCCATGGTGGTCCAAGATGGCACCGGCCATGCTGCCTTGGAGCATCGTGCCCCGGAGACCCAAGATGGAAGGCGTCCCAGTGCGGCTCGGGAGCCTGACCATCCTCCTGCAATCTTGGCTCCTCCACTTCCTTCTCTTCCACCCTGAACCAAACTCCAGCCTCCACCCCCTTACCTGCAGGCCATCATGTCAGTCATTCCACCTCCACCCTGGGCCTGGTCTCCAGAACCGCACCCTGGAAGTCCGCCATCTTGAATCAAGGCCCTTCCTCCCCAACACCTGACAAAATGGCGGCGCCCTTTGCCTCACCCCCTGGCAACAACACAGCCCCCTTGGTCAGAGAGACTAAGCTTGCCTGTTACACTGTTTCTAATCCAAACCTTTCTGCTCCAAGTTATCCTTCCTCTCCGGTAGAGAGTTTGAATTCCCCAGATCCACCTCACCCCTCAACCCTGGAAGATCCCTGGGATAGAATCTGGAAGGATGCAGTTAAGGAAGGAGACTGGCAAATAATCTTTAAATTTAGGATTGATTGACTTAGGCAACTCATTGTTGCTCCAGTACATTATGAAAGAAGGGGGGCAAATTACAGGTATGAGCCACTTGTTTACAGGGAAATCAAGGAGCTGTGTAGAGCAGTAAAAGACCACGGGAGGGACTCACCTACTTGAATGACCTAGTGAGGCACATGTTTACTGCACGTCTTAACCCCCATGATTTAAAATATATTATGACCATGTTGTTATCACCCACAGAGTACACCTTATGGGAAGGGGGATGGAAATGTTTGCTAAATCAGTTAATAGCAGAATATGCTAATAATGAGGCAAGGGAGGAATTGACAATTAACCATCTAGCCCAGGAAGGACAACACGATCAGGGAGCAAACATCCCCAGAGAGGTACTAAATGATATAAAAGAGATGGCCCTGAGAGCATTAATCCAGATACCTGATGGTAGCACCCCCAAGTTGGACTGCATAAATATAAAACAAGAGCACAAGAGCCATACATGAAATTCATTGATCACCTTAAACAGGCACTACAGAAACAAATCTGGGATGAAAAAACCCAAAGGGTTGGATGATGTCTCTAGCCAAAACAGGACTGTTGATTCTTTTGGTTGTTGTTGTTGTATTACTGGTTGTTTCATGTTTGTTTGGATGTTTTTATAGTTTTGCAGAGTTCTCTCAGTTCTATCTTTATTGTAAAACAAAATGGAGGAGATGTGGGAATTGGCCCAGCTGTGACTTGAAGTCAGTCGGATTTTACCCTGCAAGACCCAGGCATCAATTTGAAGCCCTGGGAATTCTTTGCTTAACTTAGGGTGAGTTTGAGAGTTCCCCCAAAAGCCTTTACTGTTATTAAGTTGTCCAAGTTCTGCTCCCCTATTGGTTACTTGTTTCCCCTATATGGTTTTAGTTCTAGAATGTTCTAGTCCCAAGTATATATACTGTTACTTCCCCTTTGTTTCAGGTCTTTGGATCTCGCCCCTGGTATTGTTCTTGACTTCTCCATGTTTGTTGTTTTTTATCCCTTTGTTAAAGTTCTTTTCAGGCAACTCCATTGAGCCCCTCTTTTTCATTTTTGCCACCAGAGAGATCTGTCACAGCCACCCTAACTGCAACAACTTAGTCTAATTATTTCCTACACACAAGTAACAGTAATTCTCCATATCTTCACTATGCTGGTTAATACCCAACAGCAGAAAGGGCTGGTCATTGTATGACATTTAGCCTTTATTATGCATCTTAAAAATAGTAAACTTCTACTTGTAATATAAAACATTCTTAAGATGACACAAAAATTAATTTTTGTTCATATTGTATTGATGAACTTACACCTTCTGAAACACAAGCAGGTTCTGGTTGGTGTGAGAACTCTACTCCTTATAGATTAATTTTAAGGATGTGTGACACAGAAAGAGAAAGAGAGAACAGATAAGGAATGAGAGGAAATAGTTTCTACAGATTCTTAGAGATCATTTCAAAGAGAAGGGGGACTGAAGAACATATTAAAAGATACACTGGAATTTAGAAATCTTCATACGAGTACTGGTACGCCAATCTGAGGGCCTTTTAATGTTTAGAAAAAAACCCCACAGTAGCTTCAACCAAAAAAAAAAACAAAATTAAAGATTTCTACAAGGCCGTGCACTAATTTTGCCAGCAACACAATTTTGTACATACAAAACTAAGACCTAAAAGCTACACATACAGGTGTATTGGCCAGACACTGCCACACATGTGGTCCCTGCTCTGCAGAGTTTACCAAGTGCTCACAAGGCACACGCCCAAAACCAAATGGCTTTATGGAAACTGCATATTTCAGCCACAAAATTTAAAGTGCTTATTAAACTAAACATTCAGCAGCTTCCTATCTCTGCATTAATCAAGTATTAAATAGACTCAGGAATGAGATGATGTGGCACAAAGCTTTATTCCCACATGTTTAATGTTGCCTGAAAAGTCAAATGGTTGAGGCATGACCAAGATTTGCAGGTGTTCAAAGGCTTTGGTTCTCCCTTGACAGCCCCTGCCGTGACCTCAGAGCACCGTGCAAGACTAAAACCATCCCATCAACCACCCCTCCCTCCCGGTGGGTAGGCAGGCATAAATTACCTGCCTTGGATGACTGAGTTGAAGGGGAGTGAAACAGAAGCAGAGCAACCAAGGAAAGCTCCCTGGAGGTGCTGGATGCTTCATGACCATCATTCTGTGGTCATCCTTCTGACACACACTTGCAAAGCCAAGGCCCAGCTCACACTTAAACTCTGGCTGCTGTCTGCAGATCTCCTACATTTGCTGCACGGGTATGTGTCCACAGTGTAACACACCTGCTGCACACAGCCACACATGTGACAGGACAACCGTCCCAGGCTAATCCCAGAGCAGGCTTGGAACAGCAACACAGCCAACAGACAGGAAAAGGACCCTGTCAGCACACAGGACATCAGTGTGACGATCTCAGAGTGACCTGCACTGCCCAGCAGGCAATCTGCAGCAGGTTTGGAGCAGATGGGCTTTTCAGGGTGTGATCTTGGTTCTCACTAACACAAGTAATCGTGCCTGGCTGTCTCAAGTGCATAGATCATGTAGAGAATAGGATAAGACTCAAATTCCTGACCAGAAGCAGATGAAAACATTTATTATTGTGGTTCTTCTGCACACACAGAGTGGAGGGGATCTGAAGGGTCTGAATGCTGGAGGCTGACAGCATCCCTCTGTGCTGGGGGAATGTTACAGAGCAGGCAAGTTATCACAAGCACACTCCTCTTATCCAGCAAGAAACTGAGTTCAGCATTTTTCCTGTTATTATATCAGCAGCTCCCAGTTAAACAGCAATAATATTTAACCAGTTTTTGTCTTTGTTGGGAAGACATGAGGAGAAAAGAGTATTATCTTATTCTGACTGATTTATTTCCTTACTATTACTGCTCATAAAAAATGTTTTGTGACACGAAACACTGTGCAGCTTTGTCTTGTGACAACATACATATATATATATATGAGAGTTGGACATGTTAGTAATTATCTCTGGCAGCCTTCCTCCCTCATTTACTGCTCCTCCCCAAAACAGATTCATATGAGGAAAGATCTTATTTTATATCTGAACATGGGATAAAATGCTCATCAGCTACTTTAAGTAAAGAAAGATCAAAACCTTAGATTATCATACAGGCTACACGTTCTTCAGTGGCTGTAGAAATCACTTAATACTTCTTTACTCAATTATAAAGAGCGATAATCTCTCACTCTTGCAAAGATTCCTGTTATTATTGAGTGGAAGCTATCAGTAAAAACAATGCAATGGGAAAATACCAGGTTCAGTAGGAGCTGGCAAGCACCAGACGTAATGTGGGAGCGAGTCCCACAGTGGGCTCTGGCTAAGATATGCCAGCTATGCATTCTTATTTTATCTTCATTGTAAACTGGGCTTCTGACAAACACCTTTCCATTTAGCCTTGCCTGTGCTCACACCCTGCCCAGCTCTGGCCCTGCAGCAGCATTGGCTTGGTCAGCTTTCTCATCACAGCAGGAGAAATACATCACAAAATAGTTAGGGTTCCAAGGGACCCCTGGAGGTCACCTACTCCAACCCCTTATTCAGTTTATAGCTGCATTTCAAAAATCTAGCATGATGTTTCTGACCTGTCAGAAACTGTAATTTCTCCAAGCACCTCAGGTGAACAAAATCACACCTGTGACCAAGCTGGCCTCACTTTTTCACTTGCTTTAGGAGAGATGGATTGAAATGAACAAGTTCAGATCCTTAACATCTGCTCAGCAAATGCTCACATAAACCAAGATGCAGAACACAGTATTTGCCACACCCTGAATAGCAGCAGTCATGCAAGAGGAAGAGCAGAGTGAAATCCTGGACTTGCTGAAGTCCATGGCAAGACTCCCATTTAATTTCAGGCAGGCCAGGGTTTTAATGCAGATTATTACCATATGGTAGATTTTAAGACCAACTGACAAATGCAATTAAAGCAGAAAAGAATTCACTGTTATAATAGCTATATGAATGAACTGCATTCATATTACCAAAATCCAATACACAAAATACATGTATCTGCCAGCAACACCTATGACTACCCTCTTAAAAGTATCCATTTCACTTAGAAGAACTGAAATTCCTCTAATCCAGAAACATTCTCCCCCAAGGAAGCAGATGTTCTATATCAGCTTGACTTCTAAGCACAGAAAGATGCCATTATTAATGTTAACATCGTTTATTTAAATATACTATCTTATTCATGACTCAGACCTTTTCCCCTTTTTTTTCCTATTAATTCTAATAGAAAAGATTCTGTTCAAATAGCAAGGATAAAAACTGGGAGTTGTTCTTGAGGTATTACAGTGGTCTCCTAAATTCAAACCAAACATCAGCTAATGCAAAAGGCCTAGAGGTAATACTACAAGCTCATGCTCAGCATCATAGTGTGGCTGTTGGATTTTTTTCCTTAACTCCTTACAAATAATTTAATAAAGGCATTGCCTCCAGACAGTTATTCTTAAATTCATCCAAGACTGAGATGAATTACTATAATTCATGCTTCTCTCAGTATGATTGTTTCAGATTGCTTGTGTATTTAGGAAGATTAATATACACTAGACACATTATTAAAATTCTTTTGTTATCCTAAGGGAAAATTGAAACACCTTTTGCCCCCATAGACAGTATCTTCATGTTGCAGATGTAAGGTTAACAGTTCTGTGAGCTACTAAGAATGAACAGAGTTGGGCAAAATGTTTTTCACCATGCTGCCCAGCAGTCCAGGACATAAATTTGGGATACGTTGTTTATTTTGAAACATATTAGTGGTCTGTTTTTATTTTCTTCTTGGCTCCATCTAATTTTCTCACAAAGTGTGTAAAGGGACTTTCAAGCTGCTGGTCACAAACTCCATTTAACATCTCAAAGTCTTCCTTTCTAATGCAGGAGAGTCACCCGTGGTGACTCTAGAATTCCAGCTTCAGTAAATTATCTCATGTCCAGCTTGGCTCTGAAGCAAAGGCAGACCCTAACAGATGATTAATAAGAATGCTTTTTTAGCCACTGCTGACAAGATTCTGGCTACATAAAAAGAGGCAGGAACCACCTTGATTACACCATTCCATGGAGATATTTAAGATACTTGTAGCATCAGCACTCAGAGATCTGTCCTGACGGTCCTGGCAGCAGCTGCTCCAAGAGGGACATTGATCAACTTCCACAGGAAAGGCCTTCTGTTAACTCTTGAGTGCAAAGCAGACACCACAGTACTGCCGTGCCTCCCAGCTGTGGGTTAATGTTAGTTCAGCATTTCCTGCAGCCTCCTGCTTTACATTCTTTTCCCCCAAAACTATTTATAGCAGAGCTTCAGCCACACAGTGGCTTGGAAAAAACTCTACATTCCTAAGCCCAGCCCAGTTCTCCGTAGCACAAAACTTTAAGAAAACCTCTAATAATTTGATGGGACTGTCAACTAATGGATAGCAGCGTCATTAGTGCTCTCTACTGGATAAACACATAATTACTCAAAAAAAAAAAACTGGACATCAGGAACCTCAGTAACTAAGCAAAGTAAAACTACTTGCATTTAAATTGTAATGCTTGGAATATATTTATAAAATCTTATTCCACTCAAAGGAAGTTAAAACCTGACATAAGTATACAACAAAGGATGTACACAAGTCCTTGAAAACAAGACACAGCTGAAGTTGCAACTCTGATCTCTGGAGCAGGACAATTAGGAAAAAAACCAGGCAAGACTGTACAAGAATACTTGAGTCAGGGCAGTTTTAATCAGAAATATTTCTTACTGTTTTTCCCATATTATATCCATATGCACAGATTGATTTACAGCTAACAACTGTGAAATTCAATTTCAGAAATTCCTCTGCCCTCAAAAGCAGTAATGTCTTTGGAAGTCACAACAATTTGCTTCATCACTGTTCATACCCTGCTAATACAGGGCAAGCTTCTACTTGGCAATCAGACTGTGCTTCACTGACTTAGTGAACTTAGTTCACTGACTCCTACATGAACAAAGCCAAGTTAAGGTTTCTGTTACACCTCACCACCACCACCAGTGTCCATGGCTCCATCTGAATGAGGACTGCTGTAATTTACCATTCCCTCCAGCCAGCGCAGAACCACCAAGCCCCGCCACCAGCAGAATGCTTGTGCTGCCCTGGAGTTCAACATTATTCAGAGCCAAACATAAAATAACTACATGGGCACTGAATCGTTAATGGTTTGAGCACCTGCAACCACAAACTGTTGCATAAAAATGAGCAGTGACTGCCCTTTGTGAGAACTCCTTACTATTGCAATTCCCTACAAATACCTGAAGCAAACCTACCCCTACACTACTCCCTTCTACATGGCCATACAGATTTCTTAGCAGTTCTTACAAGTGTGGAAGACATAGAAAACATTTTACTGTAACTGCTACTTGCCTGAATTTTTAAATGCAGAACTGAGACTGTACAAAAACTCCCTTCTTTAAGTTTTCTACTTGCATTTGTGCTACCCTATGTTTGATACATTTGGGAATTATGTTTATCACAGTAGCATTTAGAAGCTAACCAAGAAGCAGTGTTAGGTGCAGCCCTGTACTTACCTGAATGCAGTGTAGAAGACACATCTGTGTCCTGGAGAGGTCATCAGTCAGCAAGGGACACGAACGAGGCGCAGGAGGGAGAGTGGATGTGAAAAGGAAAAACACCACAACACTGCTGAAGCCATAGTAGGAAATATTTTGTAAGCATGATTTCCATCAAATTTGTTTAGGGGCGAGTAAGATAAAACAAAGCTCCCAAGTGGAAAGGGCAAAATAGGTTAAAATTACTACTAAACACAGAACTGCTGAGAAAACTCACCAAATTACAATTTTCTCTTATTTGTGATACCAGTCTCTTTCAGCCAGGCATATTCTTGGTTGCACCACTTCAGTTTTGCATGAGGCACTTAAAGTAGGAGGATAAAGAGAATAGTCTTACTAGGACCTAGGGATCGAAGGATAATATGCATCCTAAAAGAGAATTTGGGGTTAAGGAGGTTTCAGGGACAAGACTATCTACAACTTAAAATAATATATTTATCACACCAAATTAGTTTAATTGTCATTACACACATCCATACCTCTTTATGTAAGAAATTGTGCATGATCCCTTAAAAAACTGGGGAGAATATGTAAGGCAGAAAACAGTTAAAAAAAAAATTAAACAGGTATTTCCAAAGGAGATTAAGTTAAAAAGACAAATCCCAAAATACTTAGTTTTGTGTAAAAAAAATTGCTTAAATAAAATGTAGAGAGATAGGCTGGGCATTATTATAGTTCAAATAATAAAAACACAAATAGGTCAGAATTACCTTGAGCAAGTGATTGCTACACTTTGTCCCACATCTTTTCCTTATGTATGTGACATGTGAAGATGGTATGGTTTTGCTTAAACAAAGCAAACTGCTTTTGGTCCCCAAAAGAGCAGGAAATCCACAGCTTGGCATACCCACACACTCTGAAGCTCTTGCTTACATTTCTTTCCAGCTTCTCCTTCTCCTTTTTAAAAATACTCTGCTTCTTTTCCTTTCATCAAATCCTCTCTGGAGCTGAGCATTCATGCCCATTCTTAGAACATAAGCAGGAGAATGTGAAGTTCATCCTGGTTTTTCCCACTCCGCAAACCCCTAGCACCAAAGAGGACCAAATAAGCTAGAGATGAGCTGACTGGAGCTCAAAAGCAGCCTTGTCAAATAAGCAGTTAAAACCTTGCACTCGAAGTGTCTCCTGACTTGTGGCTCGTTCTGTGCAATCACAAGTGCAGAAACATGGACCACAATGCACAAACTCCACACTGCATTTGCTCCCAAGAAAATGAGATGTTGCAGAAATACTCTGCGTCTTGATACCCCCAATGAAAGGAAATGCTCTTTATCCATGACAACGCTTAAGCCTGTCGTCTCTGAACAGAGGGTGCAGTCTAGTGGACTAATTGCATTTTTGTCCTTTCATCCTTCCACTGTGACACACTCTGGCAGCAGCACTACTCTTGGAGGCTGCTATGCAAGATCACACTGCCGCTGCCGAGGATCCTGCTCCAGGAACTCATCCTTCTCCTGCAGAAACATTTGGAACTGCTTTAAAAAAAGCACTCCTTACATGCTTCTTTCACATCAAATCCCCAAGTGCAAAACACAGCAGACCAATCCAAATGATGATATCATCCACCTAGTTGCTTGTTTATACCGCAGCAAATTTCCTTCCCCAAGGAATTCTGCATAGCTGCTGTTTTCACGGTCTCAGCAGCAGGAAACACCTCTTGTAGACCTGGGATGTTTAAAGCACAGCACACAAAGAGTAGCTTCTACTGGAGCCAATGCACTTACTTAGGAAAAAAAAAGCCATTATATTAAAGCTTGATCTGTCTATTCCCTTGGCAGTCAGCAGATTCACGTTATTTAATCAAAGCAAAATTGAAACAGCTCAGGTCAAGAATAATTCCTCAATTAGCCTGAATAGGACTTGGATGAAGGGGAAGTTCCCACGATTTTCTCCTCACAGGCAGTACCAAACTTAATCTGGAGACCACATAAAGGCAGCTGTTTCTAATGCCAGAGGGAGCTGTGGGCAGCCAACTCAAGGAGACAACTTCAAACTACATATTCTAAGGGCAACCAAACCTTTCCCTTCCCTTTCACACAGTTCACCACCCAGTAGCACTTCACAGATTATTAACTGGCCTGTTAATTGTTTGAGTTTCTTAGGTATTCCTGTAGTCAAGAAAAACAACCAAACCCAAAAGCTTTCTTTCAACTTGTAGTCTGGGGAAACTTGAGGAAAAATATAGAAGAGTTGAAAACAGCTTTTGAGAATCATGTCTTTATTTACAGGAGCCTGAATGTTTCTGTGCCGTAACTTCCAAGTTCATTGAGAAAGGCTGCATTTTAACCAACTATGATGTCCTTGATTATTTCAACAAATTGAAGTAATTTCCTCTTCTTTGAAGACTGAAGTATCACCAATTGAGAAGAGAACTCAGATGAAACAATCATATCACTGCATTGTAAATACACAGGAAATCCACCTACTTCGTTCTTCAGACACAGCTGGACCATCAAGGGTTCTCAGATGACTTATGCTCCATGTTTTTGTGTCAGATCCTTCAAGCTGAGATTTACAGGTAAAATATTAAAAAACCCCAAATCACCACTGTTATATTTTACTAGAACATCTATCTTGCCTCTCCAGTCAAACACATGAAAACCCACATACTTTGAGACACTTTTTGAGATGCATATTTTGACTTCCTTATGCAGCCCAACACATGTACAGTCATTTTGCCCCATCAATTTTTAAAAACTGATATGAAATACTATTAAAAATTTATGCCAGTTTACAAGATTCAAGCACAGGCATACTGCAAATATGGTTTCAACTGCAGTTCAGTAAAATAAACACCAGGAAAGACACAGCAAGAAAATTAATTACTTTCTTCTGGGAGGCTGAGCACTAAATATGGCAATTCTTTAGTGAACATTTGAGAAAGGGCAAGTCAGTTGAAAAATGGTAGTAATCTTTAAAGCCAAGTACTAACACATCCCTGTGTTTGACAAGGGATATGCCCTCCCCTCCAAACTGGAAAGGCTTTGCATTTCTGCAAACCACTTAAGGCTGACAACCTCCTGTTTTGTCATTTAATGCACACTGTAGGAAAACAAACAGCAAAACAGCTAACAGGCCTTGGACCAAATTTTGTAAGAACTCTGAATAAACAGAGATCCAAAACAGTCATGCAGTGTGGGAGTTTGCAGGCAGCCCCAACATGGGAAGAGATGAGAATCCGACTCCATGTTTCTGAAGGCTGATTTATTATTTTATGATATATATATTATATTAAAAGAAAACTATACTAAAAGAATAGAAGAAACGATTTCATCAGAAGGCTAGCAAATAAAGGAAAAAGAATGGAATGATAACAAAAGCTTGTGACTCTCAGAGTCTGAGCCAGCTGACTGTGATTGGCCATTAATTAGAAACAACCACATGAGA
>JAWWMS010000208.1:11267000-11289480 GCA_035048045.1 Chlorospingus semifuscus | reverse complement strand
CATTAATTAGAAACAACCACATGAGACCAATCACAGATGCACCTGTTGCATTCCACAGCAGCAGATAATCAATGTTTCCATTTTGTTCCTGAGGCCTCTCAGCTTCTCAGGAGAAAAAATCCTAAGAAAGGATTTTTTTCATAAAACATGTCTGTGACAACACAGCACGAAGTTAAGGACAACAGTCTATATTCACAGAGTAAAAGAAACTGTCATTATAAACTGGTCAGTTTTGATACATGTTCCCATCAAGTCAAAACTCTTTCCAAGACTACTCTAAAGTGGTCTCCAAAGTGAGGTGCATGCAACCCAAGACAATCCATTTGGGTGCAAGAAGAAAGTATATTTTGCAAAATTAACAAATGAAATTTTAAATAATTTAAAAATAGTCTTTATTTCACTTTTCTCTCATAGTTTAATTTCTACTCCTGTGTATGTACATAATAAATTAGTATAGTAGTACATATATTATTTATAAATTAATAAATATGCGTAGTGGGTGCACACTAAGAGTTTTTAGTTATATGGATGTGCGATCAGAAAGCTTGGAGACCACTGGCCTTGAGGATGCTGTATGATGCTACAGCTGCTTGCACAGTCACATATCCTGTTGTTGAATTCATTTTTTTAATGTCAACCTGAAATAAGCTCCTCAGCAGCATATTTTCCATTTGCCTACTGAGATATTTCTTCTTCAAAATATAAATGGATATAGTGATACAGTAGAAACTTCTGAAGGATCAGGCTCAGATAACACAAGGCATTGTTGACAAAGTAGCCTTTGGTGGCATAAAGTTACAGCAGTGAAATTAAAACATGTGCAACTTCTAAGTCAGAATAGAGCCATGCTGTCCTTTCAGCATTTGTCCCATTTCAGTTCAGTACCAGCTCTTCTCCTTCACCACCCGCTGTCCCGCTTTCCTGCCTTGTCTCTTCTGACATGTCTATTTAAGCACTTTTACACCTGATTCCTAAAAATACTATCTGCACTGGAAAACAAAAAAAAAAAGGAACAAGAAATGTGTATCCTGAACCCACATTCCTATCTAGAATCTTGCACATTAAGAAGATATTCCATTTTAAATAAGGAGGGTGCATATTGCATTAAAGAACATTAATCCGTGTTTCAGTCTGGGTAGTTTTGGTTGTTGTGCCTTTGATTTGGGTGCTTAATACAAGCAAAAGCAGATTGCCAGTGAATTGTGTGTGTGCACTGTAACAGAAAAGCTTGTGTGGTGAGGCAGTGCTCCACTACAACCCACAGGCAGAGCTTGTGTCAGACACAACCCAGCCAGCACCACACAATTCTCGGTTCTCTGTCACACTGGACCCCACACCACTGTGATTTAACAGCACATCACTCATAGCTCTGAATTCAGATTTAGGTAGACCTATGATGACTGGCTGCACAGAACATTAAAGCCTTCAAGATTGTCTATTCCAATCTCATTTACATCAGAGATCATTTGCTCCCCCTTTGAAGATGTCCAATAATTTCCATTTCATTACAGCCTACTGAAGATCCCAAGCGCTACAACTCATTACATTACACTGCAGGTTGTTACCCAGGGAAATCACCCTTGTGTTAGAAACTGAGCACATCTCTTTAGATCACAACTCCTCCAAGCTTCCACTCGCCATGCCTTAGTAATTTTTATGCTTCACTCCCCTATATCAGAGACCAACACCACCCCAAATTCAGTAGCTAACTTTTGCTGTTATGTCACCATTTAACATTCTATTTATTTACCCTCAAAAAGCTTTAAAAACAAAACTGGTAATGAGGCAAGACAGGAAACCCAACAAAAGAGCAAAACTCCAGGAAGGGACTGGAAGGGACCTCTGGTTTATCAGGTCTAGTTGCCTACTATTCAGACACCACTTTGCATTTAATTTCTTTCATACACATAGGTTGCTCTTCCTTGGAAGCAAGGCTCTTCCCAGAAGGCTGTTCCAGAATTAGGAACTTTGTTTCTAATCTAAATTTTATTTACAGGAAGTTTATACCCACTTGATTTTGTTTTAACACTCATCTCCCAGAGCTTTCACCCTCTGCCTGTCACTTGTACAAAAAAGTGTTCTGACTCAATGAACAAACTTATTGCTACAGATTAAAAAAAGAAATTAAGGCTTACCCAAATTAAACTTCCAGAGCATAGAGAAGACAAAAAATTTAACTTTCCAAAGAAGGGAACACAGAAAAAAAAAGAAGAGTCTAGCCAGAAAGTATGATTTGTTCAGTTATTCAAAGAAGCTTCTTCTCATCTTGGATAAATGGGCTCATAGACAATGCAATCACTTGTTACAGGGGAGACTGTTCACAGTAGTCCACATAAAAAAACTGTGATGCTCCACATTAAAAAACTGTACAAAATTAACAGCACAACAGAAAGTTAATACAACTCCAGTGACCATTAAAACAAAGACCAAATCACAGTCTGTCCTGGTAGAAGCAAATATGATTTTAAGACATACCACCTTTGAGTGGTACAACTGTGTCTCTTTCATGAAAGTAAACAACAAAACCCCTAAAGCTTCTGAAACAGTCTTAATGCATTTTGTATCTTTCTATTGATTCAAGTTAATAAACTTATTAAGAATGGAGCCAAAAAGGTAAACAAATAAACCATCCAGCATTCATTCACAAGCAACAGAAATCAAACTACCACATCTACATTTTTCTCTCATGTCCAGAAGCCAGCAGCATGCAACACCATAACTGTAAACAATAATAAAGATGCACATTTCAAAGCATGAAATAATTCTTCACTTCCACTAAGTTTACTGAAACCTTCCAAGCTGGGTATCTATGACTCACCAGCCTAGGACAGCTGTCATGTCAGCAAACAAACTCACAAAAAGGTATCCTGAACTTTAAAGTCTACTTTTAAAATCCCTAGCAAATGCATTGACAGAAGTCAACAAGGTGAAAGAAAGAAGTTACTTTCAATTTCAGACATCCATCATTTTGCACCTAAGCAGATCCAACCTGATTCGCATTATTCTCATTTAAATTTTCTATATTTAACCCCTAATTCAGAATAGGCAAAAAGGTGTAGAAAGCCTTCTAAGAACTCATGAAATAAATATAGTTCAACAGGTGTACAAAAGACATACTGCATATTATTTTTAGGTAGGCTGCATAATTTGTATTTTTACTGTGAGAACATAAAAACAAAACTGACCTTTACAATATTATGATTTCATATAGAGTAAAACCACTCACCCCTGCTTCTACTTTCTAGCAGTTTAAAATGAGCAGTAAATAGATACAGAGACAAAATATTCCCAAGGTAATGCAATGAGTAGACAGCTTTTTAATGTGTCCTCAGTCTGGGAGAGAAAAGCCAAATTCACCTGTCTCATAAAACATTTTCAAACCAAAGCAAACTGGCAGAGAAGCCTAAAAGGAAACAAAAAACCCTCTGAGACAAAGTTATAGAATTTCAAAGCGAAGTGAACTTTCAAAAATAAGCTCATCCAAGTGCAATGAAATGAGAATGTTCCTCATGCTGGTCTCAAAACATTCCATGTTTCTGTGGCTGAAGCCCTGGTTCAGAGACCTACCACTGAGATGGCAATGAAAAGAGTAGGCCAAAGCCAAGGTATCACAAACTGTTACAAGAAAGCTTGGAAAGTATTAAAAATAAAAATAAAGTATCAAAGTCAGCTGCTGTAGCTTTCTTGAGTATAACATCTAAACCTATAGTAAATCGCATCGTTTTAGTGATAATATAAAAATAACTTGCAAGCTAAATTACCTTTCAGACTAAATTTCATATATTTAATATCATATGAACAAGACTTAATTCTCTCAACATATCTTATGCTTTTTTGAAAGCATTTTTAAGAAATTCGCTTATTTTTATACAGTTATGCTAAAACCTGCCAGGTCTGCATGCTTTTTAAGGACACACTTTGTCACCTAATAGAATATAAAAACACAGCAAAAACAGTGTAGAATTTTGTAAAAATACTCTAAATAAATTTACACTTCACTCTAAGATTACTCAAGAATTAATCACTGGGTTCAACAGTCTAAGTCCTTTACTTCTGTTATCCTCATTGCACATCAAAATCAAAGTTGCTGTTTCCTGTCAAGATTCAAAGGAGTGGATCCTCAGCCTCTGCTTGCCTAATGAGCAATCAAACAGAGCTCCTTAGGCAGAATAATTGTGGGCTTCTGCAGACTAAAAAAAAATAAAAATCCTGAACTCACCAGAAAGTTCTCACTACCAGCAAAAGCCAAAGCTTCAAAAGACTCTTCTAAGCAAAGATCCTCAGCAAAGACCAATAGAGGCAGATTTTCTGTGATTTCATGAACATAGCTCCACCGTTATGACCAGTTTTTTCTCAGCAGTACAGGCCATGAAAGTTATAGATCACTCGGTATGTATAGTTTTAAATAAAAAAATAAAGGGCAATACTTACTGCATTTCAAACTAAAAAATTGTAACTTCTGGAAACCTAAAAGCCTTCTATAAATGTCTTGATTTCTAATGCTGACAAAAAAACAAGACTACTAAGACATTTTCTCATCTTCTGCAGCCTCAGAGAGTTTAAGTTACAGTACTGCAAGGCACATACAGAATCTCTTCCTTTCCAATACTCAGCAGATATATTCCCTGAAATAATTTTAAAATCCTCAAAACAATTAGAAATGCTACTGAGTTAACAATTTCTATTTAAAAACATTGCTCCTACACAACATGCACTTTTTTGGATAACAAGTTAGCAAATATGTATAATTTTTTTCTTTTCATTTACACTGGAAATGGACTGAATAATTTTTAACCTGTCAAGTACTGTATCATGTCACATTGAAGTTATTGCCTTCATTATAAATTGCATCATCTCTGAAAACCCACACAGGTATTGTATTTGAAAATAAGCGGTGGGTGAGCGAGTACAGATGCAGTTTAGTCCATCTGAAAATGGCTTTCCACATAAAGCAATACTATCAGAGTAAAAAATGAACTTTCTTCATTCAGTGGATGAGGACAAGAGAAACTGACATAAGTACATTTTTGTTCAGTTTAATGCAACATCATTATCATTTACTTAAAAAAAATCTTAATTTTCTGGTGTCTGGGCAAGCATATCTTAATATGAAAGCAACTGAACTTTTAAGAGGTAGGTTTCTTTCCATTATGCGCTTATTTATTTCAAATAAAACATAACCAAAAACCCACTAATATTTGCTTTTGGACAAGGACCAAGTCTCAAAGCCTGATACAACTTGGGCAGAGTTCGGTATTTTATTTGTCCTCAGCAGTACCGGGCTGCTTTGGAACCAGTGTATTCCAGGTTGTCTTCACAGTCAAAAGACCAATCTACCAACGGTGCTGAACCCACCCCCTCCTCCTCCGCCTGTGGGCCCACAGCTTCCCGGGGGATCATTGTCATCAAATCCATTGGGCCGGAACGAGCAAGAGGCCGAGGCAGCCTGAAGCGCTTGTGTTCGAGCACTGAGCTCTTGCTCCTGAAATGAGAGAATAAAGACAATTAAAAAATGCCCAACCCACAATCTCACACCCTTCAAATGGCGTTTAAAGCAGCATCACTAATTTCTAGTGGACAGCTAAGCTGAACTTTCAAGTTGATCATCCACAGCCAATCTAAGATGTACAACTTCACTGACTGTTAGTATGCATAAGCAAAACAAAATTAAATCCATCTGAGTTCACGCTAAAATTGTATTATAGCAATGTGGGATGTCACTAAAAATGAGACCGCTGATGAGAAGTTAACAAAACAGCTTTTGATATATGTTTCATATAAATTTTCATCCTAGCAATTTTCATACGCTCTTCTTGTTGGTTGCCAAGTCAAAAGGTAAAACCTTTATATCAATGTTCGTTACTTTAAGGACACTTCCTCATTCCACTCCAACTGCATAGAGTAACAACATACTCAGATAGCTTGTCCATCCTTTGGCCTTTTATCTAGTTTCTATTCATTGCAGCTTTTCAGCTTTCAATTATTATTGCTCTGCCAACTGTTATAACATAGCAAGTCTCTGCAACTCTCAAGCACTTCACAAAAACCAGAGTCAATTGCTGGAAAATGTACCTGCACAAGTGGAAGGAACACAAAAGCTCTGCTGCCTGCCAGCTGCTTTTTCAGCTGAATGCTCCTGAGGCTTCTTAAGGCATCTAAGAAAGGGATGAGCCCCATGCTTTTCCTTCATTAGACGTATCACGCACTATTTTGTCTCTGGCCAACTAGCTCAATAAACCCTGCAGCAATTTTCTGTCTTTAGTATACCTTTCTCAGCTTGGCCAAGAGCTTCAAAAACCGAGGGAGAGAAGGCAGATGTTGGCTCTTGAAGGCTAAAGACAGTGGACCTGGCAACAAACTGAAAGTATTCCAGTGCTAAGGTTCATACTGATTGCTGCCTTCACATCACCACACACCTCCCTAAAGGCAATGAGAGCAAACTCTAGAACAGGGTTTCAGTAACTACAGGGGTCACCCTTCAATTCTCCCTGACTGTATTATACTGCCATGAAACCACTAAACTGAAGTCTTGTCCAAATACTTTCACAGATGCTGAAAGTAGACCTTGTGAATTTAAATTATTTTGCCCTCATCAAAAACACAGCCTAAGTTTGAAACTATTGTACACTACTAAGGACTGAAATGTATACTCATTTTAAAAATTAAGATACTTGGAGGACACTGTCTACACAGATGTGCTGGCCATACTCCTGAAGACAGCATTATGCTGTCTCCAGCAATATGTGGAGTCCTAACTATCTGGCTAACTCTATGACACACCAAAAACTATGTACGTTTACTAGGCATAACAAGGAAATATATTAAAAACTTGTAGTACCAGAAATCAACTACAGATTTTGATTAAAATAGCAGACCTTGCCTAAATAGCCTGTTTAGTTAAAAAAACTACACTACCAAACTGGTTACCTTATACAACTGGTGTTTTTACAAATACCTTATTTCTAAAACATTTAATATTTTCAGGTAGTTATATATATCCCCACAAGTACTACATTAGGTAAGTAAAACTTGATAGTCAATACAGTTCTCTGGACTCAGAATATGCAGAGCATCCCCCCTTGCATTCCATTTATTTGCAGTAAGGGTTTTAAAATTTGTTTTAAGTAGAGCGGGAGCAACCCATATTGCAGTTTAGTTATTTATACTGAAAACATGTTCATTTACCATGTGGTAAACAGATATGCAATAGCAAAACAAAAGCAGTAAGATATAGAATTTTTTGAACATATCTTCTGAAAATTAAAGGCTTTCTCAGGACAGAAGAATATATTCTTAACTTAGCTGGAAAAATTAATTTAGATCTCTGAACCAACAGTGAAATATGGCATCTTAAAACATACTTTTACTCCTAGAACATAAAAAAAGCAGCAATGCTCTAAGAAAGACACAATGAAGTGTGGAGAGCACCCTTTTCTTTACCAGCAAACCAAAAGGCTGCCACAGCTAGGTGAGGTTCTCAGAACACAGGGAGCGTGCTGCTGGAAGCACTGGTCCCACAGAGAATATGGCAGAGGCAGCAAAGGGAAAATGGAATCCAGTCCCCCACATCTGGTCACCATTTCAGTTGTTCCAGCATCTGAGTAAGCACAGTTTTAGAACTCAAACTTCACTACAAATGAAAACGCACTAGTAAGAACACCACTTAGAAGTTTAAATAAACTTAAGCCACTCTTGTGATTCCATAAAGGCAACGAAAGTTTGAACTGTTTGAAGCCTCTCCCATATGGAATAGCAAGTGGTTAAATGACCTATACAAGCATCTCCACTCAAACTTTAAACTGAACTGAGTTTGTGCCATTTTCCTTGACATTTCCCATCTAACAGTGACAACCTTACTACAAAACCTGTCCAGCAACACCAAGATGAAGCCAGACTGGTGATTTATGGTTAATGTGACAGAGTACTTAAAAGCTACTGTGTTCTTTCCTGTAGACTGCCTCTTGTGAGGCTTAAGGAGACACCCTTTACACAAAATTTCCATCTTACCTGCAAGTACAGTTTGTTATCTTTTGTAATAGCATCCATGAGGTCTTTTTGTAGAGGAGGGTCTCCATTTACCCACAGGCCATTTGCTGGGTTGGTGTTTAAGCCACAGGTGCTGTTCTGCTTTTTGTAAAACAGAACATAAGCAGTGTCCTTTGGAAATCGACTGGTGATTTTCTGGACTGACTGAAATGAGGTAAATGTCACCCTGCTGTCATTGAACAGAAACCATTCTCTTGGCATCTCAGTGTCCAGCTCGTTCTCTACAACAGTACAAGGACTCTCCTCTGTAAACAACTTATCCTGAGGAGCAACTAAAGAAAGAGCTGTAGACTGGTGGCAGAGCCCTGAAGGTCCTGATCCAGTAACATTTCTAGCATATGAATAATAGTGTCCACTTTCAGAGGATACCCCAGAATGCACCACCACAGAGCTCAACACATAGGGCACCAGTTGTGGGCAGGTCACTTCATCAGCACCAGAGGGCTTCAGTTTTTTAGCAAGGTTTTCTCCAGTGTCAGAAATCTCCACACCAACAGACCAGCCTCCTGAAACAACAGCTAAAGGGGATGCTGCTCTTTTCACTGGCAGTTCCAATACAAGTGGCAGAGAAACATTGTCCAAGATTTTGCGCCTTATGTGACATTTTGGATCATATGAAAATCTCAAAAGAGTGAGAATGAGGTATTCAGGTTCCTCAATGATTTGCATAGTTTTTTCAGCATTCTGTAAAGAGGCACACTTTTCACAATAATATTTGTTGTCTCCACTAAGGATTTCAGGTGCCAGAAAGTAATTGAGCAAGTCTGTAACTGACAGGGTATTTTTACCTACTAGACTCTGAGACATATCCCCATTATTTTCAGCTTTGAGTTCAGAAATTGTGGTATTCTCAGAGCTTGGCTCACTAGAAAAATCTATGGTTCCTTCATTCATTATCGTGTCACATCCACGATTTACTTCCAAATTACTGAGAGGTGTTTCTGCATCAGGACTGGTAGCTGAAGCATTACTTTGCACCATGTAGTCCTCTTTCACTTCAGAATGTTCTATGCACTTTGGGTCAGCATTCTCTAAGGAAGTTGGGGGACAGAAAGCCAAAGAGAGATCTGTGAAAGCTTCTTCCTTTTCAGACATACTTTTGCAGTTCAAACAGCATATGTTAGTCTTCAATTTTCCTCCAAACATCTTCTCTATCAGAGTTCTTTCTTCACTTTCCATACAAGGTGCTTCAGTAAATGTTTTGTGGGCAGTTTCTTGTGCCTGGGACTTGTCAGTCATAATACTTTCAGAACTCCTCGCTGAAGACAATGCTTTCAAAGTTCTCTCTTCTTCATGCAACCTGAAAACAAAGAAAGATAAATCCAAGTAACTGTGCTATATTCCAAATACTGCCACACTATTTCAGATTTTTTTCCAGCTAAAACCCACAGGTGGTTAAGTTGCTAAAGTAGCTTACACTAAAAAATCTGTTTGTTATTTTTTTATATAAGGAAGCTGAAGCATAGAGTTCCAAACCAGGGTATGAGTGGCACAAATACATTTATTGTGGGTCTCATTATATATAACAGAACACAATGGATATATTGAAAGAACTGGCAAATATTAAAGAAACCTAACAAATGTTTTTATTATTTACCATTACACTGTGTTAATAAATCAGCTCCCGAGTTGACTGGGCCTGTTATGTCAGACTTGGTAAGAGAAAAAGTAACTATATGTTTATGGCCAGACGATTTCCAAAGAAATATCAGAACTCTGCAGCCAAGAAAGTTCTGTGGCAAGAAAATCCAAACTGAAAGAGGAACTCAAAACATGGAGATAAAAAAAGAGAGAACACTATTTCACTATTAAGACAAATTTCTCCAAGAGCAGAATGTGTCTTAAAGTAATATTGCTTAAGTCCCCTTTAGCAAGCCAAAAATAAAGAGTGTTATTAACAAATGTAGGTATTACTGATTTATCTCTGCCACAGCTAATTTGCTTGCTTAATTAACTGGTTATAAAGAGATGAACATCTCTTTGTGACTTGCATGCCTTGTGTGAAATACAGCTGTCTCCACCAACATGAAATTCCAGAAGCACAACTAAACTGCTTTCACCAACTGCTATTAATTTAACAACAGGACCACGACTTAAACATAACACCCATGTTTAGATTTATAAAAGTGGCACATTGTTACCACCATAACATGTTCCCAATTATCTGGATTCAATATGGCATCCAGAGTTCACTACAGACTAAACCCATGAAGAAAAGCAGTTTGTAGACTATAGAGAGGAATGAGGCTGACAATTCCTGATCCCCACTCATGCACTGGAACTGTTACACAACTGCTCCTGAGAGCTCAACATTACACGGTGAGGCTGCAGATTCATTCCCATCGATGGCACCGTAACCGTACCTGTCCAGCAGGAATCTGAGATACTCTGAACAATCCTGCTGGGACCGAGGAGTGAACCATGGTGGTCTGGAAGCTTCAAAGAAAATTCTAGGAGCATAGGCCTCCCTCTGTTCAAGTGAGAGAACAGACAAGGTTACATAGTTGTAATATAATCAACTTAAGGTGATTATATTATTTTAATATTAACAGCTGAACTATGGACTACATTATCACAGAGTAGCTGAATGAAACACAAGGTACACAAACATTTAAACAACTTCATCATACGAAGGGAGAACCATTAATTTTGTAGCAATCACCTCTAGTACAAAGATACAAATAGTTTGTCCTGCCAGCAAATATTATTAATGTTTAGTGAGTACAAGCCAGGTACTATAGCAGCTACCTTTCTTGCTGGCGAGTTAAAAAACCTGTTTGCTTTCTTCAGAACACCAGTACTTCATAAGGACCCATTTATTTTGAAGCTGTCTTGTGCCTTTGCAGCATTAGCAAAATGTTTTGAACAGCTAATAATGTTCACATTAGAATTTGAACTACAATCAAATATTAGTGTAAAAATCAATGAAGAAGGTCACAGTTTACCCTAGAAAGATACATAAAATCAGCTTTTATAGCAACTGAGGTCTTATTTGGATTTTTTCATTCTTTCTCCTCAAAGAAAACCTATCACTACCTATTAATAGAAACAACACCAACATATTCCACCTAGAGAAATGTGTATTTCATAAGTCCATCCACATCATCTGAGCATTTGAACACAGACTGATTCCCATACAAAAACGTAATATTTATAGTTGAAATACTCAAGAGGATTCCCATGGCATCATGTTTGTTTCTCAATTTTGGTACACAGACCTAAGCTTAAAGAAAAACAGATGAAAAACTGACATACCTGGGTATGGGCCAAAAATGCAAAAAGATGCTGTAATTTTCTCATTAGGGAATTACAGCCATTTAGATTCAGAGATAAAACATGTCTTCTGAAACTGAAATGAAAGAGAGACAAATGAAAGAGTTTCCTAGCTAGACTTCTAACAATTCAGTTATCATTCCAGCTCAGATAATTGCTTCAAATTGAAAGAAAGCTAAGCACGTAACATTTCCTTTAATACTGGAACTCTGCTCTAGTGCAGATATAAAATTACTGTATGGTAAGAATTAGCACTGCAAAATACCCATGTCTTGAAACATTTAAATGTGTAGGAATGGGATACAGACAGACTTTTTTTAATACCCTTCTAGATTATAACGAAAGCATCACCAAAAATTTTTACAATACAGCAGTGAGCAAGGACAGTGAGGGAAAAAGGACTTCTCTTTTGACACTGGGTAGAAGGATCAGCATTTTTAGTGGCTAAAATTGCAGTTCCCAGAGCTCAACTTGAACAAAGCAACCAGTAACTGAGTGCAGAACAACCTGCTCAGCTATAGCAAGGCGAGAGACCCCAGGACATGTTACTGTTCTGTGAAAAACAAGAATGCAGTAACTGCAAGAATTATTTGCAATGAAAAAAGCTGTTAAGAAGCACTTACTCTGTAGCCATAAAAAGTGCCTGAATAACACTGTTCATGTAGCAAGTATTTCCTAGATTTATTAGGCCTGTCTTCCCAGTTTCAGATTTTCCAGAAAGTCTAGATAAACAAGATGGCAAAGAACTGGATTGAGAAGTCCAGGCACTCTGACTGAGGATCAACTTAATCTTCTCTTCAGTGGGTTTGGGCATGTCCTACAAAAGAAACATTTAACACGTTTAATAGGGTTGTTTATTTGTTTCTGTTTATTTGTTTCTTGCCATTCAGCAGTATTGTGTCTCCCCCTGTCCCCAGTTCTCCTTCAAGGTCTTGCTGCTGCCCCTGATAGCCTAGGAGATACAACAGACTGCCTGCCCCTGTTCCCTTCCCTCCCCACAACCTTCTTCTTCAAAGCTTTATACTCATTTTACATTTCCAACACAAGACTGACATGAGATTATGTGGTTAGCTCTTTTCTCCATGTGGAAGCGCTAACGAATTTGGATCTGTGGAACTACAGCTTCACATCTGGGAAAACAAAAAAGCATTCCATGCTCTTAACATTCCTAACGTACCTTAATAGCTTCCAGAATGGGTTCATAGAGCTCTGGAAAACCTGAATAATGATACATCATACAGTGTATCAACTCTGTCAACTGCATCAAAAAGGCTGTACTGGAAGGCAAGCCATCTCTTTTGAAGGAGTGAACCAAACTGACCACATGAGGGACAATCTAAATGGGAAACAAAGAAACAAGCAAAAAGGTGTTAACTGCATTTTCTCTTTGTTTTTTCCTCCTACAAAATACTTAATTGAACTTCATTGGTTTATACATGCCAAACGACAGGAGATCTTTTGTTATTAAATACGAAGTAGTTGAGAAACAATGACTTGAAAAACATACATTATTCTTCATACATTACAATTTCCAAGCAGCACAATTAATTATTCAATGCTCTCTTTAGCTCACATAGCAAGTTTCAAAAGGAACTTAATGAACTTAAAAAGGTGCATGCTAAGGTTTTAAACAGTCAAGTGTCCAAAAGTACTCATCGTATTAAGGATATTAACTGCAAACATTTTGCTTTTGTGCCACCACTAACAGCTTAGTATCTTGTTCTGATTTCACAGATCCAGTTTTTAAAACAAACCTCTAAATTTTCCTTTAACAGAATCTAATGCTTGGACTCATGACCCAATGAATACATTCCTCCTATTCCTACAAGAAGGAGACTGGCCCACAGCTCCACCTAGTGAGGCAGCTCAGCTCCATAAACCACAACCGTGTCATTTACTACGAGCTGAAAGTTTACCACAGCTATAGTAATCCATCTGAGACTTAGTTCAGATTCAGGAATACTTTAAACTGATTAGAATCAGAAATGTTGACTTCATCTCCTTCCTCTTCTTCAGCACAGCTCTCTACTTTTAAATCTGTGAGACATTAGCCTTAAGACATCAAGCAGAAGTTCACTTCAGAGCAGACACCTTTGCCAGTTTCCAAGCAATTAAGATTGATTAACTGTGAAAGAAGCTGATAGAATAATTTCTCATCATTAATTACTACCAAACAATTTTTAAGCTAAAGGCACAAAATACAGAAGGGGAATCATAAGAATATAGGAATCTGAGGAAGGCATACCAATTACAAGAATTGATATAGTTCAAAACACCAAAGTAAAAAAGGCTAGGTGCAAAATACAGATTTGTCACTTTTTCAAATATTGGTTATTCTCTGGGTATAAAAAATACTTTTACATCTCTGACAAATAAACCCTGCTCTTTAGGTAAGCAAGATATCCACTGTTTAAAAATAAAAACACCGAGATGACGAGTTCACTGTACCACAAGTCAATACTGAAAGGTACTGCAATGAAAAAATTTCATCTTCCACTTTATCAATGTGGCACACAGCAATGAGAAAGCAACTCCTGAGCTCCAAGATGGAGCTTTGTATCAAGTAGATCTGAGACACGATAATTCTGAACAGACAAAGCACATGGGAAGAAGAGAAAAAGGATAGGTCCTCAGTTCTGCCAAAGAGAGTAAAATTCTGCAGGCTGGATAATACTGAAAGTTACACTCTGAATACACAGAATTATCTCTTCTGGCTCGAGGTTGCATTAAACTTTTATATATCAGTAGATTTTTGCTGATCATAAGTTCTACATCATACATTATAAGTACAAGACTGCTTCTGTTACAAAAATATCAAAATTATTTACGCTAATGATGCTCAAGTGTAAGGAGATGGAATGTAATTTCAGATGCATTACCAAGTAAATTAATTTCTATTTATCAAATGTGCATTTGACACTTTCATAATCAGACCATTTGTTATTAAAAAAGTAAGCAAGTACTTAAAGTGAAGGAAGATATTACAGAATATTAAATGGTAGTAGCACAAATAAATGATAGTGAAGAAAATTGTCTAAAATGGTCATGAAATCTTGCAGTGAGATATTTATGCAAGACAGCATGCAGCCTCCAGTAGAAATTTTCTTTGGTAAATCAAATTCCTCTTTCTAGAATAGGCTATCTGATATATTACATTTTGTCTAATGTTTTGTCTCTCTCAGGAAAAAAGAAAAGCAAGACAAAAATATATGAAATATTTATGCTTTGAACATATCCAGAGCTTTTAGTTGTAACTCAAATTTCTATCCTAAGATAAGATCAGGGCACTGGAGAAACTTTGGAGATCTCTCGGTAACAGCCAACGTAACGGGCATAAGGCAATTAGTCTGACATTAAACAAAGAGCTTTATGCCCCTTCAGGGCCTTGGAAACAGTTACAGAGACAACGTGCCAGGCTGTTACTATTACATCTCAGATGCTCTCCTAAACTTTGAGCTTAACGCCAAGTGTGGGAACACGTTGCTGTATTAACACAGTCACTCTCACACCCTCCTATCCATGGCCTTAACTAATGGAATGCACTTTGAAAAGGGGTCATTAAAAATGGTGACCTTCCATTTGCCCATGAACACTGACACAGACAGCACAGCTTTCTGGAAGTTAAGTATTTCTGAGTCTCATGAGCCTATTCAGGGTGACCAGGTTACACAGAGCAGATTATCTCTGTTACCTGTTTTCCCCAAACAGCTGTCCTCAACTTCATCAGCAAATTTCACACACACAAAATGGATTTCCAGAAGCATGCAGTCAGAATGTGATGCCCACATACTCCTGCCAGAAATAGGTACATACAAGGAAGGACAATGCTTGTTTCCAGTTATAGATGAAGTGGTTGAATCTGGAATCTAAAAAGCCTTCCTATAACCACAGGAACCCGATTCTACAACCTTCCAACAGACAAAATCCAAGCACATCAACTCTGTTGCTCTTTACATCCATTTCAGAAACTACACAGAGAGTGGCATTTCAAAGCACTGAATGACAATTATTTAGTAACTCACCAAATGAAAAGCTTCTGGAGAATGCTGGAAACTAAGTAACATGTGGGAAAGGACAGCAAGGGCACCAGGCCTCACTAGAGGAAACCAAAGTCGATTAAAGACCTAAAAAAACCCACATTTATTTCAGTGAATCTGCAAAGTAAAATTTCAGTTAACACAAAAAAACCTTCAAACACACAGCCATTTGAAATAAACAAAATCATTACATGCAAGTGACAGCCATAAATGCATTTACATCATATTTGCAGAATAAGAAGATACTGTATGTTACAATAAAAAGGACACCACACAATTGCATAGCTGGTAGCAATTCCTTTCCCTCTCCCTTTTTTGAATGCTTTTATCCAACCTACCAATTCGATCTTCAGCAGGGTGACATCAATGAGGATGGTAAATTTCTGGACTGCAGCCAATCCTTTCAGCAGTGCAATCACCCACGTTTCCACGTGCTGAGCCAGAGGCCAGGACAGCCAATCAATCATTCTGCAGGACAACAGGAGAACAAAAAATATTAAAAAACCAATATGCCGCTAACTTTAACCTCAACAAAACAGATGCTTGCAACATGCTTACACAGTAAGACTCACAATAAGTAATGCAGCAATGTTGGGCAAGTGGTAAATTAATTTTGAAAATATCTCAAGTAATTTAACTCTGAAATTCATAATGATTTACTTAATACATTTGAAGTAAATATGCATCCCCAAAAATACCTTACCATAACAAAGTCAATATTTTGTATTGCTTCTTGTTGGTCTAGAAAACGCACTCTGATGTTACAGACACTGAGCTAACATATGGCAAAAACTTCCTGCTGAACAAGTGCCTGTACCTGGTAACCTCCCCTCTAACACCTTTTACTCCAAGGCAGACCAAAACCGACTGCTAAGGAAGACTCTTCCACTTACAGCCACACTCCCAGAAGCCACTCCAAACACTCTAAATTAATAGTAAAATCTAGTCATTTTAAATACATTGAGCAGTCTGGGGTCTGCATGCATCTCAAAAGGGATCATTTCACTTGAACTAAGAAAAAAGTGAAGGGACCTCCTGTACCTAGAAAATACAGTGAAATACCAGGAAGAGAAACCAGAGGTATTTTAAACTAATAGTTAAGTTTATCCTGATCCTTAAGGCAGACAAGCAGATGAGCTGAAACAATTCTAAGACACAGACAATATTGTAAGGGAGTGCCAGCTAAAACATGATATCTAGGCTTTGTTCTTCTGAGATTTTACTTGGTAATATTCTGAGTTTTCTTGAATTGTCCATAAGATTCCTTTCTTCAAACAAGATGAGGCAGCACTAATTAGGCAGCACTAGGTGGAAGAAAAAGCTTTCTATCACAAGAGTGGACAGATATTGAGACAAGTTATAATGTATATATCTTAGAATCTGCACTTATAAAGTTCATAGGCTTCCCTAAAATAAGGGATCTTTAGAACTGCCTTTTTAACAAAAAAGCACAAATCTTCCCAAGTTTCATCCATATTACTATTAAAAAAGGGAAAAAAACATGGCCACATCATAATCAGTGCTCTGAATTTACACAAAGCTCTTATTTCCTCAAGATATTGAATTCAAACATGTTTATCCTGAGCAACTTTCCATATATCCTCTGAAACAGAGAATCAAAAACACAGGCCCAGACTGTTTTTGTCTGTGAAGAAATAACCTTAACCTAAAAACAAGGCCCCACAACTCACAAACCAATCATGTTCAAATCCTCCCCTCCTTGATTTGTAGGCTTGGTATTTTTCAGCAGTCAGAAACATCTGCACAGCTAATTTAAACTGAATGACAATATATTGCTTTCTTAACAGTTTAGACAAGTACTCTGTAGAGTCCTACATTAGCAGCACTATTCTAAAACATCTGTCTGTTAATCTGAGAGCTAATGATTTTGAGAGCAGAAACAAGAGACAGAAGAGGCAGAAGTGAACTCATTGAGACTGTCCTAAAAGGCATCACATTTTACATCTGGTAGGTGAAGCCCAGGTATTTTGGTTGCATTTACTTGGCTTCTGCTCTGTTGCAATCAATGAGTGCTCATTTTTAGGCAGATACTAGCATGGGCCATGATGATCATGAATATGAACAGAGGATTGCTTCTTTGGGTTTGACTAGATTAAGAAAACCTTAAAAGCCTCAGGAGGACCTTCTTCCTCATACCACTCTAAAATCAGTAGGTTTTTTACCCACATATGTGGCTAGTAAGGACAGTATTTTTGATATCTTTGAAAAGAAAATTATTTGTACAACCTCAGACAGTAACTTCTTTCACAAAATATCTCCTTCACCACATCAAAGAATCTGGCAGCTCAGGCATGAGTCCCTCAGATTAGGGAAAAAACCCAAAACAGCAACAGAAGATCCTCTGACTACCTGTCACCCCCAATAACTTACAAGTCTTTTACAGAATTTTACATTTTTTCCAATAGGACAGAGCACCTGGTTATATCTGGAGTTTTTCTCAGCAAAATTTTCAGTTTCTCTTAACAAAGATACCTGGGTTGAAGTGCAAAGAAGCATTATACTTGTCAGGATCCTGAGTACAGCCAGTTCATTTCCTCCCAGAGTTCTGAGGTAGACTCTTAAAGTACCCATATATCCTCAATGGGATTCAACAATTTTCTGCTTTTCCTCGTTGATGCTTCAGGTGAGGTTTCATGAGACAGCTCAAGCCAAATTCTAACACGACCTTGTGTCTAATATACCGCCCACTCTGAACAAACTCAACTTATGAGTCTGTTAAACATAAATTTTTACTATTCTGTGCTCAACTTCACAAAGACTCTGCAGTGCCACAGATGCTGTACTTAGGAAGTGAGCAACAAGGTCTCTAATTCAGAGCCACCAAAGCTCTGCTAACTCTCATCAGACCTTGTTGTGCCTGGAGTTCTGCACCTCCTGGGAATGCTGCAAGCCCCATGACAGCAGAGTCATTTGGTGCTCCAGACATTCCAGCTGCATTAACCTCTTAGCAATTGCTTCACTAAGCCAGGAGAGAGTCATAACTGCAAAGGGTTGCCAGAGGTAGAACAAGAAACTGGCTGCAGTGTTGACATGAGGTGTCGTGGAACCAACAAGGCTCCATGGAACAAAACTAGAGGCTCTGAAGAGAGACTATTACCTCAAAGAATGAACAAAGCAAGTAAGATTACCCTTCCCTTTCAAAAACAAGAGAAAAACTCACCCATTACATGGCTGGTACCAAAAAAAAAAAGCACTTATTTGATAATAACAGCTCCTACTGTAACCAAAGCTGAGTACTGCATTGCTTCCCTAAGCAGAGGCACACAGCAAAGGTGTTCTCAAGCTACAGCTTGTTGTATTCATATTGTTATTATCATATTTCTAGAGTCCCATGCCTTCTGGGTGGTTTTCTCACACACAGCTCCTCACAGCAGTGTTACTCCTGCTTCTTCTCCAGGGCTCCTCCAAGGCTCTCCCTGACCAGCCAGCCCAGCCCCTTTTATCCCAGTTATCTTCATTAGCCACAGCTGCAGCCCATCTAGAACAACTAGGATCAGGGCAAGGCCACTCACACAATACATAGATTTTACTAGGACTCCTACTATAACAGTTCTAGGATTACACTATCTTGATGCAGCAATGCAACATAAATGTTAAAACTACACTAACTTGAAAATTAATCACCAGCACATTACCAGCATGACCAAATCCTGAATTTCCCAGGTCTGACCTTTAGATTGGTAACACAGCTTTGGTGAAATCTCTTCAGCCACGGAGATTCTCTTGAAGTCCCTAAACAATATGTCTTACCCCAAATTGTATTACTAATGCTGCTTCTTTTCATTATGTTTTAGACTGAAATACACCTTCTCAACTTACTGTAAACACCAGGGATGTTTTCAGTGTGAGAAAGCCCACCAAGATATTCAAGTGCTACACCACATGAATGCTTAAGTATTAGAGTACACTCAAATGGATGTGCTTAAAAATAATAATATTGCAGACACTGAACTCTTAGTTTAAGGCTTCTTAAAAATTATTTTTTAAACAATACAGATTTCTAGTAGGCCCCTGTTTAACTGCATTACCCATTTTCCTACCCTTCAGTACTCAATAACAGCTTCCTCAATCAGATTTTAAAAAAAACCCACCAACTTCAAGGTCTCCATCCTTCCATCACTGTCATTTTTCTGCATCACTATTATTCACATATCTGAAGATACCAGTCACAATTGCAATCTGAATCCCAGTCTGTTCACACTGCTACTCATCTACACCACGTTTACTCAAGGTTAGATTAGTGACAAACATAATACGCAATTGCTTTTACATAATTTCTATTTCTCTGTTATTCAAAGAACGCCCAAAAAACCTACGAAGGTTTGAGTGAAAAGGGTACTAGAAGCTGTTCTCTGTGAATCCTTCCAAAAAAAACATTAAAACATCTAAGCAGAAAAAATCCCTCAAAGCCAAGCAGTAAAACTCATTTAGAACTGGCTCCTTTCTTCTGAGCAGGAGCTGATGGTTAATACCACCACACGAGAATGCTATCCTATCCTGTTTCTTGGAAAAGCAGAAAGGCTCATCTTCTGAAAACAAGGCCCTGTTTCTCAGCTTGACTGTAAATCCTAAGCAGTTTCCTACTTACACCATCTTCTGTAAGGCAGAAGACCTCACTTAAGATGTCATCTCAGAAGCACACAGGTGTTTGCTCTCAGTTTCTATTTAACCCTCCTCACCCACCCCAGCTGGGCTGGAGAATGAAGCCACAATAGCAATGAAGGCAGCAACCTTAAACTGAAACCACGCTAGTAACAGCCACAGCATCACATATATTTGATATATATATATTTTAACATGCCAAAAAGCATGACTTGGAATACCATTTCAAAAGTTCCTCTTCACACTTTTGTTTCGTTGTTTTTTTTAATGGAGCTTCAGTAACAGCTTCAAGAAAGGCAAGATTAAAAAAGAGACTCTTCTCTCCTTCACAATTAAATACATTACCTGCACAGAGCTTGAGTCATACTTGTATCTTTCACGTTGGGATCTGTAGTAAGGCTCCTGATGAGTACTGTAATCATCTGCAATGGTATGTGCTGCACAAGACTTGCCAGGGCAACAGAAGGCTCGAATGAAGTATCTGCAACAATTGAATATGACAATGTAAGGAACTAGAAAGAAAACCCCACAGAAAAAAGTAAGCTGCTTGTTCTACCATACAACCTCACCATAGTTTAAAGTGACAATAAAGCTATCCTATATCTGGCATTCTGTTATCACAAACCAAACCAAAATTAGAATACATCAATGAATTAACTGATAGCAGTCAATTACAAATGCCATTAGTTCGTTTCACACCCATGCAAGAAAGTGACAATCTGACAACTACTTCCTCCTCCACCCTAACTGGAATTGAGAAGTAGGTTTTGTATTTTTCTAAAAAGAAGTACCATAAGTTGTTTATTATACTTCATATTAAGCCTAGGAATTTAGTGCAGCTGGTATTCTCCACATCCCATCTCAACAACTCTCTGCTAACCATACCACTTATGGCAAAATGCAGTGGCAAGTTTCCCAGGTGCCTCAACAGCAAAGGCACTTTGCAATGGGAATTACTATAGTACTTCACAGATTTCAGATGTCAGAAAGGACCTATTTACAATCACTTTTCCATTACTGAGGCACTGGATGCTTCCTAAAATTTTATACATTGCTTTTACATATATTACTTATACATATTTATAAATCCCGATTTGTTAAACAGTTCCAGGGAGCAAGAAGAGAGAGTAGCCTTTCATGGAATCACAGAACTGTGTTGGAAGGGACCTCTGGAGACCATGTAGCCCCAAGGCAGGGTCACCTGGAGCAGGTAACACAGGAACACACACAGGTGGGGTCTCCCTCTCTCCAGAGACTCCACAACCTCCATGGGCAGCCTGTTCCTGTGCTCCACCACCCTCAATCTAAACAAGCTCTTCTTCGTGTTCAGGTGAAATCTGTGTTTTAGTTTTTGGCCTTTGCTCCTTGTCATGTTGCTGGGCACCACAAAGAGTCTGACACCAACTTCTTGGCAAGAGAGCCTTTGAGATATTTATATGTGTTTTACTATTGACAGTTTTAAATCTTCCTTAACAGGGCATCCAAAGCCTTATTTCAGTACATGATTTAAAGCACTGTATCAGGATTTTTTACAAACACAATCCTGCTCCGCAGCAAAATAAATAAAAAAAAAAATCAGTATTCTCTAGCTTTTGGGGGGTGGGCAGGAAATAAAAGAGGCTTTGCTTTCTCCACAGTCAAGAAGCTGCACTTCAGTACGTGGGTGAGAAAGCAGTGGTGACCCGGTGATGCCTGCAGAGCGCCCACTGCCTGCGCTAGGGCTTTCCTCGTCTCTGAATAACCCCCGCCCCGTTACTGCGCGCCGCTCCCGCTCACCCGCGGCGGAGATGACAGCGAAGAGCTCCTGCAGCGAGGGCAGCAGCGTGTCGGGCTCGGCCTTCCAGACGCTCCGGAGCAGCGCGCTGACCTGGCTCACCTGCGAGACGTAGAGGCGCAGCTCGGCCTCGCGGGTGCCCTGGCTCTGGAAGTGGGCGATGCTGCGCACCAGCTGCTGGCAGAAGGCGAGCGAGAGCTTCCTGCCGCGGGGCAGGCACTGCGGGAAGTCGCCCAGCAGCTGGCACAGGCGGGCGCAGAGCGGCGGCGCCGGCCGCTCGCACACCAGGCGCAGCGCCTCCACCTGCAGCAGCTCGAAGAGCTCCAGCACCGAGGGGCAGCTCATGATGAGGCGCAGCCCCGCCTGGATGTAGTCGAGGATGGCGGGGTCGCGGTTGCTCAGCTCGCCGTAGCCGCGCTGCAGGAGGCCGAGGACGAGGCCGCGGTTGAAGAACGCCTCGAACTCGGCGCGGTGGAAGCGGCCGTAGGCGTCCAGCACCTGCCGCCCCACCTGCCGCTGGAAGGGGTCGGGGCCCTGCAGCACCAGCCGGGTGCCGAGCGCAAACATGGCGCGGCACTGCGCCTGGCTCAGCGGCGTCTCCGCCGACTCCACCACGCGCCGCACGATCACCCGCTTCAGCGGCAGCGGGTGCGAAGAGCTCACCAGCCCCTCCAGGATCTTGTCCATGGCTCCGGGCGCATCGGCCGAGCGGCGGCGGCGGCGGGCC
>JAWWMS010000208.1:11244642-11264957 GCA_035048045.1 Chlorospingus semifuscus | reverse complement strand
AGCGCGGGGCGGGGCGGGGCGGGGCCGGCCGTGAGGGGGCGGGGGGAGCGCCGCGGCGGGAAAGCCTTGGCAGGGCCGCGAAGGGACAGGCCGGGGGTGCCGGGAGCGGCTCCCAGAGGCCTCAGAGTTCAGAGCCGGCGCGGGTTGTTCCCCTGCGCGAAAAACGCCAATCGCTTGTTTTTAAAATTTTAAAAGTTTAATAGTAATAAAGTGGTTATAAAAATAGTAGCACAATTAGAGTAGTAACAATTTGGACAAATTGAATTAGGATAATATGAGACAATAAAAACAAAGAGTTACGGACGTCCGGGTACCTTTTTCTGGGCATCACGAGCCCGAAAAAGGATCTCTGCTAACAAAGGATTAACCCTTAAGAACAATAGCCCGTTGCATATTCATACACCTCCTACATGATGCATAAATTCCATTCAAACACAGGATTCTGTCTGGTCATTGTCAACTTCTTCCTTCTAATCCTTACAGCGCCTTCAAGGCGGGAAGAAGGTCGTTTCTGCTGATAAGAAGGCAATAAATTCTTTTTTCTGAAAGATTTAGGTGTCCTGTGGCTGCTATCTGCTGCGAGTGCCTCATTCCTTTCTTTAACAAAACCCCACTAACATAGTTCTTATTTTAACAATTTTTATAACCTAAAACTACATTTAACACAGTACTTAAGAGATTTAATACAGCAGACAGATGACCAAGTAGGCACAGCCCTTATTGAATGATTGTATTTCAAGTATTAGAGCCAGCAATGAAAAACAAGTGGTGAAGTGCAAGGATGTTTGGTTGAGTCACTGCATTGCCTGTGACCTCAGTGCTAAGACTGACCTGAACTGTGGGGATGATCCTAATTACAACCTTGCTATTAGATATGCAATTACCAATCTATAATTACAAGCTAAATTGTAGAACACTGACTGTTCCTCTGTTTACAGTGTAATCTGACTCCTGTATATAAGAACATTACTAAACGTGACAAAATTAAAAATAATTTCATTCTTTAGTGAACAAAATATGTCTTTAAATACTTTCTCTGAAAAAGTAAGTAAACACCCAGTCATGCTTCATGAAAAGTAATGAATATTATTAAATACTAATTATTCTTACTGTGAAAAACACAAATAGCAGCAGAAGGTTAACCACAGTGGTATCTCTGTGATAACTCAATGTCACAGACATCTTTTATGAAAAATCCTTTCCTTCTTCTATTCTTTTAGTATAGTTTTGATGTAGTATCTATCATAAAATAATAAATCAAGCCTTCTGAAACATGGAGTCAGATCCTCGTCTCTTCCCTCATCCTCAGACCCCTGTGAACACTGTCACAACTCTACAATCTTAAAGAGAGGAATGCAAACAGGCTTCTCTTTTCAGTCACAGCTTGCTCTTTGAAGTGTCACTGTGACATGAGACTGCACCATGAATCAGGAGCTCCTTGGCACTACTTGTGGCCTCCATATCTGCTTCAGTGGTGTCTGCGAGCAGCTGCATTAACTGCAGGGTTGGTATCTGCCAGGTACAAAGAGTGGTAGCTAGGTGCTTGAGAGCACTGCAAGGTTCAACTAATAATGTTTGCTAACTATTAATTAAGTGTTTGGAGTTCAGAAGTGTTGATTAGAAATGCCTGAACATTGAGTCATTGTGTTCTAGTTGTACACTGTTGCATGTCCCAAAGGTTCATTTAACTGATAAGCAACAGGGCCAGAGGTTTATTTATCCAAAAATCAAGACAGTGGCCCCAGTGTCTTACTGAAACCTGTTATCACGATGCAATTATTTATTTTTTCAGGAGAGAATCTTTGATTTGACAGAGCTGTTTTGCCTCCTGCAGATACAATCTGTCATGATTCAGTTTTGCATATAATAACTATATTTGCCATGTCAAGGAGCAACATCTGACTGAACGTGGCTTTATTTCTACTTTTATTTCTGTATTATTTTTTCTCAGTTGTAAAAGAGGAATATTCCAGGGCTTGCATTTGGTATTCTAGACCTGTGCAGTGATTGCTTTGAAAGCATCCATAGCTTCAGACGAGGAACTGACTATTAACAGCTGAGATTAAAGGCTGCAGTCCAGCAGTGGTGGGAGATCTGGGTAGCTCCTTCACATTTATGTGGCAGTAATCTGCCACAGTATTAGGCTGAGGCATGAGGAAAGTTTAAGGAAACTCAGGCCTTAAACATATACAGCATGGATTGTGGGGCCAGACAGGGGGTGTTTTAAAAGACAAGCATATCCACGTGAGATAAAGTAATAGACAATACCTGCCACAGCAAATTTCCAGGAATAAGCATCATCCCTGTGATTCAGCATGGCTCAGATATATTATGGCTGAAAAACTGGGTCTCAACTCAGGCTTCTTTGCCAGATACATCTGCCTTCTTCACTAAGTACTCTTCTTCACTAAGTGCTTCACTAAGACTCAGTGAGGACTTCACTCACTGGTCCACTGTGGTGAGTGTATTTTGTATTTCTTCCTTTTACTCAAAAGGATGACTGGCAAATCTTTACACAACATCTTTCTCTCAAATCTCCCTTACAGGAATAAACAATACTGCTTGTTACCAAATATGCTTTTCTCTCTGATGTCTATCTCAATGCACACCCTAAAGAAAGTGAATGTACCAGCCATGGTGAAACAACGGTGCTTAGATTGATATTTGGGCAGCTGGAAACTCGGCTGTGCATTAGACTCTCCTTGTTATTCTTCACTTAGTGAGATTCAGAATTAGATCAGTGAAGTCTCACAGTGGTCAGGCAGGTTTGAGGTCCCTAGACATTCACAACTATACCCCAGAGACAATCTATATGCCAGCTTTGTGTTTCAGCAGTATGAAGTGCATAACTTTTCCAAGCCCTGACGACCTAAAAAGTGAACTTCTGATGGCTCCATATCTCCTTTCTCTTGCATTGCAGAAAATGTTCACGATAAACGTCCCAGATTTTAAATTGACATACACTCCTTTATGTTTGGGATGTGTGAACCTAGATGTTTAAATATACAGAATCAGACTAAGTTGTGCCAAACCCCCTTGAATTTGTGAAATCTTTTATTTATTTTATTTGTGCAGATGCTTACTTTGCATGCATAAATTTGCAATACAAATGAGACTTGAGTGTGTTCATATGAAAATTTGGCATTATGTAGGAATTTATGTGCAATGATACATACTATTTTCAGGGAAAAATTTATAATGGTGATCGTCTCTTTCAAGTACAGACTGCTCCTAAACCCAGAAAAGTGAGCCTCTATGAAGAGCTTAATTTGATAAATGATACATTTGATAAAATTCAGATGTCTGCTGAGGAAATGGCCTGTTTATAGAAATAGAGTTATACATCAACCCAGCTATCTGACAGAAAATAATAAAAGTTGATTGCCTGCGAGGTCATCTGTGACTCAGAAATTGGACAGAATGTGGACTGTGGATATCAGCTGTGAGGCTGTGGCAGAGAGCAATGCATACGTGACTGAATCCTCCCCAAAAGATGTGTCAAATATCACAGCTTTCTCAAGAAAGAAGAGATTCAGAAGGTGAAGAAAATATGAAGCATTCTACTTCCTTGCATAGCATGCACAACTGACTTAACAGGTTTTTCATGATGTGATAGCTCTGAAGTTTTTGTGAAATGTTCGGTAGTTGCACAGGCATCCAAATAGATACGTATTGCAATTTGTAAAAATGTGGCACAGCATGCTTCACAGTAGCAGGAAAAGTAGCAGGTTTAGCTTAAGTTAGACTGCTGTTTCTTTTATCAGTTTTTAATGAGACACTTGGCAGAACCAATACTGAAATCCTTTTAGCTGTTGGCTGACGCACACAATGTCTACTACTTAATGAAGGAGTAAATTGTATCATAAATCTCCTGGTTTTACTGCTGTTTCTTTGTGTGAGGAGTGAAAATCGCCTTTCAGACTTACAGAATTCTGCCGTCTCCTTCTTCATATATTATCAATGTGTATTGTAAAGGATACCATAAAAGGATGTAATTTGTCCAAGACCAAATATCAAAGATGCTATCACATCTTCTGGTTACATATGTTATATTTTTATTTTATAAAAAGTTTATATTTAAACTATAGTATTTTAAATTTTTTTATATTTTATGGATGAAATTTAATGGAATAATTGAGGACTAAATGCATATTTTCATTAAAAACAAGTCCAAAAATACATGGGGAATTCAGAAAAAAAAGGAAAAAGTAGAAAGTAAAGTTTCACAGAATAAAAAGTTTTATTCCTGAGAGATTTGCCCACGGCTTGATTTGCGTGTATTATAAAAGATTCACCTTACTGGAGTCCATAGATTTTCCAGTATTACAATATTTATGCATCTCTGTGTACCTTTGCTAGTTATTACCTTACATTTATAACACTTCTCACTAATCCAGCATTTTTGCATGTATAGAACCCTTTGCCCTGAGCTAATGAAACAAAATGTTTCAGTATACGCCTGATAATGCAGCACAAAAGGAATCTCGTTATTTTCAGTGGGACTTCTGTAAGGCTAACTGGTCATCGCTGCCTGGACCTTTGCAGTTCTGCTGATGTGTGCAGACTCCTCTGAAGTGGAGTAATCTACATGAAGTCTGTATTTTCTCTTCCTACCACGGTGCTCTTATTACCGCTGGTCAGGCTTCATTCATTTCCCGGGCTGTAGCACTTCATTTGTTCTGGTTATTTTGCCAAAGATTAAGCATTGGTTTTCCCAGCTTCTGGGAATTTTGTTCCAGGTAATAACCATGATTTTCCTTTCCGCTTAAGCCGTCAATAGATTTGTTGGTTGCACATAGTCACAAATATCTCTTGGCATCTTTTTTCACCTAGCAAGTGAATTGCTCTGGAATGAGGAGTACAGCAGATCTGGACAATAACGAGGGAAAGGAGATAAAGAGTATTTTCGGCAAATGTGCAAGCATGTTTAATGAAGCAGAAGTCAGGTGTGGATCCACTAGCATATATCCCCCAAGACTAGGGCAGCGTTAGTGCATTGTGCTGGCCTTGTACAGACATCCCTAGAGATTTCACACTTAAGGGAGCAGATCACAAGGGGTAATTTAGCCCTAAGACACGGGGCAGTCACACTGGTAATTAGAATGTACAATTAGTTTCTATCTTCTGCCAGAAATGTCAATGCAGTTCAGTGAATTTTTTGAAGAGTTTGCACAGCTGCAGTTTCGTTTACCTAGTAGATTGTGGAATTTTTTTGATTTTTAAATTCAGCTCCAAAATTCAAATCCCCTGAAGACTTCTTAGTAACAAAACCATGTATCTTAATTCAGAATATTTTGATTTGGAATCTGTGATAGTCTTCAAAAGAAAGCCAGCCTGTCTGTACTTTGATACCTTGTGTGTGGTATTGGATGCGCTGAGATGCATAACAACAAAAGGAATAGTAACCATCATTTGGGTTGAATAGCTGAATTCTTTGTTAAAATTTGGATCACTAAGAAAATTTTGTAGACCTCAAGCTTACTTAAGATCCATGAAAATAACTTACGGGGCACAGAAAAGCAGTGCAGGGTCAAAAGTATACTTTGAAATGTGAAATGTTGTAAACATATCTTTGTTTTGATTTCATTTTAAATTTCACTTTTTAAATGGAGCTTGTGATAGTTCAATAGGGGTGGTATTTTGTCTCCATCTGAATCCAGGACCTGATGTGTTCTTCTCTCGCAGTAGCTGCTCAGGGGAGCTTAGGTTAATGTGTAAAATAATTGGTTCTCTGAACAGTTGGGCGCAGTCTCAAAGAGTTCCAGTTTCAGTATCAGATTTCTTTTGACCAGAGAGAAGTATAGTCTTTTTCTGATGCTCTGTATGCATTGAAATTGGTTGGAAAGAAAATGCTTTGAGCAGTGCAGTGTAGAAGCAAAGGTTCAATGTTATAAATAACATATGATTATACAAATATGCTAAACTTATAGAGCTTATTTATGCTGAATCAGGTGTCAGGGTATACTATGGACTTTTCTGTCCTGATTTCAATGATCAATGATCTCATTCTTCTGGGAGATGACCTATTTAAAGTAAATTTCATGCAAAACATAAATACATATAGTCAAATAATTATTTTTTTTATTGAAGACAAAATTCTCTACTACATATTATCTACAATACTAAAAAATGAAAACTCATTACTTGTGGCCAAAACATTTTAAAAAAAATGAGGCAGATCCAGCCCCACCTTTTTAAAAATTACCTGGTGTATGCTGACAGCTTGATATAACTTAGCCAAATTAAAAGAAGATGGACACCTTTTTCTCATGTAGTTGTTACATATGTTTGAGTATCTCCATTTTCCTAGAAAGATTTAAAGCAATGAGAAGATCACAGAAAGTTTATAGTGCCATAAATTACTGTAGGAAGATGTGGATAACAGAGAGGAAAATAATTTTTATTTTAGTGGCTATAAATTGCTCTTGGTTTGTTATTGTTCATTTAGCTTAATGTAAATCAGATGCCTAACATCTGTATGGAATGTTCTTTCTTTGAGTGCTTGATCACTTAAAGTTTGTCTTACCTACTCTCTCCTAGAACCCCTGCAAAAGATCAGCTGTAGCCCGCAAGGTGCTTGTGAAACAGACATCACTGCAGTGATCTGAATCATTCCCCAAAGGCCAAATAAGGGTTTTACAGCACCTGGGACTCTCAGAGAATTATACTTGACCTTATTAAGTAAACCAATTTATTTTTGTTTAGATAGTAATTTGTCTGTATTGTAAAAGTGGATCAGGGGAAAAAGGAATTACCCTTGCACCTTTCAAAGTGCTTTGTGAGTCATCAGCCTTACTAAAAACCAGCAGGACACATGTTCTGAAATTTCTGACATGCTTTTGAAAATCCACCTCTGCAAACACCTTAACATCTTTCCCCATGAAGCTCCTTCTGACATACCTTATAAACACCTGCAAAACCACCTCATTCTCTTTTTGTCACTTTTTGTCAGATTTGTCTTGATGTGGTACTTACAGAAAAAATCTGGTTTGCTGTTGGAACCCTGGTTACTGAGAATGTTAGACTTTCTGTGCTGACCCCCAAGAGAACACTGCATTGACCTGAGGCCATGGAGAAGGCTTCCAAAAATTGAATGATAAAACTGGAATTATGGATGTGTAGTTTGAATAGAAGTGTGTAATATCACAGGGTGGAAAAGTTAAAGTTTAAGGTTTTAGAATATAGGAATAGTGTAGAATTGGAAATATAAATAGGGACTGTATAATACAAATACAGATGCTTAAATAAAAGCATTTGGGAATCATCTGGAAAGAATGAAATGAAACTGATTTTTACTTCATTTGGATAGTTTAAACAGAAAAAAGACCATTATAGTGGCAGTGACACACTTGCTAGCACAATAGAAATAATCAGGATTCCAGTTTAATGAGATATTGTAGAAGGTGAGAATATTTTGAAGTGCTAATGAAAAAGAAAGAAGTGTTGTAAGCGTTAGAAAATGGTAATTGGTAGATAGTGGCACTTTTAAAGAATAATGACAGTTTCATATGAAAAAGCATTGTAAGAATGTTGATTAGCTTAACTGGAACAGGAAAGATTTACAGAAAGAAGGGATCCAAAAGTAGAGCAGCTTTACTTCTGTCCTTGCAAAGCACTGAGTAGTGTTAATTAAAACTGAGACAGGAGAAAGCTTAGGGCATGCACAATAATATAAGTATCCTCTGAATGGCATTGACCAACAGAGGGGATATTTGAGAATATTGCAAAACTTGGGAGAATTACTGATTGCAGAGCTCATTGCCTTGTACCTAAGAGTTTGCATGGGTAAAGCATTCCTATTCCAACTTCTGGTTTGCATTGCCCTATAGTAGGAGTCCTAGTAAAATATCTGTATTGTATTTGAATATCTGTATACAGGCCTTGCCCTGATAAGCCCCGGTTGTTCTCGATGGGCTGCAGCTGTGGCTGGTGAAGATAACTGGGATAAAAGGGGCTGGGCTTGGCTGGTCAGGGAGAGCCTGCAAGGAGCCCTGACTGGGGAGGAACAACATGTGGGTGTCTGTGCTGTGAACAACTGCCCCCAAGAAATATCACCGAGGAGGTACGGGACCTTAGAAATATGATTGTGACAGTATGGGACTCTGGAAATATGAATACAACACCATGAGTACAACATTGCCCTCCCTGTGTTTTTATATGGAATTGAGAATTGGGGGTTATGATGCTTCTGGCATGGCTTTGTGCATGCTGGTTGGAGATGCAAGACAGGGAAACAGCAAGTAATAACCTGAGCTTCTATCTGGTTTTATTTATTTAGGTCTGCCTTTTTCACACTACTCACTGACAAAACAAATGCAATGAAAACTTTGATTTTTATTTTATGTTACTTATGGTACTGCAAATGGTTTTAAAATATGGTTTTGAAAATACATTTAACATAAAATGGAGGGGTTTTTTATTCAGAGCTGTCTGATGCTGTTGTCAAATATCTTATCTTACTTGATGTTAACATAATTCATTTCTTACAACTGAAGTAAATTACCATCTAATCATTATTCTCTGGTTTGTCAGCTGAAGTTAGACCACATTTAATGGTAATGCTATGTGAAATCTGATATGCTGGGAATATATAACATGTTTCTGAAGGGTATGATGATAATCAGATTTGTCTAGACATGTAAAACATGTTTGTGATGCTGTGAACTCCTCCAATTAATTTCATGAGTTTCTGAGACTCATAATAATTAACTCAGATGTAGTGTGGGAATTAGAAATTGTAGCAGCCACAAAGTTTTTAGTGGAAAAGCCACAGATTTCTTAAAATACAAGGCCATGTCCCCATGTGTTATAAGTACTATTGCTGTGTTATTCCAGTGTTTAATGTATTCACTAAGATTTTGACTTGGTGCAGGTACTTGCCTGTCTGAACAAGGGTAAATTTAGACATTGGGCAATGTAGTGTATCCACTGGTTAGGTAGTGGCATGCTGTCTTCTGCTGCAGCCATGCAGCTGTGAGCTTTTTCAGTTCATTATGCTTCTCTCGTCCTTATCCAGCACATGCTGGTTGCAGCAATCCCTCTCCAGAGTGGCTGGGGAGTAGTGGAGCAGGTCAGGATATCCATGATTTTCCATTGCAGCCCTGCCTGGTAGGAATATAGCATTGTCCAAAACAGTACCAGTAAGCTGGTTGCATGTTTTAAAGGTGCAAAATGAGAGGTGCAAAAATTCCAGTTTTAATCAGGTCAGTGGTATTATTGCCACTGGCCAGCTTAAGTGCTGCAGTGATGTTTAAAAAACAAATATCCATCACTGAAAGACGGACTCATGTCCTTTTTTTCCTCCCAGATAAACTTATAACAACCTGCTTATTCAGCTTGATTGCATTAATGTAACTGCTCTTTGCTGCTAATAATAATTACAGGGAAACGTTACGCAAAGAAAATAAAATTTGTCTTCCTTTAAAAGGTGTGTCTTGAAAAGTTTTGATGTGTGCAATCCAGTTCTAGCTGGGAGCTATCTGAGTTTCCCCAAGTAAAATATTACCAATGGGGGTATGTGTTTCAGAATCAGGAGCAAAATGTGTGACCTAGAAGCCATAGGGGAGACCAGGAATTAATTGGAGAAAGCTCCAAATGGCCCTGCTGGGGGAACCATGGGAAGGGTTTCCAGGAGGCCCATCTGCTTGGCAGTGTTGTCACCTAGACACCTCTGCAGGGATCTAAATGCCAGCCAGAGTGCATGAACAGGAGAGACAGGAGTGAAGAGTGAACTCTACAAAGAGGGCAGGTAATTTCCTGTACAAAGGTGTAGGAGAAAATCTTTTAGGGAAAACTGGGGTGATTGTTTTTCAAAGAACTACTGAAGAATGATGCAAAACAGAATTTGAGGCTTTGACAGTCTGGGCTTGAGCACTTCTTGGAGTGCATTGTGGGAGTAAATGAGTCTCCACTCTGGACATTCTCCAAGTATCTGTAAGAGAAGGAGAGTTCCCACTGCCTCTGGGTTTATCAGCACGGGCTCTGGCTGTGCCTTTGGAAGCTTTTGGAAGAGCTGCCATTGCCAAAGCCAAGGCACACGACTTCCCCTTCCACCCTGTGTCCATAAACAGGTTGTCAGTGTTGTTGCACCTGAGGAAAAACAGCCTGACTGTAAACTTTCATTTGCCAACTGTCTTCTTTTAGCAGTACTTTGGTTTGTTCATCTACTTGGCTTCTTTTGTGTGCCAAAGCAGTGGTGAACTCTCCTCTGATGCATGTTTCAGCACAGAAGCTTTGAATACAGGTGTTTTCATTGTGAGCTAACATCTCCCAGCTTCAATGTGTGGTGCCAGAATAGCAGCTCCCCACAGCAGGCACCACACATGAGCCTTATTTCTAAGAGTGGACCTTAGAGGGGAGTGCAAACAGTTTTTCCTTGGTTAGCAGGAAAACTTTGAGGTAGCTCCCCAGCGAAGCTGAATCTTTCTCTCTTTGGGGGATGCCAGAGTGTCTGGGGAATACTGGTGAGCCTTAGCATCATCATCAAATTCATTAAAAGTTGTTCTTCCTCTCTTGAGGTTAATCAGAAATGTGGGATTTAGCAGAGGACTGAAAAAGGTTTTTCTTTCCATAGGAGGTCCTGATCTATGATATTCTTCATACTTGCTGGAAGTGATCACCTCTGAAGTACTAAAAAAAAATGAGGTTCCTTTTCCTTCAGTTATGTTGTTGTAATGTCTTATTCCAGTATCCCTCCTGGAATATATTAGTAATTACTAATCGTATAATAGGATTAGAAGATCTCATGAGTAGGTGCATGAATAAAGCCATCAAATGAGACAAAGTGCTAATAAAATCTAACACAGCTGGGGGAATATTACTATAATAACGCTTCATGAAGAAAAAGTCATACAAAACAAAAATAACAGTAGTACAATGAAAACAGTACAACTATAGTTAAGGGTTATTAATTAAAGTACTTTCCATTAATGTAACTTAACTATAGTCCTATTCCACTAGGGGTCAAATTCATCCCTGGTGTTACTTGGAGGGAGTGTATTCGAGAGATGGGTTTTTGCCTTTGGTTCGGGCTGCTTACGATTTTGTGTCATCCTGCTTCTGAAGAAGTTCTGAGCACCTTTTCCTGGCATTTGTGTAAACCTGAGCTGCAGTTTTTCAGGTTTCTTAGCACTGTTTGCTGAGTGTTCTTGAGGTAACACTGATGAGTGTATGATCAGAAATCATTAAACCGTTCTTTTCCTAAATGCCACCTTTGTCCCCTGCTAATCAGCTTGCTGACTATTTCACAACCATGCCCCGGGATGTATTGCCTACAGTCAGAGTCTGCATGTGCAGATTACTCTTTCATTAGGTGTGTTTTCTGCCTTCTCACCAAAGTAAACAAACCATTACTTGCAGTGGCTGAATTCATTTTGTTTGTTTGGGTTATTTGGTAATTTATTCTGTATGACTGCTGGTGTTTGAACTCAGACAGCTATTCCACTCATTAGTCAAACAATGAGAGGGCTTCCTGAAGCTGTCTCTCCATGCTTGTAAATGTCTTGCTAGTACTAAAACTTTTTTTGTTTTTAACAAAACTGATTGAAATAAACTGCCAATATTTTTTTTGTGAAAAAAGAGTTGCAAAACCAGTTAAACCAGTTGCTGCTAAAGCGGAGTTCTACCTGTTTGTTATTGTAATCACAGGTGGTTTTAGCTAATTGCTCCTTTTGTATCAGTATAGCCCTGCCTGCCCATCGAGCTTCCCAGCCTTGAGCTGATCACTTTTAGTAAAGGCATTAAAAGGAGAAAAAGTCTCCTGCCCTGTTTATTTCAAGCTTTACTAGTCCTTCCCACAATTTTCAGTTCTGTTAGGCCACACTGCAGTCTTCTTCTTGTGTACATCTCATGTTCCACAGAAATTGTCTTTTGCTGTTGAGACTGGATATTGTTTTAGTAGCTCTCAAAAACCATGGTGCCCCATAAAGCAGGCACTGGAACTAATACAGTAGGACATCCTGTTTTAATTCTGATCAACACAGCAGAACATGGAAACAAATAGTATTTCATTTGCCTCCTTTTTTGCATTTATGTGTTGGACAGATGGATGTTGCGATGATTCTTTCACTGTAACTACAAAATCCTTTTTCTGTTCATTTTGCTGGGTGATTGCTCCATTTAGCACATTCCTGACCTTGATTCTTCACTTCCAGGCTAATTATTTCACCAGGTGCAATGGCTAATCTAAACTGTTATGTCAAGCTGTCACTACCTGTAATCCGTTTTTACTCCCCGCTTACAGGTACACCCAGCCAAACATTCAGTAGAAAAATACAATGTGAAGGACAACTCTCATTCAGCTGTCAGTCACATTGCTGTGTAAACCAGGTGACAAACATCAATGAAGTGGCAATCACATTTCTACGAGTTTATCCTTAACTTTTTCAGTTATCTCAGTCCTTCTTTGCCACAGTAAGATCTGAGAAGACCTACACTCTACACACTTATAGTTATAATCTCATTTATATGAAATACTGCTTCAGCAGTGTTTTCTTTTAAAAACAGTAATCCCCTTTTTCTGCCATCCTGGGACTTAGTTTACTGTGACAGGCTATATGAGCTTTATACAGAAGACAATTTGGCATCCCTCAAACAGTGTTTTTTTCTCCTTTTTCTCTGAGAGACGCATTAACTTCTTTCAGGAACTTTCCAGGGACTTTGTACTGACTAAGATATCTTAATCTTGCCTTTGCTATAAAAAAATCAGGCTAAATGATGTAGATCTCAGTATTTGCAATGAGAACTTGTTTCTCTGCCAACCAGGTATGTATCTTGCAGTAGGCTGATCAAAGATTCCAACATGCCATCATGAAGTCCATGTCAGCAAAGCCCCAGCTGACTTATAGCCCTAAATTAGTGCGTGTATTTGAAAAATGCATTCTGGAAGAAAGTCTGAATGCAGTTAGCAAGGACTGTTGCAACACCGTGGTTGTCTAAAGCAACAGAAGTGGTCACGTTGTACCCAGATTTTGCCTCCCTCACTGTTGAGAAGAACTGAAAGAGGGTGTGGACTTACAGAAGGCGCCACTTACAGCAAGGAAAATTCCAGATAAACTCTAAGAAAACATTTAGGTTGGACAATCATTCTATCAGGCTGCCCAGGAAGGTTGTGGAATCTTTATCCTTGGAGATATTCAGCACTGGACTGGCCATAACCCTCAGAAATGTCATCTAGTTTGGAAGCTGGATCCGAGTTGGAATTGGTGATCCTCAGTGCAATGGACCAAGTGACCTCCAGAGGTCCCTTGTAACCCACATCTCTCTGATTCTGTGGTTACAAAAGAGCTGGTGAGCTGGAGTGAGAAAGTAGAAATTGGGAGGGTGAAGGGGAAAGGACAATGCTAGTTTTGCTCTCTGCTCTAAACAGTTTCCTTAGGTTCTCACTCTGTCTTGGGCTGTTACAGAATATTTAAGAAAATGTTGCTGTGTCCAAATGACTCAGATGCACAATGCTCACAGCAGTGCAATGGCAGCACAAAAGGAGGCTTTTTTTAAAGCATTTATTCTTAGCTTGTGTTTTCTTGAACCTTGTTGAGTTTAACACTGTTAAGAGCTAGATGTATAGGAATACAATCTTGAAATGTAGCAGGAATATGCATAAGAACAGACCATTTAAAATCTGTCTTCCAAACATCTGTCAAACAAGAGCAAAAGTGCTAATAACATCTGCTTTTGGCATGGTTGAATATTTCCTGTGCAAGAAAAACTAGATGGAGTTTTTTAGTAACTTCAATAGTTGACTTCACCCTGGTGACTTATATCCATTCCTATTGATTTTTACATCCATTCATCAATCATTTGTTTTGTAACTGAATCTGCTAATTGTTTCTGGCTTAAAACTCTAAATTTTGGCATGCAATAATGCTCTAAATGGAAAATTACAGTGCAGAGCAGAAGAGAAAGTAAGGAAGTACTGCGGTGATCATGCTGGCTTCTCTTGCTTTATTATCTTGTTTGCTTATGAGTCTTTGAAAACAGTGCTTACAATCCTTGGGCAAGGATGGTAGGATGGTGGTCAGTGAACTAAAAATAGCACTGATAACATGCACAGATTTAGCAGTGGCACTGGTGATTCATGATTTATCTGATTCTTCCACTTCAAAAAATATTTTCTTGCATCTCTGCATGGCATCAACTTACATCTTCTCTCCAAGATCTGCTGCATTAAAAAATCAGTAGAGCATAAAGTTTTTCCATTTTCAAAGTAATAGTAACCCGGTATTTTCTGGATTTCATATTTTTAAGGACTCTGAATGAGATCTCTACTTATATTGTGCATTTTTACAATTTCATTTTTCTTCCTAAAATATGCTGATCTAAGGGAGACTATGTGAAAAGACCTGTAAGTAGTAAAAATTGAAATTATTTATACTCCAATCAGTATTTTTCCTTAGAAATGCTGTGCAAACACAGCAGCACATCCCACCCTTTCACACTCATGGCAGACAAAGAATATACTGTAATTCAGTGATCATTGTAAGGGAAGCTCACTACAGTGACATTTCCGTGTAAATTTATGATTTATTAAAACATTTGAAATGTTCTGCTAAATCACTTCCCTCTTGCCTTTCCCTTGTGCCTTCTGTACCTTATTCATGCATAGTTCCTTCCTTCCTTACAGGAAAAGTCTTTGTGCCATACAAATTGTGACAGCATTGGCATCCATACAGTTATTACTTCCTTGGTCCTGAGTGAGGGATGATGCCATTGAAAGCAATGGGAAATGACTATGAGGAGTAATTTTAGAACCAATCTACTTAATTGAACGCAGCCAAATGACAGTTTCCAAAATGGAACTCCAGTGGAGTATTTCCAGCAGATGTTTGTGTGTGTGGTTTGTGTCTGTGTTTATGGCTTAGTGGTTAACCAGCAGCTGGTGCCATCGCTGTGCAGGCAGTGGAGCTGGGCCTCAGGGTGGTGTCCCAGCTCTGTTGCCAGCAGAAGGGCTTCTGAAAGGAAGGTGTACACTCACCCAGACCCCTGTGCTTGTGTCCTTTCTGTGGGATGTAAAGCATATTCCAGGGCAGTCCCCACCGGGCAGTGCCTCCAGAAGGGCTGGGCGGGCCTGTGCATGCAAACAAGGAAATGCCAAGAGTGTCAATGCAAAACATTCATTTCTGTGACTTTGCACAGAAACTGAGCTCCAACTTCATTTGAGTAAGGAAGGGTACTGGTGCCTGTCCTGGTTTAGGGCAAATTTGGGAGAAAACCTCCAAAAGGGGGCCCCTCCAGAAAGCAAATCCACACATCCCCTCTCCCCAGCCGGTTTGGGAAGGATTCCTCAGAGAGAAGTGGAAAGAAGCTGTTTATTTAACAGGCACAGCACCCCCAGCACACAGAATGAACAATACTGGATTGTTGTCATATGTAGCACAAGAGTTCTATTATCATTACATTGCAGGAGTTCCATATTACTAGAGTTTCGTGCCTCCTTGATGCTTCTTGTAGACAGCTCCTCCAGCACTGAGTCTTCCTTGTCCTCACAGCAGCCAGCTGACTCCAGCTCCCCTTAACCAACCAATCTGCAATACTTATTAGCCAATGTTCCATGTTGCTGTTTTACCAGGGAAATGTGAAGTACAAAAATCAGTATAAGGAAGTATTGTGTAATGTCCTTAAATCATATAGAACATAGCTGTTCAAAGTGTAATAGGTGATAGAACAGATGGGTGAAACAAAGTGAGTTTATCTGCCAGTAACTGCGAGTCAATTAACCAAGAAAACATGTTTACCATATTTCTATTTCTGCCAGAAATGAAAATCTCAGAAGGAAAAAACCCCACCATATCTAATAAGAAAATGCTCGGTATTGTAGGCCTTTCCCCCCCTCTTTATAAATTCTCTTCAATGGTGTGTGTAGGTGTTTTTAAATACTGTGAAGGAGCACCTCCTAGGAGAGCTTCTGGCAGCTGGCTCTGGTGCACACAGAAATGTTATCTTGTTATCAGTGCTGTAGGTTTAACTGCAGTACTTCATGCTTTCAGAGAGCAATATTCAAATTGCTTTTCAGGATAAACTTTGTATTATGCATTAGCTGTTAGAAAAGCTGGTGCTGGAGCGAGAATGCACAAATACCCCTTTCTCCCTTTCCTGACCTCAAAAGAGTGAAGAAAAATATTTGTGTTTTGCTCCACAGATTTCAAGGGGTGAGAGACTGCAACAAAACCTCACTCTTTCTTCTTGTTCTTCTTATGTTTTTGAGTGTAGTGAACAGTGACTCTAAAAATTGAAGTTTTATGAGTCAGTTTGTAAACCTTCGAGTATTGCTCCATCGAATTTATTTTTGGACTCTGCCAATAGTTCTTAGTCCCCTCATGACCCATTCGGTCCAGCTTACCTGCAGCTGCCTACAGTCAGATTTTCCTACCTCCAGTTCAGACAACTAAACCCCTACTGAGCACTTCTCTTGTCAATATTCACTTGGAAGTGTTACAGGATAAGTGTAATCCCTGTGAATACAAGGAATGTCTGGGGACACAACTCAGGTGTGTCTCTGGGGTACAGAGCCCTTCTGAGGACATGGCAGGGGGGCTCCAGGCGGTATCAGCTGTCCCTTTCATCATACTGGCTCCCTTTACCGTGTTAAAGGAAGCTTGGGAACAGGCATATGTCATGGCCAAAGATGGAATTCTGCAGGGAGGAACACTTCACAGATTCTATGCCCAGAATGAAGTAATTTTTGCTCTGGAAACACTTTGAGTCCAACGGGGATATTCTGAAAGAGACGGGCAGGCTGTTGAGACAGAATTGGTGCACTGAGGGCTGGTGATGGAAGAAATGGCTGGAATAGTATGGAACCCTAACGTGCAGTAACAGGATGTGTTTTCCAGTGTGAAACTTTTATGACTGCTGCTTTTTGGAGTAGGATTAAATCCCTGCTGAATTGCAATTGGCAGTTTGTTCTAGCAGCTCGTCTGGAATTTCTCCTGAGCTGAGACAGTTGTTTTGGTTGGGGGTAAACAGTCCCCCAAAGGGAAGAAGGGTACTAACTAAATCAGAAAGCACTGCCTGTTGTACTTACTTAACTGGAATCTTATTCTAATATCATTCAGTCCTTCTGACGTCCATCTTTTTTCTCCAGATAATTTTAAGGAAGCATGCATACTCAAAGCTAATAAAAAAATGATTTGTTTAGGCAGTTTTTGTAAAGAGAAAAAATTCTGTCTGCTAGTTCTTTTCCCATCCCCATTTTATCTTCTACTCTGAAGAAACTTTCTTTTAAAGTGAAGAAAATTATTTTGGAAAACACTTAAATGTCTTGTTGAACAGCTGCAGAATGCAGTGCCTTGGGTTTTGCTCCTATTTAAAAAGTCTTTGCATAAATTAACAAAATGGAAACATTTATAATTTATTGACATGTTTTGACTGTAGACTTGTGTTACAAAAATTTTGATTAATTGAAAAAATCACAATATACCTTTTTCTTCCAGCTTGGAATTAAATCACTGCATTTTTCAGTTACCACTATTTCAGAAAGAGGAAATATGGAAATGGGTAGGCATACCAGATACTGAAATTCTCTGGGATGCCTCTTTAAAATTATTTCCTTTCTTACAGTTTCGATCAGTTGTCATTACATTTGATTTTGCTGTGCTTTGGGACAAATGATCTACTTGATCATGATAGCTCACTATTTTACAACACCAATAGCAGGAAAATGTTGATTATCACAAACTTAAACCAAAGCCCACAACATTAAATGATAATAATCCCTGGTTTTTTGTCTGTCTGCTGCTCTGTGCCCTCCCACCAGCCTGACTCTGGGAGGCAAAATTTTAATAGATTTGCCATTATTCTGAATTCAGACTGAGCTGGCTGCAGTCCCAACGGTGAATTTAGTACCAGGAGCTTTCTGGGGGGCCTCTGCACTCTCTTGTGCTTGGCATTGCACAAGCACACAGTAAGAGTTTGTGTCTGACCCAAAAAACTACCTCAAAGCTTGTGCAGACAAACACATGAAGCAGAAACTGGAGCTGAGACTAACAAATCCAGTGTGCTGACTCCAAGCATCAATTAGCTGATTTTAAATTAAAATTAAAAACAAAGTTTAATCCCTGCTTGGTCCAGGCAGAGTTTCATTCGGTATGAAGAGGTGCCAGGCTGTATCATTCATTTTCCACACTTTGTGCTCTGGGAAGAGGCTTGTTGTGATGAGTCCTTATCTTTTTTGGATTTTGCACAGTCCCAATTACCTTGTTTCTGGGAATACAAGTGAGGCTGCCCAGTTCAAAGGGTGCTGAATGTTATTTCTTCATTCTAGTCCCTTGTCACCTTTGCCAATAAGAGCAGTAACACCCCAGTTTGTGTACTGATGGAGATCATGCACCACTGAAGGGTGTGCTATGCTTCAGCCCACCTGAGAAGCCAGGAGGCTGCCACAGCTCCTCCTCAAAGAGCTGGATGGTTTCAGTCACAGTACAAAATGTACAGCAGCAAAACATAGTAACACAAATCTTGAAGTGATGTATTCATTTAATACGTAGGCATAAAATTATTCTAGAAGCATCTGAATTGGCCTCTCAGTCTGTGCAGGAGCCCATACTGGCTTGTGAGTCCTGATTTCAGTGCTGTCCAAATCACTTTTAGAGGTCCTTTTTTCAGCAGAACTGGGGAATAATAGATACTGTGCAGTTTGATGTAATGTGTTGGGTTGTGAAGGGCAGAAAAATATTAACCACAGTTGGCAGAACAGCTGGGACTTGAACAATTAGCCTCTAGACACATAGATAAAGCTCTCTTCCTCAAAGCCCTAAGACATTTTGAATGAGATTAGTTCCTCATTCTCATTTTGCTTTGCAAAAATTGTGTGAGAGTTGCAAGATTATATATAGCTACAGAACAGCCTATAGCAGTGACCAGAATTGTTACCTGTGATTAATAAAAAATGACAACACTGTATGTATGTGGCCTATTTTAGCAGGAGGAATCCAGAGGTTACAAACACAGAGGCTGGTCTCCATCCTGCTGCTCTCTGTGGTGAGGAGCCATCACTTCAGCTAGTGCAAGAACAGCCCTTTTGCAGAACTCTGCCAGCCCCACGTGTGGCACAATTAATGTCCCACTGTAGCCACTCTGTGTTTGACACACCGCGAGATCCAGCAGCTCCACTTCATCACATCACTCCAAAATAAGGGACAGTAGATGGCTGAAGGCTTTGGGACAGGTTCTTTCCCTTCTTTTGGTTACTGTCTGACCTGCAGGGCCAGAGGATCCCGCTGCAGAAGCAATTTGTGGGAGTGAGCCCAGGCTTTGTGCCCTGCCAGGGCTGTCCCATGGGCACCTGCATGCTGAGAGAGCTCCAGGGTAACAGTGAAGCCCTTGTGCGTGGCTCTGCAGGGTTTCTAGGATTCCTGGTCTGCAGGTGGCCTAGGAGGTGATCTTCGGAAGTTGTAGTAGTTGATCATTTACCCTCAGTTATTCTAGCTTTAATTTCTAGCCTCCAAAATGGCCTGTGCTCTGTAGTGTAAAAATAAAAGCAACAATTAGCCATACAGATTCCTGGGATTTGTTTTGTTTGGTTTTGTTAGATTTGTTTTGGGTTTTTTTTGGAGGGTAGTGGGTTGTTGTTGGTTGGTTGGTGGTTGTTGCTTCTAAGTTTGGGTTTGGTGGGGTTTTTTATTTTTTTCCCTTTCTGTGTAATTTTCAGCAAATAAAACAATTTGTACATTTCTGTTAGTTGGTTTCTTTTGAAATCGGGAACCTTCAGCAGCTTGATGCACCTTTCTCATAGCACAGAGGAAGTGATTCATTACTGATTGAGAGAGACGCCGTGCTATCAGAATCTGTTATGCTTTGGTTCTGCTGTGCTGTTTTACTTGCCTTCTCTCTAAGTAAGAAAAATTCCTGTGAAGTGGGGGTGGTGTCAGTTTTGTGATCAGATGCAGCCTGCAGCAAGATAAACATGAAAACGGTAAGGAAGACCTTATATTTACTCTCTGAAGCTTTTTGTGCAGTGTAAGATAAAGGTCACTTTAGAGAAACATGTCAAGAATTCTAGTGAAGCTGGCTGACATCTAACTTAACCAGAGAACTAGGAGGTTTAGAAAGGATTTAAAGCAGCAAAGGGAAAAAGGAAATATTCTAAAAGTACTTTTTAGAAATCTACAAGTTTGCTTTTTGAATGTAAGGACATTCAGTCTGGGTCATGTCTTCTGAACTGCAGAAAGCTTCAGGTGTAAAATGATTTCTCCTCTTACTGTTTAGAGATGCAGCACAATGAACCCACTGCTTTCCCTTCCCTTCCCTTGTGTTTTCCAGCCATGGTAAACTTGATAAAGTGGGATGGCACTTAGCAGATATTTATATGCTGAATTTCA
>JAWWMS010000208.1:11208831-11244542 GCA_035048045.1 Chlorospingus semifuscus | reverse complement strand
TATTTATATGCTGAATTTCAAAAACAAACATACAGCTATAAAGAGCAAACCTCAACAGGTACAAATAATAATACCAATTTATGAATCACTTCCTGAAGCCTCTGCTTCCTTTGGCCGGTCTCATTCCTGCTGAAATTGGAAGAGATGGAATGTAAGTTATCACAGAGGTTGCAGTAATCAGGAGGTGTGTATTTAAAAAGAGCCTTTTAAATATTGTTGGGAGTGTGTAAAACGTGCTTCCTTCTCCATCCTTTCTCTGATGCAGAATGACATTGATTTTCTTCTTTGATGGTTGAGGTTTTAGAGTTTGTGCCCTAACAGATCCACTAGGTATAAAGGCAGAGGAAGCTCTGATTTTGAAACTATTGGGTTCAAAATTGGGTATTGGATGAAGTACATGTCTCTTACTTCACAGCTTGTCCTTTCCAGATGATCCTGCCATGGTGGCGGTGCCTAACTCCTAAATTAGATGCCAGGGGAGAGAAGGCAACCAGTTTAGGGTCACTTAGTGAAATGAAGCTGTAAAATGTTTATATTTGCCTGCTAGATCCCCCATCATGGGCACGAGCTGTTCCAGTAGCTTACTGGCTGTGGAGGACAGGACTTCTCCATGGTTTGGGACAGGTGACACAGCTTCATTGCCACTTCTGGGACTCCAGCACTGCACCTGAGTGTAGCATGGCACAGCTGAGACTTCAGGGCATGCCTGTCCTTGTTTCTGTTGATGCTTTTAGCTGCAGCTTGGTGCTAGGACAGTCTGAAAGCTGCTCTGAAAGATGACTCAGGAGTGTGTGACATGGCTGGCCTGAGAAGAAAGAATGAAATGGGCAGAAGTTACATGCAGGCACTGGGGAGCCAGAGTAAAAAAAAATTGGGCCCAAAGAAAACTGGGGCCAGAGTACCTGAATGTGTCAGCAGGCACAATGTTCATTTTCATGCTTTTTTCCATTTCAAATTGATAAACATTGTATTCAGCCATTCACCAAAGTTAATAAAAGATGCTGGCAGCAGGCTTGGAGGCTGAATTCCTTTATTCAGAGAGGATACTCCACAGAGGCAGTGAAAACATTCACGTCCCCCAGACAATTCTTTCCAAGTGCCTTTGTGTTCAGATGTCACCATCTCTGAGATGTTAAAGGTCAGTTCAGTCCCAGTGTTTATGGAAGCCTTGCCCTTTCAACCTAAACTGCCTGCAGGGAAGGCAGCTAATTCTGGCTCCTTGGAGTGTAAACAGTAAGGGCTGCTTTTTGAACACCAAACCTTCTAAGTAGCATTTATAATAAGGTTTTTAATTGTATTTAAAACCTTCTCTACTACAGTAACTTCCATACTCTGCTGAAGTATAGATTGTCATGACCAAATACTCTGATCTTTCACCGAGGTGTTTTTTATTAATAATAGCTCCTTAAGTGAGCACAGGACTGCTTCCTTGTACAGAAGCAAGAAATGGGGAGCTTTTGCTTATTTCTAACCGTGTACCCATCATCCTCAGGCTCAGAATGAAGGAGAGTGCAGGTCCATTCCTCCAATGCACTGACTCACTCCCCTCTTCTCAGGTGGCACATCAGTCAATAGCATTTACCTCCTCTGTGGAGCATAAAAATCCCCGGGTTTTTATAGCTTGCAGGCAAAAATATTTCTCCTCCTGCAACCGGTCATGTACCTAGAACATAATCACATTCTTAGCAGTTAATTTTAGGAAGGAGAATAAATAATGTGCTGTCAAGATTATCTGTATATTTAGCATCGTTGTATAGTCCAATTTTGTTGTCAAATTTTCATTATTTGATAGTGGTAGATAAATGCTTCTTTCTCCCCTGTTAAGTAGCAAGACTTTCATTTGAACAGCTGATTACTCTTAACGAAGTCACTGTAGGAAAAAATCACTCAGAATTTGGGTAGGGCTAGCCTGTTTCTGGGGAGATTTTACTTTCTGTGCTGGGCTTGTATGTTTTATACAGTTAACCTGGGTCCAAGCAGCCACTAAGAAAAGGGATCTTCTTTTATTATTTGCTGAAATAACTTTGTGCAGAGAAAATTGTAAGGGGAGATGTGTGCCAAGTAGTGGCCTCCTATTCCATAAATTGAAGGATTTTAGGGAATGTGAAGAATAAATACAAACACAGAATGCTGAGGGTTTATATTAGCTGAAGTCTTTTGAGAGAGCTTAGGTAAATGGAGACTGTTTTGTTCAGGGGTTCTGGTACTATATCCATTTTTACCTATACTCCTGCTATCTCCTATTTCTTTTCCAAGATCTCTAATCGCCATTCCCAGCTTGTGCTGTCATTAGTTCCCTGTGCCTTTTACCTGGTGCTGCTGTGAATTCACCACAATGGTGATTTAGGAGCTCTCCTACCGGCCCAAAGTTTTGTGGATTAAATTCAATGCATGTCCCCATCTGCAAGGCTTGGGAGCTGCCATGCTCTCAGGTGCAAGAGAGAGAAGCAGGTTTTGACAAGCATCCAAAATACGAATGTCCCAGAAACTGGTGGAAGAGACAACAGTTAGACTCTCAAACAACAGGAAAATAAAATTTTTGGTTCCAGACAAAAGACTTGATAAGAAAAGAGCTGAACGAGTTTTGACCTCTGACTTATCAGGCTTTGTCCTTCAGTTCAGAACCCAACAGAAGGGCATTTTTCCACTGATAGGGAGAAAAGAGAGATAGCAGAATAAAGAAAGAAGAAAGGATTAAAAGGTAAAAATTAAATGGAGAAAATAACAATATTTTCCTTTTGAACCTTCCGCCAAATGCTTTGATCTGCTTTTGGAGCTGTGCTGTTTCTGCTGAGGAAGATGAAGCAATGTCTCTTTCAAACCTTCGCAGAGGCATCTGTTGTTTTGCTTGTTCATACCAGACAGTCCAATTCTTTATCTCCTTTTGCTCCATCAATATCCAGGCCTGGGGGAAGGGGTAGAGGGGAAAGACCAGGAGTTGTGAATGCTAATACAGCTTCATTAGTGTGGGAAAACCAAGCTTAAACTTAATTTTTGAGAGCTGACCTAGCTACGGTCATGAAATCCTTTTCCTGCTCTACAGCATGATGCTAAAAAATATCATCAATTGCTTAGATTTTATGTGGTAGCTGTTAAACAATTCTGTGAGATTTTGCAAGGACCAAATTTTGTACACAAGTTGTTCCACTGAGCTGGATTTCAGCTCAGAAATACAGGGGTAAATGCGGATTAGCTCCTTCAAAGGCACTGGAGTAAGTCCAGATTTACTGTGGTGGTGTTTTATCATGACTATTTCTATGAAAAAAAAAAAAAAGACAAAAAAGACAAGCAGGCACTTGCTTAAACCCTGTTGAGATTGTCTAAAAGAAATTGTATTCAGGTTGTCAGACATGACGATTTGGGAGGGAGAGAAAACGGACTGTGAAGGTTTTGAACCAACAGTCCTTAGAGAAGTAAAATTTCCAGAGATGCCAGCAGGGAGTTTGGTGAGGAGTGAGGATCTCAGTACTGCACGTAGATCTCTCAGAACACCAGCAGAGTAACGGTACAGGGAAACAGGGCGACTGCTGTGAGCAAATTCACAGGTTGCTTAGGAAAAACAGTACCTCTCATAGGTGGGAAAGGCTGACTTTAAAGCACAGGCTTTTACTTTGCATTTCAAGTCAGCTTATAACCCAGGCTAGCATTTAGATCACAGCACACCAGCCTGAGAAACTACTGTCTGGGAAGACAGCCAAGAGCTGAGAAAATTAGCGAAGGAAGAAAACACATTCTGTAAATGTTGGACTTCAGAGAAGGTACGCTCCAGCCTGGTATTTCTACAACTTTCTTGGGACTGATATTCGTATCCTTAAAGCAGCCTGCTTTTATGTGAACAACAGTCACTTTTTGATGAGAAATGAAAGGTTGTGCACCCCCGATTCCTTTTGCTTTACCTCCTCCTGTGCTCACTTCTCTCCCCATCCCAGTAACAGTTTTACAGAAGTAGAAGAGTACTGAATTCAAGGTAAGAGTGACAACTCCTTCCTTCTATTTTGTCTCAGACTGCAGGTTTAAACATTAAATGTCCAATGGGCGGTCTGCAGTACTGTTTATTACTAAACTATTCTCTAACTGGAGAGAATAATGTACAATTAGCTTAGTAATAAACAGAATTGTAGCCCGCTAAAATAGTAAAATTTAACAACTCAAGAGATTTTAGCTCTGCACTTTATTAGTCTGCCAAGATGAATAGTTATATGAGTTTTTAAAATAACAACACATGCTATTACAAGAGTAGAGCTTGGACAGAAAAAATTCCCTTTGACTATATTGCACAAAAATGACTCAGAAAGGTGCAGTGTCCTCTGAAGAAGCAATGATGCATTTCACAGAGCTTATGCATGTGCCTACAGAAGAATTCCACTTTGGCTAACAAACATATTTTTAGGATGGAGTTACAGGATAAGGCACTGGGTGCTAGGTAATAACATTTGCATTGTTTAGTATCCTGTAATAAAACAGGGGAAATAAACTGGAAAAACGTGACTGATCTAATTTGAATTTACTGCCCAAAGACACTCATAGGACTTCCCTGTAATGCAAATCAAATAATGCCATATATCAAGGATTATAGAAGGTGGATAAAAGGAGCCTAGGTCACACACAGTCTTTTGTGGAGAGTATGAACTCCAAGTTGCATTTTAAGGAGAAACACCTGAAATATTATTTTGGTCAAATTAATTGAAAGTGTCCCCAGAGCAGTGTAGCAGTAAATTCATTTTTGTCTTCTGAAATTGTGGGGTTTGTGCATTAAGTTTGAGCACATCCCAAAGGTTTGATCAATAAAGTAGTTCTAGAACATTAAGAAATTGAGAATTTTTTTCAGCTAAAGGAAGGAGCATACAAAAAGCCTGAACCTGCAGAATGTAAAAGGAGAGAGAAAACGCTTGCAAACTTATCAGAACCAAGAAATTACCACTGGCACTAAAAGATTGTGCTGGCATGACCAATAATGAGTCAAGCTCTTTGAATTGAATATAGTAAAACCTATTCCCATTCCCGTATGCTTAAACACAGCTGAATGTTGTCTTTTCTTAAATGATAAAATGCTTGGTGGTAAAGAAGCCTCACACAAAGTGATTTTATGCTCCTATTTTTTATAAAATGTGCGATCATTTTTATAATTTTACTGTTTTGTATTGCTGTCGTATGGTTCTTGTAATAATTTTTCAGCCTTATTTTTACCAGTAGAGTAGTGAAAAATAAGAATAGATTTATATGGTTTTTTAAATTACTTATATTTGAATATATATGTACACACACACATAGATGTATATGTATGAAATATCTATTTTCCCACTCAAAATCCTAATTAATTTATTACTTTAGATAGGAGACAGGTGAAACTATAAATAGAACCCCTATTTGATTGGCTTTACCTCTTTTTAAAAAGCCCTGAACACAATCAAGGACATTAACAGAAATACGCTTTCTACAATGAAAAAAAAATCAATATAATGATAACAAAATATTGCTATTTCAAAGATATAACTATAATAATTACTATAATATTTACTTTCTTATATAATTGCCAAAACAAATTACCCAGCAAAGATGAATGTAGAATACGAGGCATTAGTATTTTTTCTGCCTGGCCATATTTCTTTCTGCCCACAGGATGCAGGACTGGTTTCAGGTATAACCCAGAAAAAGCTCTGATCATATTTGATGCCAGTGAGGCTTTCCTGGTGTGCAGCACAGCTGCATCCTGTTTTCCCAGCCTCAGGTACAGATGTTGTGCCATAGGTGAGCTGCAGGACCTTTATGCCTACTGCAAGACCCTTCTCCAGAGAAGTTGCTCCATTTTTCCGTGTCTGTTCTTCGCAGGAGCCCAAAGGGGATGGAGCAGGCCACTGTAATTTTAGACACTTAATTAAGAAAGAGATACATAAAGTTCCTGCTATGATTTACAGCAGGGATCCCAGACTAAATTGTGCAGATATTGACACCTGTGATAGATTACAGTTAAAACCCAGTTATTTATTTCCATGTGCACAACTTCACAAGTCACAGGGAATGACTGAGCTGATGTTCCATTACATTGTACAACAAGTTTGTTATAGAATTCCAAAATTTCTTGCTAGACAGAATCCTGGTTTACTGTGCAGGAATGAGAGCAGAGAGGGGCCTGTAGCACACCCCTGTCAGGGAGGGAGCTTTGATTTTCACTGCTTTTTGCCAGTGTGCCATGCCTATTGGACATGCCATCAGTCACATTTGACATGAAAATCTTCCTCAGATAAATCTGTCTTTCCTACAAAGGAAGGAGTTTGATGCCTTCAGACATTCAGGTTTTTAGTCTGTCACAGAAGACATTTAAGAATTCACAGCTTCAAATAATAGCCTGAGAGTCCACAGTGAGAGTCTGGTAGATATGATGATGTCTGCTTCTTGCCTTCAACCACTTTTTTTACATTAAAATGGAAACAGGATTACTATTGTACAGTCTTGCAATTTAATATTTTTCAATATGCTGTGCAATTTCTAGTCTCTCTAATAGTCAGAGCCCAGAAAATTAGCAGTTTCATGCTCAGGTAATCACTTTTGCAGCAGAAGTGGGTATAAATAAAGAATTATTTCTGACTCAAACACAATTTTACTCTTTTTCTTGCATACTGCTCAAATTTCATTGCATTTACACGTAGTTGCTGATAATTATTGTCAGAAGGGGCAGAACAAGCCCTGTGGCTCCTGACATGCTGGAAGCAGCGTTCAGCACTGCTGTGCTGGGCTGGCTGCAGGAACCTGGGCTCTCTTACAGCACCTGAACTCCAGCGAGAGGAAAGCTGCTCACCACAGAAAAGTGTAGAACCTCTCCTACAAGGAGGTCATCATTGGTTGCTTGTCTTTTGCGCCTCAAAGGCTCAACTCTGAAAGTATTCTCCTTTACTTTTCTTATGAAATGAACCCAGTGGAAAAAAAGCACCTGCTTGTTTGCAAGCATGCCAGCTGTGCAGGTATCTGGTAGTAACATACATGTCAGAACTTGTTAAACCATTTGGCTGCCTAATAGATAAAGAAAATCCCCTAAGGACAACATCTTGTTTTTTCCTGTGATTTGAATTACCATTGATCTCAGTTCTGTTGTCTTTTCCTTCTTTGCAGAGCAGAAACTCGTGTTTAATTATCGCTTTGTTTGATGGGCTTTTGGTCTGTTTAATTAATTAGAATAAAAAATAAAGAACTCCTAAAATCTATACCCTATTTTGAAAACAATTCCTTAGAATTGTTCTGTAGATATCAGAAAAGTACATACAAAGTATGATACTTTGTTTGAGCTTTTAGATACCAGTGGGTTTTCTTGGAGAAAGAAAGGATTGGCGCATTGGAAGTAAAATGGTGCAAAGAAGCAGTGCTGTTCTTCCATAGCCTTGGTACAGTTATTGCATTAGCAAACTTTCCAATTAACCTGGGATCCACAGCTTGACCATGCAGTGATCACTCAGAAACGTTGCAGTTGTCCCAGAGGAATCGAAAGTGTCTGAAGTGCTAGATGTATTTATCACAGAGTGTGCTTTCCAGTGTGCCAGATACCCTTCTAAGTTCATCTTCCATCTGCATTAATGGCTGCTTTAGCTAAAATGCAAACTTAGGCTGAGTGGTCTCTGCAGAACCTGCCAAGCAGCAGAGCCAGCCTCCACAGAGCAGGGTGCAAATAAACACAATTGCAGCTGCTTTTGTCTAGAAGTAACTCAGGCAGAAATCAATATATGAGGCAGGCAGAAGGCAACTGCCAGACAATGAATAATTTTGGTCACCTGCTTGTACCCCAACCCAAAATCATTCACACGTTTGGCTGCCAATCTTGCATCTGTTTTGAAAAGATTTGGATGCGCCATTAAGCAATTCTCAAATGTGAGGTACCAGCATAAATCAGCTTATGCTTGAAAGTGGGCTGCTGGGCTTCTCTTCCGTGTTTCTGTACTCCAGAAAGTGCAGCAAACGTGTGTAAAGCCCCATATTTGTACCTTGAGTTCTAGTTTGCTCTGAAAGGAAGCTCAGTCTGAATGATGTACAGTACAAGGAAATAGGATGTTACAGCTCGAGTGAAACAGATGAAACACTTGTATACCAGGTAGTCTTCGATTTGAATAACAGATAGAATAAGTAGCAATATATGACTCATATAAAGAAATAAGCAGAGTTTTTTTCTTAAAATCTTTACTGGTGTAACAGTACATCAGACTTGAGGTGTTCTCTTCTTGTTACATTTTTGGTTTATACTTACCTTCTGTGTAAACCATACAAGTAAATCCAGAAAAATTTGAATATTCAGGAGAGACTTGAATTTTTTTTTTGTGATGAAGCAGTTTCTATCAGCCATTACTGAAACCTCCTGTGTCTCTTACCAGTCCTTGAATTGTTTGGTCTGCCCAGGGAAATTCTCCCTGTATTTAAAACCTAACATTGCAGATGTTTCAGGTCACACAGATAAGAGCAACCCTACTTAAAGATACATTTTGTATTATGTTTTTTAGTGCAGATGAGAACATATGAATTTCTTCATAAGAAATTCAAGTAGTATTTTTCTCAGACCACTAAGTTACATATTCAGTAACACAAATAATTTTGAAACAATATTCTATTGCTCAAGCCCATATGTTATTATGTATCTACCCGTATGCAGTGTTTCTGGATTTAAGAACCTAGAAACTGCAGAAAATGGTATGCTCCATTATCCATTATGCCATTCAATGGAAATGATAAGAATTGTATTGGAGATTAATCTGGAGCTAGTTTGGCTATCAGGTGTTTCCGCAGCAAAAGGTAATCTATCTGGATATTTTTAAACTATTGAAGTTACTACAGAGCATCTAGTAAAGATTATATTATTATTGTTATTATTATTGTTATTATTATTGTTATTATTATTGTTATTATTATTGTTATTATTATTGTTATTATTGTTATTATTATTGTTATTATTATTTTCAAAATATTATACATGCTGCTCTTTTCTCATTAACACACACAAGACTCAGGGAAGTAATGTCCACTGTGGATCTGCATTGAGAGAATTTTAAACCTTAAAGGCAGAGCTTTTAGAAGATTGAGTGTTTCTATGACAATAAAGACATGAATTTGAAGACTTAAAGCTAAAATAGCAAGATGATGATGAAACCATAATTGTCACCAAAAGGAAGAGCAAATTCAAAGTACTTTTTGCTTTCTTGAAATTTGTCATCTTTTTGTCAATGAAGCTGCCGGAAGAAACTAAACAAGTGTCTTGGGATGCACTGAGCAGTTTAAAGTCCATCAAGTTTCTCAGGAGAAAATGACTTCCTTACTCTGCTGGAGAGTTTACAAGCAGGTGAGAGGTAAATCTCTTTGAGCTGAACGCCAAATCTCATAAGATGCTACAGAAAACAGAGAGGCTTTTGTTAAGGAGTGAAAAAATTAATATTCCTCTTTCTGTTTTGAATTTGATGACATTGTAGAAATGGCTTTAAACTAAGAGTTGTGGACACACATGGACATCACAGTGGCATAGACAAGGTACTGAGACCATGGCAGTTCTGATCAGTCTCTGTTCCACTAATTCTCGCTTAATGCTTTGCTGTTTAGTGTTAAAGACGTGGAGGGAAGAGATGAAGTAGGACCCAAGGTAAGACAACATCTATAAGCACTGAAACTAATGCTGGTTGTCAATAAAAATTGGTTGATTTTAGCATAGATTTTAGAAGGTGTAAATTTAATGGGATGTTTTCCAAATTGTCATGTTATTTCAAAGTGTCTCTGTGTATCTGTCCCCCTCTTCTGCGTATAGATTCTGTAATGCCTAGTTATGTATGAGCATGGTTTCATTCACTGTAGGGCTTCCTTTTTAGGGGATTCTTTATTCCTATTAGATTAAATGTGACCAGGATTTGGAACCAGTATTGAAGAAGTGGGATGGAAATAAACAGAGAAGTACATAGACAGAGCCGCAACCTGAAGGCCAGTTCCACATAAACCAAACGTAAATAAAAGATAAGTTTCTGTCTGTGGATTGGCTACAGGGGAAGGTACAAGGAAGCAAGGAAGATCAATGTGTGTACTTTGTGTACTATGGTGTACAGAATGATATCCAGGACCTGGTACATGTGGCAGGATGTTCTGATACAAACCTCAGCTCTATCAAGAGATTATGCACATTGAGAAATCCCTGTGGCTGAGGTGCTCCTACCTTGGGGACATAGCTGAAATATAGCAGTTACAATAGTTCTTCCCTTTGCCTCAGGTACTTAAATTTCATTTCCCAAACCCCTGGATGCAGCAAGGAATTTAGATTTACATGGTGTCAGATCCCAGCAAAGAGAAATCAGGAACTGGTTCAGACTTCTTCCTATTTTGAAGCTAAAAAATTATGGTCCAGAGCACTCAGAGGCTTGGGCTTCATTCAACTCCCTCATCAGAAACTCCTTAACTGTTTCTGCCATCTCTGAATGGGGAATAAAACTGATTCTATTATTTGGTATTTCTAGGTAAATATCTGATCCTCTGCTGGGAAAAACTGAAATCCATGGACACTTTATGCTAGCAGAGAATCTTAATTTTTCTCCTTCAGCTACAAGGAAAAAGATGGAAAACCCCACAGGGAAAAAAAGAAAAGAGAAGCAATCCGTTTGTGAAGCTGGGCATGTGGTTGGCAGGAAGGCTGCTGGAGAGCTGGGAAGTCACTGATTCCAGATGCCTTGCTCAGCTCTCTGTGTGCCAGCAGAAAGGGTAGGAGTACTCCGGACTAATCTGCACTACTGTGGGGTTTTGTTTTCCTTTGAAGTGTGTGGTTTCTTCCAGTCTGTTGTGCCAGCTGCCACAAGGGCTGTACCCGGAGGAGAATGCCTCTGACACCAGCCTGCCTTCAGCAGCAAACCCCTGTGCCAGGGCTGGCAGATCCAGGAGAAACCCCCATGCCAGCCCCTCTCAAGCATGAACTGCAGTAACTTTTACTCTTGCAGGTCAGCATGACGCCCATAATTTATTCATCCCGAGATGTATTCATCCTTCCATTATTTATTTGCATTTGTTTTACTACTATAATTACAATTTCATAAACTGAAGCCTAGAGAAGGGGATGGGAAGTTAAAGGCAGAGGTAGCTGCTGGACAAAGACCCTGGGCTTGCTTCTCCTTGGCTTCTGACTGCCTTCAGGGTGTGTGAAGACATAACACAGAGTAAGCAAAGCGTCTCCTCTTTCTGTTCTCTTCAGCCGTTTGGTGGAAATCCTTTCTGCCCCTAAATTCCTCTCTGCAGTCATTTATACTCTGTGGATGCGGTGAGGACACTGGAATGTAGCGACATGGTAGTCAGTGCTGCCAGGTGTGAAAGGCAGGGATGGATGGGGAAGGGATGCTGGTGCTGCAGGTTACATCTGCCCTCCTGAGTGCATTCTGAGGGAGCAGGTTTCTGTTTCTCTGAGCAGGGGGAATGAACTGCCTTAAGGTCTACTTATACAATGGAGATATTTAGGTTCGCTATTTCTGGCTATGATGAGGTGTGGGGATTCCAAGGGAAGTGGGAGATTGTGTTGAAAGGAGTGGGTGGAAAATCCTGTGTAAAACCTTCCCTCCCTGGCACCCAAAACTTCCTAAGGAATCATTTAAAGCCTTTTCAATCAGCCAGATATTCACTTCATGCTACAAAATCACAGATTTGTTATTCAATTTGTAGGAGAACAAAAATTTAAAAAATAAAGTAAAAAAAGTTGGTATTTCACTTCTATATAGGAGAAAAAATATATTGCCATAAAATTCGATGGTGGCATATAAACCTTTTATGTAAATCAGGACGAGAGGCTAAGTAAAAAAGTCCTTAGCATGAAAAGTGGACTGTTTCAGATTATATATGTTCTGGATTTTTAAAAGGACAACTTATCTGTAGCTTTGTGTAAAACAACTGCAGATGTTGAAAAAGATGAATCCAACAAAATCAAATCAAGGTCTTAGAGATGAAAATTTAATCAGGAAAAAGGCACTAAATAATACATGTCAATGCCATAGATATTTGAACATTTGTTGCGCAGTATATGGCACACAGTTGTTTCTTACAGCAGAAGGTTATATATTCTGAGGGGCTTTCTGCACATAAGCACAGATGAGAAGAACAGCTGTGAGATGGAGGAGCAAAAGTTGGCATCCCCTGTTCTCTCCTCAATAACTGCAGAAGTGTGTTTTGCTAATTGTCCTTGCTAGGCATGGATGAACACACAGGCTCTAGGTCCAGCAGATCTGGGGCATTGTCTGTGTATTTAGATGTGTAACCAAGAAGAAAATGAAATTTTATACACTATTCTCTTTCTTGAGTATCCTTACTGTATTATTTTTATTAGATTTTAAGGGTTCCCTGGTTAGCTCTGATTGCAAGAATAACCTTATTTCCCCATTATTGTCAAACAAAAGCGCTAATACCATCTCTTAAGCTGGGGTAAAAGCTATGGCCAAGGATGCACCATTAGAGATCAGAACTATTAAGTGGCAACAGTTTCCTTATTCTGGACTTGAAGGATGCAGAGCAAATGTACCCAACTGCTATTTGGTTTGGAAATATTATCCCAAAATAAAGTTCTCTCTCTGGGTAGTATGCACATATTGGAACTTTATGGTATGTGTAAAGTACTTGCACCACATAATTCTGCACTAGAACAGTGTAAATTTGAGTCAGTTTCGTGTGCATCATAACACAGAATGTAGAGGGACTTAAAATATTTATAGTGTTGTGCTGTATGATATCTTAATGCCATCCCTGCATTTACATTTCATTTAATGTTATCCTGCCCTTAGGGAAATCTCTTTTGCCCAAGAATACACTCTCTCTATAACAAATAGGATCAAAAAATCTCAAAAAAGAATTGAACAGCAGTAATATTTATAGAAGGAGAAATATGTGAATTCACCATTATCAGGAGTATTTACCTAGAGAAGCATTTTTGCACTTGATTAAAACCATTATTAAGCACTTGGACTGTATATGGTAGCAAAGCTTTAAATGAAAAATGAGCAGAGTATATACTGTATAGTGTGCTCCATTGTTAAAACTTTCTATACATTGGAAGTGTCTGATGTGTCCATAACAATATTTCAAGGCATCTGATCCCCTGTGCTGTAGATTCCTGTTAGAAGGTCTCTGACCATCTCCTGTGTTGGAAGACTCAAACAGTTAAGGGAACCTGGACAATTTATAATTCTTCAGAAGTGCCTCTTTCACATCCTTTGAAAGAAATTGGAGCCATATCACCTCCAAGTATTTTACAATATGTTGGTTTCTGGAAAATTGGGAGCTTTTTGGCATTTTTCCTGGACTTGTAATCAAAACAAATGCAAAAAACCTACAGTTTTCCTCTCCGACATACATCCTGCTTATCAACAAGCCTTGCTACATAGTGTCCCCCAAGATCACCACTTTAATAAAAATGCCTTCAAAGCATTAATTCCATTGTTATTAATTCAAAAAGCCTTACAGAAGTTCAGTATTCATAAAAGAAAAATCTTCTTTGGCTCACTGATGTATAAAAGTAATCCTTCCAATACAGCAGCACTGTATCAACAGGAACCAAATGCTACAGATATACTTATTGGGCATCACTGGCTCAGGAGCCATAAAAACCTTGACTCTGAATAAAAAAGCCAAACTTCTATTAATAAATTATAACAACTACTGCTTGTAGCAAACAAATCCCATTTCTTCTTATAATAAAGAAATGCATATTTATGAAAAGATTAAATAATCTGATTATGTAAGAGCATATTTGTGGCCTAAAAACGTCCAGCCATGCTGCTATCACTAATCTTTACACTGAATTATAATCAGGGCATGGTAACAAGAAAAGAAGAGTGCTGTCCCTCAATGAAATTTGAGAGACAGGCCTTGCTGACTTCCCTCTAGGCAAAGTAAATTTCAGAAATTTTGTGCCCAGCTCCACCACTGTCTGTCTGAGACAAAGATGTGTTTTCAAAAGTGCTCATCAGCAGACACAGCAGACTCAGTTCTTTCAGTGGGAGCTGAGCTGAGACACTGACAAGAGCTTTTTGAAGTCCTTCCCTTGTCTGCTGTCCTAGGGCAAATATCTGCTTTCCATGGCAGAGTGAAAAAAGAAGGCTCTTATAGAAAGGAAATCTCTAGACTCTTTCTTTGTGCTGTTTTATTTTGGCTGTTGTTTTTGAAATTATAACATGGTGGGAAAGAGTTTACATCATTAACTTAAAAAGCAAATGGCTGAGGTTGTCTTTTCACTCAAGGCTTCCCATCACAGTGGGCATTCTTGTTCAGGTGCCTGGTTCCACAACTGTCCTTGAAATCCTCTAAGAAAGGGTTTTCTACCCTCCAAGGAGCATGACAGGATAGATAAAGGACATTTGATCTTACTTCCTTTTTCTAAATGCATTCCTGAACTTTCACAAAGCCTACTATTGATTAATCAGGAGATAGCAAGAAAATTGTGGGAATAGCTTGCTTTGAGGTGGTGCATAAAGCAACAGCTTTCCATGTCTGCACATTATTACTCATTCATGAGTAGAAGGGCTTGAGCAGATTCTCTGTAAGTCCTTAGATTTTGTCATAGTATTCAAAGGAGTACCATTTACCTATTTCTGAGAGGAAGCTGTTTTCTTAATTATGTAGGCATCTGTCACTGAGAAATTAAAAAGGAAAGAAATATACCTAGCAAGGAATGTAGTCATTTCCAGCTTGTTTGGTCTGGGAATTTACAAGCACTGGGTCTGTGCAGGCACAGGTTGCAATACAAGCACAGGCACCCCGGAATCAGAGGGCTGTGGACAGCAGAACACAATGTCAGGCTGTGCTGGGGTTTGTTCATGAACTGCTGGGATAGGTTCCTTGAGCTTTTTGGCAGCATCACCTAATTACATGGCTGAGACAATGGAAAGGTGACAATGGCTCACGTACAGCCACAGCAGCCAAAGGTTTCTTCGTTACAGAGCATTTAAAAGCTTTCCAGCCAATAGCAGATTGCTAAAGCTTACAGAGAATTGTTCTAACCAATCACTAAAAGTACACGTACACCTGCTCACACAACGCTGCCTTGCATGCCTTCTATTAGCGATACACAGTACTTCATCATTAAGTTTAATGCCTTCTACTATCTTGCTAAGCATGCTTTTCTGTAGTCTTAAGGTCTATCTTAGCCAAGCCTGAAACTCAAGCTGTCGTTTCCTGTCCTTGCTTGCTGTACCATTGTAACTTTTTCTACTTTCAGACTTTGCAGTTGCAGCTAGTTCTGAGTTTCTTTCTGTTCCTAAAGCCTGCTTTTACAGCTTTCTGGAAATCATCTTACCTTTACTATTTCCTACATTTCCCCCTCTCAGTACAACTGAAAGAAACTTTCTTAACTTTGTCATTTATTAACTACTTAGTGTTACATAGCTGTACTATATTATGGGGTGTTTTTTGCTTGTTTGAGGAACTGTCTTGTTTATTTTAAGTGTTGTCACTTTACAGCAATTTTTAATGTTGTAAAATATTTAGTCTGTTCAAAGGATGTAAGTTAAGTGTGATAGTAGTTACTGTTTACTATTCTAATAAGTCTTATCTGTTCTAAGGTCTTAATTTAAAGCTTTTATCTATATCTATACTTGGATCTACTATCTCTGTAAAATCTTGAGAACTTTCTGTGATTCTATTTTCTACATCTTTCTCTTGTATGATAAAAACTTCTTTGACAGTTTTGTCTATCATGTGTCGCATATACTGAAGTATATAACGTACTATTACTAGTACTACTACTAAAACTACTAACACATATAAACCTATTTTACAAAGTTCCTTCAACTAAGGTGTAAACTTCTATCTTTTGAAAAAATCGTCTCACTATGATCTACCATCTTTTTTGATTTGAGCTGTTAGATCTTTTAGTTTTTGCATGCTTTTGTGGATGGATTTAGAATGGTTAGAGAGATTCATGTAACACAGTCTTTCAAATTCTTCATAACTATGTCCATGTGCCAGTAAAAGAAAATCAATTCAGTGAAAGAAAATCAAATAAAAGAAAATCAATTCCAGAAAGCTTTTACAGCTTTCTAGGAATCATCTTACCTTTACTATTTCCCACATCAGGCTTGCAGCACATGCTGGTTTAAGTGGTGGAGCAGAGAGGAATGGAGCAGGCACAGAAGTGGTGGGATGGGATTCAAATGAACGAGGCCATGTACCAGGAGTACAGGAGATAAAACATCAGGAGTTGGTCAGTTCAGCACATCTTAAACTGATGCTGTTTTCCATTCAGATCAAATGAATCCACTAGCAGTTGTACAAACCAACACAAATTGTAATCTGGGGAAAACATGTGAAGAGCACTCAGCTTCTGTGATAATGAGGCAAGACTTCATTTACTCCTTCCTATACCAACTCAAGTGGCTGAGAGTACCTTTCCTTCAGTGGTGCTGAACTCAGTTCCATGTCATCAATAGATAGCTGTCACAACAGGATATCCAAAGGGTCCTAATCCTGTAGGCACATCTGAATAACCTACCATTACAGTACAGGAGACTGACAAAATAAACAGGTAATAAAAGAGTAATAATTCAATCACAGCCATCTAGTTGTGTTTGTAATGGGAAAAGTTCAAACCTCCAGATTAGATTTGAGGAATTAGTGTCCAGTAAGAAGGTATAAGACCCACTGTGGTCCCTTCCTGACCCATTCTGTGACTCTGTGATGGGACTGAATGAATCATGTGAAAAAGAGATAGTGAAGAGTTGTGCAGGATCAGTGCTAGGATCTATGCTGTGCAGTATATCCATAAAAAATCTAGGGAAGCTGATGAGCAGTGACATGAAAAACTTTGCAAATAACACTAACTGATGTGAGACAGTAAGAAAGAAATATTGGTGAAAGATCCCATAAGCTTGATAGTAACTCAACAGCAACTGAAATTCAATGTAACTCAAATGCGAAAGGAAAAATTGTTGCCTAAGTGTATACAAACTCTTTGTTTACTAGTGGTATTACAGAATAAGATTCCAAGTTTGTAATATAGACAGTTTTCTGAAAGTTTCTTGTTAGTGCTCAACTGCAGTCAAAGAAAGTAAATTTAGAAATTGAATCTTAAACTCTTTCCCATTCAGACCGAATGAATCCACTAGTAGCTGTACAAAACATTAGAAATGGTGAGGAAAAGAACAGAGAACACAAGAGAGAACAATTTCCCACCTCTGAATACTGCATGCTATTCTGGTCTTTGCATTTTAAAGGATCTAGAGGAACTAGAAAGGTTCAGAAAATGGCAACAGACTTGTCAAAATGATTGGACAACTTCACTTGAAGGCAGGATTAAACAGACAGGAATCCTTCAGACTGACAAAAGAAAAGCCTGAGGGATGTAGACCAGCAAGTGACATGACAGAATGCATAATGATGGATTGTTCACAGCTTCATCCACTACAAGAACAAAAATACATGAATCAGAGATAACAGAACTGAAATTCAAAATTAAGGGTATGGTAACAGACCTGAGGAGCTCCCTTGTATATGCTGACTGTTTACAGGCCTTTGCATGAAGATTGCATGAATTTATATAAGGAAAATATGTGAGGGAATACTCAGTGCCCAGAAACCAAGTCTGTTTCAGGAATTCCCCGAGCTGGCAAAGGTTGGATGGCAGGAGAGTCTCAGAGGAGAACCGTGTTTCTCAGGCATCTGCATTTGACCATTGGTGGAAACAGAATACTAGGTTATCTTTTTTATACTCCAGTGTGGTTTGCTTATGTTCTTCTGCAACATTCTTTCAGTACTTAAAGGGGCTTATAAAAAGTGTGAGGATGACTTTTACACAGGCAGATAGTGAGAGGACACAGCAGGAACTAAATGATCATTAAGGTCCCTTCCTACCCAAACCATTCTAGGATTCTGTGAGGGTCCGTAACAGGGCAAAGCAATTTCTAGCTGCAGGCCATGCTATGTTTGCAGGTTCTCTGTCTTATAGTTCAAGCAATGCTATAGAGACCGGGCTGTAATTAGTAAATTTTCCCATGTTCTTGGTAGCAGGACCAAATATACCAAGTTATATATTTGTAGCAATACTGTGCATGCAATAAAATATTGACTGTGAACATTTCAGTCTGGATTGTTGGTTGCTCTGAACATACATCACTGGCAGTAAAACAGGGAACTAAAGTTACCCTTTTACATTCCTTTCAGACACTTCTGTGCTGCCAGAGCAATCTGAAATGGTCTTAAATTAGTCAACAGTGAGCTGTTCCAGCTTAAATCTGCCCTTGTTTGGGAGAGGCAGTCCCTGCCTATTTGATTTCTGGCAGGAAAGAGGGATGAGGGAGATGGTAGGAAAGTAAACTGGTCACTGATGTGGTCCATAAGTGCATGCTGCAGAGCTACTTTCTTGAGTTTAGGTGACAAAGAAGAACAAGTTGAAACAAATGACACAGAAAAATGTTCTTTGGATTTGAGCTGTTTCAACAATAATTTGTTGTCCATCAGACTCACGAGGCTTAACTAATGCTTTGTGAACTATATCAACTATGATATCCTTTTTCTTCAAATATCTTTTCCAGCTCATTAGCCTGTAACTAAAATGTCTCTTGGGTAAGCTACAAATTCTAGAAACTCTAATAAACTGACTAACCTATAGCCTGTTCCCATCTCCACACTGCTTTCCCTTTTGGAATTCGGCAGGCTTATTTCTGTCAATATATTTTTTCCTATGAAAAGCGTTAATTATTTTCCTCCAGCTCTGTACTTGACCTCACCCTTCCTGATGCAAACCTTAAAATTAATGGGATATTACATGTATCAGCTGAATTTTAAATTTAAAGCCAGGCCTCTTTTTAATGACTCCAGTGTCATAGATGTAACTGGTAGGGTTGCTTTTTAAAGACTTGTGGCTGGTTTTAACTTTTAGATATGTTTTGTTAAAAGATAACCATTAGCTGAGAAATATCAAATATATTTTTTACCATGATATAGGTGTGCAGTACCATTTTTTGTGGGCTTTTTGTGCCTTTCATTGTGGCTTGGTGTGCAACAATCTGCAAAGCTATTGTCCTGCAAAGGCTAAGGGAGAAGCAATTATAATATATATATAAAGCACAGATGCTTTCATTGCCATTATCAAGCATGCTAGATTATTCATGAAAGACCCACTTAGAGACATTTGCCATTTATTCCTTAGTGAAATTTAACTCAAAATGCTTCCACAATTTTCATGTTAACTTTGTGGAAGGTGTTTTGATCTTAACTGGGTTTTTATTAACACATTACTAAAACCCTGTACCCATTTGCACCCACCCATCCAGCGCTGCGTTGCAGAGCCATCCAACAGGGACCAAAATACAAACCTTTGGTATGGGAAGCCTTGCAAAGGGGACACTTCCTAGCAAACTTACCTTGTTTGTTTTTATGGAAACAGGAGAGTACAGAAATTATGGAGAAAAGTTGTTTCCCTAGTTTTTGATGCTAAAGAGGCAAAAATACATGCACATTTGGCTACCTCTCCAAGTTATGAGTGAGGTTTATATTCATATGTGGCATCAATGGCATCTCAGATTTTAAAAAAGCACTAAACTTTACGCTGTTAAACTGAAAATAATCAGCTTAGCACCTTTAACAGGCGTGTTCTTCAAGATGGTTGGCTGTGGGGTTTTTCCAGCTCTCTATTTCTAAAGAAATAAAATAAAACTTCCCAGAATTTGCTGTAACAAAAAATTCATTCCCACTAAAAGTCACCTTATTTCTATGTGATTTTTTATGTGTATTATACATTACAATTCTCTATGAAACTATATAGTATGTACAAAAATAAAAAATATCAAAACAAAAATATCAGGCTGAACATTATGATAAATTTTATTGCACAATGATGCAGGGAAACCGAGGCAGATTTCTTGCTATTTCAAGTTTTTGAAAGGAATTATAGATATTTCCTATATCTGTCATGCCATCATTTTATATGGGCCAAAACTGGGTCCCTATCAGTGGTAGCATTTCTGCTCAGCTGTGGGTATTTTGAGCCCCTGGCAATACTTTTGAACATCTAAGAATAGAATTAAAATATGCATTTCAGCCCAGTCACTAGGTGCAGAAGAAAATTGGGTGGGTTTTTTTCCCTTTCTGTACACCATCCTAATTTTAAAAAATAAAATTAAAACTGTCTTTCCTTACAAGCTCATCTTGCTTTAACACTGCACGTCAGAGATTTCAAGCTACTGTTTTGTCTGGGAATGGTTTGTTTTTCTTTTGTCCTTAGCAGTTTTTCATGATCAGTAAATAAAGGAACTTCACGAATGTTCTTGTTTTGTTGAAATGCACACATAGAGATTGGGTTATCTGTATAAAGTGCACCACAGAATGCAATAAATATTTTTCCTATGCATACTGCCTGATCTCACAGACAGGAAAAGGGCTTAAACAAAATGTCAGCTGAGAAATGTGCTCAATTCTGTGTAGCCAATGAGCAACTACATGTTTAATTTTAAAGAAGCATTTTGACATATTCCCTGACATTTTAACCTTTCTATTATGGCACTGTCACCTTTTTTAAAAGCACTGTACTGGCAATATAGATTTATCCAAGCAGCATTTCCAAACAGCAGGCTGGTTTACTATTCTTCTACACACTGTGTCTTCTAGAAATCCTAAAGTAAGGGGAATAAATGCCTCAGTGCTGAGGAGAGTAGATTACATCTGTGCTGAAATGAATAAACTCTGTATCTAAATCAACTCTCCCCCATTTTGACAGTTTATGATAGCTTTTTGTGTTTTTTTCTTCCAACAAGCATATTTACAGAAATTGTACTCTGAGATTTAAAGCATCCTGTTACATTTTATAGAAAGTACAACAGCACAGTAACTACCAGCCTGGAGTCTGAGGGAGCAATTCCTTGATATGACAGTGGTTGTTGCTTTAATCTTCCGTCTCCTTTGTTTGTAACAAGTTGTGTCACAAGGAAAGTATCATGCACAACAATACATCTGGCCAGAAAGCAGAGCTGCAATTGCCAATACGTGCTGAGGCAATAAATGTCAATGCTAAATGAAGCACTGCAACACCTTGAAGATCACTGGGTCACGTGCTTCTCAGTCCTTGCTCAGATTTTGTCTAGTCATATCACTTCTCACTGCAGTCATATCACTTTTCCAAATTTTGTAATGATTATCTTATTGTCAGCTACACAAATATACATTGAACTGTACAAGAAGAGTGAAAGGCAAGAAGCCTTCTACCTTCCTTCATGAAATCTGTAGTTTTGTACTGCAGCACTCCTTAGTTTTAGTATGAAAATGAGCATGAAAAGAAATGCATTTCCACAGGTATAACCAAGAGAGATGACACTCAGCAGTTTCCTCAGGAAGTAAAGCTCCAGCGAAAGCACAGACTCGAGCTCTTGGAGACTCATTGCTAGCAGCAATACCACAGCGTTTCCCTTGTGTGCTGTCATCCCACTCTCACCTTTAACTCCGAAATGCTTCTTCATTCCCCATGTTTTAACTCTTGCCCTTAAGGACAGGAAAATGAATGGCTAGCATAGAAGTGGTGTTGTGGTACGAATATTATCCAGTATACACTTCTTCTCTAGCCAGTTTCACATGAGGGTTAATTTTGTTCTTCCAGCCACAAGAGATGTTTGTTCCCCCTGTCCTTTGCAGGCAGGCTGGGGCTCATGCTGCTTGTCCACTGAGCGTGGCAGAGGGGAAACAGCTCTATCTCAAGGACTCTGTTTTATCTACAGCTAAAATTTCTTATCTCCAATAAATGCTTGGAAAAAACTTCCCCTCTGGGAGGATTATTTCCACCTAAAGGAGAACTTGCCTCCAAAAATGTAATATACAAATCCGGAATTTCATAGTTCCTACATAGTTTTTGCTTTGCCATTGTTTCTTCTCAGTTTTCTTTTTCTTTCTTCATTTTATATACTTTGCCTCTACCTTGCTGTCTACCCCCATACTTCCTTCTCAGCTCATCCCTCACTCACCTTCCAGCCCGCACCACAGAGTTTGGCTCCTTGGTCCGTGTCTCCTGAGGTTCTGCGGGGTAATTTTGAAAGAAATGTGGAAGGTGCAAGGTCAGTTCCACCTGCAGTTCCACCTGGATGGAAGGCTGCTACAAGTGCATCTCTTGCAGGGTGGGCAAATCCTCTTCTTAGTCAGATGCTGCAGCTTCAGAACACTTTAGCTGGATCCAACAGAAATTCTCTGGATTTGTCACGGGGGGAAAAATAAACAGACTCTGACACAATGGATCAAATGCAGCTAACTTAATACTTCTGCAAGAAGCTGTACTTTTAATTTTTTTCCTGCTTGACTTACAAGTAATAAATGTGTAAACCACTTGACCCCACATTGTCTCCAAAAATAAAAGGGAGGAAGTGGTTAAAGAGTTATTAGCACCATCCACCTTTGCTAAAATGTTTTTATTACCCTGAAGTTGACATCTTAGCAACTAATGCTAGCTAGCTAGCAAAAGAGATCCTCCCCCATACAAAAAAAGCTCCCAAACTCATGAATGCAAATATTATATTGTAATGGGTTTATACTTCACCTGTGGAAATTGCCTTTTATTAAGTAGACTCAACAAAAGTAGTGCTAGTCACATAGGTCAATTTACCCTGAAATAGCTGAAGTAGTATTTATTCTGAAGACATTTATCTGTAGCCAGTGAGCCAAGCAAATTAACATGCTCTGGAGTTATGTACCTACCAAAATTTTTTTTTTGAGAAGGATCAAGAACAAATGTTTCTTTCTAACCAGATGTGCTCTATCAATTATAGCTATCTTCTCTGTGCGATTCTGCTGCAGGACACAGAATCCTTGATTTTTTGTGATAGCAGAAAAATATTAGAATGTTGGCCAACAAATACATAAAGCATAGAGCTAAATATTCTTACTGTCAAGCTGCAGAAAGAGGTCCTAAATCTGCATGAAAATAACTACATTAAATTCAGTGGAATATTTGCATAAATCAAGATGACCTAGATAAAAGTGAGGAAGGAACAGGGAATAGTTCTGGAAACCAACCTTCTGCTAACCAGAGAAACTGACAGATATTAATTCCCTGATAAAAATGGGCTTGACTTCTCATATGACCTTAAACACGACTTAAATTATCTTAAATGTGTTCCTCTTAAAATGAATAATAACACTTTACTCTTGCCTGGAGTCTGTTGGTTGAGGATTTTAACTTGTCCTAACCACACAATTAAAGGCCAGACTGTCCCAGACATGGAGAGACAGGCAGTAGCCTGAGGAGACTCAAAGGGAATATGGTTCCTTCCTTCCTTTATGGGCCAGCAATGCCACATGATTCTACATTCTCCAAGCTCTCTGAGGTAATCAATTGTGCAATGGTACACAAAGGAGAGTTTCCCTTGACACTTTCCCAGACTTAATTAATTTTCCTTGGTCGAACTAAGGCACATAGGACAAAAATCTTTTTTTATACCCTGAAAGGCACACAAATATTGAAAGGCTAATTATAGCCAGGACCCAAATTTAACTTACCTTGTGATGTCAGTGAAGGGTATTATAGCTATTTTACAAGTGGTTCTGATTCATGCAAGTTAAGTTAAGCTCTCAAAATTAAGTAAAAGATCAGTGACAAAGATGAAACTAACCCCACTGTCCTCACCATCAATCACCATGTAGTCATTATTTCCATTTGTTTCATTTGCTTTACAGTGAAAGGCAGAAAATATTTTTAAACACAGTGGATAAAACAGACCTCAGCAAGCAGAACAGAGAGGCCACTTTAGGAGTGAACATCATTAGCCTTAGGTGGTTGATTCATGTTACACACAAATTTTTACAGGACAGACAGGGTCAAAATCCAAAATATATTAAAGATCAGGAGATGAGAAGTGAGTGACATAATCAGCTAGGCATATACTAAGCTCTCCAAAATATTCTTTGTATCACTCTTTTAAATTGCAGTACAGGGAAAAAGATACACCATTAAGTGGTGATGATTTCAGATTAGGCATTTACCCTAAGACAGGCTGCAGTATCATACACAGACAAGAGACTGCTATTTTTGAATGGCATCAAATTGTGAATTGAAGCACAGTGGGTAGGAAAATACTGCAAAAGGATTTGAAAATGATTGCTCATCTGTGTAGTAAAATATATCCTCTTTAAATTCCTGCTGTGGCCAGTATAAAATGATCAGGGACGAGAGTCTGCATGTGGTCTGCCAACGTGTAGGAAACAGAAGGAGAATCATTGTCCAAGGCAGGGCTGTACATTACAGTTACATTAATAAGGCAATACCAAATGGTGATAGAAAGTTATCCTACAAGTTAAACTTTTCTGAAATCAAGGTGGCTGTGATTTAAAGTTTTGTCTGATTAGAATAGGGGCTAGCTATTTTCAGACAAGGGGTGTCAGAACTGCAGCTTTCTTTTTCAAATTGGAAGGAAAGTGTGACAGCAGAAACTTGGTAGAAGCTCAGCAAGAGCAAAGAGGGGTTTTCCCTTCAAGAGATGAGATGCTGCTAATCAGCTGAGTGGTGGTATCTTACCTCTGTGGCAGGCAGGCAGAGCTCTCTGCTCCTGCTGCCCCTGGTGCCACAGGGAGCAGCACCCTGCAGTACCTGCAGCATCCCTCTGCCTGCCGTTCAAACCTGCCTGCTTGCTGACTTGAGTGCTGCCTCATGAGTCCTTGATTTTTGCAGTCAACGTCTGATGTGGGTAATCTGCTTGTGTCGTGACATCCTCTTGATGTGTGGATGACATGCACTGAGAGAAACACACGTGCTAGAAGCTGTATGTTCATTTCCCTGAGGGAGATCCCCAATGGTTGCTCTGCATGGACGTGAGAGGTTTGGAGAGTCACGGCACAGGGCACCAGGTTTGCCCCCAGCTTTAGGGTTTTTGTTAGCACCCATGTCAGGAATCCACCTAGGAACTGTGAAATTTAATATTCCAGGATTTCTTTACATGAACTATGCCCTGAAAAATTTGTCAGGATCCAAGTTAAAGGCAGAAAATGCTGCTCTGCAGAGTAATAGACTTGCTGAGGAGTGAGTGTTCCCTCAGTTGTCAGCTGCACCTGTCCTTTACCTGGATCCCTTTCAGGGCAAGAGGGAATAGCCTGTAAACAGAAAAGAATGTAACTTCCAGAGGTTATTTCTGTATTTTCAGTCACACCTTATTTCTGAACATTCTATTCAAGCTCTCCACATGTTTTTATATGGAAGAGAGTATCTGTTAAAGCTTCAGCTTAAAATATTTTCTTTAGTTTTCAAGTGTTTACTTTTCCTCAGACAAGTTTGGGATCTTCTTGGACTCCTCCTGCTGTGGATTCACAGGGTATACATAAAAGGATATTTATGCAGCTGTAAAGGCAGATACATGTTAAATAAGAATGGAGTTCTCATAATGATTTTATCAAGCTACCAATGAAAAGGTATCCTATCATCTTGCCACTTCAACCTGGCAGGCATTTGTGAAATTTCAGGTTTTTAGATGTTGCTTGTCTTCAACCAGGTGCCACCAGTGAAGCCAAAATCTGTTTCAAAGGAGAGTGTGAATTACTGTGTGAACTACTTCAACAAAAGCACTGGACAGCTCTAAGGGCTTCATATTCTATTGCATCAAATATTTTCATTTTCACCATGTGAATTAAAAAAAAAAGCTGTCATGATTTGAGAGAAATTTGTTTCAATATAACATGATATAAATAATTACACCAGTGGAGAGCAATGCAAATGTGAACTTGGCTACTTTCTGAAAAATTGTCCCTTTGAAAAATGACAGAATTGGGAACAGCTGGCCATTGGCAGGGACACCTGTTTTTGTAGGCTCTGCTGTCCCAGAGGACTGTTTTGTCTCTGAATGCTGAGGCAAAGGGAATGTGGCATTAAGTTTAGAACAATTCTCTTGAATTTTTGGCAGAATTATAAAGGGACAAGATCAATAATATTCTTTTTTGTAGGTAGGTAATAGTTACAGTCCTAACTTCTGAGAATGAAAGTGGAAGTCTGAACTATAATTTAAGGGGGTGGTTGTAGGGGAATAAAAAGTGCCATGAAATTGCATTCAAAGCTATAGGAATGGGGTTGGATTTGGGGATTTGAGGGCTGGAGTTTTTTTTTTAAAGGAATGTTCTTGACAGGTGTTTTGTTTTATTAGATTTTTTTGCGGGGTGGGGGGGGGAGTTTTGCTTGTGTTTTGTTTTGTTTTGTTTTTGTGGTGGAGAGCAACAAAACACTTTAAAACAGGTCTGTTCCGGCAATGTACAAACCTTCCTTGAAATTGAGCCTACATAGAGAATGTGAAAAAAGTGATGGTGAAATCTTGTCAGCAACAAGGGAACCATGTATAGCATCCACCTCAGCCTGTCTGATGGCTTTATTATTTTAGACAGTAAACTATCAGCTGGCTTGCCCTTCCACCTTCTGTCCCAAACAACTATTGCCAAAAGATATTGAAGTGCTTTTGCCTTGTGAGATAAAATCAAACAGTGTGATTTTCTGGCAGAGGTTAAGTGTCCAACATCAAGTAACAGGGCATTTGGTCTGAAAAATGGTGTCCAGTACGAGTAGACCTAATAAAAACTACGGCTTCTGCCCTAAGCATAGGTCAGTAAAAGACCCCTGAAGTCTACAGAGTTTGTACTAGTGGAACTGGTCCAATAATTTAACCATTCATCTTGACTCTTTTAAATCTTGCATGCTATCTAGTCATTTATACTGGTGCAAAGGGAGCAGAAAATGAAATTAAAACTCCACCTTGGGGTTTTTTGTTTGTTTGGTTGGTTTTTATTTTTGTTTTGGAAGGGTTTTTTTAAGCAGCAGCCCCACAGCATTTATTACAAGAGCTGCACATGTCTGTCTTGCCTGGCAAATCTGATCCAGATTGGGCCTGGGCACACAGCTGCACTATTGTCCAAGTGGGCAGGGAACACCATCCAGTGGTTTTACAAGCTCTAAGAGATGATACCTCATGTGGAGGCTGCTTCAATAAAGTCTCTTCATTCAAGGTTTCGAACAATAGAGAAGGCTTATGCTGTTTAGCATTTTGTGTCTTATGAACATGACATTTCCAAGTTCATATTAGTGATAAAATCCTATTTTCTGGCCTTAGGAACTTTGCTTCTTGTCCCTTAGTTGTACACAAAACAAATGTTGAAACTGAGAGAAAATGCTATTGAAGAAAAGAACAATAATAGTACAATAGTGCTTTGGGATTTCTACGACTGCCTTTTTCCTGGCAGTGGGGCTAGAAGTGAAGTTATTGTTTAGATTGATGATAAATAGTTGCATGTTTTATCCAATGCACAGAAAAACATTAGGATTACTGTGTTACAATCATTCCCTACTTGTACAACCAACACAGTAAATATTGCCAAAATGTAAAGAAAGCAAATTCACCTACCTTTCTGCAGGAGGTTCAATCTAGGCAGCATAAGACATCATTTTGGTTTGGGATTTTTTATTATTTGCCCAACACCAACTCTTTGAGAGAGTGATACTCTCTCTGCAGTGCTTTCTCCAGCAGTTCTGCATTGGCTTTCCTCCAGGTATTTTGATGAAAAGCATGTGATAATTTCAGACAACTGAGTGAGTGTTTTCCTTTGACATTGCATTCTTCTGTATTTGGTAGTAAGGTATTTTTCTCAGTTTCAGTTTCACCTCGGTGTCACTAGTTACACAGCTCTTCCTCTGGGGGGTGTTGATCCTGCAAGATGTTTGATGTTGACACTGGCCTGCACAGGAGCCACTGGTACAATCTACTGCCCACACAGCACAACCTGCAAAGTTAAGGCTTTGATTCGTTCAGTGAGTCACGGCTTGCAGTTCCCCTGCAGAACCCAGGTCGCCTTCTAGCTTCTTCTGCAGTCGTTCTGTAGCTGCACTGCAATATGTGTGTTTGGTATAAATTGCAATATTTAGGTTATCAAGGCAGCTTTTGGCACATGTCCACCATCAGCGTAGGTAAGGTGTGAGGCACCGAGAGCTAAACTGAAGTTTACGGTCACCAATTCTGTCGAGAGCCTGACAGTGCAAGCATTTCAATTTGTGCAGTAATCTAGAGCGACACTGCTATGCAGAAAGCCCTACCAGCCAAGTTCTCTTCTGCTAGGATGTGGTTTTCGCTGATTTTCATTTAATGCTTTAGGTTTATTTTCAGTATCAGAAGCATCCTTTGGTTTTGGCAGGGTTGTTGGTTCCAGCAAGAGATGACTGTAAGGGGTGGAAGCGATCCTGCACTGATGGAAGAAAGGTTTATGCTTTTGAGAATACTTTTGAGAATTTTGAGAATACTTTTATACCTTGTCTGAAGCTTTCTGATACATTTATTATGAAGCACAGGTAGAGGTAGGCTAAAATTTTCAAGCCTGAGTGGATGCAGTTAGATGCCCTAAATCCATACCTAGGCACTTTAGGAAATGTGATTTTCAGAGGTAGGGAGCATAGAAACACATTCAAAATAATTTTGAGGATAGTATTTTTGAGCATTAGATACCATTTTTTATGCTTAAGTGTATTTTCAAGCTCTGAAAATTTTGACTGTATGACAAAAGAGAGCTTTAGACTATATATCCATTATAAAACATTTTGGAGCTGGATGAAACTCTGATTATCTAACATATATTTTTTCCATTCTGACTTAAGGCAGATTTCTGAACACCCATTTTCCAGCAACATCTTGAGTCTTAACATAAGACTAATCTAAAAATTAGCCTTTTTCCTTGCTATGGTCTGCAGTATGACTGGTTATACAACAAAGTCTTGCCCCAAGAAGAAGTGTTCTTCAAGACAATATTTTTTGATAACTGCTCCTAATAAAGTTCAGTGCTATACAAAGTCAAGGTTTTATTACTGAAAAAAGAAAGCAGGGGCTGTCATTGCGTTTCCCTCCAAATCTAACAGAACATCTATTTCACAGACTCAGTACTCTGTTCTGAACTTATAGAGGAGTTTGGCTTTGCTTTCATTTGAAAAGCAACCACAGACTAAACCCCCATAGTATTTGGCTCTTAAGGGAGCACAGAGAAAGGAACAACCTATGCAACTGAATTGCACATAGCCAAGTTTTTCAAGTTCCCTGTTCACCATCTGGATTGTCATTGGTGGCAGCCTGAGTCTACTGCTTCCAGTTCCTATGACAGCAGGATCTTTCCTGCTATGTGTTACGCTGTGGAACATTAAAAGTTTAACAAGGAAGATTGTGACCAAACTCCTGTTGTGAGAAGCCAAATATTGTTCATGAGAGATGCTCGAAGACTAATCTCTGAATTGAAAAGGTAGTTTAACTTCATCACAATGATTTGTTCAATATGATCCTTTCTCTGCAAACATTTATGCATGAGTAGCATTATGTAAGTGGGTAGTTCCATCAAGCTAGATTTTTTTTCTGTATTACTTTGTTTAGGTGTTTGGACAAGGTCATATAGTAGGAGTCCTAGTAAAATATCTGTATTGTATTTGAATATCTGTATACAGGCCTTGCCCTGATAAGCCCCGGTTGTTCTCGATGGGCTGCAGCTGTGGCTGGTGAAGATAACTGGGATAAAAGGGGCTGGGCTTGGCTGGTCAGGGAGAGCCTGGAAGGAGCCTTGATGAAGAAGTGGCAACAAGCAGAAGAAGTAGTCTGTGCTGTGAAGAACTGCCTCCAGGAAATATCGCTGAGAAGGTACGAGACTTTAGAAATATGATTGTGACAGTATGGGACTTTAGAAATATGAAATATAACAGCAAGATAGCAACAAGGTCAAATATCTCTTGTGCCTTCTCAGGCTTTTCCTTTTAATTTGGTGTAGCTTATAATGCTGTTTGTTTAGTTCCCATCTTTGTATCTCTATTTTGACTTCAAGCTCTTGAAGCTGAATCAGTCTTGCTTTGCACAGATCATTGTAAGGCTTTGTGCTGGTACTTTGTAGATGACTGCAGTTATTACAACACAGGAAACACTAAATCCAACCCTGAAACAAATGATATTGAGCAGGCTAATGTAGCTATCTAATCTCTATTAACTTCAGTTGCTTGGAGAATGATGGTGTAGGAGTGAGTTATGCTGCTCAAATCCCAGACGGTGTCCTGCAATAATGCACAAGTAGTCTCAAAAGGATTGATTGAAGCTTCAAATACCAGAATTTATCTAACTACAAAAGAAGTAGGAAAAAAAAACTGGATTAAAAAAACATTATTACCAAGTGAGAAAAATCCTTTACAAATTATTTGTCCTAACTCCTCTGTTGCCACACATACAAACCCAGTTTTCCGATGCCATGAATCAAAGGCCGGGTGGATGGATGCCATTGGTACTTTCCGGAGCGGCAGCACCGGCCGGAGGCGAGGTGTAGCGCTCCCACCTTCCTCCCTGACGGGACCAGGCATCCCTTATCGCCCACCCCGCCAAGTTTTGAAGCTGGAAGGCAGCCAGCCCGGCGGCTCCGAGAAACCGCTCGCTTGCCTTCTAGGCAGATTCGGTTCCCAGCTCCGGGACAGGGAAGGGACCAGGGTTTCCCACGGGTCCTGCTGCCTCCCCCGAGCCACGGTGCCCCGGGCGGTGCCCATGCGGAGCTCGCCATCCCGGGTGGGGCCGGCGCCGCCTCCTCGGCAGCGCCCCCAGCCCGGTCCGCCCGTCCCCTCGGGCCGGGCGAGCTCCGCCGCCGCTCCCAGCCCCCGGCAGCGGCGGCCACGGCGGCCGGGCTCCCTCTGGGCGGCAGGAGGTGAATGGCAAGCGCCGGCATCTCCCTCCCACACCCCAGCGTCGGTCTCGCCTCCTCCAGCAGCAGCAGTAGCGGGTCACCTCTGCGCGCCTGAGCCGAGCCGCGCCGCGCTGCCTGCTGGCCGCAGGGCTCCTGCAGAGGAGAGGAGGCTGGCGGCTCCCTCGCTACCTGCCACCAGGGCTTGCGGTGAGGAGGGCGCTGCCGGAGGCGGCGCTGGGGGCAGCAGCGCCGGTGCCCGGAGCCAGCCGCACCTCTCCTCTCCCTCCCGGCGGGGAGCAGGGCGGGCTCGGCTCCGGCTGCCCAGGCGCGCCGCTCCTCATTTCCTCTCGCCCTCCGCCGCGCTGCTGGAGGCTCCGCACTATAAATAGCCGCTCGCCCGCCGCCCGGTGCCTCCCGCACCCACCGGGGGAAAGTGCCGCGCTGGCCGCCCCGCCACCGGACAGGTACCGCCGCTTGCGAGGGGCGCGGGGGCTCTTGCTGCTGGCCAGGGTTTTGTTGCCCTGTTTTCCCCTCGGGCACCGGCGCGTCAGGAGCGATTAGAAGCCGAGAATGGGATCCGGCAAAGTCCCTCCCTTTTATTCCCTTACCAAGTTTCTTAAGGTCACAGCCCGCCGGGCGCGCAGCCGTGGCGGCGGAAGCAGGCGCGTTTGCCGGAGCCGCTGGCCAGGGCTGATCCGGGCTGGAGTGCGTTGAGGGCGGCTGCCGCTCTCCTGCCCGCTCAGGGCCGGTGCCGGGCTCCCTCTGGGCGGCTGCCGCTCTCCTGCCCCCTCAGGGCCGGCGCTGAGGGCGGCTGCCGCTCTCCTGCCCGCTCAGGGCCGGCACCCGGGGCGGCTGCCGCTCTCCTGCCCCCTCAGGGCCGGCGCTGAGGGAAGCTGCCGCTCTCCTGCCCCCTCAGGGCCGGTGCCGAGGGCGGCTGCCGCTCTCCTGCCCCTTCAGGGCCGGCGCTGAGGGAGGCTGCCGCTCTCCTGCCCGCTCAGGGCCGGCGCTGAGGGAAGCTGCCGCTCTCCTGCCCCCTCAGGGCCGGTGCCGGGGGCGGCTGCCGCTCTCCTGCCCCCTCAGGGCCGGTGCCGAGGGCGGCTGCCGCTCTCCTGCCCCTTCAGGGCCGGCGCTGAGGGAAGCTGCCGCTCTCCTGCCCCCTCGGGGCCGGCGCTGAGGGTGGGAAGGCGCCCGGCTGCCCCGGAGCGCCCTGCCCGGCCCGCCCAGCCGTCCTGCGGGGATCCCGGGCTGCCGGGGCAGCCTCCAGCCGGGACGTGCCGCGATCTCGCCCGGTGTCTCCCCGGCGCTGCCCACTGCAGCCTGGATGCCGCCCTGGCCGCGGTGCCGGCCCCGCCGTGCAGCTGCGGTCGCGGCCCTTCCGAAGCGGTGCCGGGGGCCTGGAGGATCTCGTCTGCAAAGGTTTTGTGTGGCGTTCCAAAGTTGGGAATGCTCGGGTGGGATTAGCGGCTTCTGTGGGTGACGCTAAGGGTTAATTTGATGGAGTAATTGAGCTGTAGGATCCCCATTTGCAAAGAGCAGCGTCTGCCGAGATGTAATGGAAACCGCAAGAAAGGCATTACAGAGAATGAAATTGAACAGAGTTGTAACTTGAAATTAACCAGAAAAGGTGGGGGTGGGGGCTGATGTTCAATTTCTGATCTACACTCGAGTAGAGCTCTGTTTTCTTTTCCTGAAATGACACAGAGAATTTGAAGCGTGGATGGCAGAGCTTGGGAGTCCCATCTTGGTCCCCAAGACTAACTCGGAACCTTATCCAAAATAGAAATAATGGGATCAAGTCTTTGTGGAGCTGTGTTTTCATCTGATGCCTAATTATGTTTCCACTTATCTTCCTTGCCAGAAGAAATTTACTTGTTTATTTACCCATTAATGATGTGTTAAATAGATATACTAAAATCAGGCCATACGTATGCCATTTGAATCTGACTTTCAATCTCAAAGATGAGAATATTTTTAGTTTTTGCTGGCTTACAGGCACTCTCTGTATGTAAATGATGCCTACATAGCAAGAATAATGGGGAGAATGTCTCTTTCTTGTTCTGTATCAGAGAAAAAGTATGTAAACAATTAGTTACTAACAAAACTTCTGTTTGGATAAGTATTTGCAAATGCAATAGCAGTCTTTAAAAAGGCAGTTTTCTAGTCACTTGCTTATTTTCAATATCGTTTTTATTTTACTTGGTTAAATTTGAGCTAGCTTTAAAGCCCTGCAGTATCTCAGATTTTTTGTTCTGTGAACCTGTATATTGAACGGGGTTTATGTAAGTAACTGTATCTATCCATGCAGGACTGAATGCTGTTTACTTCACACAAATTGATAATTCCACCAAAATTAGGATACAAGCCACAAGATTAATCTGAGCAGTAATTAGTCCTGTGAGGTTTTTGCAGCCCTGATGGCATTAGTGGCAGCATGTGGCAGTGTTACTACTTCAGAGCCCTATTTTTGCTTTTTTTTCCCCTTCTGCTTTCTGACAGTTTCTGCAGCACTCAAGATAAGATTAAATCTTTCCTGAAAATACATCTTTTCTTTTACTGGCTTTCTTGGACTAACTGAAGCTTCCAGTTCCTGCTCACCACTGGTTCCCCAAACCTTGCAAGTGCAGCTGATCCTTCTTTTGCTTGGATTTCTCTTTCCCTGCAGAGACTTATCCCTGAGGCTGCTTTAGTTTTTTTGATCAAAGAACTCTGTCTTCCTCAGCCCAAGGTATATCTGTTTGAGCAGGTGTATCCAAATGCCTCTTACATATCCTCCTTTATCATCTATAGTCTCCTTATCTTCTGATCTGACTGAGAGATTTCACATTAGGTGAAGGTTTTCTGAACCAAAAATGCAAGATTAATACTCTGCTTAGTGCCTGGAACTCTACTGTAAGAAGAAAAAAACCCCAACCCAACATCCCAAAAAAGCCACAGGAGCAGAAGACCTGCCTGGAGCATTGCAGTCAGCCTGTAGGGGCTGCCAGTCGTGAGTGGGGGCTGTGAGAGAGTCTGCAGGTGAAGTAATTGTGTGAACAGGCCTAGGCCTGAATTCACTGTGAATTTTGGAGGCAAAGTCGTGGGATTGATAGGTATGCTGAATTGTTAAGCTTGCTGTGAATATATATTTTAGCGTATGACTTCTGCAGAGAAATGTGAAGACAATACCTTTTGAATTTATGTAACAGATTTACATGAGGAGGTAACATCATTTACTGAGGCAAATCCGAAGGTGGGCAGCTACTCCCAACACTAAAGTTCCTTCAAAACTTCTGATGAGGCTGCATGCTTAAACCCTTGGATAAACAGCTTAAACACTGTGTAGCTGACACAGTTAGCTACATGTCTCTCCCTAGCTTATATTTTCATAGCTCTTCCTGTATGTCAAATGCTCTGACTGATGGAAATTTTTAGGAAGGGCTAGTTTTGCTTGGCTTATTAAATATCTTGTGTTACACTAATATTTTGTTATTTTTGATGAATGGTGAATGTTATTTTTTACACTTTTGAGAAAATATTCTTTCTTTGAAATAATCTGGGCTGATATAACCCAAATTCTTTGAAATAGCTTTCCCTGGATTTTTTAGTTTACTTGTAAATCTCACTTTGATTGTCAAAACATGAGCTGGATGGAAGGCTGAAATGTTATTTGGGATGAGTTAGCAGTCCTGGCCTCATCAGGTCTTGGATCTTGTCTGCTGCTTACCATGGGTTTGGGGGCCGTCCCCATGCTTCCTGATTTCACCTACAAACCTGGCAATCTCACTACAAATTTGTCCTGACTTCTCCATCTCTTTATCCAGCAGCAGTCACAGCTGATCTCACTCTTTTAAGTTGTTGTTTTTTTGGTTTTTTTAAGTGAATGCCAAATTCTTCCTTGGCTTCTCAGGCTCTCCTGTCATGGATAGTTATATTGCAGAAAACCTGAGGCAAACTGTGAAAGGGGAGCTGGATTGCACAAGGTTTGAGTGTGGTGCTGGACTTCAGCTCACAGATGTCTTCACAGTGATGCAGGATTTTAATTAAAAAGACTTGCTTGTCTTCATACAAAATCCATGTTGACAATTCTAAAGAGGGCTTGAGGTTTGTGGATTTCAGTTCCTGCTGTTTGGAGACCTGTGCTTTTACTGCTTGCCAGAAGAGGGGAAAAAAGTATGAGCTACTGATGTAGAATTCTCTAGTCCATTTTCTCCATAATCTGCAAAGGGAGATTTGGCCAGGTCGGCAGCAGTTCTTTTTGGGGAAGAATTTTCCCCCCCTTTTTTTTTTGTCATAAATTAACTAAATATGGACGGAATCTCAAAGAGCCAGTCAGATTTAGGCAATCCATTCTACTATGAAAATTGCTGTTAGGAGACAGGATACCTTGTCTGTCTTCCAAGTCTTGTGTACTTTTTTGGCAAGGTATACTGAAATAACATAGTGAAAAGCGAAGTGAACATCTTATGCTCTACATGGTATGATTATTAATTTGTCTGGAGAGGGAGTGAATAGAACAAACTGTATCTGCTTATTCTGTAGGGTTTTCAAATTTACAATGATAAATTTTGCTTACCTGTTTCAGTAATGGGTTTGGAATTGTTTGATGTCAGTATAGTTTGTGTGACCTTTAAGAAATGTAGAATTATTTCTGCTTCTCAAGTGTTGTAGATCCAAGGTCTAAAGGACTTGCCAGCATTCAGAATCCAAGGAGGCTGGGCTGGAGTGTCCTCTTTACAGTTGCTTCAGCTCTGCCTCTGCACAGGAGGTTTAAAATTTGGTTTGGATGTTAAAAGCCTTTTTGTCTCAGTCTGGCAAACTAAGTGTCTTCCTATTTGTCAGGGAAATTCCTATTTCCTGTTTGCCCCACAGGTTCCTTTAGATTGTTTTTAATGTTGAACCAGGCTGTATTTAATAAAAATACATAAGAAAACTCAAGCTAAAGGTGCTTACTTGACTTAGTACCATGTCGAAATGTTAAATGTGATGCTGTTTATCAAGGTCACTTTGGCAGGCTGAGTTTGTGCTCTGTTACTGGGTGCCATGGCATTAAAAATCAAATCTATCAAGGCTTTTTTGATGGATGTCTTTTGTTTCGTTTTGTATTCTGTTTCTATGAAATTAGATCGGAAGAGCGT
>JAWWMS010000208.1:11038499-11208731 GCA_035048045.1 Chlorospingus semifuscus | reverse complement strand
TGTGACCCCAGTGAAAATTTATCCTGAGTATGGCAGTAAAGTCAGTCTGGGGGAGGATCTTTCTCTTAAGCTTAACATAGATAAATGACTAAACCACTTTCCTTTGTATCTATTTCTTTCATTCTGTTATCTGTACTCCTGCCAGTTGGAGTTTCTTGCTGCAAAACCTCTATTTTGGCAAATAGAGTGAAGTCTCTTCACATGAAGTGCTGTGAAGACCCTGTTTTTTAATGTGACTGTAAGAGGTGGATATGTAAAGGGCAATAAAGAGGAAGAAAGTCTTAGGGGTAATAAGCTTTTATTGTGTTTTGACAGCTGTTCATGTACCAGCAAGTTTGTGTATTGTTTGTTATCAAGTGTGATCTTAGTGCATTATAGCAATGCTAGTGAGATGCACTAAACCTAGGGTGCATATTTCTGTTATGAAAATGGCTCAGAAACATGCAAATGAGTGTAAAATCTAGGTGTGAAATGTGGCTTGGTATCCTGTGCATTTGTGCAGAGTGCATCAGCTCTGGTGTTGTACGGTGTTTCTGCAGCAGCAGTAACAGGTTATGTGGTTTTGTTTGCTCTGTGTTTGTGTAAGTGGCTAAAGAAAATAGCTGTCAGTAAAACTGAGCTTTCTAAGATGAAATAACTTTGTCACCTATCGAAATGTAATTTTGGAATAATATCTTTAGTAGGTTACTCCATATTCTGTAAATGAGAACAGGGTTTGGTACACAGAGTAGGAGATACTGCATTTGATGTTCACAATAACCTCAGTCTGCTATTTTTATAGTTTTAAAAATATAGCATAAATATAAAACATATTTTTAAAATATTAAATAAAACATTTTGAAATGTTTTAAAAATACAGTACCTTCAATTGATGATAATTGATTTCAATTCATTTTTCAAATTAATAATCTAGATGGTGACGCAGCTATTGAACCTTGCATTAAAGACAGAGGATGTAAATGAGGAAGAAGCACCTGGTGAAAAACAAAGTAAACATTGAAGTTAATGTTCTGACCTGCAATTGAGAAATATTGTTCAATTTGTTCTGTAGCTTCTATACAAGCACAGGTGCTTAACTTGCATTAATTTTCACTCAGTGAATCTACATTAAACATTTTTCCAAATGATTCATTTCTGATAATTGTTCAGCCATAGAGTTGCGACAATTAGGAATTACATATTTTTAACTCTAGGAGTTTTGTTTTGCTTTCCTGCTCTCAGTGTCAGATTATTTAAGTTCGGCTGCCTAGCACTGACGTTTTCTACTAGGAGCTGAGAGTTTCCAGGTATGACAAACGAAAGTGATGACTGCTGTTTTTATGGGAGTTTTTGTGGTTCTGGGTACCACCGGTGGCAGTAGTGGGAAGCTTGACATGTATCAGTACAGCCCACACTAGGTGGCAGTGTAAAATATGAAGAAGCCTGAAAACATTTGGAATTCTTCATGAACCCAGTAGAAGCTGCCACGTTTATAGCTCATTTTGTAGATAAGACTATTTTTACTGCGTAGTCTCCTCTTAGATATGTGGTCACTTGCTTTTCATGGTCCTAATTTTTCTTGACTTTACCTTGTTTGAGTCAAGGAATATGTTTGGACACCTGCTTACTGTAAGGTGGCTGGTATGCTGCAAATTCAGTCTACCCTTTTATTGTGGGTAGCTGGCTTGTGTTTGTAGCTGGTTATTGGTTAGGAAAACCATACACAGTTGAAAATGCTATGTGAGATGTATATTGTTAACTGTAGGACAGAAGCTGTCATCTGGTGAAACAAGGATGGGTGAGACTTCATTTAAACCTTTCATAGCTGTATTATAGCCATTTATAATTTATCTAGGATGGTCTGGTATGCATATATTATTTTTAAAACAAAAATACTGGAATTGTACATAATCTGATGTCAAATTGCATGTACTGTGAGAGTTTACTGTCTTTCACTTGGAGAATGTGTATATGTGTGAACTGATACATGTGTATTTACATCCCCCCACCCCCAGTGGCTGTGGCTATAAGTCTTTTTAAAGATGGTAAGATGTGCGAGTCTTAAAAAGCTCAAATGCATCTTCTTCAAGCATTGCAAGAGAGCTTGAGTGACAGTGGGAGTTTGGACAGTTGTCTGTGAGCAAAGTACATCCTTGGGTAGTGGAGTCCTTTCCAAGTTTTCCTTCAGCAATGCCTGATTATACAAAAATTCTGATCGGGCTGGAGAAAATAACATTTACAGAAACCTTTAAATCGGTTTCTGTGCCATCAAGATGTGATAGCCTAGAGATAGATTTCCCTAATAAAGCTTAAAAAGCAGGAGGGATCAGAGGACCCAGCCTGTAAAGGTTATGTGCAGTTCCTGAACTCTTTGTTATGTGAAATGAGAAAGCAGTTTGATGTAACACCATGAAAGCTCTTTATTTTTATAAATTGGATTTTCTCTCTGAGAAAAATAAAAAGCCTGGTCACAATAGCTTCTTTGGAGCTGTATACTACAAAAAGCCAAGCTGTCCACGTGCTGAGGTTATTAAATGAATTTAGGCTGTCAAAATATGCATGGAAACATATTTAGCACCTTGCACCAAAATTGATCAGTAATTAATCTGATAGTAAATGAAGAAGACTGTACATATATAAGGTACAATTCAGGATATGCTGAATATGTTTGAAGAATGAACATTTTATAAAATCCCAACTTTTGATAATGACTTCTTTTAAGCAGCAGACACAAAAATACTATGAAGCAGTGGGAGTATTTAGTGAGGAAACACTTCCCCCTCCTTACTTTTTGTTCATAGCATTAAGCTTTTCACAGAAGAAAATGTTCAGTACTATTGATATCTGTGATATCAATATTTTGAAAATAATGTGAAAGATTTCCTAGCAGAAAATGCAGTTAGTAAACCTGTGCTTCAGGCTTACTGAATGTATGTAAGGATCCTGGAGGGGCACCATAAGTAGTGGCCCTCTATGTTCATGTAGCCTTTGGGAAATTTGGCCTTAACTTTTATCATTGATAGTTTCAGCAAAGGAAACCTGGCATAAATTCTCCTTAGTTGTTGCTTGAACTCCAGCTGTAAATTGAGATCTCATGTCTCAGCTTGGATTGTTTTGGTTCAGCATTCATGGCTATTTTTGTTTGCTCTGACTGGTCTTGATTGAATGGCAAACTGTGGTAATCTTGCACAAAAGTAAAAGCATGCTAGGCACCAGTTTATCAAAAAAGGATTGTGGATGGCAATATTAATGTTAGTAGGAGCTGTCCTACAGTTTGTAGTTGAAGATTGATGTACAGATGTGTGGGAACCTGACAGAGCAGATCTGTGACAAAAGCAGATTGTGGAAGGTCACTGACTGAGTCATGGGGTGAGAGGAATAGAGACACTGAAGCAAGATTAAGTGGTGGCTTATTTTTAGACCTGTATAAAAATATAGGTCTGCTGTGCACCTTTCCTATGCAGACAGAAATAAACTGTCTGATCTGTCCAGGATGCCACTGCCAACTGCGATTATAAGGAAAATGAAATCCTCTGGTCCAGTTTGGGCTGTGTTTCATAACCCATGGGTGAAACCTGAAGGAATTACTGATGCTGATCTGGAAGCAAAGTGGTGAACCCCAGCCCAAGCAAAGCAAACAGTCTCCTGAGGTTCTGGGAACAATTCAGTTCTCACCTGAGCAGTGGGGAAAAAAGGAAGTCAACCCTTCCGGAATTTACCACTTGTTTTGTCAACTAGAACCTTGGAGTCTCCTTCCAGGTGGTAGCACTTATTGGCTACTATATTTAAATAAATCTAATATTTCACTAAGAAACATGCTACAATTGTTTCCATGTTACTGTGAGAAGATACATTTATAACAATTATTTTAAACATGTAATTGAGCACTTGGTCTGCTTGTTGAACAGCATGTTAACGAGGTGTCATGGAGTTATCTATGAATATTTATTAAGATTTAGATCAAGAGTAAAATATAGAAAAACTGTACTCTTTTTCAAAACAAAAATGATGATTACTCATTTTCAGTGCTCTGAAATCAGTGCTTAACAATCAATTTTGGTATGTTAAAATAATTGCATGCTTTTGAATTTTACCTGAAACAGAGATCTGATGTTTATGGCTTCTCTTTGTTTTTGGGGGCTTTTTTCTTTACCCTTTTAGAAAAAGAAGAGCTACCTTTATCCTCATGAACTGTTCCAGATGGGGGGTAGGGGGGAGGGCCAAAACACTGTGAAACATAAACATAAAATATTTTGCCTATTTTAAATAAAATACTGATGAAGGTCTAGCCCATGTCTGTGGGAATTTTTCTTGGCAGATGCTTCCTAAGTTCTGAAAAACATCAGCTTTGAGAATCTATTTTTGTGTTCTGGAAGAGCAACGTCTCTCACTAAAGTTTGAAGGTTAAGGTGGAAATGCGTTTTTTGGAAATTGAACTATAAAGTGCAAAAAGATATATTTTTAAGCGATTTTAAAAGACAATACCAGCCTGTCGGTTTTGACCTTAGTTTTTAATTTCTGTATTTGGAAGAGTGTTGCAGCTTTACACCCGGATGATTTGTTAGTTCTGCTGTAGTAAATAATTCAAAAGAGCCTTTGTTGTGTAGTCAGCAATGCCACACATCTCTCACCTCCCATAAGTGATGGGAGCAGATTCTGACCCAGTTTGCAGTGCTGTTGGTTTGCTGCAGCTCAGGGAAGCGCTTTAGAAGATCTTGGCTTTTGGGGTTTTTTTCCTAAAAATAAATGAAATTTTCACTTAAAAATGAAATTTTAAAACTTAACAGTAATTTAGCCGCTCATATGTTGATTCTGATTTTTTTTTTTTTAATGAAAGATGCATATAGTTGTTTTTTTTGAACTTAATGAGAAGTGTTAGTGTCAAAAACTTGTAAAGCCTCTGTTGTACTACAGCTGACTCGCCCCCTTGTCAGCAGAGCTGGATTCTCCTTTTTCCTCATGGATGGTTTACCTTTCAGCGTGTTCTATTTCTGTCCAAATGGTGTTGCTCCCATTCTAGCCCAGTGCAGGCTGCTCAGAGCTCTCAGACCTGGCTCTCATCACAGCCAGGCCACTGACAGAATCAGACAGCGCTGGGGTGGGAGGTGCGTGGAGCTTGCCGTGGAATTTTCTGCGTCTGACAGGTGATGCAGCCAAACAAATAAGCACAATTCAGATCCTGTAATGTCTGCAGGTGTTTGTACAGGTCGTGGACTGCAGTGGCTCAGGTACCTGGAAAAATAAACAAAATTCATACTGTCTTGAAAACAGGCGCTGCCTTAATCCATCAACTTAAAAGTCATCATATGTGAAGGAAGGGACAGTGAGTTCCTAAGACTGGACTGAGACAGACAGACGATTCTTCTTGTCTGCTGTGCCACATTGAAAAGAAGAAGAAAAAAAGCTTAAAAGAATTACCAGGCAATGAGGAGATAATTATACCATCAAGCACAGGGAATTTCATGGCCATTGTGGGTAAACAACTCTGGCTGCTCCATCCAAGGGACCAACTTAATAAAAAACAATGACCAAAAAAAGGACAAACCTAAAATTCTAATTTAGTTAATCCATTTACCAAAGAAAAATATTGAAAGCCCGTTAGTTTTTCTACAGATACTAACATTTTGTTTATAAATTCAGCATTTTAGAAACTTTCTAAACTTTATCTGGCTTTGCTTTAAAAATGCACAAACAGCATGAGTTCCAAAACGTGTTGGTTTAAAATATATTTTATGCCAATTTTCTGATACTGTTTTTTCATCATGAAATATTTTATTTTTCACTTCTAAGTAAGGGGAAAGCTGAGGTCTATAGCAGGAATTGCAGTTTTTTTCGATTTATTGGAATATCCTTAGGACAGAGAGAAGCATGCAGAGGGAGCATGCAAGAGAGCTGGAGTGGGACCCTTGGGGCATGGAGTGGTGGGACAAGGGGTAATTAGTTAACACTGAAAGTGGGCAAGTGTAGAGTAGATATTAGGAAAAATTCATTACTGTGAGGGTGGTGAGATGCTGGAAGAGATTGCTCAGGAAATCTGTGGGTGCCTCATCCCTGGAAGCTTTCAAGGGCAGATTGCATTTCTATGTTTGTTATTTTTCTATTGAAGTTCTTTATTCTTTGGGCAACTCCATCCTTCCTGTCTCTCCACTTTTACCACGTTCACCCTGGCTGGACTGGGCCTGGGGTCACAGCGAGCCGCGCTGCAACAATATGGTATTAATAATAATTGATAAATTATATAATAATAATTCATAAATTACTGCTATTCTTACTGGCCTATGTGCATGCCTTAGTCACGTCACTGATGTTGTGGGGGGAAAGCCTAGAACTGAGTGTTTTTGTATAAATGGACATATATAAAATTGTGCCAAAAGGGCAGCAAGGGGGAAAATGTGGAAACCAGAAGGCAGAAATAAGGATTCTTATAGAAGTTTTTGCTGCTGTGCTTATAAAGAATGAAAACTTTTCCTGTTGTGTCCAGTTGAGCTACCTTGTTGCCTCCCTGACAGCGGTTTGGAAATGTCAAAGATGGAAATATTTTTGAGTCAGAGTATGTGTATCCCTTCTAGCTAAGTGGGACAGTGATTCCTGGTAATAGAAACTGAATTTAACTTCAAATTCATATCATTACAGGGCATAATTCTCTAACAGTTTTTGCAAGTAATTTTCCAACCTTACTTTTAGTTGTGGATTTAATATTTAACATGCAAGGATTCTTAATATTAAGAGTAACATTAAGGAATATTAATATTTAATTTGATGTCATAAGAAATAGCTTACAGTCATTTTTGCAGATGAAATAGGTAAGATATCTCTCATCATTTCTTTTGAATTTTGGTGCTTCTTAATCACTCTGCTTAAAGGATAAGGCATAAAATCTTCCTTTGTATGTGACTACCAGAAGTTAGATTACATTGGAACTAAGTAAATACTGAGTTGGAAGGAATTTAGATTAGCATTCATATTTGTAGTTCTTGAAATTACCTTAATCTGGAAAAACAGAGCTTGAAAGTTGTCATCTGTGTCAGCACTACGTTAAGCTCTGCACTGGCACCGTTCTCCCTTCTGAGCTGCTCTGAGCTGGAACTTGGTGTTTGCAGCTCTGTTTTTCATTCATTGGAGCAGGATTTAGTGGAAGAGCTGTCTCCTTGGGTGTGTGCTCTGAGTTTCACTGCAGGGCAGTTCACTGGTCGGAGCTGGTGACTTCACCGGAACAGAAGGTTCAGATCAGATCAAGAAATTAACCTCAGTGAAGGTTAATGCTGAAAAGTATTAGATCTGCATTATTATTAAAACCAGAACATATTGCTGATTTTATTAAAAGTCTTGCTTTGAGTTATGGTTTGAATTTGAATTCTTCCTTTAAAAATTTTTGGCAAGATTTCTTCTGGTTCCCCTGTGCATCTGCAGAGGCACTTTTGTGTGCTGGTAGCTCCTCACCAGCCCAGTTTCCCATTCTTCAGCTCAGTTGTAGTACCCTGTCATTAAGAGTTACTTAATGATCTGGTTGGGACTATGTGTTGCCATAGACTGAAATATTTCTTCCTCTTCATTCTTGCAGTGGTAATTTTCTACCTTAATCTAAAATGCAGTGTTATTCTTCATACTGAGTGCAGGAGGTTTAATTACTTTCTTTACAACTAAAAATATGGCGTTTCTGGCTGAAATAAGGTTGTTAGTGTTTGGGTTTTTTTGGGTTTGTTTTTTTGTTTGTTTTTTAATAGTGGGATAGATTAAACTGTTTAAGGGTATTTTAGGGAATGTCTGCCTCAAACATTCTAAGATGCTGAGAAACTGGGAAAGATTTGGGAGCAATGGTTTTGCTAGAGAATGCTGATGTTTGAAATGGTGGAAATTAGTTTTGTGGGAAGAAGACTAGGTAGTTCCTGTAATGACAGCAAGGTATAATTGAAGTGGGAGGTAGGTGTGAGGGATTAGGATGAGAATATTTTATAAGGATTAGAAGGGTTGTCACTGGAGGTGAAGTGACAGTCTCTTGGTTCATTTTGCTGTCTACATGGATTTCTTCCTCAGTTTTTGAGGCTTTTCTGTTAACAAGTTCTATGCAATTTATTTTAGGTAGCCTACAAATTCGTTGCACGGCTATCAAAAGTCTTGTGCAAGTAATAGTAAAAAAAAATAAATAAATCCAGTCTCTCCTTCCCATGTGTCTGTAGTTTTTCAGTCTAACACATTTCTAGCCAATGATCTAGGGGTCAGAACTCACTGTTGTATTTCATGAATCACTTTTATTTTGCTTTCTTCCTTTAGTTTAAAATGCAAATCACAATTTGCAAATTGCAAATTTAAAGACAAATATATTAATTGTTTTCTCAGCATCCGTGGAAATGTAATAAAATGGCAGAGAATGCAGCTGTCAGTGGGAGCTGTATGCATTTAATAACTGTGAAATTTGGCCTCAAGCTAGGCCTCCTTGTGCTTCCTTTCCTATGGATGAGGGATTTGATGGAAGTATTTTGGTATGGTAACGCTTCAAAATTTTGACATATATTTAAGTAATGCTTGACTCTGTACTCAGCCTTTCACTTAACCTGAATACTTATGAATGAAAGCAAAACAAATGAACAAAAGCATTTTCTAAAATCATCTTGAGTGATGCCTGCCATGTGAGGAGCTGTAGGTACCCAGAAGCCTTTTCTATCTTGGCACAGTGATGAGCTCCCAGAAAACTCTTGGACTGCTTGTGTTGTGTGTTTTTGATCTCCTTACTTCTGAGAATAAATAATACACTACCCAATACACCCCTCAGATTTTGCTCCAGCAGTGGACAAAATACTTAACTCACCATTGTAATTTTAAATATCTCTTTCAAATGTATGTGAAATTGTCACTCATCTCAACATTAATACTCTATTCAGAATGCTAATTCAGCTAGAAAATGTTCTCAGAATTAAACATCCACTTTTTCTTCAGGATGATATTTTAAAATTAAATTTGGCTGATTCCTCACATTGTTTTTTTGTGTCCTCTATCAATAATACATTGATATGAGTTTTTTTTTCCTGAAGAAAATTTCATGAAGTTGATCAGTTGTTGCTTTCTGCTCCTTCATCCATTCAGTTCAGCTTGATTTTTGTTGGTAGCAGCAGTGGAGTGTAAGGAGCAGGAAAATGAAAATGCTGGCTGTCTCTTTACCACAGAAGTGTTAGTTATCTACTCCATTCTTCATATCATTCCAGTCAGGACAACCTGTACAGAAATGGCTTTCTTCATCAAAGTGAGAGAACATGCCACTTAGAGCACCATTTTCATCCTGGGAATGGAGAATTGCTTTCCTTCTGGGAGGCATGGGTGTTCAGACACACTAATGTCTTTGCAACCACACAGCTCCTTAGCAAAATGAGCAAGCTGTCAGGCCTGTAATCTGTGTCCGAGAGTCTGACTCTTCCAAGGCTCAGCATGCAGGACCATAATTTTGTCCCTTTGAGATGAAAATCTTGTGAGTAAGGAGAGCTCCCTGTTTCGCAATTCACGAAGTAAATCATTGCCCTTTCTGATACGTCTGAAATGTTTACTCTGCACACTTACCATGCATTGGCTGATTCAACGCGAAGACTCAGACAGGATTTGGGTGTTTTCTTTCTTTCCTAGTTAACCAGGATGTTTGTGGCAGAGAATTAGAGTGTAAGAGAAGCAGACGTGAAGCTGTGCAGTGTTTGATGGAGTGAGCAGTCAGTGAAAAGAAAAGCATTTGCAGGATCCCAGCACTAACATCCATCTATCTGTGATTTCCAGGCCTGTTTTATTTACCAAGGTTTTTAGGAATACAGAGCCTCCTTGTGAAAAGCTCTCTGAGGAATGATTTATTTTTTTGCCAACAGGATGACACCAGTCTATAGTAAGCTGTGTCTGGTCTGTAGTTATACTCAGTGGGGCAGATTAGGTGTTCCCATAAAGTAAACATGGCTGGAGAAAAAAACAACACAGATACTGAAGCAGCTGGACTTAGATAATCAGTACTCCAGGAGGCTGGAGAAATTTGGTTTTGAATGCTTTGCTTAAATTTTAGGTTAAGAAAGAAGACTCTGCCACTCTCTAGACATAGCACCAAGTCCCTTCAGATTGTAGGAAATTGTTTATTTGCATGCATTCATCTCCTTGATTATGTGGTTTTTGTATTTGTTTAATGATGGTGATCAGCTATGCTATTGCAAGAACTAATCCCATCAGGAGCCGTCTTTCAAGTATGGAAAACCATAACCTTCAGGGATTATGATTCATCTGTGTTTAAAAGGAACACACCAACATTAAATACAAGTTATATTACTGAGCATCCTGAGATCCCTGTCCCCTGGCTTTGTGCAGCAGGATGGAAAGCAAGAGTGGAAGGCAGACGAGGAGCTTTGCTGTGTGTTGCTGAAGTTGCTGGGAAGTTACCCTCCCTGACTGGGTTTAGTGGCGTTAGTGCTGGGCAGCAGAAACAAATGATATATTCTGGCTGTTACTGGTCCCAGCCAGGTGTTCTGCTTTGTGTTGAACAGCAGATGTTGAGAGTTAGCACGTTGTTTTCTTTGCCCTCTTGCCGTGGGGGTGGTGCCCTCCCAAGGAAGGAGGAGTGGTAACCAGAAGTACAGCAGTTTCAGGCTGTTACTGCTAAATTCAGGGCTATCTGTTGGAGAGGGAGAGAGTAAGATCTGTAGAAAATAGAAAGTTTCAGGGAAGAGGGGAAAAAATCAGAAGCAATGAACATGAGTTTTTTGAAGACAATGACCTGATAGCCTAAGCTCAGGTAAGGTAGTTGGGTTGTAATTGTTTTTCCTTTAGAAGTAATTCTTGACTGTGAAAAACGCCAGTCACTTGTTTTTAAATTTTTAAAAGTTTAATAGTAGTAAAATGGTTATAAAAATAGTAATACAATTAGAGTAATTATAATTTGGACAATTTGGATTAGGACAATATGAGACAATAGAAACGAAGAGTTATGGACTCTATGGACAAAGAGTCCAGGTACCTTTTTCTGGGCAGCACAAGTCCGAAAAAGGACACTCGTTAACAACGAGCTGCTACAAAAGGGAGGTTGAGTAGACAAGAAATAGGGTTAGGCTAATGCTTGCAAGGGGGCCAGACTGCCTTGATAGAGTCTTCTGGCAAGGCTGTTAAATGCCTTGCCAGAAGAAGTGTTGGCACCTTTAGGAGACGTGGTAGAAGCTGTGTTCCCTCTTGTGTTTGTAGCACTTACTGCATTTCTGTACTGCTCGTGAGAGAAATGGGGACAGTTGCATTTCAAATATGAGCATGCCTGGCCTTTCTGGGTCTCTGCTGTAAAATTAGTGAACTTGTGTTCTGTGAATCAATGGATGGCTCTTAGATGCTATGATATAGATGGAGATAATCAACATTGGCATTTTTAGTGCTTCGAAAGAAACACTTGTAACTTTGGGGTTAGGATCTTAAGCTTCTGTGATTCGGTCTGAACTGAGAGAACAGGCTCAGTATTTGCAGTAGCTCAGTTTAAAGCTTTTTATGAAAGGTATCTGTGTATATTAAGCTTTCTGGTGAAAATATAAAGCTTAGTGTGGCTTAAAGTAATTGTCTGCTAAAGTAATTGTGTCCATAGACTTTGGATTCTGCACAAAAATACATTTGGTTTTGATTTAATGTAGTGTTTTGATAGCGTTCCTGTTTGCATCTTCTCTGTAGAGAAAGTCTAGTGCTGATAAAAGAAACTTTATGGTTGTATGCAACTGCTACTTTGCTTGCCCTCCCCCCATTTTTGAGCAGGACATATTAGTAGAAGGAAGCAAAGTATACCAGCTGCTGCTCCATCTCTTTTCCATTATGAATAGGATAAGGTGCTCAATGGAAAAGAGAAAGATGCTGTGTTTCTTTGGGAGTCACACAATGTTATTACAAGCTATGTTAGGAAGATTGAGAGAGCATGTAAAATGAGTCAAAATATTTGTAGTTACTTAAGTATGTGTGAGTAGCATTAGTGCTTAACAGTGAAAACATGAAGACCAAATAGCTTCAGAAAATATGTGCTAAAAAGATTTGTTGTTCTTATAGAAGGAAAGACATAATTTCATACTTATGCCAGATAGAATTAGTGTTCCATCATAACTTTCTGAACTCTAAGTCTAGCCCCTTGTAAATAGTTTAATCACAAAGGAATTTAAGTGTTACCTGAACTATTCAGAAACCTTTCTTAAGGATCCAGAACAGATTTGCTATATTAACCTTTTCTGTTCTATGACATGAGAAACTGAAACTTTGTCTTTGCTGCTTGTATTCTGCATGTGTGTTTTTTTAGTTTCACATTCTCTTTCAGAAAGCAGAGCTTGTTTCTCTGTCAGTATCTCCTAGTGAGAGAGAGAGTGCTACCTATTGTTTCTTATTCTAAATTACTTCTGACTTCATTTTACAATTGAAGAGGATGGAAACACTGATTTGTAGCCACTGCTTTCACGTTTGTCATTATTTTCTTTATTGTTGCTTATGAAACGTGACAAGCCACCGTTCGAGAGTCAGGGCTTTCTTATTATGGTAGTACCCTTAAGTTTTGTCAGCTGAGACTTCATTGCTCTGCTGTGAGAACAAGTGTCTCATCCTGTTCTGTGGCTTTGAATGTTTACTGCCTTAAATTTCTAGTTGGATACTTGAATTTTGGTATCTAGAGGAGTGTGACTGCTAACTTTTAAAAAGAGAGAATATTCAGAAATTACTCCTGTGTTTTCCTGTGAGATTCCCCACCCCTGTTACTCATGGTTAGAAAATGAGTCACCAGAAGCTTCATGTAACCCATGCTGGTGACAGTCATACCCCATTTTACTTTGTGAGTGGGGGAAGGTGAAAGAAATGTTAAGTGGCAATGAACCTCTTTTCCAGGACTGCTAGCCTCTTTTGTTTGTTTTATTGTTTTGTCATGGAGAGACCAAAAGCTTGCAGGCTTGAGGCCACATAAGGCTTTGGCATAGTGGTATGTGTGTAGATAAAGGTGTGTAAATGTAGAGGTAGGCATATGCAAAACTCTGAGTCCACAGATGAACTGGACAAAATGGTAACTCCGCTGGTAAATCAATATAACCTGTCTATTCAATAATCCTGAGGTGCGAAACAAAAATGCTGAAGAGAAATCTGGCTAGTGGAGGGTAAGATGTTTGTGACTCTGCAGACAGCAGAGACATTGAAGGTTTCTTTTGGAAGAGTGCAGTGGGGTTGGAAAAGCTGCCTGGCACATGTGCAGGCTTACTTGGCATTGAGCAGAGCTCTCCCAGGCCTCAGAACAAAGACGTAACGGGATAACAGAGATGTGTCACTGGAGACCTTTTCCTACAGAGAGGATTTGAAAATTCTGACCATTTAAAATGCATTTATTGGAAGATGAGTCTTTGAAAAGATGAGATCAAACTGCGTTCTCCAGAGAAATGGCTTGCTGGCATTGAGAATTTATGCTGTTTCTGAAGAAGAACTTGAAATTAAGGAATGTGATAGATTTGCATAGTGCCTATTTTTTTTTTCCTTTAAAGTGCATGAAAAGAGATAGAAACCCAAGGATACCATAGCAGATAAAGTGATGTAACTGTACAGAACAACAGACAGTTATTAGAATAAAAGTTAAGTGCAGTAAATATTTCTGAGAATAGTAGTCAGGTATGTAACTACCAGTTATGACTATACCAGCTTTCAGTGCAGTTAAGACTGTGTATTAGCTGAAGTGCAAGGAAGGCTGAAACAGTTTTGTGCAAATACCAAGAGCTTGGGGTGTAAAAAGGAATAATTTGAATTGCAAAATATTAGACTGAATATTGAAGCCATAAGGTAATAGCATAGCAGAACATGAATATTGAAGGATACAACCAAAATCTAGAAATAGACGTTATTGAGTGGCATTATAGTGCATGATGTTATAATGTTATTACAGTGTTGCTGTAAGGACTTAAAAGAAATGCTAGTGAAGCAGAAACCACTTGGACTGATGTCAGTTCAGGGAAAGGTGTTAAGTCTTGGGTTCTGCAGTGCTGAATCTGGAAATAGGTAATTGTAATGGAGTAAAGATCAAAATTACTGGGCACACCACAAGAGAAACCATCTTTGTGAATATCCATTGGAAAACAAGTGCTGCTGATAATGTTAAGTTGGGCTATGATAGTGTGGTTTAAATGCATGACAGTTTTTGAAAATAAATCATGGGACCAAAACCAGGTGAGACTGGTTTTGAGTAATGTAGTTTCAACTCAGACTTGTATATCTTGAGGATTTATATGGGTTTGGTCTTATATGTTTTCCTGAGAGATGGGTTTAGGGAAGGATTATGAGAACTGGAAAGCATTTCCTGCAGGGGATGAATTAAGGAATGAAAACAACCCCAAACCTTGGCTTCCTTTATCACTTCCAGTAATGGAAAAAAAGAGAATATACATGTAAGATAAAGGTCAGTGTTAGTATAATAATGTGGATAATTTGGACATTAAGACATTTACTTTGAAAATGATAGAAGATTCTTGATGTTAAACCAGTCAGCTTTTGCAACAACATTCCTCTGGGAATATAGAGACAAAGATATCTAGATACTTTTAGGCTTGAGCTAAATAATATGTTGTGGAAAGTGTTACATTTTGCTGTTGCATGTTGTCATAGGTCTTACAACTCAGAGGGCTCTTTCTGTTTTTTAGTGTGGTTGGACTAATCCTGTCCCCAGGATGTGATTTCTGGGTTCAATTTTGTTGGAGTCAATTTGTCTCTTTCTTTGCTGAGATGGTTCAGGCTTTACAAGGAGTAACTTTCTGTTAACAGTTTCTTCTGAGAATAATATCCAGTTAAGTTGAAATGTTAGGTTTAGGGCATCACACAAAAAAAAAGTTGCCCTAAACCTTTCATTTCCACGTCAAGAGAAAGTAGAGAATGTGAAGTTTAAAGGACTTCATGTCTTTAAAACTGACACTGCTGTAGCTGACTGGTTTCAACCCTTGGTAATTGTTTTGTGCTTGAAAGGTAATCATAGGAACAGTCTTTCATTCCCACACATTTCAAAAGCAGCAGCACATAGAAACAAGATGACAACAATTCCCCTGCTTCACCTGCTACCCTTTTGGACTTCACACCTCTTCCATCCACATGCAGAATAATCTGACGTGACTGCTCTTGACACTTGTGCTAATGGCGAGGGAGTTGTCTATGCACCTCCATACATGGTGATTCTTAAATGAATGTTAGACTCCTTTTCTAGAGCAAAATAAAGGTTGAGTCTTCTTATTTTGGTAGAGAAGGAGAAATCAGATGATATCTCCACAGACTAATACAGTAAAGCTGGATTTGAGGAAGAAAATAAACAAAAAGCAGCTAAACAAAGAAGTTGTGTGTGTCTGTGTTACTGCTGGGAGATGGGGAAAAATATTTTAAAACAAAAGATAAATGTTGGGCAGAATTTAAAACTTTGGCTGTATTTACTGGGAATGATCAAAGAAAGTGCCAACATAGCGGCATTTCAAGCAAAATGTCAGTCTTCCTTTGATTTGTTTATTTATTTGAAAATTTTATTTTAACAGTTTATTTAAAATATTGTTTTATAAGTGCTGGGAAAGGAAGGAGACAGGTAAGTTTAAGAAATAGCACAAAGCCAAGTTTCTCTGGTTGTATCTTCCAACTACCATATTCCTAATTGCCCAACTGCCTTAAGGCAATCAAGAAATCAGTTTTTGAATAATTTATGAAGGTTTTTTTGTCACCCTTACAATTGTGAATTGAGGAGGGGGTGGGTAGCCACAACAACCTGCAGTCGATAAAATGAGTGGAATGCTTTTATAAAATGCTGTTTGTGGGCACTCGTGTGTGCTTGCAGTCTGAAAATGTAAAGATGTTGTCAGAAGAATGCAAAAGCTACTTACCAGGAGAATTAAGTTTCCTAAACTTGTTTGTATAAACTCCTGCACAAATTGCTTTTCTGCCTTGAAGTAGGATGAATAAAATTGTTTAGGCTAACATCTGAAAATTCAAGAACAGGAGGGGAAAAAAGTCTGTCCCCAAACTTTCCTTCTTTTTGTGGTGTCCTATTTCAATTGACTCTCTGGTGGCTCTTTGCACAAAGTCTGCAGTCTTAAAGTTACCTTTGAGAAGTATGTCCCAGAACTGCATTTCTTTAGAAAATGCTTTCTTGAGAAACACTTTCATTTCATAAGTTAGGTAATATTCCTGATTATTCAATATGAAAGGAAGCATTCATTCTGAAAGATTTAGATCTTGAGATACGCATCTTTTAATGTGTGCAAATGTAGTTAAGATCAAAATAACTGCAGGTCTGCAGCAGTGCGATGGCATTGTAATGGAATGATGGTATTATTCAAATTTATTTTTGTGCTGAATTAATTGTACTTCATATAGTCATTCTGTCTGTATGGGATATGTTCTTCTTAAGTATCTGGCTCTATGTCATTAGTGACATTGAGAATTGTTCTAGTGCTGACTGGGATGGAGCTTAGTCCAACCACTATTTGTACTTGGAGGGCATCCTCCTCTGACTGTGTTTACTGTGTGAAGCACCTCTCCATGGGCTGTGAGATCTCACTGCTCCATTTTTGCCCACTGCAAACACATCAGAGACTTGGTGATGCCCAGGCTGGTGAGAGAAGCTTGCTCCAAGCTCTGGCCAGGCTCTAGGTGCTCTGCTTTAAGCCTGTGGTGGGATGACAGGAAAGCAAAGAGCACAAGTGTGACCAAGGAACAGCCTGTTTGTAACCACCACTGCAGAGCTTTGCAAGCTGAAGTTCTGAGAGGTATTCTTATTTCAGCCTTCCTAGAGTCAGATCTTTTGGTGCCTTGCGTTTGTTGGTCCCCTTCTAAGCTCTGATTCTCTGCTTCAGGCTAGTTTCCCTGTTAATTCTTGCCCAGAGGCTCTTTTAGAAGCTGAGCATCCTTCAAAGCATGTAGGTCTGATTAGAATGTAGGTGATAATCCCTCAGCTAGATGTTGCACAGCTATTCTGGGCTAGGCAATCAGATGCAATTTTACTAGGGATGAAAAAGAGGTTGTTGCCAACCATTCACATCCTGAGGCAAGCTCCGTTTCCCAGTCAGGGGATTTGGCTTGCACTACTGTGCACCTTCAGCTTCAATCACAGAAACATTCAGTCCTGGACTGCCTCTAGTAAAAATCATAGTTATGTTTCACGTTTTATATAAAGCCATTCATTTAATTCAGGCATACCTGTTTTGCATCATACCACATTATACAGACATACCTGTATAATTGCATCCTACCACTGCAGTCATGGCCTTTTTACCCAAATAAGTCTGTACCGGAGGAGAATGAATATCTTATGAAACCAACTCTTGGATTTTGTTTATAATAAATAACTGTGATAGTTTTATATTGTTGTTGTGCGCTTTTTTCTTTGCATGGCGGTTTAATCTGCAAAACATGTACTTTTAGCAGGTTTTATGTAGCTGGGCTATTTATCAGTTTTAACTTCTTAGACTACTCAGGTTTAAAAAAAATATTTATAAAAACATTTGCCCATGACCCTTTTAATTGAAGAGGGCAGGGTGCAATACAGAGTAGATAACTGTATGCAGAAGTCCAGGTAAGTGTTTGGCTCTATTGCCTAATTAACAACTTAATAAGATATAACTTATTTTTCAGGATTATTTGTACTTCATCGCTGTTTCTATATAGTGAAAAGCTGCATATTAGTAAAAACAGGTAGTGTGGTAATGGATACACATGAACAGGAAATTTAGGTTTATTGAGTGAAGTGTTTAGGTTAGTGAATTTAGGTTTTGAGTGAAATTTAGGTATTGAGTGAAGTGTTACACTTCCCAAAGTGCCTGTCGGCATGGAAAGGTGTTAGTAGGTTTTGACTCCCAACAGAGGGTGTCTCTGTTGCTTACAGGCTGTATTGGCACCAAATTCTGCAGCCACACAACCAACAGACACCTAGGTCGCTCTGGAATGAGCCATGGGGGAGAGCTTCAGTATGTGCACGCATGCAATTTGAGCTGTCCTAATCTTAATTGAAACAGGTATTTAGGGGAGAGTTTGATCAACTTCTGAATCATCCTTTGACCAGGGGTTCAAGTTGTGGTTCAAAAGTATCATCTCTTAGTTTCTTCTAAAGTGTTTTTAGCTTTGGATGAATTTAGAGACATAGCAGTAACTTAGTTTAAAAAGATTGTGAAGTTTGTTACTCTGATTGGCACATCTTATTTATCCTTTAAAATACATAAATTCTCTTGTCTTCTAATTGAGGATCTATTGTTCAATTTAAAGCAAATGGTCAATGAATGACCTGAAATTGCTGCCACATAAAGCAGAAACATTCTTAGTAGTCTTCATGGTTAATGAGCTTTGTTGCTATTTTTCCTGTATCTATTTTGCATCTATTCCGGAATATTCCCTTCCCCAGATGAAATAATAATTTCTTTGTCACTGAGACTTCTGTTGCACATAGAATTGAATCATTATTATTGAGACACAGGCAAAACGGTTTATTGTTCTTTCTTAGATTGAAAGTACCAAGTCACCATTTCCTAGATTTATTTGTTCAACAAATGAACCCCAAATCTCTCAAATACACTGTTAAAATTTTTCAATATGTATAGTTTGGATATTCCTCAGATATAAGTTTAGGAAAAGGGGGAAGTAGGGAGAAACTGTGCTTTCTCAGCAATGTGGTGTGTGTATATGTGTGTGTGTGTTAAGACTGATGATATTTTTTCGTTCTAGGATGCAAACCAAAATGGTTGAGAAATTCAAAGGTGTTGGGGACTGCAAACTTAAGATAAAATCCTGTATCTTAGAGAGTAAAAGCTGTAGTCTTAATACAGTAATTTGTCTATTATAGTAGAAGTGACCACTGAAACTGATGCTACAGCAATTTTGTTTTAAGTTTGCTTCTAGCTTTTGCATGTTTATAGATATTGGAGGAGAGAGGAAGTAAATCCTCTAGAGGCAAAAGTTCCTGTTATTACGCTCAGATACTGTATCTTGCAGAAGGCAGGAATAAAGTGCAGTATTTTTTGAAACTGGTTACTGTGTCCTACCTTCATTCCTTTATTTAAGGGATTGGTTCCCAACAAAATACCTCCCTAGCCTGGTTTGCATATAGGAGCTCCATGTGAATTGAGCTGTGCCACTCATTTACTTGGGATTTTTGTTTTGTTTTGTTTGAAATGACAACGTACAGGTTCATGTGTTTTCATTCCTGGAATGAAAGTGCTCTAAGTGCTTATTTGTATTATTCCTTTTAGAGGAAACAAAAGGCAAGATTTCCCCCCCCCTCCCCTTTCCCCAGGAAGATCATGTCTGAATGAGATCTGGGAATGAATACTGGGAAACTACATGAATCATTTAGGAATTTTCTTGACTGGGAAATCTGTCAGCTGAAGGGAAGACAGAACTGTTCTGCTTGGTTGCTCTTTTTTTCAGCTGAAGGGAACACCTTCAAGGCAAGCCAGCATTTAATTTTTCATAATCTGTCTCTAAATAGAATAGCTCACCTCTAAGTGCCTTTATTTTCGGGAGATACTTAGCTTTTAAGGCTTTAAAAAGGGACTTGCAAATAGCAGTGATAGTGGATGAGGGTGTTGGTTAGTTTATGGGGCGCTCAGTCATGCCATTTTTACATCATGCATCCCTTGGAAGAACTCTGGTTCTGGTCAGGGATTGCCGTGTCAGCTGGAGCTCCTGTGGTGTTTTTCAGGGCATGGTGAGGTAAGGGTGACTGAACTGAAAACTTAGAGGATAAAGTATCACAAAATTGTGTGTGTGATTCAGCATAAAAGAAAACTGAAATAACACCGGTACTATTGTGAAAATGGATAACTACTTAATGTTTCTGTTACCTTTCTTCTATACAAACAAACAAATCAAATTGTTTTCAATGCTCAGTAAAGGGTGTCCTAGGAAATGACATGACTTATTAACTTGTTGAATATTGCAGGCCTGTAATTTTTTGATTCTAATTGTTTTTGAAAGGCACAATGGCTGATAAGTTGTAGGAAAAACGCTTGAAGTAGTTAAGGATGATAATCTGTTCAAATAGATTGCTATGGTACTTTCAGCCTACCGAAGTATAAGTGAAAACTACAAATATTATTTGATCAGCCCTAGCTTTGACCTTGCTGGAAGAAAATAAGAGAGCCAGGAGACAAAGTGAGGAGACTGAGCAGCAGAAAGAAACTGAATTTTTCCTTAGGTATAGTCAGTTAGCTTGACTGTGTTCAGCCAGCTGATAAGCATCTTTATATAGAAGGGCATGAATAACTTTGTAATGCCAATAGGTATATTCTGTAGATAGCCTAGTACTTAGTGACACTTGGTGTATAGGTCTTGCCTGTCTTTCTTCAGTGAGGAAAAAAGAAAAACCCTAACCTAAAGACAAGGTTATCTTGTAAGATACATTTTTCTACTGCTTTCTACTGTTTTCCCCCTTTATGTTAAGGTTGTCTTTGCAGATCTCTGAAACCTTCTTTGGAATGCAGTCCCTGAAAGTACATCAGCCAAGAGTTTTCTTCCCTGCTCATCAGCCGCTAATGATTTTCTAGGTAAAACTTAAATATAGATTTAAATACAGATTTTTGAAATTTTTACTTATAAATATCCATATAGCTGTGTATTTGAAACTCCTGCCATGTATTAATTCTTTTGGCTGACTCTGCCTTGTGCTCTTATTTCCTGAGTCCAAGGCAGAAAGCCTAGTGTTTTGTTTCAATGTGCAGGGATCAGGGATAGAATGGAGACTTTTCATGAGGAAGCATCATGTGTTATTTATATTTTATGACCTAATAAGGAGACAGTATGAGAAATTAGCAATATCTCTTTGCTTAAAAAGAATATAATTTGTGAAGACAAAATTATGGACTAATTTTGCAGCATTCCTTTTGAAGGCTGATTCATGTGCTGCGTGTTGCAAAGATTAGAGAAGTTCTTAATGCAGAATGATGTGAACTAAAAATATTGTACCTTTTCAAAGGAGGAGAATGGGAGTTTTGAATTCATTTGGTAGAGTCTCTGAGGACTGGAAGATGTGAGTTCTGGTATTTTTCTTTTTGAAATAGCTAAACTAGTGAAACTGGGCAGTCAATTTTATTGACTTTACTTCAGAGGTTTAGGAGATTGCAATATTTAAAAGCTTGTACTTTAACACTTTACCAGAATATCTAGAATTATATGCAGTACTAATTAAAGCTGCAAGGTATCGTGCACTGATTTGATGTTGATCTGGGCTCATGATGTGTAAGCAAGTGATGTAAAATGTCCTTTTTGTCCTTGTGCTAATCAGAGATGTGCAACTTCAAGACTTACAGTTACTATATGTTGCAGCTCTTTTTCTGTGTCACATATATCAACTAATTCTGATTTTACCCTGTCCATAGAAAGTGATCATGAAAACTGTGATTTCAAATGCAGGGAGACAGGGAATGTCCAGCCGAGAACTTGATAAATTTTGTGGTCTATGAGCTGTCAAAATGGTCATCTCTTCTAAAGTTATTGCCTCCAAGGACATAGACTACTCCACCTCTTTCTCTCCTTGCCACTCACAAAGTAATTGACTGCTCCAGTTTGTTTATAATTTATGGTTGTGGTGATTGTGTGTGGAAGAATGTTGAGAAGGACTTTGGATTCAGGATGCCTCTGTCTCTTACCATGAGCATTAAATAATGCCTGTCTCTTGAGCCACTGGTGTTAAAAAACTGAGGATAATATCTTTCCTATCTGAGTTCATGCTAGGAAAGAAATTGTCTAGGACCAACATTTGAAGGCTCTGTATGACTGAGTAGTTTCCCTGACTGACAGTTTTAGTCTGAAATGGAGACTAAAGAAGGGAAGTGGATTATTGAGCTAGAAAGTCTTTGTGGCCCTTCAGGGAGACCCAGTCCTGCCCCTGCAGACAGACACGTCGTTTGGGGCAGTTTACCTTTAATTTCATTGTTGTGATCACTGGTTGTGATAGCCTTTGGATGGTCATTGAGTCTCTAAGTTAAACCAAAGTTTGAATCCCAGCATCTTTTACATGTTTTAAGCCTGAATAATACTCAGACACTGTCAGACTAGTTTAGCTTCTCTGGCAAACTTCCAGGGAACAGGCACCTTGATTATTACTGCTGTGGGACTACTGGCCCTGCTTGCTGTGCATGCTTTGAGCAGTTGTTAGCTTGGTTTCACTCACCACGTACACCTCACTTTTTTTGTTTTCTTCATTACTAGTGCTTGACTGGAACTAAATACCTTTCTAATTAATGAAACTTGAAACTAGTTTGCTCGAGTTTCCTTTGCATATACCTGAGAAAGAGTACAAAGTCCTTAACGTGATTTTTTTTCCCCCCTGTAAACAAAGACTGGTTTTTCTCTGCTAGTGACTAGTCACTGATTGCCATGTTCTAAAAATTAGATATCCAGTTCCTCAGAATTTACCCCTCCCATCTCTAAAGACTGTGTTCTTTTATCAGTATAGATTTTCCATTACTCACTTTACACCCCCTTTGCAGGTTTCTTCAGGCTTTTATGACCATATTTGAAATGTCTTTCAATTTCCAGTAAGCTTGAATAAATGTCTATTCCCTCAGTGGCTGTTAGAAGATAGCTCATGTTTAGTGGTAAAATCAGTCCTAACACAATAATTTTGGCAACAGCAAATGTTTTATCTTCACTTGTCCCAGCTGATCTTCATTATGATTGTATTTACTTTTACTCTGTTGGAAAAAGCCCCGAACAAGCTCAAACCCAGCACAGACTCAGTTACAAGGGGCAGAGCAAGTTCTGTGCCACACTTTCAGAATATTTTATACAAGACCACAACATGCATTTTCTAATGACAATTAGCCACAATTTCCTGTGGGGTGTGCAGCCACCTTACTGGGCAGGAGGCTTTAGGAAGCATTTGCTTCTGGTGTGCCTTGAGGTTCCTCACCAGGTTTATTCACCCTGTGTACTTATTGCAGGCATCATATTGAGTCCTGCCTGATGCTTTGAGGAGGTTTTTGAATTTTCTGTTACTGGTGGTTATATTGAGTGCTGTTACTGCTAATACTGTTAAAAACCTTGTATTTAACTGGAGACATACCAAACATTTCTGCTGCCCAGTATTGTGAGCTATCCGTGCCGTGGTCAGCAGTAGATTCTAGGAGTGTTTAAGGAGTTATACATGATGTTCCTATTACTGAGTGCATCCTTCTGGCTCCCAGCAATAATGTGATGACCCCTTGAGGAGAAGGGCCCTTTCTGTCAGGGCATGTTAGTCACTGTGTGTCCTGTTCACTGATGGCTTGTCATTGTTAGTCTGGCTAATCACTGGGCCTGCTTATTTGTCACACGAACGAGGCAATGACTTTCCCAATCCTACAGAAAAATATCTTTTATCTGAAAAAGCTGCAGTGTGAATGGGATTCCTTCTGGTGCCCACAGGCTTCTGGGGGATGGAATTTAGTCTTAGCAGCATCCTGTACCTGTACTCTAAAGCTACATACTTGGGTCTGGTAACTTTAAGTTTTCAGCTGCTGGATGTGTGTCAATTCATGTTACATTATTTGCTGTGTTGTCCTTGCACTAGTAGGTCTGAAAAGATGCAGGAAATTCAATTCCTTTTCTAAGAACCCCCCACAGGTTATTACTGAGTACAGTCACTCTAAGACCCAGTGCCTGTAAGTGTAAACCTCCCACTTGTGGGGAAGAAGGTACTCTGCTTTTTCAGATGTTGCCTATTGAAGCATCTTAATTGAAATGATCAAGAGAAAAAGAGGATGTTTCTATCCCTTAGCTAAAATCTTGACTTTTTAAAATCATGATTCGTTATTGTATTTATTCACTGCAACAAGACATCCTTCTGCTCAATATAATGATTTTAGTGGTGGCTAGCTTAGGAAAATAAAAGCGTTTCTCAGATGCAGCTGTAGAATAACATGACCTTAAGGTGCAGCTGTGCTTCCAGCTCCCTAGCAATTCCAGTCTGGCTGCAGTCTGGAGGTACGGGATTTCATGTGCCCCCTCAAAAATGTGAAAGAATGCAGCTTGTTTAAAAAGAGTTCTTCCTCTTTTAAGAAGTGATCTCTAAAGAGATCACATTTGTCTCTGAGATTTATATCAGTGTATGTTTATAATAGATTTATGTATCTATATGTATCTACTCATGCATCTAAAAGTGTGTTTTTTAAAAGAAAAATAATGAAATATTAAAAATAATCTGTTTATGGAAGAATAACTTTTCAAAGTTTTTTGACCTACTTACTGACTGTGATGTTGTGAAACATTCCCCATTCTCAAAAGTTTGTGTACATACCTGCATGTGTCTACAAACAAAAATGTTATTCCCACTGGTTAAGCACTTTTAAAAAGTGTGGCAAAATAGAAAAGCAAAGTGGCTGTAAATATTTAGGCCTCATTTTACTCTTTTTTTTTTAATATTCTGAAAATTGTAAATTCATATTAGCATGTTCTAATATAAGTGCAGTAGTGAATGTTTTTCTGTTTTAACATGGATTAGTTTTGACCTCTTGAAATGATGGGAGCAAAAGGTGTTCCATGCTAAAGTGCCAGTTTCTGCTGCCATGCGAGGAAGAGGGAGAAAAGCTGAGAAAACAGTGTTGGCTGTGTGCTGCAGTCACAATTCTCCCTTCTGCAGAGCACAGGAAACCTTCTGGGAAGTTATTTGACATCTGACAAAGGCAGCCAGTCAGTTAAGATGTCTTGTTTTGTTTGATAATGGTTTTCTTTTCTGACCTTATAACTAATTCACCTTTTTGGGAAACATTTGGTGTGTGAAGACAAAAGATTGGTTTTATTAATCTCTTACCTGTTCGCATGCAGAACCAAGGGTGAGGTGGTGCTGACTGAAAGGAAAGCTGCTTTTACCAATGAAAAATAAGGTAATTCATTTTCCTACTGCTTTTCTGGATGTGCTAATCTAACGTGAGAGCTTGAGTAATCCTTTTTAATGATAGGTGTATTGTCATTGTGCTTTTAGGGACAAAAAATATAAATCACTATTATTAGAAGAGTAGAAATGAAAAAAATCCATTGTTGGCTGTCTGTAATACTGGCTCTTCTTCATGATATCAACATCCTTTAGCTGACTCATAAATAGTCTGTACCCAGGGTCTGCTTATAACATACACAGGTCTAAATCCAGAATTACTCCACCAATCCATGGAATAATGAAAACAAAATCTCACAGCTAAATGAGGCATGGTGGGAATGTTCAAGATGCAATTTCAGACCCTGACTACAGTTTTTTCATTTCATTTTGTAACTGAATCTGTTATAAAGAATGCTATTTTCTCTTCCTTTGTTGTAAAAGGCAATTATGTGCCTAATATGAAGGACTTGTTCAAATAGGCTCTGACCTTGACATGCATTGGAAAGCCTTGCACAAGCTGCTGAGTGCCCTCATCTGTCACTGGCTTTATTGGGAGTTGAGGCCACTCATCTTCTGCAATGAACAAACACTAAGTGTGGAATTGCCCTTTTTCTTACCCTTTCTGTCTGGTGCTATGGACATGCTTCCATAATTGCCTGAAAATAGCACTGGGCTGGAAAGAATTGAGGGTAGCATACAGCTTGAGATGCTCACCTGTTAACAGTGAGTACTTTATAATTGGCTTCCAGGATTTGTTTGTACTGTATGGACCAGCAGTTGGACGGAAATGATTGCGCTGCTGGGCAGACTGTGTGTTTTGTTGGAAGGATTTTTCAATATGATATAGTGACTTATCTTAATATAGCAATGAATTTGCACAGATGGTACCTTTTTCAAGCAGTGTGTGCTTTCAAAGCCCTGTTCAGGAGCCCGGGAGATTTCTGTGTGTTTGCAAACAAAAGGAGACAGTAGGAGGTAAGGGGTTCTATGGCTGGAATTTGATCCAGCTGCGTTCCCCTGGGTGGTAAATGGTGACAACTTTAATGTAGGTAACAGCTACGCCTTTGTCACACCTTCATGCATTATCATTCTGCTGTGTGACTTGCAGAAATTTTTAGTGAAGGGCTTTAAATTTGAAACCACTCTCCTCTACTCCACGTTGCTCCAAGCGCCCTATTTTCATGGGAACCTTGGCATTTTAAGCGAAGCAGTTTAAGGAAATGTTTTGATCAACTTTGCAACAGTGAAGAAAGGAGTGGGTGAGTTTTGTGGAAATCAACCGCTAGGTCAGCTTAGGCTTTTGAAATTCAAAGCTGCTTCTTGAGAAACTTGGAGAGTGAGACACAAATTAATGGCTAGTTGTGAAATGGTTTAAGCTTGCAGGAAATAAGTGTGAATTCCTCTTGAAATGCTGCAGTTTGATGAAACCAGTTAAATAGGTGGATGATTTTCACTCTACATCCGGGTCAGTGCTAGAGTACTGTATCTTATTCTGATTTGTTTAAATGAGTTTTCAAAATTTGCAGAAGTTAAGGAAGGAACCAGGAGATTTGACAAAAAGTGATTTTATTAGGTCCTTTCTTTAATTAGGGAGATCACAATAAGAGAGCAACTTGGAAATGGAAGCCAGACAACTGAATCTGATCACGGACCCAAGTGGGGTTAGATATAGCACATGTTTAGTTTTAAAATACCACAAAGTGCCAGACTCAGGACTGAGACCAGTGAGTGATTAAAGGGCAGTGTCTTAGGATGGATCAAACTCAATGATGTAGCACTTCCTAGTCAGCTTATATCCCAGGAATTTGTACAGCAGTCACTTGGAGAGGCTTCATCTGTTGGGTACTGTAAAGGATAGCTTCATTGACAAAGACAAACCTCTCTTGAATCTCATAACCATGTTTCAAAAGATGTAATTTATAGACATACTAAATAAAACCAAAGCACTTTGTGTGCTGTGAGGACAGAAGGGAGTGCATCCTGTATTTTTTTTTCTTCTTATATCATCCTAGAAATGAGTAGGTTTCTCATCTGAAACAGATTGTTGACATATGAAATCACAGTTTAAATTTTGAGAGCTAGTTTGCCAGTATAAAAACAAAAAATAGTCTTATGATGAAATATATTAAGCATCTTAATAAGCATGGTTGCCAGTTTTCTGCTCTTTGCTTGAATTAGCAAAGGTTTCAATAGGCTGCTAATGTGGTGTGTGAAAGATATGTCCCAAACAGCACTAACGAAGACATGTTCCTATTTTTATTGTTGGAATCTGACTTGGCTTATGGCTTGGCATGGAAGAAAAGTAACTTTGATGTTTTGGAAGATCGTCCGAATGCTGAACAATTAACTCTGGGAGTCACTTCTGTGAAGTAAAGACTGATTTGTTAGTACTTGTTACCTGCTCTCAGGGGCACGTGCACATCTGTATATACAAATAAAAAATATTTATAGTTTAGTGGCAGACACTCATTTTAGTTCAAATGTTCATAAATTATACTACCTTTATAAGAAGAATCTTCCCTATGAAATTGCAAAGAATGCCTCCCAACCTATCTGTGCTCTAAATCTTAAGTAGTTTAGGAATAAATTTTCAGTGTAGGGAGAAAATATGGTTCACTCTTCCACTTTTTCAAATTCAGATGCAGGATAATAAACTGTTAGGCATCTTCAGGGCATTTATTTTCTTTGGTCTAGCAGTGTAGTTAGTTATTCTGAACTGAGACACAACCTGGTGCCATTTAACAGGAGTGGACAAGGAGGTGAAGTAGTTGAGAATGAAGGAGTGTGAAACTGTACCTTGGGGAGAAGGGGATTGGAGAAAGCTGTTTTAGTTCTTGTCTTTGTTTCTTATTGTCCGGCTCTATTTTAATTGGTATAAACTTAAATTCATTATCTCTGAGTTGAACCTGTTTTGCCTGTGATGGTTATTGGCAAGTAACATCCCTGTCTTCGTCTTAACTCATTAACATTTAAACTTCATTTATTTTCTCGCCCAGTCCTGCTGAGAGGAGGCCTGACCAGCCATAGATATGATCCCCTGTGGGAAGCATATTTTGCTAATACTTCCATGTTTGAAGTCCTGAAACCTGGAGCTTGTGTGTGTGGGCTTTGTGTCCACTTTGCAGAAAGTGGCAGATGTGCCTCTGCATCCTATGGACACACTCAGTGTAAGCTGCTTTTGAAGGCAGAGTATATTTTTATCATGCTGTTTAGTGCTTTTTTTCTGTTCATAGGTTCTTCAGAACAATTTTGTGTTTTTCTTTTCACTAAAGGAATAAACATAGCTTTGGCTTTTTTCAGTTTCTTAATGCTTATGCCAATTCAGGGCTGGATTTCATCCTAAACTGTTATTTGCTATATATGTGTGAATTTGGATTAATTGCTAGTAATGTAAAGAAAGAAGGTACCAACCCACCTATGGTTCATTTCCCCATATCCTAATATTCCCAAATAGTAGTGTTGATGCTTAAGCAGATTTGTAAATTACTTTGCAATCTAGTCACAAAAAAGATACACTGAGAAGTACAATTATGTTTTTGCATCCCAGTAATAGTTCCAGAGGGCCCATTATATTCTGTTGAGCTAACATGTTGACATTGCTGCTTATTTTTGAATATGTGTAGGAATTTATTTAGAAATGGATTATTGATCAATGGTCTGTAGTGAATCCTCTAGGGGAATCATTAGTGTCCACTGTGTAAATCTTGTGTAGCTTGTGGTTTAATGATCCTGTGGAGGTAACTATTCCAGTCTGTTAGGTCAGTTCATCCATGCAACACCTCAAACTCATTCTGCTTTTGTGTAGGAAAAGTTGCCTTTTAAGATTGTTGTGATGAACTGACTTTTAAAAATTATCACGTAGAAAAATAAATAGTTTACAGATGACAGCATTGAAAATTGAAATAAAAGCTGCTATGAATGCTGAAAGTTTCTTGCATTAGAAGTCATATTTCATAAAATTATAAATATGTCCTTTTTTCCCCCTGTAATCTAAACAATGTTGGGGTAGCAAACTTGTATGGCACATTGATACCGTAGTAAATCCATATGCTTGTTTCATTACCCACCCTAAACCTAAAGGGATTTATATTGACCAGAGCGAATCCATGGACTTAACTACACAGATGTAAACTAGAATGCTGTGATAGACCCAATTCCAGAGACAATTATGTGAAAGGTGGTGAATATTTTGTAATGAATCAAATTTTGTTAAACCAAGTGCATTGTTGGGCTTGAGATTTTGTAGGCGAGTTTAAAGAGCGAATCTGAATGGTTATGCTGTCAATAGAAACAAGCTTTCCTGTAATGTATGTGGAAGCTTAATGTAAATTAAGTTGTTACAGCATTTATTGCAAGTGTAATGTGTTATTAATAGTTGGCAAAAACAGCCTGAAAGTAAGATTTCGGATTGACTTATAAATCAATAATCAGAGAAATCCATGGAAGGTAAAATAATGACATACTCCTGAATTTTGTATATGAATTTAGTTGTAATGCATCTGTGAAAATATTATTTGAGTTTTCATGGCATAGTTGTATGTGAGTTTTGCCATATAAATGTGTGAATGTATCACAGAATCTTATCTGCCTCCGGCAGGCATACACAATGTATTTTCACCATTTCATTGCTGTAGAGTTTTAGTATTTTTCTCTCCAGTTTGATATTTTAAAAATATTCTTACAGAATGAGATTGCTTTATATGTATTTAAGCTGCAGAGTCATTTCTGATCTGTTAGAAGATGAAGTTTCTGTGTGTGTGTGGTTTAGCATTCGGTAAGTCTGATCTCTCCAGGGCATCTTGAAATGAAAGTGTCTCTTCTAGCTAAGTATGTACTTACTGTAAACCATTTTTCAGCAGTCATTTTAATTTTCTAGAGCATGCTCTGTGTCAGTTTAAAGATGGAGCAACTGAGTAAGTGCTGCTGCACGATGTAGCATAGCTTCAGGATTGAATGTCGTTGCTATAAACCACACGTATGATATTGGTTATGAACACATCCTGCAAGCTGAGGCCAGGTAAGTGAATCTATGGCCATTAAGTTTCAGTGGAGTATGTTGCTGTGGTGGTAAGATTTTGATTTGCAGTAGGAAGTGTGCTAAACGGAGAAGAAAGTGGGAAAATTCCAAGACTATGGTACAGGTGGTTCTGAAAGCCTTATCACCCCTTCATGGTTCAGAGGTCCCACTGTGTTTGAGTGTTTGCAGCTCCGCTGTCATCTGTGCTGCTGCCTGCCCTTAACTGGGGTGCGAGTTGTTCTCTGGCTGTTGGAATGTTAGGTGTGTAACAATATACACATGCATGTAAATTTGCAGCTACCCAGAAATACGTGAATATCAGTCAGTGTTTAGTGAAGAACTGAATTTGGTTGTGTTGAGAGAAGAGATGTTGCCATGTAAGCTTTGAATCTGCATTTGTGTTGAATTATTTTCCTGTTACTGCAGTCTTGCATTCAGGTCACTGAGAAATCTTACATGTTTAAAGTCCCTTCCTTACCTTTGGTCTTGTTTTAAAGAACCAGTTTTGCTCCCCCTTGTGTTATGCTGTGAAGGCATTTTTGAATGCGTAGTTGTTTTGGTTTGCTAATTTGAGATTTTTAAATTAGTGCACTAATTAATGTGTTGGGTTTAGGGCTGGCTAAACGCTAGTGCACTTGTTAGAGTGGCCCATCCCCTCCAGGACAAGCCCTCACAGCAAAGCAGGTTCAAAACTTGAAAAGAGTATAAAGAAAACTTTATTAATAGAAATTAAAAGAGTAATAAGAATTGGAATAAAATTTTTATAATACTTCTTTTTCCCTATAACTTTTTTTTATTATTAGCAATGTCTAGAAATAATTTAGTTTATTACTTTTAGAATAGTCTTTTTTGGTTTGCTTAGGGAGAGGAGTCTCTCTTGTCAATTTAGGGAGACTTTTCTATAAGAAAACAGTTTTTTGTAGCTTTTAATTTTTACAAATAGCAGCTGCCTAGAAATCTTGCAATTGTGAAGCTTCTCTTATTTTTTACAGCTTTTTTAAATAGCTGTGTTTATGGGCTATGTTAACTTATGGGGTATTTTTTTAAGGATGAGCTGTTTAAAAGTAAAGGTTTTTTTAAATTTATCTCTGAGATCATCTTTATCTCTGGAAAATGAGGTTTTCTTCTCTCCTTGGGGTAAAGGGTCTTTATCACTCTCTCTGTTCAAACTTCTTATGGCATCACAGCTGCTTTAATATGTGTTTGCTTTAGCATAGATACTTTGGTTCATATTTATAATTTGAATGCTTCATCTTTCATAAAATTACAAGGAAAAAACAGTCTGATGTATTAATTATGTATTTTTTTTTGTAGCTTTATAAGAGGATCCTGGCTTAGAATTGAGGCATCTCTTTAAATCTTTCTTATTTGGGACTTTTTCTTCACTGACTTTAGTGTTTTTATGTTGTTCTTCTACATGTTCTCACTCTGTCCTTTTCTCTCACCTAAGAAAAGATTGAAGTTGCACACAGTAAAGCCTTTTCTTCCCTTCCACTGCTGTTGGAGTCAGACATTTCTTGCAATGTGTTCTCAGATAATCCCTTCTATTTCCTGGTTTTCCTCTGTGTCTGCTTTCACCTCTTGCTTAATTTGTGCCATGCCTTCCTTTCCTTTAGTTTTTTCATGGTGTAAGCAGGCTTTACTCCTTCCTCTTTTGTGTCTGTTTGTCCTTGACCTGCCTGCTTCCTCAGCTGTGCCCACTGCTTGGTTTGGTATCTGAATTATTGCTTTGCTTACAGTGTCCATCCCAGAATATCCCTGGTCCTGTTGCTGTTCCTTGCACTCTACAGAACAGTCTTTTGTTAATCTCTGAATAAACTCTTCTAAGTGAGAGATAAGATTCTCTTGTTCACGTGACCAACTAGGGGAGAAAGGAGCCTCGGTCGGAGGGTGAGCTGGTGTTGGAAGCAACAGACATTTTCAACTTCTTCCATTGATTTTATTCTTTTGAGGGATTAATGCTGTGCTGTACCTAGAGTCAAAGCATATATGAGAAAAATGTAACTTTAAACTGGCTATTCTTCAGTACTAAGTTGCATCCAGACTTGCCTCAATACCTGTTTCTCCAAACTGCACTTCCATCTTGCCTTTCAAAGACCTCTTCCTGTGCATTTAGCCATGAATTCAATTTCAGTGAGCATCAAACAGCTGCTTAATCTTTTATGTCAAATTCTTTCTCCCATTGCCTTTGATGGCTGAAGCTAACATCAGTTCTCTTCCTGCTGCTCATATAATTTTTAGCATTGCTTTCAACAGAGATGTGTTTATAAGTATTTGTGTTCTGGCTATCTTTGTGTTTTACAGATTCTTTTTAAGATAGACAACTCTTTCCTGCCCTGTATCACCCGGAAGTTTGGACTGGAATAATCTAATTTTGCATTTTCATTTACTGAAATATCCTTCTCCTATTCTTGGTAAAGAAGGCGTTTGGTTGTATCCATTTGACCTCTTGCAAAACCAATTTTCCTCAGTTTTTATCTTTTTTTTGACCATCATGCTTTCCTTTGCATCAGATTGTTGTGCCCTTCCTTTTGTAAACTCTTTGTTTTTACTGTGAAGATTTTTCCCAGTCTCCAGTACCCTTCTTGTTCTTTCCTGAAGTTTTCTTTAAAATTCAGATTCTGAGTTGTGTCCAGCATACAACAAATATGTTCATAGATCTGTCAAACCAGCAAGGGAGTATCAAAAGAAAACACTTAATAAGAAATGTAATCTCATTATCATACCCAAAGTTCTGCCTTTACAGATAATCTTTGCTATAATGCCTGCCAGAAATTCACAACAATAATATTTTTTAATTTATTATTCATTGGTTTTTGTGTAGTCTGACGCAGGCGTGCATGTCTGTGGTGTGTAAGCTCTCCAGCTTTCTTGTTTTTCATCTGTGTTCTGTATCAGTGGTTAATGTCATAGGGTCCTGTGATCCCTGACCTGCATTTGTAAACCCTTGGGTGATAAATGTAAACTTTTAATCTGAGCAAATCCCTGAATTAGTGTTATCTAATAGAATTAGCTCAGTTTAAATTTTAAAAACTTGTTGAAGCAATTGCTGTATTATAATTGTGTAATAGATAGAATTGTATGTGTTACAGTTACATAATTGATGGTAATCAATTATTAGTCTCATTTGTACTAGATAATTGTCTAGATAACTGTATTTAACAAAGTGTTATTGAGCATCCCCATGTGGTTCTGTCTCAGTTCAGTGGCTCTTGCTGGATTTTGTGCTGCCCTGTGGTGTTTCTCAGAGTGTGGGGTCTGTCAGATGTTTTTGTTGAACAGCTTCTCACATGGCTGCAGAGAGTCCTGGGAATGAGTGTGCGTTCTTTATTTGAGACAAATTTACAAGATCAGAAGTTGATTAGCTTTCCATACTGTGCAGTTTTGGGGGACTTGGGTGGCAGTTCTTGGAATGCAGGCTATGGTTTTTGGAGAGGACTCTAATAGCTATCTGCTTTGGGTTAGAGAAGACCTCACAGCTATATTGGAGACAAGAAAGGCTTTGACATGCTGTGCGCAAGTCCTGTAGTGGAACAGTCTATGACTGAGTAGATGGCAAGTGAAACACCTGGTATTTCTTATTAAATATTAGCTTTTAACACATGAAAGAAACCTGGGGATGGAGGAAGGCGGAAAATACCAGTGTATGTACATGCTGCATTAAGAGATGGCAGCTGCTGCTGCAGTCCATGAAGCTGCACTGAGGGGAATAATGGAAATTTTGTGGTTTGTGTTTTGAAGCTGGTATTGACTGTAGCTGGAAAAGCTTCTCAGTCTCTGAAACTCTTTTGCTTCACAATACCAATGAAGGACCTCTTAGGAAAACAAAACTGTGTCAAACCAAGCACAGAACTGGTCCTTTTGATTATGTTAATCTAAACTGCGATATTACTCTTAAGAGAATATGCTGGCAAAGAGTTAGAGATTGATGTTGGCATTTCTTTATTGCTGAGTAATTAGTAATCAAAGAAAGTAGCCCCCACGCTTTATTACGAAAATAAAGCACCTCAAAAACTTATGGCTTGCATCAGGTTTCTTCTGTTTAAGGCAGTAAACTAGTTTGTGAAGATACTGTTGCTAAACTCTTCCTTCACTGAAAGTGATCTTTGCCTGGTATGAAGTATTATTCGTGTTTCATTACTCTGTTGTATGGAGAGTGTGGTCTGGCTGCCAGTCTGTGCATGCTGGGCTTTTCTATTGCACCGGTTTGTCTCACTTTAGACTCTAACCTCGGTTTAAGTTGCTTTAAATTTTGTTTATAAGGGAAGCTGTCAGCAGATGGCAGCAGCAATCTCCTCACATAATAGTTTTAGGTTACCAGCCAAATGAACATCTTAAATTAATGTTAACTAATCCTAAGGGAAAACACTCTACTGAAGTAATTCAGTGCAGGCAAAACTTACTTTTATTCTTGGCCTAAAGCAGGATTTTGAAGCCAGGGGCTGCTGATTAGTTTTAGGCTTAGGTTGAGGCTTTCATGAGCCGGCTGATGAGCAAGGAAGGGAAGCCAAAGGAGTTAAGTACAGCTAGAGACATCTTGCAGCTGCAGAGTGATTGCTGGCAGTCAGCCCTAGGAACTTGTGGGTGCAGCCAATAAAGGTCTTCGGGCTGGGCTGCTTTCCCCACCATGTACTCATTACCGTGGGTTGTGTTTAGCACAGGTGGGAGATGCTGTGCATGTACATACACGTGTGCAGGGTGCTGCTCTTTAAGCTGCATTGGTGACCCTAGCTAGCTCCAGTGCTGGCACTGCAGTGGCTCCCAGGTCTGAGAGCCCCCTGCTTTCAAGGGGCAGGGGCCCAGCCTGCCATACCTCTGCCCCCTCAGGAGCTGAAGCATAAAGGGTTCTGTTGTTCTGTCCATATCCTTTCCTGAGAGGGGTTGGCACAGATGTGCTTTATGGCTGCTGGAAGGTACCTCAGGGAGGGGTGTTTCACTCCTCTCAAGGGCCCAGCTGTGCCACAGATGCCGTGGTCTGGGTGCTGTGGGGATGAAGGATAACCTCTTTGAGTTGTCTCAGCACCAGCACGGGGATATAACGAAACAGAGGAGGTCAGCCATGAAGAGCAGCCATGCTTCAGGCATCTGGCTGTGCCAAGAAGAAAAGGCCAGGTTTTTTACCCATCTCTCACTCTGAGATGAGATTTTCGTTTTTCCCCAAAGAAGCTGAATACCTCTGATTTATAAGAAGGGCTGTAGTGCTATCCTACCCTCACATTTGGGAAAAATGGTGCCCTCCCATTCAGTATCTCCATCGAGCACTGTTTATTGTTCCCATCCTTTTCTGACCAGCCCGGAGAACTGAGCTGAGTTTTCCACAGTGCCACCCGAACTTATTTGTGAGTGGTGAGAGCTCATTTTGAGTCCAGTGTTATAAAAGTGGTTGTGCTTTGACAAATGCGTGCAGTTTGCACTTATCAGCACTGAATTTCATTTAATATTTGAACTTGGTGGGGATACTGAGAGCCTTTAGCTCTGCCTTCAGTTGTCACCTTGTGTCATGGTTTGATGCTGGTGCTATACACATGGTTGTACCTGGGCATCTATTAATAGAAGATATTTGCCTTTTATGCCTTTCCAAGCAATTGGCCAAGGACTTTGTAAACATTTTTAAAAAAAGGATGTTAATTAATGCTACACAGTGCTTCTTATTACTCTGTGACATGTGGCTTCTACAAAACCTGTTAACTCTTCACCTTCCTATTATTTTATTTTTATTAATTTGTCTTATTTAACTCTGTATTATAATTTCCACCCATTAGTACACCATATTGGAGTTCCTCATTAGAAAGCTTTGAAATCTGCTATTATGTGCCTCCTTGTAGAAGTTTAGTAATACTAGCCACAGGCAAGGATTTGGCTAATATCCTAGTAGCCAAAGTAGCTTTTTAGGGTAAGTTAAATACTCTTTTTGACGTGGAATTTGTTATTTAGATTAATCAAAAACTGGCATATTTAGAGCATTTTTCTAGCTATCTAATAGAAGTTCAGAGGGAGTGAAAGATGTGGAAAACCATGTGTAGCTGAGGTCATACATGTTCTATTTTCCTTTGTAGCAAGGAGACAATGGCAGATTTTATACATCAAAACAGCTGCTTGGTTTGGGAGAGTTTGGTTATGTGGTCTTGTGGGTGGTTTTTTCTATTTTTTTAGCCATTTTTAAAAAAAGTTAGTGTTAATATCTTGGTGGGTTTTTTTGGTACTGTGTTTTCATTTTGTGTGGATTTTGGTTGCTGTTTTTGTGTGTGTGCTGGTTTGTTGCGGTTTTGGGTTTTTTTAATCACGTGCATCTGGCTTTTAGGCTTACTTAAGTTCCTAGACTTTGGCTCCCCTCACTGTTTGAAATGTCTGCCTGTTATTGAATGTATCTGTAGGCTTTTGCCATTGACCTTTTCTTTAGAGCAATATTTATAAGACTAGAACAAAAGTGGAACACAAAAGCTCCTGAAACAAAAAAGGATATCTATATACTGTTTCAGAAGGGTATAAAAGCCTTCCTAATATAAAAACCTTCTGAAGTATTCCCATGAGGGAGGATGTGCCTGAGCACTAGCCCTGGTGTCTCCTTTTTTCTCACAGCCTTACACTCGAGTGCTAATGGATCAGCTCTTTAGAGAATTGCAATTAATTCTCTTTCTGTTAAGTGCACTGCAGATACCAGTGCAGCATGGCATGTGAGTGACAAGCTGCTATATCCTACCCACCACAGGTGGTTTGATTCCATTGGAGTAGAGATCATGGCATGCAGCAGTGCTGCTTTTTTGAAGAAGCCATTTGGATCATGTAGGTTCATTGATGTGCTACACAGCTGAAGTAGAAGGAGAAAATAATAAAATAAATTAAAATTTAAATAGCCAGGAACACACCACCATTTCAAAATTAGTTGGTGGAGCTGCTTTTAGCTGACACAACCTTTGATTTTTATATCATGAAATAATAAATCAAGCCTTCTGTAACATAGAGTCAGATCCTTGTCTCTTCCCTCATCGTCAGACCCCTGTGACCACCGTCACAATCAGTGTTACTTGGGTTTTAACAAAGCTTTGGTAGCTTCAGCTTTGCTGAACATGGTTTTAATACCATGTGTGACCATCTTGAGTAAAGCCAGTTTATAAACTGATGAATTCTTTGGGATACGTGCAGCAACAAGGAAATGTAATTTTCTTTTTTAAGAAATGAAAATAGTTGAAGAGAGACAATAAGATGGGAAGAAGCATTGGGGTGGTATAGGTTTTTGTGGATGCATCCTTCCTCTTTTTATATGTGTTGACACTACTTTCCTTCTATTTAGGAAGTTTTATATTGATTTTAAGGAGTTGGTACTGATGAGACTTAGGTGTTTAGCCTATTCAAAAAGATGTGAATTGAAGGGAAAAGAATGTTTTCATATACATTACCACTAAAATCTTTAAATGATTCTTTTAAATGCTCAGTAATCTTTATTGGAGAAAATCGCATTTGGGAAGTGGCAGGATAAGAGAAAAGCCTCAAGTTGTGCCAGGGAAGGTTTAGATGGGATATTGGGGAAAGTTTATTCATTTCAAGGGTTGCAGCATTGGATTCCAAAATTTGAAGGGAACTGGAAATATTCTTCCAAGATGTCTGTTTAGCTGCCACATGAATAACAGGGAATCCAACAAGGAATCAAAGTCTTTTTTTTTTTTGCATATTTGCAAGCTAATTTGAATATTTTCAGCTCCATTCTACAGTATTTTAAATGTGATTTTTGGTGAATGAAGGAATGTTCTTCTAATTGTTTTTCAAAAGAGGTTTTGCATACATTAATTTATATAAAGTAGATAAATTAGGAATGAGGAAAAACTACCATTGCCTTGTTACTTGATTCCTTAATTGCATACTCAGTTATTTTTTAATTATATGTCCTATTCTCCACCTTCCTTTTAGAAGATGGCAATTTTTGAATGTAAAACTCAAAATGTATGGGAAAACTACAATATCACTGTCCACATTTCAGATATATGAAGACTTTTCCTATTTAAAGTTAGGAGCCTATACTGTTAAAGTCAGAAGTGACTTTTAGAATTGTGTAGCTAAAAGAAAAAAGGCCTAGTGTTGAGTCTTGTTTGTGATTTTTGTCTATTGCTTTAAGTTTTCCCCAAGGGGAATTTCTAAATTTTTTAGAACAAGCAGTGAAATATGGAACTGTGTGAAATATCTCCTCAACAAAGTATTGCTCTTAAATGTTGCTGACTCCTTCTCTTCTTTCCAATCTTGCAGGAGTTCCAAAGCTTTAAATACTCAAATGTTCTACTTGTACAGGAATATATCTTTTCTGATCCAAATGGACAGAAAACTGTTGAAGGAAGTCAGGTCTTGCCTATTAAGTAATGTTTTCATGGCTGGTAAAATGGGAAAATGGAATATGTGAAACTGAAGTGTTCATTTTGATGTATTACTGGCTGTTACTCCTTTCAGAATAATAAAAGGCAAACTTAAGTATGAATTGGAGAATAATGTCAAGGGAAAAAATGTTACTTTTTGACAATGGTTTAAAATGAATTAAACTTTAGAAATGTTCAGAGTCAGGTGTTTTCATTTTGATTCACCCCTTGCATTAATATATCTCTATTTTTTGTAGTAAATGACCTTTTCCATTTCGAATTAAAAAGACAAATTATGGGCAAAGATTTTCTTTCTTTCTTCTTCCACTCTGAAACAGAAACATCTTCAAGTTCAGTAAGTAACCAAATATTTACAAATGTGGCAAGGAGTAGAAATTAGAGTGAAATGTTCCATAAAACTGGAGTAAACGCACTACTTCTAATTAAATAGCAACAAAACAAAAGAAATTGCTCTCAAACATAGCAGTATATAAAGTGGGCAGCATGATGGCCACTTCACTGCTCATTTGTGTGCATCAATGCAAACATTGATTGGAAATGGGAAGAAAGGTCAAGACTGTTCTCTCAACTGCTCTTACAACATAATACATATATTATTTGTATGTACATAATTTGCCATCATGGTGACAACTTCTGCCTCTGATTCCTCCATTAATTAGAAATAGAAAATGGTCTCAGTGAGAAGCCTTTAAGTGGACATTACTTGTCAAGCACTAGCCAGCTATGTAGATAGCTCAGTAAGGTTCCTTAAATTTCTTCAGATTCTCAGTGAAGGAAGACAATGACACATCCTTTGAATTCAATAATCAATTTGAGATTTTATTAAGCTGTTGGTCTGGATGCCTCTAAAAGCTGGCTCAGAACAATATTTAGAAACTTTTCATTAGAGGTGAAACCTTGATGTTCTGAGACCTGGTGAAGTGAGATTCAAAAGGCCATAGGTAAAAGAAATTTTTCTGTATCATCTCAACATTGCTTAATTCAGAAAGTGTCATTTGTACTTCACATAAGTCTTATCTTAAGAAAAAAAGTGAAATTTTTTTTTCTTCTTTAAATATTAAGTATGTTTTTGGAATTCCATAATGCTGACTGTTTGGTAGGCAAAGGGATCCATTATAAATAAAGTAAGCATATTTAGAATTTTCCAAGTTTAATTCAGTTTAACTTTGTATTAAGCAAATGTTTGTATTTAAGCACAGCTCTCAAAGGCATAATTTAGGCAACTTTATCTTGCAATCAGTGTCAATATACCTTTTTTCTTTGAAAATTTTAAGGGGAATGGTGAATGCTAATGAAATTCTTTCAAATTATAGAGTTTAATAAGAACCAAGCTCAGCAAATGTAGCCCATTGACTTTACTATGATCTCTATTTGGATTAGCACATGGTGCCAAAAATAACATTCCTTCCATTCCATTCCTTGATACCAATTACTGTATCACACAGCTATCTTGTCATTTTTGTCCTTTTTGGTGACATTAGATGGTGTGATTGAGATGTATATTAAATTGCAGCTTTGCTTGCATTTTTATTTAAGATGAAAGCTCTGTAGTACAATTCATTCTGCTTTATTAGTTAAATTTTATGCCAAAGAATTTCTATTTCTTTAATAGCTTCATGTCAGCAATGCATCAGCTTTCACTTTGTGTGCAGTTCCTATTTCTCTACCAGTAATGTAGGTTAGAATAACTGAGAGGTATGTAAGTTATAAGGTCCCCCAAACTATTCCCAGATGCTATTCTCTTTGACTTCATTGAGAGTGCTGTGAACTCAAGGTTTTTAAGGTTATGCCCTTAGTATAGGACATATTTGTGATGAGAACTCAAATTTGAAGTCAGCATTGCTATGTGTTGCATTGACTTTGTAGGTGAGTGAGGTGTGCACACACTGCATACAAACTAATTATATTAAGTGGAAAAAAAGTCAAAATAGCACAAAACATGTTAAAATTAGAGAACTGAGTGAATGAAAGATAGTTTTTCACATAATTAAAACACTTGTTTTCAGATGTCATAAAACGGATAAAAGAATTGTGGTTATTTTTTCAAGGATAAGACTGAATATTAAAGCAGTGGAAGATGGAAAGTAAATTATATGTTAAATACATTTATGGAGATGGAAAATATATATGCAGAGATAAAATTCAGTGTGTTTTATTATATCGAGTGTATTGAGGATAAATGAGAGAGATGATTAATCAAAATAAGCCAAGAAGAGCATGAGTATTGAAATTGTTTAGAAGACAGGGTTTTGTGTTGAGCTAGGAATCTTGTATCTTTGCCTGGATAGGTTAGGAACATTTTGGTGGACTATTTCTAGATAGTCCACCACCAGGTTTTTAGGCTTATTAGGGATAAGTTTACTTCTGTTCTTTGTGGTTTTTTTGGTTGTGGGTTTGGGTTTGGCTTTTTTTGTTTGCTTTTGGTTTTTTGTTTCTTTGGTGGGGTTTTTGGGTTTTTTTGAGGGGAAAAGCATATTTTAAAGCATTGAAAAGCCTAACTTTTGATCTCACTAGCTTGAAAAAAGCTTTTCAAGCTTTTCTTTCATTGCAATCTACCAATGATGAGGTAGAGTAATATCCTTCAGGAAAAGAAACAAATGTGAAATACAACTGAGCTACCTTAAAAGCGTGTAATTATGATGGTTACAACAATACTAATGAAAGCATTATTCCAGATACTTGTTCCTGCAGGGAGAGGGGTTGTGGATTAATTAAGGATTACTGCAGCACTGGGATGTGATACACTGTTCTTTAGTAGGCCTTGTCTTATCCCCTAGAGACCTCAGGAAGGCAGCAATTTGAGCCATTTCAGGTCTTGAGGTCTCTTGGTTCTTGCTTATTTACATCAGACTCAGTTGTACTGTGTGTGCTTTGCTGGTGCAGCTGACTGAGAGCTGAACACCAGAACAGCTGATGCTCTTCCATGCTTTTCAGAGGACACTACAAAGGCATCATCTGGCTCAGCAGGAGCAGTTGGTGGAGGTGCTTCTTCAGCAGCAGAGGTTCCCAAACATGTGCTGAATGTACTGCTGAATCGTGCTCTAACAGCATTCATGACTACTGGACGCTTAGAAAATACTTTGTTTTGTTGGTAGGAGCGTGAATGGAGTAGCGCTGGTTAGTGTAAAACATAGGGCAAGAGGGTCAGCAAGGGTCATGGAAAAAAGGTGCCTAGAGACAAGAGCAGCTGGAAAAGGTGGTGAATATGAAAGAAAATATCTAAATTGTTTTTATGAATTCTTTGCCTGCTGAAGGTGGAATTGGGACATATGTGCAGTTATGTCTCAAAGGGTGCTTTTTCAAATTGTACATCATGTGCTGTACCTTGCATGGCTCTTGTCCCTCACTGGTAGCAGAGCACCTCCTGTCTCTTCTAACAGCATTGCCTCCTGCATACTGACTTCTCTCAGGAAAAGTGAGTGACTGTTTCTGCTTAAGAAACTGCAGAAATTGCAGCTGGGTTGGGTTGATTTGGTGTAAGAATCATATTCTCTGCATCAGTTTGATTATGCTGTCCCAAATCTGATATTCAGAGCTTTAGAGCAGTGGCTGCTGTAATTATTTCTTCGTTGTAGCTTTCATTTAGGCCAGTCTTAAAAAAAATTCTGGAATTGTGGCAGGTACTGTATATTGTTGTGTCTCAATTTCTTCCCCTGAATGCTCCAAACTGGATTTTTGTACCCTGGTACATAAATTATTTAACCCTTTTCTTGGGCTTCGTTCATGTCAAATTGTTGCAGGGATAATATGTTTCAGCTTTTCTTTTAGTCTAGTTGTCTCACCTTGGTGTTAAAGTAATGTGGTTTAGTCAGGTCTGTTTGTTTCTTTCAGTTTCATTCTTTTAACCTGTGTTAGTTTTCTTTTCCCTGATTCTCGAGGGAGACGTAGTTCTTTGTTCCAGTTATGTATGAAGCCCCTTTGTATTTTGTTCAGTTTTTCCATTTTCATCCAGCACCCTTCCTGCATTAGCAGTAATAATGTCTCATTTTATAGTGGTGTTTTTTCTTGTCTTCCATGTGATCCATGTTTTAGAGGCTACATAATTTCAGTGTTACCAGGCTTATCAATATTATGCTGCATTTTCAAGAAGCCATTAAACCTGACATATTTTGTGACTCCTACTCTTGTATGCTATAATTAACCCGAACTATCAATCAAGACAGAAAGACTAGTAACTAATATAATGAACTAATTCCATGCCACATTGTTAAAGTACTTTATGTGGGAAATATTTTATGTATGTTAGAAAGGATGTAAAACATTACAATGGTCCAGTTAACACACTGTGATTGCTTTTTCTATCTACTGAAGAGCCTGGTTGTTCAAGAGATTGAATGACTTCAACACCCACTTATTGTTCACGATACAATAAGAAATACTGTGCCTCCTAAATCAAAGTTTAACCATCTGCTCCTAATTCAACACCCATTTAACTTTTTGAGCCTGGTTATTTTCCAGTAAACCAGCAAAATCAGTACCTTATCTTACTATGTCAGCCAGTTTTCACCTTTAGATAGAGCATTTCTTAATACTTGAAACTGAGGGTTTATTGGGCTTACAGCTGCAGAACTACTGTAGTTTTTCTTGCTGCTTATGGAATGGAAATTGGTTGTGTATGATTGTGTGCTTGATAGTGACATTGCTGCTAGAATTTGTATGGCTTATGTTAACTTACTGACGGGGAGCTCTTGAGTTTCCTTCAGTTTTAATTCCATGCCATGCCCTGTATTTAATCTTCACTTTTTGCTAATAACTGTAAAGCTGATAGACCTCATACTTAGTGGAGTCCTAAATTTAATTTTCAATAAAGAAAAGTTGTTCAAAAATTTAAAGCTATTGCTATTTCAAAACAAATTTACAGCATGGTGTTAAAATTCTGCTTATATTTGCCACAAAATTCAAGGAGCTGGAGTTTCCTGCAGTATAAATGCAATTGTGTTCTGCTTGTACTGTGTTGTCCTAATTTGCTTTACTTCCATAGAGGCTGGGTGAGAACCACAGAGGAATGCTATAACTATACTTTGTTCATGACCAGAAGGCAAGTCCTGCAGAGAAAGTGTGGGGTTTTTCCAGTTTTCCTTTCTTTCTCCTGCTTCCCGTGGTTCCCAAACCCAAAAATTTAAAGGTAGATGTAGAATTAGGCTTATCTATCTTATTCTATTAGTTCCACAATTTAAAGTTTTATGAATGTTATCCAGAGAAGGTCTTTGCACTGAGATCAATCCAAACAGGCTGTGCAGGAGGGAGATTGCTTGGCTTTTGCTCTCTGGGAGAAAGGCAGAACTTTGCTTTGAAGTCATCTGTGGGGTGGGATCGTGTCTCCTGAGCTTTCCCTGTGGTGGGGCTGGGTTCTCTTGGGAAAAACAACACAGGAAATAAATTTTTGTTTTCAGCTAACCATTAGAAATATCATGATACAAGTCTGTCAACATCAGTCAAAATAATGAATTGGTTACAAAACCTTTTCAGCTGCTCACAAAAATGTGGATCAGAGTCATAAATAGATCTAATTTGGGAAATGCCAGGTGGCATGTAGCCATGGATGGGCCAGGAAGGTAACAGGCTGCAGCCTTCATAGATGGTTTTGTTTTTTAAAAGCCCCTTTCTGTATTTTGTCTGAACCAGCTAGGACAGAAACTTTAGTTGTTTTGTAGATGCTGGTCTCTTCAACTATACTTATTTTTGATTCTGCTATCTAATTTGATGTATTTTGATTAGGGAACATTCTGTGGAAGGCCAAATTCATACTCTGATCTTGCCATGAATAAATAGATATTATAAATAACTCGGTTACTCCTACATAAACCACTGTTTAATTATTAGCATGTAGCTTATGATGTGAAAAAATACAAGAAAAAGCCAATAAACAAAATGTGCTGTAAGGACAGAGGTGGGGCTGAGTAGCTTTCACATTCTCGTCTGTAGTGTCCTTAGTGTAAGGACAAAGTTTGAGCAAGTCAAACTAACCTTACAATGTTCACAGTTTCTGTTCTGCTGTGTTGTGCTTTCTAATTTGTGGCCCCAAAAAGCTGCTCTAGATTCCCTGGTCTTAGACTGTAACATTGTTCCTGTCTGCTCCATTGCACAAAGCATTGCTTCATCAGCAAAAAAGCAGGATGTAGTGAGTGAAAATGTACAACATCTCTATATAGATATCATGTTTTATGCCTTCATATCCTACTTCTTAATAGAAATAAATGAATATGAGTTTAATCTTCACAGGAACTGGATTTTCAAAGTGGAAAAAATTGATGTTAAACATTCTAAAAACCTGAACAAAGTGATTTGGAAATTCTGCTCTGAACTCAGTCATTTTTTTTGGAGAAATCTTTGTTTTAAATTGAAATACTGATTTGGATATATACTTCAGTGGCTGAGGTTTGTTCTGCTGGCAAGTACCCCAGCAAATTTGCACGCTAAGCACATGCTGATGGCATTAGAGAGAGAATCATTATCTTTGCTCTAAGGGATTTGAGATGATTTGCCCTAGATCAGCTAGTCCATGAGGTTCTGTAAGCATGCAGCACACTGCTTTCCCTTTATGTGATAAGTGGTTGCCTGAAAAAATAAATGTGGCATCTCAGTGTGTTGCTTTTTTATTCAGATATTGGAATTTATGCATGCACGTGTGCAAGAACAACTGTGTGTAGCTGAAAGGACAGAAGGTGAGCGAAGCAGTGATAAATACTTGAGAAAGTATCACAAACAGTATGTTCAGAATTACTGCTGCAGGACGACAATGTGTGGTGCATGTTGCACAGCAGTGTAGGGGGATCGAGTGTAAGAAAATAAAGGTGGTGTAGAAAGTAATTTTACCCCTAAAGAGTTGCAGCTGGGTTAATTACTAGAGATTGGGAGCAGGCCTGACTTTAACAGGCCACAGCTGTGGCCAATAACAAGAAGAGTGCTATAAAAGAGTGGGTTGGTTGGCTGAGGGGAACCAGAGTCAGCTGGCTGCTGTGAGAAGAAAGAAGAGCCAGTGTCTGGAGGAGCTGCCTGTGAGAAACATCTAGGAGGTATGGAACTCTAGCAATAAGGAGACAGCAATATGGAACAAAATGCCACAGTTCCCCATTTCTGAGATCCAGGCAGCACATATCTCACCCTATGCTGCTAGTCCTTATTTTTTGAAACACATCCTAAAAAAGCTAAATTGGCTGTTTTGCTTTACTCCATGTTCATCATAAATAGCTTAAAATAATCTGTTTAGGGTCAAGGCTGTTAGCATGTGCTACAAATTATGAGTGCTTCTGTAGTCCAGTCTGAATTTTTCAGTTTTTGTTTGTGTGTCCCTCAAGGTGCTATGCAGGTATGCTACAGTCATTGTAGTTCTTAGGGCATCATGGAGTAAGGGATTCTGTGTTCTGTTCTTCATCTAAAATGCTGCTTAGAGTCAGTTTTCTGAAAGGTCTTTTCTTTGTTAATTGACCGAGAGCAGATTTGAGGTATATTTTTTTTAACCCTCTGTAAGTTGTTATTAATGTGTTTTCAGATTGCCCTATTTCTTAAAGCACCTTCATGATTTACTGGCAAAGTTAATTTCTTTAGCATGAATAGTTATCCTGCCTCTTTCTCCTAAGAACTGGCAATTAAATGAAATTCTCGTATTTGACCTGCTGTATTTATCATGTCTAACATGTTTAACATTAATGTTTTCCTGTATAAACTATCTGAAGTATTTATCTATGCAAAATATCCAAATGCTTTTGGTCATGTTGAATACCAAAGGTGTAGGCTTGTTCATTGCTTGAAATAATGTGTAGTCCTTATTGTGCTTTGCTCTTTGATGGAGGACTTGGGTTTTAGCTGTAGATCAGCAGGTGGTATTTCCCTTGCACAAAGGAAAAATCCTTCTGGATATAAAGTAGTTCACTTGTCTGAATCTCTCATTTGTATCAGCCTCTTCTTCCTCAGGTAAATGAGCTGATACACTGGGAGGGTTTTGTGTCGAGGGTAGGGCTTTGTGTGGGGGTGTCTCCCACCAGTCTGTGTTTCGTGTAGCTGTGTTCGGCTTTCCTTGGAGTTGAGTAGCTCAGATCAGGAAGGTGATGCCAGAGTGGGTGAACAGGGGAGAAGAACATGTCCTGAGTGAGAAATCATCCTGTTTTGGAGGGCTGTGGGAAGGATTGAGATGTGGATTCCCGTTTTCAGATTCTGCAAGAGTATGTGTGTCTTCTGTGTACTGTTCACTGGACAGTAAAGCAAAGAATTATCAGCCACAAATTTTGTGGTAGCTGTGCTGTTTTTGAAGCCTGGTATATTTTACCTTCAGAGGTGTGGAGGTTTTTTGTTGGGTTTTTTCCCCCCTTTTTTTCTTTTCACCTGGAGTCAACCTCGTGTAGAATTAAAATGAGATTCTAAAAATTATCAGGTAGAAATGGCAGCAGTCACCCAGCCAAAGATTAGGTATCCCAAGCTCTTCTCGGGGGAATTATTCTCTCAACATTTAGATAACAGCAGAAAATTAAAAGGGGGATGGTTCACTTTGACTTGTTACACTCATGTTCTCACTGTGCAAGCAGACCTGTTTTCTTCAGGATACCTTAAAAGGATGTTCACTAATTATGTTTGTGGACTTTGCATGTGACGAATGGATGGAAAAGTTTAAAAAAGAAATAGACAGCAGTCTGAGTAGTTACAGATTTAGCTAGGATACAAAAAGATAATTTTTCTTTGTAAAGAGATAATAGAAATATTATAGTAGGCTTTAGGAATCAGCTCTTCACGTGATTTGGGACTGAATTGCTGATCCCAGAGCCATTTCTTTCAGTTTTAGTAATAAACCAGCAAAACCTGGTGCAGTGGAAAGACCTCTGCTCAAATATGTGCCCCAATGTAATTGCAGTCCATCTTTCCTTCCTCCAGCCTGCCCCTGTGGCATTCAGCTGAGCTGTGCCCCTTGTCTTCCTTGTGTGGATAAATTAAGGCTAATAATTCTCAATGTAATGAAAATGTGCAGTATAGGCCTAATATGCAATATATGCTATAATTAAGAATACTTTTACTATTATGTACTTGATATTTTTAGGTCCCCAAAAGCACCTCAATATCCCTTTCTTCTATTCCTCTAATTAAGCCTCAGCTAAAGTGAGAGAGTAAATAATTTGAGTAGAATGGACAGGGCCAAAGGACAAATACAGGGTTTTCTACTTTGTTTTCAGATGGTGCAGATAATTGTAATAAAAGTGCAAGCTCTGCAGGCTGTTTTTAGTGTATTTATTGTAAAATCATTACCAAATTCTTATGTTACTTTTTTATTAACTCTGATCATTTAGGGTAAGGTTGCTCTTGGAACTGGCAAATGGAAACCATGATCTATTTGTTTAACCAGAACAACTAATTCAAAATTCAGGCTTTTTTATCCAAGAGCAACTATTTGAAGAAAAGGGTAATATTCTTTTTTCAACACTGGAAGAGTTGGTGTCTCATGAGAAAAATCTGTCTCTAGAAGAGGGAAGGGTGCACATGGCTAGAAGAGAACCTGCTTCAGGCTGGTAGACTTTTTCCCTCTGTATGGAAAGGAAACTTAAGAAGTAGTTCTGCAGCATTCAACAGCACTGAGCCTTAAGGGGAATCCAAGTGAAACAAATGAGCTTTTGTTCATTTTTTTGTAACTTCTGTGAATGTGGAAATACTTTTTCACTGTATGCAGTCCCAAAATAGTACGCTCTGTCTTGTCCTGCTGGTCTTTCAAAATGGTGAGCTGTTAAAATCAGTAACGTCTCCACAACTACTGGAAAGGAGGGTGTCATTCTCTTCTCCCTGACAACAAGGGTGAGGACAAGAAGAAACAGTCTCAAGTCGTGTCAGGGTGGTTTAGATGAGCTATTAGTAAAAATTTACTCACCAAAAATGGTAGAGTCACCATTGGAGGGATTTAGAAGATGCATAGGTGTGGCACTCAAGGGCATGGTGTAAGTGCTGGATTGAGGGTTGGACTTCATGGTCTTAAAGGTCTTTTCCAACCTAAATGATTCTGTAGCTCTTATTCTGTTTAGTTTTTCTGACCTGGATCAGAACAGTATCCACATCTGTCTTGCAAAGTGTTGTAAATTACGTAGATATTTCTTTCAGAAGTGATGAATTTCTCAGTGTTAGTTTGTGTATGTACTTCGATTTTAAAGAATTAATTGCCTTGTGTTTCTTTCTGCATCTGTTAGTAGAGAGTTTAAAAGCACAAAATAGTTTTCAAATTTGATTTCTTACTGAAACTTCATCTCTGTTTTCAAACTGCTGGTTGAATATATACATGGTTGCCTAATGTATCTGCTCTATTGGTTTTAGGAATTTGGATGTGACTGCCTGTCCCTGATGCCAGACACTGATATTTGCTATTTCAGCTTTTCTGTAATGCAGCTTTCTGCAACATTTGAAAATTATGAAATGAAATAACAGAAAGGAAAATTAGAATTGCTGTACAGAAGAGAGCAAAACATAAAGTGCTTGATAATGTCGATTTTGTTTATTAAAGAATGTTTTAAAAACCCCCAAAGCTCTTAAACACATACCAGATGACTTAGATTGTTATTAAAGAAAGCTTTTTGAGTCTATAGAGCTACATTTATGTTATGATTGTGTTACTCCCCAGGTCAAAGCTACAAAGCAGACAGCTAGAAAGAAGATTTCAGCTGTCTGAGAGCTTTAAGAGACAGACAGGCAGTCACTGATGATGTGAAATTCCATTCCTTAAACACAGTAGGAGTATAATACTCTAAGTAAAGCAAAAAATTTAAATTATTTAATTGTGGAGTAATGCCAGATTTCTTGTAGCTGCTTTTTCTTTGTACTACAAATGGTTATAAGGATATTACTGGCTGATTTTCAGGGTTTTAGCTGCAGTAAATTTGCTATTTCAGCTCTTTTTGTTCTCCTCTGAAGACTGACACCTTCAGACAGGAAAGTGTTAAAAGCTCATAGTAAGTTTTTTTGCAGGCAGAGCTAACTGTTACCTCTGTGTCTGTCTGCTCCATTTGGAGCAAATCCCCAAGTTTCAGCCTGTTGGGATTCACAGGGAGGCTGAAATGTGCATGTTGAGGAACCTCCAGAGCTGAACGTGGTGGGGCAGGAAAAGCTTGACTTGTGCAGTAAATATGCAAAATTTGGATCATGGGACACACTAGACATGTTCTTGAGTCCTTGCCCTGCCAGCTGTGCAGGCATAACTAGTACAATACTTTTATTTGGCTTTTCGGAGATGGTGAGCTAATAAGAAGTGAAACTCGGGGAGAAATTGTGGCCGTTGGTTGAGATGAGATCTTCTCCCACTGTCCTCTGTCACCAGGCAGTTCTTAAGGCCAGGCTTCACGTGAGGTAATCAAGTGTGAGATGAAATCATTAGAAGCAGTCGCAGAGGAGGTGAGATAAATGTTCTTCCCCTCTCTGTGCGACATCGAGTTCACTGTGCAGTGGTTCATGAGGGCCCTGCTGATGTGAGCGCTGATGCTGGCCAGTAACCTTTTCATTTGGCAATAACTGCAGTGTTCTGCCTGTCTGCCTTCAGCTTTCATAGGGGCAGGACCTGAGGGATGTTTCTGAGTGTGAGTAAGTGGCACGGTGGCCTTTGGAGTGCATAAGGGACAGTACCGTTGCATGCTTTGGAAAGCTGTTTTACTGATGCTCTAGATTCATTCTCTTTTGATTGCAGATTCCTCTGCTTTGCTGGCAACATCCCACATTGAACTAGTATGTCCTTTGAGCTGCATCAGTGTTAAAATCTTGGGATGTACAGAAAAAGCATGTTTTGTAGTATTTATTTGCTTAGGTACTAGAATTGAAATGCTTACCTTGCAGGAGTTTTCAGTTTTGCTGGTAACTCGTCTTTGATGGGTTATAGAGTTTTATGCTGACCATAACATAAGTAGTGAAGGTAAAATGGCCATAGAATTTGCAATGATGTGAATTAAAAAGTCCTGTGATGAGATGATTAAAGGGGTTGTTGCCTGCATATGGCAGTGTAGGCCACCTGTTTGGTGACAAAGTTGAGCTGTTCTTGTTGTATACGTGAAGGAATGAGAGAGGTTCTTTACAATAAAGAGAAGTCATTCAGAAAGACAAAGCCATTAGATCAGAGCTGTATTAGCTGAAGGTACATTGATGCAATGGTAGGGTATTATGCAAAACTGTGGGAATAGATACCCAGATGCCGTGGAAGTACTGTAAGGAATTGTATTTTACACTTGCTTGCTGCTCTCTTTTGGCTGTGGGAATTAAAACTGGGCCCCTATGTGCCATTCAGAACTGGACATGGGAAAAGTGCCTCACTGGAGACTGGAAACTGCATGCAGAGGTAGGGTTGCTCCAATTCACTCATTGAAGCTTAGATCTTGGAATGGAAACTTTTTATTAAGGCCAGCCAGTAAGAAATCCTTTTGGATTTGACTACTATTTTCCATGAGGCTTGGGGGCTCCAGATCCATTTAAGACTTCCTGTATACCACTCTTAATGGAAGACTGTGTGGAAATCTGATTTTGAAACCTTATGGTAGTGACTTTTTAAACTTTTTTTTTAAGAATCCCAAACCTGAGGAAGACTTCTAACAGCACAAGCAAAAAGCCTTCTCTGAAGCAAGTTCATTTATTATGAAATTTTATTGTATTTTTATTATGGTACTGCTTAGCACTGCACTCTATTGTCAAGTTTCTGAAGTGTTCTATTTAAACTGAAGTCATAGCCAAAGGGAGTCTAAATTATGTGAATATTGTCAAAACCACTGTTGAAACCCTAGAGGAATTACTGCTTGCTTTCTGTTGATAAATATAATTTAAAATCCGTGGCTTCGGAAAGAACAGAGGGACAGCCTGCCTAAGAACCTTTTAAAAATTTTTTTTCTTTTAGAGAGACTAAACTTATACAGAGACAGAAATCATGTTAGACTAAGTTTCAATTCAGTTTTCTTTTTTGACTGTTTTATGTCCTCTTTTAACCTATTTTTGATGCTTAAGAAATGCTCTTATTTTTCTGCTTAGGAAAACTCTTTTCATCTTAGAGATGAATACTATTTTATTGGACTCCATGAGGAAAATGAAGGTATTTTGTATTTAATGGCTTTCTATAGAGATCTAATTGGATAATGATGTTGTCTTCATGGGTAAAAACTTGACATCACAGCTCTCTCCTGGAAAAGACAGATGGTGGCTTCATGCAGAATTTGACCTGTGAAATGGAACTTGTTCTTGGTGTAATTCCTGACTCGCTGATGAATTGCAAGGGACACATTTGACCCACAGAGGTGGAGCTGGCAGCTGAAAAACCTGGAATAATCCATCATATTTCGCAGTATACCTTAAAATTGTTTTACTTCTTAATTCATCCTCTTTGTGTTTGTTTTGTTTTGGTTGTTTTTGTTTTGTGAGTGTTTTTGATTGGTTGGCTTTATTTTTTTTTAATTTTTAAAGCATTTTCAAAGCTCAATGTCAGTGCAGAATTCAGCCTAGTAGACATGGTTTCTCATGTCATCATTGGGTCACTAAGCAGTGTAACTCTCTATAAATACAGTTTTTGATTAAAAGAGAAATAGTTCATGTTCTCAAACAAATGTGGTTCATATTCTCAAACAAATTTTTACTTCTTAATTCATCCTCTTGGAACAATCCTTCTCATCAGTTAGTACTTTGCACAAATCTTTTTTAAATGAAAATTACAAAACTTGAGTCTTCTAGTCAAATGCATTCTTTCCCTTTTAGTTTCTTGTTCTTGATATGTGGATTTTTCTATATGTGTGCCAAGCATGTTTTAGCACAAGTAATTTACATTTCATCGAATTTTTTAAGAGTTCCATGTTGAATATTCCAAAGGCTCTGATTATTTTCCAGTTTTGGAGGTGGGGTGCTGCTCACCCACAACTTAGGGCTGATTTTCTAATTATGCCTTTAGAAAAGGAAAAAAAAATTGTTTGGTGTGGCAAGAAATGCTTAATGATATTATGATTAAAGTGGAGACTTTAGTCCACTTTATAGTCCAATGTAACTGCATTTCTAGTACCTTTCAGACTTAGAGTTTTTTTTAAGTATAAAAAGATCTTTAATGAGTAGCCTAAAATCCATCATATAAGTGGTGAACATATTCTTAATCTAATTTAAAAGGCTGTATGAAAAAGAATAAAAAAATAAGTTTAAGTATACCTTAGGGTATTTTAGATGCAATTTTCAGGTAATTTCCATAGTATTTCAATGCAAAAAACTTGACTATAATTGTAAGACTTTTTTTTTTTCCCCCAAGGGAAAAAAATGTGGTCATAAAGTTCAAGCACTTTACAAAGATTCTCACTTTTCTTTCGAATTGCTTGAATTAGGTTTTTTTGTCTGATTGTTGTCCTGTGAGTGTTCATTCACGGATGTTCTATTGACTTCTCCTTTGTAGTTTTTGTCTTGCTGAGTGTCCTGATGATTTCCTTAGCAGTTCCCATCTCAGCTCTGATGGGTTGATGATCTTCTAAGAGAAAGGAAAGGACAGTATATTTTGGGCCAGGAGAAGAGGGAGCTGAAGTGAAACGATCCCTTTAAAAAGCAGGAAAAACAGTAAAAGGAATAAAATGGAACGCTGCATGAATGGTCAAAAATTATTTTCCTGGGGCAGAGAGCTGCTTTAAGGGGCATGAAAGGAAAGTTTCACTACTGTTACAGCCCTGAGGAGTGATAAATGTCCTGCTTACCTGTCATCAAAAATGTTGCACAAATCAGCTTCCATAACAGTGCAGCTCATTTAATACTTGCATTTGAGTTCTTGCCATTATTCATAATCCCTAAACAATAGTTCTCACCAAGTACATTTATATTTTATGCTCTATTCCCATAGGTGTGTTTTCAGGAAAAAGCCCTAGAACAGTATTTTAACTCTGTGCGTGTGTCTCAGTTGTTTTCCTGTTCAATTTGAAAGTGAATTAATTGGTAGCCTATATTAATACTCGTTTGCATAAGGAATGCATGATTTTGATGTGCTTCTACATGGATTTGCTAGCTATCTGTTGGATTAAATATTTAATATGTTAATTTCTGGCTGCAGTTGAGTATTGTCCCAGATCAGCGCAGCTTCTCTGAGTTGTAGGTCTATCTAGAGATTATCCCTTTGTTAAAATTATTGATAGCATTTTAATGTCTGTTCTGTTCTTTGTGATATTCTTCTGCAAGAAGAGATTTGGCTGTGCATCGCAGAAAACTCTTTGTATCAAGTTATGTAAAACTAGCTGAAAAGTTATTCTGTAGCTGTACCCAGCCTGAAAAGTGCTACTGGGGAATTCAGTATTTTCAGCTGAAGAAGGATCTGGAAGTAGTTTACAACAATGAGTGAATAGCCTTTCACACCAGTTTTTGCAGATGGAAGATCTACACTAGACTTCAAATTGGGATGCCCAAGCCACGTAAACAGCATTTTTCCTGGTAAAGCTGCTGGCAAGAGACAAAACAAAACCCGAAACCCACACCATTAAAATGGCATTATGGGATAACTGAATTTATTATTGGTAAGGTATGAGACTTACTAATTTGTGTTCTAGATATGTGGATACACTTATCAATTGCTTTTTATTATGATTAAAACTTCAATTACTTCAGTCCTGACTACTTCTTGTTGGTAATGTCTCTGAAGTCCTGCCTTGGAAACTGGAGTGTTCTAACACAAAATGCTGAAACAAATTTGCTATACCTCTCCAAAAGATTATTAGGCAGAACAGACCTTAGGGTTGAATGTCTATGTGTTCACAGTCAGTTTGTTTTAGCATTAACTTCTATGAAGTTTGAATTGCAGGACTTGAGTGTATTTGTCCTTTTTTTTATTCCCCCAAATTTCAAATTCATTTGAAAATGTTATGCTTCCTGGAAAATAGAATCCATATTGGCTGGCTTCACATGTTTTGCTCAGGATTACTGGATATACTTTAGAGAAGCCTCTTACTCTTGAGCTCAGTGCAGTATCAGCTGTCTTGTTGAGTTGTTAAACTGGGACACGGGGAAACATCAGATGCTTATTTACAAAAATAGGCCATAGTTTTCAGCCCATTTTCAGGGCTGTCTTTTTAGTAGCACTATCACCATGTGCTACATCTTGACTGAGGTCACACTGCAACTGGGAAAGGATTTTCTCTTTTTATTGAACTTTTAAGTTGGTTTTTTGTTGCTCACATAAATATTGGTTTCAATTCATTTGAAAGACTGAGTTCAAATACAGGAAAGAAAAGCAGCAGTATTTTTTTTCTTTTTTTCCTGTTTGCTTACCAGCAGTTAAGGTGAACTGTCATGTACCTACTTGTTCAGCACTAGAAGCATCCTCAGTTTTTTGTGGTTCCCTGCTTGAGGAGGGTGGGAATATTTACAGTGGTGCTGAACTAAATATATGAACTAATGAGACACTTGCAACTCATTCAGTTTTGCCTTCCTATGTGCTTGTTGTGGGGTACTATTGTCAAATATTCTGTAATTTGGAGTGCCCTCTTTATAGGTGTGCTCCATTCATTTCTGAGACTTGCAATGTTTGCAAAAATAAAATCAAATTGTCATACTAAACCTCAATAGATTATGTAAGATTCACAGTGGCTTGTAGAGGCATGAGGGACTTCCCCCAATTATGTGCAAACAGCCCAGTTTGTGAGAAGGTTAGGCCTTGTTGCTTTGGGCTGAAAAGGAGTTATATCAGCTATCAATTGAAATGAAGTTTATTCTTTTGAAAGCATCAGCTGGATTTTTAAAGTGATTCTTGTTTTTGAATTCTAAAAGAGGTGCTGTTTTCCCAAGTTCTGCTTTCTGCTGTGAACTTGAGTTGTATATGAACATTTTTCTCTTCTTGTGAGGAGAAAATGACTATTATCAAAATAGTAATTAAAAAGAAGAAAGAATGGAATGCCTCATCTCAACTTCTCAAACAACAGCTCCCTCTCCATGGCTTTCCAATTCTTAAATGTTTCAAAAACCTTCTGGAGATTTTAAATCCTTTATTGGTCCAAATGTCTCTAGAAGGAGAGCTTCTCTTTAGGCTGCTATGGTATATCACTTGGATCCCTCTACAGCAGTGGCAGCGATTCTGCTTTGAGGTTTTGAGAAAGCTGAAGGACTCCTTTTCATTCCTTTACATCCTTAGATAACAGTGGAGGTGTTTTATGTTGTGGATAAAGTTTTCTCAGGTGGAGGGGGGAAGACAGCTGTTAGTCTAGATAGAAAAAGTAATTAGATTGTAGGGATACTAAAGGAAGGCAGACCTGTGTCATCTCTGAGCTAATTGTAGGGAAGAGTGGTAGTAGAGCAGGTGGGTGTTACTGAAACCTGACGGTCTCTGAGCTGATGGCTTTATGGAAGCTGACTCTTGGGAGACACGAGCTGCTTGATGAGCTTGCAGCTGGCTGGTATTGTGTATTTGCAGCATTATAGCAGTGCATTTGTTAGGTGGGACATAGCACATAAAAAAGGGACCTTGTTGCAAATATTGGAAAACTCTCTCTCTTTTCAGGTGGAGCTGGGTTCTGCTGTCCTTGCAGCTGAACTTTTGTGTGTTTCACATCCAGTGATAAGTTGTTGGAATGAGGTCTGACACATCTTTTCACAGGTTGTCACTAGCCCTTTGCCTAACGTGAACTGTGGTGATTATATTGCCTGTAGTGATTGCTTTCTCAAGGACTGAAGTTGTCAAAGGAGAAAACCCTTGGGTGCTGTGAAAATTAGCCAGCATCTCAAACTGCTTAAGTGGAGCCTTGTTGCTGAAGTAGTTTGCTCAGAGCATTTACTTGACTCCTTCCTAGTGGTAAGGGTCGTTAGTAAAATCAACAACTGTCCTCATGCAATAACAGGATAGCCAGAATTTTTTTTCTGCTGGCTTGAATAAGGACTCTGCTTTCTGTTTGCTGCCATTCTACTATTTTAAGCTGTCTCTTCAATTTTGGACATCATCAGTAGCATAGGCTCAAGTCCTGGAGGTTACAGTTACCTTTGGGGCTGAGCTTGGTTTGGAGTGCTATCTATTGATTGCACCGTTCAAAGTGTGGTGGATTTTTTTTTTCATTTGAAGATGCTGGTTTTATTCTATCACCTAAAGATGCAGTGAAATAAAATATGTTATGTGTTTTTCTCTAAGAATGACAGAACTCAGGTTTCTATATTGTGGGGAGTCTCTAAACATGAGCAAAGCACAGTTAGTCTTGAAGGATCTGCAGAGCTGTCATTCCAAATATTGCATGGAAAAGGATTTTTAGTTTATTATGAAACCTAAGCCTTTCACCATTGTAGGTGGTGTTTGAATGTACTATCTGGGATTTAGGTCCACTACCAAGAACGATCTTTATCTTTAATCAGACATGTCTGTCTTTCTTCCCGTCTCTGGTACCCTGTAATTGCCAAGTTTAGCGCTGGCATGTGTTTTCTTGAAGTTAATTGTTGTTTCTTGCAAATGTTTTGGGAGTTCAGAATGTTAATATGGTGATTGTTTCCTGATGAAAAACAGGCCAAGCCAAAAGCAGATTGCACCAAAATGAAACTCTGTATGTGCTCAGCTAGCAGTGAGGCAGGTGTTCCTTGGATTTACAGCTTCTCACAGCCACCTGGACTAAGTACTTTTCTGCAAGGTCCAATGTCACTGAAACAGCTGCAACTGCACTGTCTATTCAAAATATGCTGGCATCTGTGGTGGAATTAGAGATGGTGCTTATTCCAATCAGGAGTAGAACGTATTGGGCAAGGATTTTTGTCTATTCATGGGCTTTTGTTTTGTTTACTTTGTGTTAGTTGGGTTTTTTTTAAGTTCTGTTTGCCCAGAAAAGTTTGCGCAAACTACATGAAGGTCATCAGTAAATTGATGAAGATCTTTTAATAGAATATCTGGATATTTACTGAACTTGAAATACATAAATTTAAAGCCTATCATATCCAAGTTGAAAGGACATATTTAAATGGAATGCCAAATTGAAATTTTATTGGGGGAGAAACCAGGAAATGAAGAATTATAATTCTGATATGGACTAAATTGAAAATCCTGCTTGCTTTGTGTCTGTACAGTGCTTTTGATTAAGGAATCAATTTCTTGTTTATGCCTGTTTTTTCTGAAAAATACACGGGCTTGAGCTTATGCTTTTACTTTAAAAAAAATAGACCTTTCTAAGAGATGTGAGAACCAATAACATATGAACAGGGAGTATAAATCATATTTTTTTGAACCCTATGCTAAGCTTGACATAATACTGATTTGAGTTATCAGTTCATTTTAACTAGTGGTTTAAATCTGTGGGTGAAGCAGTGCAGTGAGCAGATTGACATTATGTTCCTGTTAAAGGAAAATAAGTCATCCTGCTCCTTGAATTCACCCTTGGTCACAATGGTGTGGTTCTGTGTTTCTCCTGATGGTTTTTTGAGTTGATTTGTTCACTAAGTTACCAGAAAAATCGTTGTGTTACTGGGTTAGTTATCTTCAGGCTAATACTTGATATAGCTTATGGAGAGTCTCATGAGCAAATACCAGAATGAAGTGTGCAGCAGTGAAAGTGGCAATATGGGGGGAGAACAAAAACCCTAGATATTGTGATATATCTACATATGGATGGCAGTTAGACTGGCACAGCTACCTTTATTCCTTCACCCTGAATTTATGGGATTTTGTGGCAGGCTGCTCCAAAATTTCTCACTTCAAATAAATCTCTGCCATGGCTAGTTTAAGAGCCTTGTAAGTCATTTTAAGGCCTCTTTTGGATGTTTAGTAGTGAGTGCTTTGAGGAAATGAAATCATAAAAGGGTAGAATGGTGTGGGTTGGAAAGGACCTTAAAGATCATTCCATTTCAATCCCTCTGCCATGGGTGGAGACAACTTCCCCTACAAGATTGCTCAAAGCCCCATCTAACCTGGCCTTGAAAAATTAAAATGTGAACACAGATCGAGTAAAAGATAACAGATTGCATACTAGAGTAACTAAACTAGCTTGTAGCAGTTTTAAACACAATTTAACTGTGTTTTTTTGAATCTGTATGTGTTGCAGATTATAGTGCTGTTTTAGGTTGAGTGTCATTTTGGAGTTTGAAGCTGTGATGTTTGGCACTCTTACAGGTATAAGCTGGAATTTTGGCATTAGAAGAGTTATGTAGCAGTTGCTTTGGTGTTGTGGTAAAATAAGTACTAACAGAAAAGCAAAAATAACTTGGTAGGAAATTTAACAGCTTAGGTAATGAAGGCCCTACAGGTTTCTGCCACTTATTTCCAAAATGTTGCCCATTAATCATGGAGAAACAATCTGTAGTAAGTATTGTAGTATTGTCAAGTGTATTCTTACAGAACTTGATGTGCTGTAGTTTGATTTCTCTTTTTGGCATCTTACCTGTTTTAACAGAGTATTTTTTCTCCAGGTGTAATATACTAGACACCATCTCTCTGCTCTCTGCATCCAGTTTGTTTTAATTCAGAGGGTTCTTCTGGAGATAAAAACAGCTTTCTCATTTCATCATATATGATCCATCTTGATAGAAATCATGGCTAATAATAATGATTGGCTTTCCAGCTTTTGGCTCTGTTGCAGCCCATTTGCCCAACACAGAGGAGCAGGAATGGGAATAAGAGACTTATCTTAGAACTGTCTGTCACCATGTGGAACTGAAATGTGGCCTGATTTCTCACTAATCTGAAAATGAGAGTGAGCTTATTTGTTGACCTTATATGTGATAACTTACGTTTTTTATGCGAAATAGGGTGTTTGGGGATTTGTATTTAATGAGGCCAGAACTGGGTCAAAATTAACACCTAGAATGGAGGGAGCCTAAAGGCTTAACAGGAGTTTGCATCCGGCAATGCAGAAGCAGAGTGATCTCAATATGACAGCACTGTCTTCTACTTGCCAAGTCATATCAAGTTATTATTTAACCCCTTGTGGAAATGCCAACTGGGACCTTTTTCTTATCTTTTCATGGTTTGCCTAATGTGGTCTTTGATAACTGCTTAAGGGCAGAAAATTCTGTCTTTGATCTAGGACTCAGATATTTTTATTCCTAGCAACACTTTATCAGTGAATGAAGATGTTAACATATAACTGTTGCTGTTTTCTTACTGCCTTCTTGTGCTGTTGTTTAACCCATAATAAATTATCTTTCAGAACAGCGCTTTGCAAACTAGCAAAACTGTTTTATGTATTACAGCCATGACAGTGATGACAATTTTAGTAACTTAACCCTTGAGTTTTAGGCACAGTTTATTTCAGTTCGTGTGCTGTAGAAGGGTGATTTCACAATGCAATTACTCTAAAACACACCACTTTTTCCTGGCAAAATGAGTGTTGTCATTATATCTATGTATCAACTCACAGCCATTATGTCAAAGTGAGGGGCTCACATAGTCAGTATAGCTTCATTTAAGGCTAAGATTCTGTTGCACCCAAAGACTTAGTAATGAATGACCTCTTGAAGTTTAAGTAGTGCTTGGCACTGCTCTCAGGGAGGTTTATCAGCAGTGGCATTTGTGCAGAGCCTGGAGCAGCTGAAAGGAGCTCAGAACAGCTGCCTGCAGCTGCTTGGGCACGGCAGCCTGTCTTCAGGCTGTGCAGAGTTCTGTCTCTGTGCTTCAGATCTGGGATCCTTAAAATAGGCTCTTTAAATCCCGTGTTCTTTGTGCTGGGACGCTGCATAGTAACTGCAATAGGAAACCAGGGAACTCCTCCTGCTAGATCCAGCTCTCTGTAGAGCTACTGTGCTGCTCTGGAGCTTTATGTGAGAGAAAACCCTGAGTCAGGAAATCTCTAAAGACATTCACCTCAGGCTGTGCTTTTTGCCCTTGTCTGCCAGTAAGGGTGCAGCTCCAGGTACCACTTCCTTGGAAGGTGGTGCTGCTTGTACAAAATCCTGCCGTTTGTTGCCTTTTTGGTTGTGCTGATGCTGCTGCTTGTAGGGCTACCTTATGCTTAGAGCAGATCCACAAAGTGCTGTGGAGATGTTGTTCCTTCTTACACAGAATGATTTCACCAGCTGGAGGTCTCGAGTATGTGCTCACTTTGGGACATGCCCATAATGTGCATTTCCAGCTTTCACTCTCTTATATTTGCAGAAGATGTGCTTTCATTTTAATTGAGTGTAGGCGTATGTTTTAATGATAAGCTTGTCATAGAAATCATATTTCACAACATCTACTGTACTTTGAATTAAGATTAGCTTTTCAAGTAATCTCGATGCCTTCAGAAATGGCAGGATGGTAAGATTTATGTTCTCCATTAAACACTTTACATCAAGGCTGAATGGGGCAAACTCTATTTACATCATTGGCATTCCAGACTCAGGTTCACCTTTGCCATTGTTTCTTTTAGAGTTTAGCTGCTATAAGGTCTAAAGACATGATGGATGGTGGTGCCTGAAGATAAACTACGTGAAACTCTTTTTTGGGGTGCTATATTAAAAAAACTGGTTTATTAAAAAAAAAAAGCTAAAAAAAATCCCTAAAAATAATGAGGTAGAATCAAAATATTGTATAAAGTTCAATTTCAGATAATGTATATTCAAAAACTGTTACAAGAAGCTTGAAATAGACACAAGAAATGTAATAACTTGGGATTAAATTACCTGGGATAGTTTTTATGGCATAACCCAGAAGTACTGGAAAAAGATATTTTAAAATGTTTGTATGGAAGAAAATTATTATTTTGGGTATCCGAGTAAAAACAACACATTCTGCTACATTAATATGGCTATTGAAAAGTTTATTTACCTTTTACCCAGCTAAAAAATGAATGTAAGAAATGTCTTAATGGAAAAATTCTGGTCTTCTGTTCAAGGCTTTTCTGCTGTGTTCTTCTACAGTGTCTGTGTTCTGAAATCAAGAGCTGTGATGAAAAGAACACGTTGACCTAGGCATAAAAACATTGCTTTTTCTCCTAAAAGCAATTTTCCTGTTTAAGTGCTCATTAAAAAAAACAGAGGGTGTAAGGGGCCCTTTATGGCATGTGTGTTTCTTATGAGCACATATTTCCAGTGGTTTCCTTTTTCAGAGCTGGGATACCAACACTGTTCCTACTGATGAAAGAGCATGAAAGAGTCAGCCTTGAAAATTTAGGTTGTGTGTGTGTGTAGCCTTGTGGATGTGATACTGCTGCTTAACATTCCTAGCCAGTTTCTTGGATTAAATTCTAGCTGCATTTAAGGAAGTGCTCAGTGTCTTTCAATTTATTCACAGCAAGAGAGTTGAAATGGTACCTGTTGTTCTCATCTTTAATATATTGATGTGGATAAGATGTTCTGGAAAGCTGATTGTCTTACTTAAGGGCTTCCTTGTGTGAGAAACTTACCTGGAGAGAAGTTCTGTGGTAAAGAATTAACAAAGACTGATTGTGCATATCCCTGACAATTGTGAGAAAGATTAGTTGCAACAAGCCTAATTTAATTTTCTCTTCCTCATAAATTATTGCATTTGTATTGGGCCCTTAGAGACACATTACAGCTACCAGCTGAAGAAAACTTAAAGTCCTAATTTGATTGTTTATTTATATTAGAAAATATAGTTATCTAATTTTCTTTTAGTTTGAAGTCCACAGCAATGTGATCAAGACAAGAATCAACTTAGTGGAAGCTGTTGCTTTCTATGAAGTTTTTTGAGTTGAGGACTAGATTGACAAAATCAACATTGCACAGCTTTATCCTCTGTTTTGCCTCAAACTCCAGGAAGATGAAGGCAGTAGAGGGTCTAGGACTTGTGCCCTGTGAAGGCTTAGGGATACAGGGCTCCAAGGCTAATGTACTCACGGAGTAGAGAGAGCTGGTACCTGCAAGCTTCCCTAAAACAGGAATTTGGAAGAAGTCTTTTGGGCTACCAGAAAAAGGGAGCAAATCTGCCTTTTCCCTTTAAATTCTAGGGGAGGAGGAAATGGTGTTCATTCCCACTCTGAGTAGAAATCCGGGACCAGTTGGGAATGGTGTTCCTTTGGTCCCCTGACAGCACAGATATGAGGTCATTCATCTCCAGGTCCTGGCTGGTGAGATTTAGTGGTGTAGGACCAAGAGAACTGAAAATGCAGCTGTAGCGATGTTACTGTGTCAACCATGTAATTCTACCGCGTTGTCTGTAAGCTCACAATGTCCTGAAGTGTAGCTGGGGTAGATGTGACAAAACAAAATGGTTTCATTATTCTTGTGTATTACTTTGAAATGTTCAGCTGGTGGGTTCTCCTCACACCTTATCAAATGTGATTACAGCATCTCAGTGTGATGAACACGCCCTTCTGTAACACTGAGAAGTCACTGTTAGCTGCTTTGACATGTAAATTATTAGTGATGTGATGGATGTAGTGGGTATGGAAGTCAGTGTTGTAAGTAGCTTCACAGGGTTTCTATCCAACTGAGTATAAATATTGTAATTCTTTAATGGGTTGTTATTGTATTATACCCTAGATTGTTGCTTGCCCTTTACGCTGTGTCATTTTGATCAGTTTCCTGGGGAATATCTTATGCTTCATTCAATGTTTAGGGCACAGAACTTACAGTGAGATGGTGTATGAAGCAATAAATGCCTTTTTGAGGGTGGCTAAATGTCAGAGCACTGATGAGGCTGCTAAATGAGAGAACAGTTAGTTGCAGAATTTTTTTTGGGGAAGCATTTTTCTGTTTTGCTCTAGATGGAAAATAAACTAGTAAGCGGAAGCAGGAGAAATAATGTTCTATTTATTTTAGATTGAGACCATAAACTTTGCTGCTCACTAAGTGTCTCTGTGTGCAAACTGCTTGTAAAAGTCTGTCTGGAAGGATTTGGCAGCGTAGCACAGGAGAACTCATTGAAACCACAGAGGAACAGATGTGTAACACCGTGTCAGCATCGTACATGTGCGTGTTCGCAGGGGGATGTGTGCATGTGTGTTTGTAGTGTTTTGTGGACATACGTCCTTGTGTTCACACACAGCCGAAAGCCACTACATAGATGGGAGCAGATTTGGAAACAAGGTTACTGTGTCTTTTGATGTCTATAAAGAAAAAAGGAGTTGTATGTGGCTTTTTTGGGGAGTTGGTGTTTGGTTTAGGGAGGGTGTACTGTGGCTGAAGTTTTCCTTAGTCACTTATAATGTAGTTTGGAAAGTTTTTGATTTACTGTTTGAGAACAGTGCTAAAACTGTGACTTCTAGGGCTTAGTTTTTTTCTTCTCTTTTTTTATACCCATAATTACAGCTTCAAGTTGGAATATGAAGCCCTATGAAGGTTATAGTTGGCTCTGTAAAGGGTTTCTAAGCAGTTATGTTGCAATAAACATTGACATTTCCCGAACACTGTACAGCTTCATCATCTTTAATCCAGTGCTTTCAGCTGCACTCTTCTTTTAATAATAGTTATGAATGTGCTTTAATTTTGTGCTAAAACATCTTTGGGGAAACTTAATTGCTGTTATCTCTACTTCAGCATTTGACTTAGTTGTTTCAGAAACTGTAAGCTGCCTTTTTGTGACTGAAGAAGAGGGAAAATGCAGGAGGGCTAGATAATGGCTATTGAACCTTAACGTGCTCATGGTCATGCATTAAAATCACTGTTTTTCTGTCTGTGTGACAATATGTTCCTTTTAGACCAGCCCAGTCTGAATAATTTTTCAAAGAAATCAGTTTACAAGTAGTTTCTAGATAAGACAGTTTATTCTTAGTGTACTACAGCTTGTATCTTGAGTTCTGGTATGTTTCAATACAACATTGTGTGTTCTTTTCGTACTCTCCTGTTTCATTTTAACCTTTTGTTTCCTTTGGGTGTTGATTTGTGTTTAATAACTGGGTTTGGTGTGTTCATTTACTAAGTGGTAAAAGGTTAGAGAGAATAAATATAGAGGTTTCAAGGAAATCCTTTTTAGGCTTTCTGAAGTGTTATGTGTTCTGTTTCTAGTCAGCCTTTCAGTCTTCTTGTATTGAATTGTCACAGTTTTGGTCATGAAAGACAGTGTATCACTATGGAAGTAAAAGGTCCTTTTGTGAGAAAAGCAGGATCAAGGCATCCACTTGAAAATTAACCTGAAACCCTTGGTGAAAAGTCTGAGTCTTGTTCTGGTGGGCCAAATAAAGCAGCATAGATACAGAGAAAGGGGTAGACAAGAAAACTTGTGCATATTGGGCAGGTGTTATAAATGTGAACTGTTTTATGAAGTCATTCAGTAAGTGGCAGATATGTTAAACTAAAGTTCAGGCTCTTCTTTAAAATTGCTGCACAACATGAAAAATATTTTATCTTTAGGATCACTTGGATTAAATACTACCTGAGGAAGGAGTGCTAAAACAAGCATTTGCATTAATCCCTGCAGAATCTCACTGAAGCTGAGAATGAGCTCTGTGACATTCATGCTGGGAACCTGGTATCAAGGGTGTGTATGGGTGCATAGTCTAAGGGTTATTTGTTACCAGATGTTCAGGATAAAAAATGGATAATAAGAGTTTTAAGGGAAAAAATATTAATCCTGAGGGAGTGATTGATAGCTTCACTCCTCTGAAATATGAGTCACACTTATTAAATAGAAGAGTTTGCATCTTGTCTGCAAAGCACTCACAAAAAATTATAGTGGTAGTTTGTATCCTATTGCATTCAGCAATAGGTCCATATCATTTAATGTCATTTGAATTTCATAGCCAGAGACCATATTCGAAATTTCAAGTACTGATAAAAAATCCCTTTCAAATAAAAATGGAGGAGAAATGCCTTCTGTAAAATTATGTGCTATTTTGTTCACTTGAAAATATCCTAGTCTTTGAATAGAATCTGACATTTGATTCAGCCTTGTTAGAAAATATGAAAGTTTGAATGAGCTGGGCTTGCCTAACTTGCCTAGGAATGAGGTGTCATTTAAACTTTAGAAGCATGACAAAAAACCTCTAAAGTTACTTTTTAAAGTTTCCTGCAGGGTCTTTTCTTACAGTTTACTCATTTTGTAACTCATTGATCTGGAGTAGGATGGCACAGATCAGTAATTAAAGAATGCCTTTGTCCGTCTGCCTCGTGACTTCTATGCTTTGTTGTCTTTGTGTGTCCATGTCACTTCAGGTGTGAACAGCCAAACAGGAGGACTTCCCAGTCAGATTCCAAATCCTAATGCTTTGCCATCTTTGTTTCACAGAGTTCTGGTGCCTCTGAATGGTAATCCTGGAGTGCTTCTGGGTAGTGGAATTCAGGAGTTAAACAGATGTTTCCATAGTTCTCAGTAACTGAGACATATCTCAATGTGTTCAGTGTGTCGCTTTTATTTCTGCCAACAAAAATGAAAATAAAAAACCCCAGTCACCCAGGCACTGGAATTTTGCTAGAAATTTACCTAGAATATATCCTGCTGTCTGTTTGATGCATACACTTAAATACTGGTGGTCTCTGAATTCATGCCTACAAAGAAAATCATAAAATGAAGTGAAAACCACGTCATCATGTTTCTCTGGCAATAAATAGAAGTTTGAGGTTCTGTTTTGTCAGGTATCTTGTACAAGATGGGGTTTATGTTGATGCATAGTCAATGCATCTTATTCTTCAGTAACTAATCATTGCTAAACTCCCTATTAAATGACAAGTTTTCTGGTGTTCTTACCTCTTACCAATTCTTCATTCATAAAATTGTTGAAAACAGCAGAAAACATAGCTATCTCATATAAATCAGAATCCTTATTTAGGGGAAAGATTTTATTTGGAGAAAGTGCTGACAGTTTTCTCTGCAGGAACCACTGAATTAGCCATTGTATTACAATTTTTTATGACGTGAATTCTTTCTGAATACCTCTGCAGAGTTTTGAAGTCCTTAGAGCAGTTTGCCATTTTCTGTTAGCTGTGATGGTGTAAGACCAGAGGTAAAAAAGTTAGGCTGCATTTGTGGGCTTGATGGATACATTTAAATTCAGTAGAAGCTCCTAACATCTTTTATGTGCCAAAATCTCCAGCTCACTTCTAAGAAAGTGTTGCATTAATTACGCTGACTTTTGTCCTCACCTGCTGAAGTGATTCATAGTGGTTGATACGTTTGAGAAGGCAGTGACTTAAATTATATTCATTGTGGATTTTATCCTTATTGGGGTGATATTCTGAGGAGCAACTCAAATCCTTTATCTTTTGTAGGGAACAAAGTCATATATTTTGTACCTGGTGTTGAGGCACTGCATCAAAAAGTATTTCTTCCTGGGTGTGGAAGTATTGCTCTCCTTGACTATAAGAGCTGAATGTTTCCCATTGACTCTCAAATTGAGAATTTCTAATTGTGCCCTCAGTGAGTCCCGTTCATTCATAGAATTCCCAACTCTGAGTATGAATACAGGTATGTCAGTTCCCTTCTGGCACTGGTGTTACAGTGCTTGAACACTTCAGGCTGCCTGTGGAGAAAAAAGAGCCTGTGGGTATGTGTGGAGGGAGAAATAAGCTTGTGCTTTCCAAAACCAAGTTTTGAAGGTTGATGGTGTTTCAGTAGGAGCCATTCTGTGCATCCTCTAAAAACATATTAAAGGGGAACATAGGAGACAGTGCAGGAAACTCCAGGTAAAAAGAACCAGCAAATGATGATGAATTCCTGGGGCATGACCAAACAAGACAGAGGAAAAGACAAGACAGGTAGAGGAGAAATGTATTTCAGACTTGGCAGTTTTCCTATGCTGGAGAGCAAGGATGACAGCTTGGCTGATGATTTGTTGGGTGGAAATAGAAAGCCGGACTATTATGAGGTATTAGAACAAAACTGAAGACAAATGAAGATGATATACAGTGTACAGAATGAGGATAAAATAATAAAAGAAGTGAAATAATAGTCCATGTACTGTAGGGTGGAATGAAATTCAGAAGACAAAAGGAGGGAGAAAAGCCAAACTCAGGAACTAGGAAGAGAGGCCTTTTATCAGAAGGGGCTTTGACCATGAAAAGCTAGTTGGGTTGTCACAAGATTAGATCCATTGGCTATTGGGAGCCAAAAAAAAGCTATAGAATGTGTATCTGTGACTTTAAAGGATTCAGATGAAATGCAGGATAGGAGGATGTACCTGCTCACAATGTCAAATTTCTTGTGGAACTGATGGAGGACAGTAGTGCCCCACAGCACGGCAGAAGCTCCAAGAAAGAGGCTGTAAGATTTAACTTGTGGCAAAAGGACATTTTCTTCATCTTGCAAGCTTCAGTTTGGAACTGTGAAGGGGGACTGGAGAGAGCCTTTGTCCAGTTGTCCCCATGTGTCTCTGACTGGTGGATTGAATCCTAGGAGCCGTAAAAGTGAGAAATGGAGACTGACGGGGATATTGAGGAAGAGAACATAAAGGCAGCGGAGTAAGCATGGAGGGAAAAATAAGGACATGTTCCTGCAGCCTCTAGTGATTCTGTGGAGCTGCTGATTAGCTCAGGGCACTGTGAAACAGGAGGGCTGTACAGAAGTCAGACAAAGCAGATAATCCTGTCAGGGCTTCAAGGCGAGTGCTCCTGAAGCAGCCTGACTCAGAAGGTTTCCAGGTGGACCATGGAAGGAAAGAGAAGGATTTGTTAGGTGAACTTTGACTCTGTGTGTGGCTGATGGCTTTATGTGCCCTTCTCCTGGGAACTGGTCACCATTAGCAGGACAGGGTGGTCTTTGGGTCACTGTTGTGTTTCCCTGAAATGGGGCAGTAGGAGCTCTGTGACTCCATGTTCAAACTGACCCCGGGAACAGTCAGAAGGTGACCACTGTGTTGCACAGAGCCTCGTGCATGTAAAACTCTGCTTCCTTTCCTCCACATGGTGGTGTACAATGCAAAATTGGGAATGTCCCCAAGGAAAAAAACCACAGGGCATGGTGAAATGGAACCAGATGTGAGAGACGGCATGCAGGCACTGCCATCTCTTGATCTGTAAATGTCTTCTGTCATTCAGGAAGAGATTGCTTAAAGGCTGCATTGCTTCACTGTGTGTGGTCCCTTAGTGAGAGTTAGGGAGGTAAGAGCTGGAACATCCAGGTAGGGCTGGCGAGGAGGGTGGCAGTGAGCAAGGGAAGAAAACAGATCTTCTTGCAAGGTCAGTCATCTAAATCATATTAGATGAATTTCGTAAATCAGGAAAATAATAAAAAAGGGGCCTGTATGTGGGAATACCCCTAAGACAGCAAGCATTCCCTTTTGCCATTTGTAGTATGCAAGCCACTTGAACTTGGAGACTTTTGTTTCAATTGTGGTGGCTTGGAAAGGCAGGTCAGGACCACTCCCTATTTTAGACGTGCAATAAGTGAGGCATATGCAAAGGTTTCTGTAGCAGATCTAGGCAGAGAAAGAAGGTGTCTGAATCGTGCCTTTTTTAAGGCAGACTGATAGTCCAGCCAGAGATATGAACTGCTTCCATTCAGCAAAAGCAGCCCACTGCTTTGCAAAGGAACTTTCAGTGAATGCTGCAGTGTATTTGTTCAGGGATCTGGAGATATCAATATTTGTGTGGTTTGCATTGCTTGCAGTATAGGTGTGGTATTTAATGAAAGGGTATAAGCAGTGTGGAAGGTGACAGGTACAAGAAGAAACTGTGTTCTACTGCAGTAGTCAGCCTGGGGCATTGCGCTGTATTAATTTCAAATACACTCTTAGTGAGGCTCTGTAGGGACTTAAATGGAGCTTATAATAGTAACTTATGTAAGTTTATTCCAGCATTGCAAAATTTAAAAAAAAATCACTGAAGATAAAAAATTTAATTAAATTCTTTATCTTTGATTGAAAATGTAACTTGCAAAGAAAGATTAACATACCATCATGAGTAACCATGGGATGATTTCATCACTACTAATTTGAACATGAAATGCATCAGCATATAGAATTCAGACAGCTTTGTGAATTAAAAGCCTCTGATGTCTGTATTAGAAATATCCTGCGGATATAATTTATGTATCAAAGCTTTCATTCTACTTTTGTTACAGCATATGGTGGTTAGCTGTGATGGTGCTTTATATTTTACAGTGTCAGTGACTCACTGATATTCTTAACCCTTTTGCTCTGCTGAGTTAGCAGCTGAGCTGAGAATTGCTTTTTTGCTGCTGTGTGTGCAAAGAGACAGACAACCTTTAACCTTTTTGAACTCTCTTGCTTTGCACGTTAGCATGGGGGGAAAAATAGTGATCCTTTAAAAAAGTCAAGGCTGTCATTGTGGATATTGACCATGGGATTTGTACATTTTATTAATTTGAATTATCCCAGTAATTTCTTCTTTGTCTTGTTCAACATTTGTTATGCTTAAAATCTCATGTAGGAAAATATAGCAAGCCAAGGAGCATCAGTCTTCCTGTCACCTTTAACTGTTTAGTAAAATAAACCAATAAAATCTTTTTTTAAAAAAAAAAGGTTAATAACAAGTGAATAAGATGTAAAACCAAAGGGTTTTTCCAAAACTACTCGTGGTAACTCCTTTCAGCAGTAACAGTATGGCATAGGGTGCTTGTGTTCTACAATAACTTCTTAGCAGCAAAGTATGAAGTGCTTTTGTCCACCAATGAAATACTACTGCATTTAGGTGTATTATTTATATTGTTATGAATTAATATATCTCTTATTTAAATGTTAATTTTTTAATAAAACATGGACTAGCAATTTTTATTTATTTATATAACTCTTCTGATATGTCTGCCATTTGTTTGGGGCCTTCATTACATTTGTGGGTCCATTAGTTTCATTTTGGGAAAGATTCATATTATTTTTTTTCCCCTTATGTTACTTGGAATTAAATGTCTGAGCTTGTTAGGGAGTACTGTATACAGCTGATTTAAAACAATAGTCAGCAGCTATTTGAAGGAAAAGAGCATGGAGATTATGATCCTTCTTACATAAATAAACCTGTGTGCTCCTTTATTGCAACAGAATTTTTTACCAGTGTGTGTTTTTCATGTTGTGTTTCGTCTGGCAAGATGACTTTTGGTACACAAACCTTCCAGTACCTAGAGGTGGATCTACCTACTGATACCTTCATTCTTACTGCAGAATGAAGCTTTTTACATTTGCAGTGATGAGTATTTTCCAGGTTTTTCATATGCTTTTCAGAATTTAACTTAGCTGTCAGAGTACTCCAAGGCACTAAATATGGCAGACTGTAGTTTCTAAAGTGACAGTTTAGAATGAATTTCCACATCTCAAAACTAGCACTAGGTCAGAATTATGCCCACTCCTACTGCGTTTCACTCTCCATTTCTGGTTCCATGCATATTAATGATGATTCAGTATGCCTTTTGAGCTTGGCAGTCTGATTTTTACAGCTAAGAGGTAAATATGGATAGCATGATTTCATGAATTGAAAAACATAGATTTCCTCCTAAAGCAGATGTTTTTTATCAAGCTAGTGGTAGGATATTTCAAGGCAAGATTACTGTTCCTATTTCCATTTAAAGATAATGGGCTAAAAGAAAATAACACCTTACTATATTGGTATTTTGGCTGTTAAGAGTTGACTTGTTTCTCTGACAGCTTTTCTTTCACCTAAGGTATTTTGGATATCCAAACTGCTTTTATTAAAATTGTCTGTGCTTTTGTGCTTTCAAAGGTTGAATGGTATAAGCAGATATTAACTTTGTGGTTTGTTTTTTGTGTATGTGCATTTTGGTGGCTTTTGTTGTGTCTGGGTGGTTTCTTTTTTTATGGTTGTTGTTCAGTTTTTAAAGTTTTGTTTGGTTGGTTTTTGATTTATGTTTTGTTTTTTTTTTTAAATAAAGTTAATTAGTTAATTTTGATCTTGATGCTGGTTTATTACATACGTTTCCTTTCAATTTTCCACTAGCAGCTCCAAAATACTATGAAATATGACTGACTTCAGACTCATGGATGTCAATGATAGGAGGAAGTAGAGCACTCTGCTGGTGTAGACCTTATCAGAGCAACAGAAAAGTTATTAGCTCTCCTAAATACTGCTCTTTCTGAAGGTTACTTCATGGAAGTGTGGCTCACATGGAGTACCAGATCCCAGGAGAGCTTACAGCTGAGTCTCCTGTCTCTTGAGTCATCTTGGCAAACAGCAGAGCTCGTCTTGGTGAGGTTTGGTCACCCAAGAAAAGATCCTGTCTGAAAACAGGCTCTAATGAACATCTAAGCCTCGCTAAGATTTTGAATATTCTTCTCTCAAGAATTGAGTACATGTTTTTTCTGACTGAGTCAGGGTTAAAGGCAAGCATTCGAATCCTTATTAGCTTTTTATCTGCCCCTGAAGCAGATGTTTCCACTTTCTCTTTCCAGTCTTTTCTCATGAGATCTATGGTCCAGCTGGTACGTGAAGTGTTACCCAGCATTTTTAGCAGCACCTGCAGCCATACAGTTGGATTTCCTTAGATCCAGCCCAGACAAAAAACTTGTCTGACCTCCACAGGGATTTGTATACAGTTTTTAGAGCCTTCCAGACTTGAGGTTTCATCTTTTATCCCCTCCATAACCATAAAAGCAGAGGTTATTGTAACTGGGAGATGCTCAGTTTATGAAGTGCAAACAGGTTTAGAATAACATGTGTGCAAGTGCCCAAGGTTAGGTACTCAAGGTAGTAAAATAAATTTAAGTTCACATTGTATGGAAAATAACTTTTCTATGTTGTTTGGATTTTCAAACTAAGTATGAAAACCTTTCAGTGTTCTGTTTTGTCCAGTGGTATGATATATGGCTGATTTAGGTCAGAATGATTTTCAGGCCCAATGAAATACTTCAAGCCTTGTTAATACAATAGCACAGGTGTTTTATAGAGTTTTTTGTTTCTAAATTAGTTAGTAACTTGTTTTAAAAAAATTGATTTTCTTTCTTTCTCAGTTTGCTCTTCTCGGTGTGTGTTGCCCTAAATGCCACATTGAATTTGTGGCTCTGTGAAGCTATCTATTCCACAGAATTTTAAATGTCTACAAGGTGTTTTTTCTTCCTGTTCTAATCTTAATCAAATGAGCAGCCCTTGCTACTTACCTGGATTCCTTGGGAGCTTCAGCTTCCTCCCCCTCTCTTCTTCTTTCGTTCTCAGAAAATTTCATCATTAAACAATTAGACTCCAGGCAGAACAGCAAATGACACATGGATAATGATGAGGTCTGAAGCTCCCACATATAACCTGTTGAGGCTTCACAGAGGAGTTATGTTGTGCTGAATTATCTGCATGTGTTCCTGATTGTATTCTGGCAAGGATGAATGAGAGGCTGAGCATAATGGAGATCTTTAATAGAAGAGATGATGGACACATTAATTCTGGTGAATCCCACTCTCTGACAGAAGCGTGTCTGCTGCCCTTGCTAAATCAAATTCTTTGTCAAATTAGCAGCTCAGAGAGCTGCCTGGTAGGCTGCAGAATCTGTGCTGGAAAAGGATTTCCCATTTTGGTTTGATTCTGCCAGCTAATTTAGCCATCTGTTAACTAATCTTGGAACTACTCTGTGGATATGCTTAGCACTGCCAATTCTGAAGGAGCTGGGATTTGACTCCAGAGGTAGATGGGGCTGCATGGCTCTGTGACCGTGAACACACGTGTGTATGTAGTGGTTTTGATTGTTTGTGAAATCAGTATTTCCATCATCCCCCTTTCCAGTCACTGTCCCTAAGAGCTGCTTTCGTGCTTTCTGAGTGCAGAACCGGATCTTTGCCTCGAAGCCGCATCAAAGCCGGGCTGTGGATCTTGCGCTGTGGCACTGGGAGAGGTGAACTCGGAAGATTGGCGGAATAAAATTCAGCAGCTCCGGAGGCTGGTCATGGAAATCAAAGAGGAGAGACCGTCAGATGAAGCACGACAGTTTTTCCCTTCATCCCAGTTAGACAGTCTAGGAGAGCCCCAGTTTACGAGTAAGTGCATGTAATTCCATACTCATTTTATGGAATGGTGCAATAAAAGTGGCCCAGTCTCTGTGGCAGTTCAGATAGTGTCACAAGCAGGGTACGGAATGCTTTCAACTTCTTGCCTGTCAAAGTGCAATTTAGAGGAAATAAACTGATGAAAATTCTTTAAATTTTTTCCCTGGTATGTTTTGGTTTATGCACATAACCTTCATGTGGGATTTCTGTGTTTCTGAGTTTTTCTCTCTAACCTATTTTCTTCTAATAAGAATTAAAGCATTTTTTTTCTCTTTTATATCCTATATGGATTACTGTTTAAAATATAGTCTGATAATGTTGATGAATGTATAAATCTTTAGTGATACTTAAACTGCTATCACAGGTCTGTTCTATGTGATGTAAAAGCAGTCTGGGGATTGGAATGCAAGTACGTGTATGTTGAGTTGTGTTTGGTGGTGCACTGCAGTCAGAAGACTGTATTTCAGTTGCCCAGTCACTTAATGCTATAGCCAGCATTCATCAAGGTGTTTCAGGCCCATATGCTACTGGCAGAGTTCAACTCAGAAATTTATTAAAGCTCCATTAAGAAAAAACAAACAAAACAAAACAACAACAACAACAACAAAAAAAAAAAAACCAAAAAAACCCCAGTTTTTTTTTCTTTTTGACCTATCTAAGCTCTGCAGCTGTAATTTTCCTCACACAGATGTGAATGAATAGCTACACCAATGAGAACAGTGTGAATCTAGACTTAGCAGCATAATGTTTTTGTGGAGCAGACACGGCTATAATTTTGGGGTGATTTTTTTTTTGTAGGTTTTAAAATTTTTTTTAACCAAAATCTTACTCCAGTTCATATACTAACTACAATCCTTCCCATCTGACCAATTTCTTCAATACTGACCAATAATTAATAATGCTTACTAGAGAATACAAAATGTCAAAAAGAGAGTTTAACTTCTACAAGTTCATTGAAACTGTAGTTGTGATCCACTTAGTTTGTGCATCAGGTAAACACCCAAGTGTTACTCACCTATCCCTCCTTGCTTCCTGCTTTTCTCTTGTTGCATCTCTGTGATTCACTCCTTTACTTTAGCATGAGAAAATATTGCCCTCTGCAATAGAACATAATTCCACAATGGATTCAACTGTTCCTGTTCCAGTTTTGTAAGAAGAGGAATTAATGTGTTTATTCTCCAACAAAAAGAAGTTGGGCTCATTGCTGTACAATTTGTGGATCAATAATGTGTTTATATTTTACTCTATTAACCTGATCTACCTACTTTCACTAAACATGGAGTTTGATTTAATGTGATGACGTACCTACTTAAAAATTACTTATGAGACTTAATATTTTCCCAACTCATATATAGTCAGTCACTGTGACTGGGAATCTTACAAGTAACACAGCCATGAAAACCTGGTTTTTTTACCCTAGTTTCCTTTCCCAGCAGCAGAAAGTTTCTATTAAGAAGGAAGTCTTTTTCAAAAGTAGCCTTTTTTCAGGCAAGTATTTCATCCAAGTTTGCTTTGACCATGGGTTTCTAACATAGAATGTTACTTCAGTGGCAATGGCAGTAGTTATAGGCACGTCAAGGTTTTACTGTGTATTAATTTGATTTCCGTGTCTTGCTTTTTGTCTCTAATTTTTTTTTTCTTGACCTTTTAAGGTATTCAGAGAATTGCAAATGAGCCAAAGCTGGAGTTCAGTCTTGGTAAGATACAGTTTTGAATTTTTGAAATTATAATCGCCTGTGTGTGAAGAGTTTTTACATATATAGTGCTATACAGTGTAGCATGTGACCTTTTTAAAAAACTGAAGGTCTAGATGGGAGAAGTGCCTGTGTGTGCCTTTTGAAACTCTGATTTTAGGTTCTTAATTGGTTGGAATGGCTAAAGGTTTATTGAATTCTTGAGTGATATGCTGCTCTACCAGGGTGAAAATCTGCCCAACAGCTCTGTGAATGTAGTTTTTGAAATACTACTTATTTGGAAAAAGACATTTAATTTGAAGTTTTTGAAACAATATTCAGGTAAAAGGACTGTTGCTTTAGAACAAACTTTAATCTAAATGTGATGTTATTTGGTAGTGTGGAGGGAGTGTAAATGTTTACCTGACTTTGCCATTTTATGCTTAGTAATACTTAGTGTACTTAATAATTGGTATATGAGAATTATATATTGTTATAGTATGTAGCAGAATTGTTTTGGGAGGGATTCTATCAGCTCAAGCTTCCCCTTCCATTTAGAAGTACAGAATAATTCAGATTGCTCAGTAAGTCAAGCAATCTAATTGAATAATGGTATATTTGTAACACAAGACCAAGGAGCACAACGTGTCAGCTCAAACTGTGCAAAGCAAGCTTGGCTACTTTTCACTATTCTTTCAGTGCAAAAGCTTTGAATCCTTTGAAATAGTAAGTGAAATAATTATTTGCTGTAGAAGCACTGAACACAGTAATTCTTTGTGGGAAATAAGAACGTTGATTAGCGGCTGCACTCTCTTTGGGGTCTTTGCCAACTGAAATGGTCCTGTGATTACTCCCTGCTCCTGTGCATGGGAAAAGAACACAGTCACAAATAGTGACTTCTCAAATATTTGATTCTATGTGCTGTGTAAGAGGGAGAGGGAAATACAGATAACTGTGAGCAGAATATTATGTAAATATCAATCAGACTGCTCTGTTTGGAGAATTTAAGTAGTCTACAAACAAATGTCCTTCAGAAATTCCAAACACAGCAAACAGGATGGCACGAGTGATGTGGCTTCTGTGCTTCTGTTTTTGCTCCTTGCATTCTGGGGGCCTTGTCCTTGGGGCTGGGTTACACTTGGCTTGTGTGTTGCTGCAGCTACACTGATTGAAAAGCTGACACCTTAAAACTCATTAAATAGTGCACAAATCACAGAAAACTTGAGCAAGTACTTAAAAGAATTAAACAAGTCACCTAGGAATTTTTAATTTTATTCTTTTCACCAAATTGATACAAAAGCAGTCTACCTGTAAATGCTGAAGTTTTTATTATCCACTATCTTATTTTCCCCCAAGTGATATTGTGATGCCATCCCTTTGGAAAAGGCCTTGAAGCAGATTTAACTCTGCCTACTGAAAATAAATAGTATATTGATGCTGCTCAAAGAGCATGACTAAATGATTTTTCCAATTCTGAAACATAATCTGGAGCTTTTTCAGCAGCAGCTGTTCCTGGAAGAATGATAAGCAGAAACACTGGCTTTATCCTTACCACAAACTTGAAGCCAGGCTTGATCCTAGTAGAATTTGCCCATTTGGTTATCCTTCTGCTTCATCAAGTTATGAGTTGGTGAAAAAATGATGCTTTGTGGTGTTAGCCAAATAAAATTGTAAAAAAGTCATCATCGCACTTTTGAGTAAATCTAAAGAGTGATCATCTCCCTGTGACTCAAACTCAGTGTCACAAATTGCTCAGGGATATTTCTCCCTCTAAAAAAGTTGTGTTTGGCATGTTAGAAACAATAGCAGCAGTAATATAAAAATAAAGGCTGGGTTTGTGAGTTTTAAATTTTATTTGCTCATTTTGCTCTTTTTGTTGTAACAGTTTCCTGAATTTTACTTGAGTTTGTTCTGGTCCCACACAAATTCCATCTTCCACCAAACCAGCTAGTCAGGTTTGTTTTTTTCCCCTTCTTAGTTTTACTGATGTATCTTAGATACTGTTACATCACAATAACACATAGTAAAGAAAAAGACAATTTAAATTGATCAGAAAAGATTCAGGATGTAGAAAAGCTACCACATGACTGGAAAGAATGCTGTTGTTTTCCTCTGGGAGATACTGGTTTGACTTCTGGCTGCTCTGAGACTTTTGCACTGCAGCATAAGATGCCTTAAATGCAGTTTATTCTTAGTAACTTTTTAAATTTCAGTAAATTTTTAAATTTGTACCTGTAGGCACTGTAATTCTAGAAATCTATCCTTCAGCCCCTTTTAGGGCAGGGATTGTCTTCATTTGCACTGCAGCTAGAGAAGCAGGATGCTGTCACAGTCCTTCAATATTAGTCTGTACTAATTGTAGGGCTTACTATGCAAGGACTCAAAAATTCCAAACATGAAACTTGGGAAGATATGTGAACAGTTAGTGTTCTCTGTGCTTTTTGCATATTAAGAGAAACTGAAAATTCTGTTTATAATAATATGTACTTTACAGTTAAATAGAGTTCTTAATGAAATTATCTGTATAGAGAGTTGTACATATATATGTAGCTATTCTATGTAGTCCATAAATATGATTTTTTTTTTGTTGCTGAAAACCCATTACATCTTGTGTAGCATTACTCATTTTGGTTATCTACTTTGTTTCTGTGTCAGTAAGCAGCAATTCCTAATAGAAGTCATCACAGAAATATTTCCAGCTTGTCAGCATCCATTGATACTTAATGATTTTCATTAACCAGCTTTGACTTGTGTAAATTCAATTTCTGTGTAGGTGTTAGAGATGAAAATTCCACATTACAAGGTGCTGTGTAGCAGTTAGTCCCCGTGGTGGGCTTGTTAAATGCAGGGATGTTTGTATGCTCTGAAGTGGGTCAGAGCAGAGGATGAGCCAGCATGAGGGAGCAAATCATTACTGTCTGAGTATATTCCAGTGTGATGGATTTACAGGAATGTGCTGATGCAAGTGGTAAGAAACATGAGGATGTTCTGAGTATCAATATTAAACCCAGGTGCAAACTGAGTTTCAGGCAGTTTTCTTCCATTCTGCTCCATGAAATTGGAGTATTTTCTGGTTCCAGAAGCTTTTGTGAAAACAACATGGTATTTGAACTACTGGGAGAAAGTGGTTGACGACCTTGTAAATATAAGTATGTATAAATAAGGGCCGTGACTAAGGGAAACTTTTAATTCTAATAGCCTAAAGATTCTCACAGCGACTTTCGCATGTTTTGATATAAACACTTATCTAGAGATAAATTTTGAATAGCTGTGGCTAATCTGTTTAGAGAGGAGTTTGTACATGCCTGAATTTTAAAAGCTGTTTAACAGTTGAAAGGGTTTTCTGGAGTTTAGCCATTCGGAGAGACAGGGGTTTATCATCTTAGCTCTTGAGTGATGCAGCAGATAATAGGATTAAATTCTGTCAGAAATGTACAAATGCTGAAATCTTGTCAGTTATAAAACTGCTGCATTTATAAGCCCATGGAAAAAAAAAGAAGGATAAGACTAGGCAGGACATTTCTTTTTCAAACCTTAAATAAATAAAATTGGTAGAATTCTTAGTAAAATCAGGTATTTTTCTTGATATTGAAAATGCTGCTTTTGTGTCTATGGCATGTTTTTCTTATAGACTTTGCAATTGCTGTCTCATGCTTGCAAAATTCCTTTTTTTTCCAAAATTTCAGAGGCAAGGCTGTGTCTGTGCTGAAAATAGTTATGTTTTCTGTGAGGAGGGGTTCCAGTTCAGTATCCAGTATCTCCAGTGAGGCAGAGTGCTAGAAACAGATTAATGACAAGAGCTCAGTCTTAGCATGGGTTCATCTACCTCATTCCATGCTGCTTTGCCTGAACTATTTCTAGTTTCTGATGTAAAACATTCATAGCTATCAGTAGTATAATGGCAATTTGTAAGGCTGATTGAAAACTATATATGGAAAAGGGCTCCAAAATTGCTAAAGAATTTATAGATATAGGTAGAGATTTAATGCAGCTCTCTCAGAATTGAGATTTCGTAAATTTTTTTTCACTTAGGTATTAAACACCAAAAAAGAACTAGTGGATACCTTTTTTATTTGTTCTTTAGTATTTTCACAAGCATCGTGCTTGACTTCTGAATTATTAGGTGTTCTGGGGAATGTGACATTAATTTTTCAGTTATTCTGATGAAATGGAAAACTTGTATTTTTAAATACAAGGGTATTTTTAAACTAGTTCATAGGAAAGTAGGATTAAAGATCATTGCATGAGAGAGAAGTTATTTTTGGCACATGCTGCTGCTGTTTTTTCATCATTACTTTTCTCTTCCTGCTTTTGCCCAAAAATATATCTCCTACTGTGCATACTTTCTCCTATTTGCCTTGCCAGTCTATTGCTGTTTCCAGTTCAATATTTGAACCTGGTTTTCCCAAATGAGGCTCTTCAGAAATTCCCTGGGATGGCTCCCATGTGGGTGTGGTGGATCTCAGCAGGAGATTTGGCTTGCTGTTTGCACATACACAAATGTGTGTGCATCATTTATTAGATCCTTATTGAGAATATTGTATTGGTCCTTATTGAGATGTTTGTACTCGGAGAGACAGATAAGGATGAGGCGTTCCTTTGTTAGAGAGATCTGTAAGACTTGCTTACCCACAACTGTGATTTGGGTGGCAGTCCTGGCCCTGCTGCCTTCTTCCAGCCTTTCTCTGCGTCTCAGGAAGCTGACATTTTAACTCCTCAGAATGCAAGAGATTTTTTATTTCCTAACTCCTTAACTGTGCTGTTGTCAGGGAAGCTTAAAAGGTATGCAGTGTTTGCATGTTTTCAGCAATAGACCTTGGTCTTCTCTGCAGCTTCATAAATCTTTTAAAACTACACTGCTTCTCCTAGAAACAGTGCTTTTTTCATCAAAATGCAAAGTGTGGTAGCATTAAAGTTTTAAATTTTATATCTACTTTAGAAAGAACGTGTGTGTACCGCTAAGTTTGCTGAAGAGCCATTTTTAGTGTCCCTGGTTGTGTGCTTCAGTGCCTGACATCTTCGTTTGCTCTGCTGCTGCAGAGCCTTGCAGTCCTGGGGTTTTTTTTCTAGGCATGAATGAAAAATAAATTTTATTTGGAATTACTGGACAGGGATAGTTGGGATTTTTTTTACTGTGAGGGTGGTCAGCCACTGGCACAGTGCTTGGAGGAGGTTCTGAAGTCTTTGTCCTTGGATGTTGTAACACCCCAGTGGATGCAGCCTGCTGTGGTTGACCCTGCTTGGACAGGGGGGTTGGACTTGTTAAACTTGAGGCTGATTCCAAAATCTCTGTGCCTGGAATTTGTCATGTAACTTTTCAGAAAGTTTGGAGGCTTCTTACAGCTGGTAGTGACTGGTTTGACGTGAGCTCCTCCAACATTCTGTACTGTGTATGGACAGTAAGGTATCTGTTGATCCTTACTGTTGTTGGTACCTAGCTTGTGATCTAAAAAATCTCCAAGTTCTCTAAATAATCACTCACAGTTATGTTGAAATTAGACTATTTAAAATGGTTGCTCTCTATGTGGACTCAAGCTGTTCTAGGGAGTTTCACCCTTGCATCATAATTAAACTGTTGTGTGGGGCACACTGAAGACACCATGAAGGATTTAAGAGCAGCCTGAATAGCCTTTCTTTTTGGGCAAAAAGAGTCAGGACTGGATAGAGCCAGCAATTGTTAAAATAGTTTTGTGGATGCTCTTGGCCTGGATAATATGTTACTGCTGCTCATTTTTATGAATTTTTGTATATGTGCAAAATCTTTTTTTTGTGTGTGTGTATTCTTTCAAGGAACAGTTATTCGTGGAATGTTTGCAAAATGAAAGCTTGAAGTAAAAAATGTATAGTAAACTTGTATTTGCAGAAGTGGTGTTGGCCAGGAATAAAATTGAAATGGAGTTTAAACTCTTAGCCTTTTCTCTGCAAAGAAAAGAATTTGGGTCAAAGACAAAATAAACTGATGATGACTATTAAGTGATTAGTGCCCTTTTTCCAATGGGGCGGACCTCAGTTCTGGAGTGATCATGGACAGCAACCTGAGTTCAGTGGCACTGGAATGTAAAAATACATATGTAAAATACCAAATTACGATTGTCTTTTGTGCCCTCTGTGCCTGCTGACATGAAAATCTCCCTTATTTTGCAGTCAAGGTGAGGCAGCTTTGAGTGGATACAAGCAGACTCTCAACTCTCCCTCTCTCTGGTGTATTTGTGTGCAGCTTTTTGTGGTTGGCAGCTGTTCTGTTAGAGAACTTTTCAACTTTTTTTACTGCCACTCTGTGCAGTTGGTGTTCTCTAACCTTTAGCCCAGACTGTAGAGCACTTAATGAGAAATTGCCTAGGGGATTCCTTCTGTCTCTTTCCTTGTGTATCTTTCTCTGTGAAGGTAAAGTCACCTCATAATTCCAAAAGAGTAGAGATTATTTGCAAGACAGAAAGCAAGCAAATTATTTAGAGGTTATAGTAGTCACAGAGTTGGTGCTTCTTGTGCAGAATGGTAATGACTAAACAGAAATGGAGCAACTTTCTGTTGTTAGGCCAATAATATATTAACTGAAAGCATTTCTAATAACTCAAAGCATGATAGCTCTTGACTTTTTTGACTCTTTGCTGCATTAGCTGAACCTTTGTGTTTCAGTGGCAGTTGTTAAATACATCTCTGAATGTGGCTGTAGAAATAATTGTGGTAATACTTTCATGTTGTAAAACATTTCCCAGTGGACTTGTTTTTAATCCTCATATGTGGAAACAGAAGTTACATAAATAGAAAAACATTAAATTAATAGAAGACTAAAGTCGTCCTCTCCTTTTGAACACATTAGTTATAAATGTACTTATTTTTGGAAATTTTGAAGTGCATGGTCTGTGGTGAGATTTGAGTTGAGAATCAGGTTCTTCTGCACGCCCTGAGAAAGCTGAAATTCTCCCAAATGCAGCAGCACAAAATCCCACGCAACAGGCGATGCAGCATGACTGGCAGACTGACCTGAGGTGCTTTGCTGAAAACAAACAAAATGCTTAAGAATGCTTTTCTTCATTGTTTCACCCTTACCTGCTGTGGCAAATAAATTTTCTAGTCCAGTTATGGACACTTTAATTATTATTAGCCATATTTTTAGAGCGGTTTTTGCCCATTATGTGAAATATAAAACTGCTATGTTATAAAGAAGCATTTTAAAAATTTACTTCAGTCTTGTTCTAATGTTCAAAACAAGCTAAAACTTCAATCTGGAATTCTCTTGCTTTTAAGATTGATTTCTGAGAGACTGAATGTGTGTTGAATTTCATTGTGATGCATTAAGAATTTGGTCTTAGCATTTCTTAAAGATGAGAGTTCTTCATACCTGAGAAGCTGAGGATTGTTTGTAGGATTGTGAATTATCTGCTTTAAAAACTGAAGTTGACTAGCACTGTTTGCAGCTTTGAGATGAAGAGCTGCAATACCTAGGTAATTCAAGATTCAGATCTCTAATCTACCAAGGGGTATGTCTGAAGAGACAAATAAAAGTTTTTGGGGTTTTTATTGGTTGTTGTTGTCGGTTTTGGGTGATTGTTGTTTTTATCATTTTTTTGTGTCCTCTTAGTCCTAAACTATTATTTCTTTGTACAAATGAGTGAAAATAATTTAACGTTTTATCTCTGAAGAAGTTGGCTATGTCTTTACATGTGTCAACATACCAAAATCAAGGCAGTTTCAAACATATTATTGTTGCATGTAAATAGCCATTGTTCACCCTTGAAGAAACTTCTGCTGGACATTAGAGTGTATTTATAGTATAAGGATTAAATTTTCTGTTTTGGGTCTTACTCCTTTGTAAAAATCATTAATGTCTCCCCTTTAAAATCTTCAAAATACAAACGGCAGAGTTGAAAATTTAGAGTAATAATTATGAGCCAGTGTCTTGGGGGGAAATGATCTTGGTTTTGATATTGAAGAAACTACACATAGAAATGTATTCGCATTTAAAAATGTTACTTTGAAATAACATCTAGGCAATGACAACAGATGCAGTCACTATGGTGTTTTTCACCCTGTATTTTTAGAAGGGAGTTTGTCTGTACCACCAGAGTTTTCATGGCTGAGGTACATTTTTTGGAGAAGTTCAGGAGTAAAGGTTATTCCTTCAAAATACACAAGTAAACAAATGCAGGATGTTCATGGGAGATGAATTCCTTGAATCTTGTCCTCTGACGTGATCCTTGACCTCTGAGGTCTTATTATTTCTGGGCTCTGTCATTTGTGGGAAAAAACACCATATTACATTTTCTAAAATTCCTTGCGAAGTTCTACTTTGTTATCTTGCAGTATTAAAGCAATCTAAATTATTGGTCAGAATGACTTCTTCAAAATCCTCTGAGTTAATCATTGTCTTTTATTTGGACTTCTAATTTAGGTATTAATCCAGCATTGCCATCTTTTCAAGCAAGTCTTCCCTATGTTAGAACATCTCCTTTTAACTACAGCTTGAATGCAGATTATTTAACATTTATCAAGCATTTTCCTACCAGCAAGTTTAATCATTACTGGACTAAAAGTGATTGTTCCGGATTGCAGAAGTCTATTTTCTCCTTTGATTGAAAGCGTGTCTTACTCTTCTTTGCCTTGTCTTTGAAGTACATTTCAGTCTGCTTTCCTTTGAGATGTGTGGGTTTTGTTTTGCTGAAAGGTCACCTCTGGCGTATTGGAGAGATTAGTCAGTGTTTGCATTGTGTTTTCTGTAGAGGACCATCTTTTTAGGCTGTCTCACTGGTCATTTTGAACATCAGACGCCATGCAATGAGAACCAGCTGTGAATCAGCCTGACATTTAGCAATCCAGCAGAGTGGGGTGTTAAAATGAAAAAAAAAAAATTACAAATATACAGGTAAATAATACGCTACCTATTTTTTTAAAGGCCACGTTTTACCTATTTTGAGCACTACACATGGAGAATACTACAGGGCTCAAACATTCCTGCTGTCTTCCCTCAGGGTGTGTTAAGGAGGTGGTTTTGGTGGAGGTTTTTAATTATTTTATTTTTGGGGGTTTTGTTTGAATCTTATGAAGTTGAAACGACATCACTTTCTTGTCCCCTTACCTGGCACAGTGAAAGGAAGGAACACAGCTCTTCTCACGCAGATGAATTCCAAGGCTGTTCAGTAAGACAGTAGGCCTGTAGTTTGCTTTTATTATTGTGTGTCTTTTCTTTTGTGAGTTACTGTTGTTAAAATAGCTCCCTACTGCTTCTTGTCCTGGCATCTTCATTTGATTACCTTTAATATGTAGCATTTTTACTTAAAGAAGGAATTAATAGTTTTATTCACCAGCAGAGTCTCATGGGTATCAGGGCTGTGGCCACACATCGATTTGCTGACAATTAATTACAGAGCTGTCTCCAGAGGATTTTACACAGAGTGCTTAATGCAGCACCTAAACCTGCAGCATGTCTTAGGTGTACTTATGTTTTGTGAGGGGAGCTGCTTTCCTCATCAAGCACGAAAGTATCTTGTGAAGATGCATGTGGTGACATGGGTTTGGAGTCAGGCTAAGCAACAGCTGCCTTTTCTTTACATGCTAGAAAAGAGTTCTGTCTCTGCAGTCAGTACTGCGGGCTGAGGATCAAACCCATGTAATACTACACCTGACAACTGGTATGGCAGTGAAAAAATGCTCCTGTCAAAGGAAACAGTGTGTGTGGTTGTAATAAAAACAGATGTGGCAGACTGGAAACTTTGAGACTTGGCACTTTTGTTTCTTTTCATTTTCTTGTGGTATTGCTGATGTATTTTTTTACATTTATTTTATTTCCAAAGAGATGTAAAATGTTAGGAAACAGAAGAATATATATTTTAAATAAAATCTGAAATAAATTGTTATAGGTTCTTATTGATTTTTGTTGAGATGCCAGCTGCACTCATCATCTTATTTCAGATGAAGTGATTACCAGTATAAGCTTATGGTATAAAGAAGGTAATAGTTCACAGAAAAATGGAATTCTGCTTACCATTTGCAGATCTGATTCTTCATTTGGCACTTTAACTTGTAACCACTCTATTTTTTGGATAGCTAGAAATCTGTGAGAGAAATTACAGCAAGATTACTTTGTCATTAGATACTTGATATGACAATATTAGGAGGAGCTGAAGGAGAAAATGGTATTTAGCTCTGTTTCCATGAAAATTCAAACCCTTTGGTGGTGTTCTGAAATACCAACAACCCCAGAATAAATTGCAGCCTTGGAATTGCAGTATCAAAATTTATTTTGATATGGATGTATTTTGGAGCTGTAATGTATAGCAAGTTTTTGTAAGGCTTCAAGCCCCTGCCCCCTTCTTTCTTAATTTCTCTCACTAGAAAACTGAAGATAAGAGCCCAAATATCATTAGGAGGTGGTGCCTTGAGTAGAATAGTTTTGAACAGAAGGAAAGAGGGTAATTGATAATCTAAAGCAAACAGCAAGAGATCTGCCTTGCTGTCACAAGTCTGCTGTATCTCTGAGAAAGTTTGCTGTGCTATTAGAGTCACAGTGTGCTCAGTAAGGAAATCTTTTTGGGAAAAAATATATTTTTGCAATTACTGGAAAGCGATAAACAGACACATGTATTCTCAGACACATTTTCAAAAATAACAGAAGTTTAAAAATCTTGATCAAAACCAGTTTGTTTCATTACTTGAGGAGCTTTTCTAAGCCAAGCTCTAAGTTCTCTTCATGTTGCTGTTGTTAGAGCACGAAGATGACGGAATTCAGTTTCCCACAACTGTAAATAAAGCTGGGGCAATGTTGTGGATGTGCTGGAGCCGATTGACGTTAGCAGCAGATCAATGCACAACAAATGTGAATAGCACGGGAGGGGTGCTTAACACATGTAAGCACGCCTTCCATCCTGCAGTGCAGAGATGATGCTGTGAGCTGTGTTGATCCAGTCAGCCTGTTTCCTGAGCCTCTTGCATCTATCATGCTTAAACCCCTAAGTGTATGGGGCTGTCCAGGCTGAATAGCAAAGCTAAAGAGGAAATAGGCCTGTTCTAGCGTGTCAGAAGAACTGAAACCCCTTTGCTGGCAATGGGGGATGCAAAGTTGCAAATTAACCCTTTGCATTGCTGAGGAAGCTTCTCAGTCCAAGCACCAGTCTGGCAGTGAGACTCCACCACCTGGGCTGGGATCACACCTCCGTTGCAGCTACAGCCCCGCACTCACACAGGCCTTAGTCTGAAAGAGATCACCTCTGGTTTGCACGGTGGTAACTCTAACCACATTAATCACTTCATCTGCAAATGAGATGATGAGTGCAGCTGGCATCTCAACTCATGGGCATGATCACTTACCAGCGTACAGCATTCCTCCCCAGCAGCATTCATGCGTATCTTACTTCAATGACTCATAAATAATCGTGTTCTTTTAGCTGCAAATTAAGTGGCTAATGACTGAGATTTTTCTGGGCAGCACACTGATAAATTATTTATGGTTAGTACTGTTAATGCTGTTTTGTGTTTGTGGGGTTTATTCCCCCAAAACCTGTACTTGTAGAGATGTCTTAGAGATTATTTTTTATTATTAATTTGGTAAGACTTCTCTGTCATCTTTCTCCTTGAATTACTGGTAGAAATTTTCTTCCTGCTGTTTATTACAGACATCCCTGAAGGATACTAATTGTTTTATGTATGTACATTTCCTTGAAAATATAAGTAGGTTACTTTGGCAACCAGCTGTATGTTCTAGAGAACAGATATATTATTTTTATAGAAGCCTCTCACCCCCAGAGACAGGAACAGTGATCTTGAATGTCTCCATAGGTAAAAATCAATGACTCTTTACTTATTTGTGTATATGCTCCAATGTAGTTTTCTGTTGCACCGAGTTTCTTTTCATTATAGAGTTCACCTGAGTCTGAGCATCTGTTTTGGTCACTACAATAAAAAGTGTCCCTCCTAATGCATACCTGTTGCATGGCTGTGTAACTGTGCTCTCATTTTGTGATAATATGGACATTATAATTTTTGTGGCCACATCCATTTAGTCTTGCATGGTGAATTATTCTGGGAGTCCACATTGCAAATTGCCAAGTCTGGCATTCCCTTCTTTAACAGGTCCTTTTGCCTGCTAAGGAATAGCTGTACCTTGCTGATTAGTTTATCAAGACAGGCTGTACATTATTGTCTATAAACTAAGTTGCTCTGGGATAATGATGCTTCTGCATTGTCAGCAAATGAGTAAAAATTACCTTCACATATATATGTGCATGTGAGACACAGGCTTTTCCCATGGCCCTTGCCATCAGATGCTACTAATTTTCTGTTGTTTGGACAGCGTACAAAATAGCATACCCTGGGGAAAACAGGGCTGTGTTGTGAATTCCTGTTCCAGCCAGCCCCCTGGAATCTGTTTTGGTTTGGAATATGGGAAGAAATGAGGCTGTGGGGAAACGGTGTTTGGTTAAGGAAAGAGCTACCTTGCGCAGTGTGATATAGGCTGATACATACATTGTGTGAATCCAGAATATGAGAAGACATTCACCAATGTGCTGTATTTTTCCTCACTAGCAAAAATAAACTATTCAGTTTCAATGCCATTTCCCAATTTTTCATATCCTTCTTGGCTCATTTCCCAAACAACTCTGAGCTGGGAACGTCTTTCATTCCCACTGCCCGTGTTGTTTGTTCTGGCTACTGGATCTTTTCCATTTCTGGGAGATGCTGCATCTCTCTGTTAGACTAATTCTTTTTTGCTCCAGTGGGCTTTGTGCTTGGAGCAGAGAGTGCGAAATGCCTGGTCAGAAGTGTTACAGTTTCAGGGAAGGTAGATGATGAATTTCCAGGCTATTTCTATTTTGGGTTTTGTTTGTTTCCTTTCTTCTTACTGCTGTATACTAATAGGGTTTTTTCAGTTTTTCTCTCTCTACTCTCTTCCAATGTAGAAATAACATTTTTAGAAAATCCTCCACAGTCCTATGAGGAAACAGTAACCAGTCTTTCACTTCTTTATGTAGGCACGCACAGAAGGGCAGAGAGCACAGCCATCGTGTCAGTGCAGCACAGAGAGCAGTGAGATATCAGTAGGAGATTTGTTTCTTCCTGCTATCTTAACTTTTTTCTTTGTTGATATTAAAGCATAAGTTATTCTTAATGCAGTTCTTCCTTAAACATTCACTGTACGCTGATAGGCTCAGCAGAGGTTTGCTCACCAGGGGAATGGATGACTCAGGCTTTTACACTCTGAGTCAACAGTCACAATGAGTAGATTCACGTACTTTCGGCATGTAAGCACAAGCTGGTGCTTCATTTCACTGTGTTTTGTCGGTGAATTTTTCCAGAGTTAATTCAGACGTTCTGAAGCATTGAGAAATAACGTAGCCTGTGGTCTGCTTGGGGGTAGGTTATGGTGGAAAGTGAGTTGATGTTGTTACCTGCTCTCGCGCTGCTACGTTTGCAGTTAAGGAAACAGCCTCAGAATGCCTTTCATGCTTGTGTTTTCATCAGTTTCTCTTTGAGGGGCATGCTAATAATTCCTAACTAACTTGTTTAAATATATAACATCTTTTCCTAACTGTGTAATGCTTCACTTTGTCCACTTTGTTTCTTTGAAGACCTAAGGTGCTGATAGTAAAATTGTTTAAAGGGCAATAATGCAGCATGGGGCTGTGGGGCTTGCCAGGCTGCGAACAGGATATAACAAGCTTCTATTCTTTGGCATCAGCTTAAAAGTAGTCCTTTTGTTTTGTTAAACTTTTAATTTGGGCTGTTTTGAAGGGAAGTGATGTACTGTGGCTCAAACTGGCAACTTCTGTGTTCTTTACTGGGATAACTTTATGGAATATCCTCTCTGACTGAAGGGAGAGTGGTGAACAACAGTAGTCCAGTGTCACAGTAGAGATAAATAACACTGTCATCAAAGTAGATGCAGGTTTCATTTAATTTCATTTATCCTCTGCACCAGTGTTTCCCAAAGAGTTCTGATGCTTTATGCTGATCCTCCCTACTGGAGATACGCAGATGAGTTATTTTTCTGTCAGCTCTATCCAGTGAAATTAAAGATCATGCTGCTAGGCCACCTTTTTACAGGAAAAATAATCTAATGACTGGATTGCAGTACTGTCACAGAAATAAATTGCCTCCTATGTTCAGATAGCAGCAAGGTGGTGACCACTTAGTGCAAATCTTCTTCCTATTGTTAATGGTTTCTCAGTAGCATAAAAGCCTGCTCTCTTGGCAGCTAAAAGATTTAGTCACATCTGGATAATGTATTTGAGACAAGACACAACTAGATCAAACTATTAGTTGTGAGAGTTTTGCCTGGATTCATCATGCACTAGTACTTTTTCCAAGAGTTCAGCTGCAGAGCTCCTACCAGAGACACTGATAAGATTTTTTGGGGGTCTGATTTTGTTTTTCCTAAGTGTTTGTGTGTCTTTGTTTTTCTCACTTTTGTTGCATTCTAGTGAATTGTGAGCTGGCTAGCCTTCCTGTGTGGTAGGTGTGAAAAATTTACTGTCCCTCTGTTCCAGCCTCTGGTAGTGAACATGAGCTCTCTTGCCATTCCTCTGAAACTGTGCTACATGCTAAAAGATGATTTTAGAGTGCAATATTTAAGGGTTGTATGGTGGCATGAGATCAGGTTCTGTGGGGGGAACTGGCTATATTTGGAAATCTCGGTGATCTGCTACTACTCATGTGATCAGCTTTAGAGAGGAGAGAGTCAAATAATGTCAAAAGGTGTCTGCTGAACCTTTTGTGCTTTGACAACTGCTTTGCACGAAGTCTACTGTAATTTTTAAGATAATGTCAAGTAGTGCTAGTATTCAGTCATTTTAATAAGGCAGTGAGTCTTAGCAGCAAAGACTTGCTGGCAACTCGCTGTTTGAGCCTGGTACTGTTACATCAGCTCTTTTGTAAAGACTTCATCATGCACAAACTTTTATGATTTTCCCACTTGTTCCACCAAATTATAATAGGGGTCAATTTGAAACTATATACCAGGAGATTTCATTGGCAATTTGGGCAAAACAAAAACTTTAATCCCTGAAGGTTAGATTTAATTGTCTCCCTGCCTCTTTTAACTGTGATAAAAGAGTGGTAAAAAAGCTTCAGCTAGTCTTCCTTTTATTTACTCCAGCAGCAGGTTCAAGCCCAAAGGAAAACAAAAAGGTACAAAACAAGCTGAGTTGGCCTTTTGTATGTATCAGAGCTTTTCTAGCATTGGTTTCTGATCAGACCAAGCTTGCTTGCTGTGAGGATAATCTGACTCACCTTTTGAAAAGTTTAAGGTCAGCTGCACTTGAGGAAGCCCCTGGTAGGCAGTGTAGGCTCATAGAAAATACCATCAGCTCTTTCTTGACAATTACCCTCTTCTGGAGCCATAGTCTTGTCTTTGCTTGCCTCAGGCTTCTGAGAGCCCAGGGTAGTTTGCCCTGCAGAAAGCTCTGGGTAGATCCCACAGTAGTGTTCACTGCTGTATATTCCTGTATATATGTATATATATATATTCCAATGCATAGCTCATTAATCTGTGTCCCTTCTGTGGAGTAGCTGATGATGCGTTTATTTATTCCTTCCTTCCTTCTTTTTCTTCAGCGCTTTCACCCTTTCATTTTGAAGGCTTAAGGTGTTAGTGTAAAGAATGATCTCACGGTAAGGGACTCTGAGTCCAGGATAAAAGTGGATTATTAAAACAGAACAGAATTTCTCTCTGAGGTAGAATGAGTTTTAAGAATGATGCTATACAGGCAGAATGCAATTCTCATTTATATACCAGTCACTGACAAAAGAATTGATTATGTTGCTGCCTGCTTTTAGGTATGTAGGTTTATACCTGACAACTAGGTCTAAGTTCACAAGTAGTAACAAACGATATAAACCAGCTTAACCACTGATAGCAATTAGCTGTTTTAGAATGTGTTTGAAAAGGTTGTGTAACTGGGCAAATTGTCAGACAAGAGTAGATCCAATAAGGCTGCTAAAAGAGATTTTGTGGGCAAATTAAATGAGTACTTCTGTAAAATTGCTTACTATTGCAGCGTACGCGCATGCACACTTGTGGGCTGGGGCTGATGAGCCTCTGGCAGGGAGCTTTGCAGAAGCTGCAAATGTTTTTAGTGGAAACGAGATCTCAGCTCAGTTCTGGCATGTGACTTCCTATTTCTGTAGGTTACTTCCAAGGGACTTCCTCTGTTAAATTGACTTGTCTCTGGAGATTCAATCTGGAGCTGGAGCGTGGTCTGCTTTGTCCTGTGCCTGTGACAGCATTTTCCTGGAGTTTGCTTTTGAGCGTTTTATTTTTATTTTGCACTGTCTCCAGCATGCAAGGATCTAGTGGCTGCTACCCGTGATCGGAAGCTGAGCACGTTTATCCAGGTCTCAGTGGTGCATCCAGCAGAGCACATTTCGACGCGGTATTCGAGCACTGAAATCGTGGAGGTGAGAGTCTTTCTTGTTCAATTAACGTGTCGACTGTTGGATTGCTCATTTCTTCCTTAGAAAGTGAGTTAGGAATAAGACAAGTTGGTGCATAGTCTTAGGTAAGACAAGCACACCCTGGCAGTTAGTAAAGCATTCTGAAGTGTGCTGTAGTTCTTGGCATTTAACCAGGATAAACAGAAATTAACTTGGCTTCTCATGAAAGCTCTGTTGTTCCAAGCAGAGGCATGGAGAATATTCCAATTCTCCAGACACAGGTTTAGAGTGAAACAGGGAATAGTTGCTCTCATGAAAGGACAAGGCAATGCAAAATAAAACTTAATTAAGAGTGTAGTGAGTTTGGAAAGTATTTTTAAATGCAGAAAAGCATAGATGTATTATGTGGTCTGTTACCCTATTTGGTTTTTGTTCTATTTTTTCCATTAAAGAGCTGATGCTTTTGCAATTTGAAAAATATTACCCTAGATCTATAATTTGGGAAAGAAACGTGTGTATGTAATGTCTGTGACTTTACATGAAAGAATTAGTAGTTTGCATCATACATTACAACAAAAGTTGTCTGAGGCTGCTTTGCTAGTCCTCGCTTTGTCCTGTAAGCATTGGTGTCAGAAACAGCAAAAATGGTTCAGAGAAATTGAAGGGTGAGCAATGTAGATGTAACTTGCTTAACTTACTGGGGAGATTCTTTAAGAGCAGGAAAGTCTCATTGTAAACACACACATGATTTCACCAGAGGCTTGTTTTAACTGTTAAATACAATGAGAATATTTCATGAGGTCTTTGTGTGATTACTTTCAACCAACTACTAATTAAATTATTATGGTTTCAGCCCTCAACCATCCTGAAACTGCTTAATTCAAATATCTTGTATCTGATCAGGATGTCTCATTGCAGACTGTCTGGAATGGTGTTGTGCAAAAGATGAATAGATAACTATGTATTTTCTTAAATAGAAGTTGATGCAGTTCCTAATACAGTGTCCTAGACCTCAATAAATTCCTGAATGTGTTTTATCAAGGCTCTTGGCTTTGTAGTCAAGCTTTGGTGGAGGGGAAGGCAGAGTCACAGAAAGTTAATCCATAGGATAAATTACCTTTGTCATGCACAATCCTCTTTTTTTTTTTTTTTATTACTTAATGGAAAATTTAAGGATACACGCCTGGTAATCTTTGGAAATTAGGTGTAATTAAACATTAAGAAATTATAAACAACATTTTGTATTATTCATGTAATTGTACATCTTTAGCTATGATATAGTTACTTCTGTATACATCTTTTAAGTGTAATCATAATGTTTCAAAGCACAGGAATTTTATTTTATAGCAGTACTGCCTAAAGAGGAGTATTTCAATCCCCTCTCCACAAAATCAGTATCCTTCATGAGAGTCTCTGTAGCATTTCAGCACACTTAGTATTGTGGCTTAATGAAGATTGCTCTTTTTTGTATGTGTGTGCATGTTAAATCCTTAGTTCATTTAAATTAAGATGAAATTTTGGTACTTTGAAAAAGTGTTGTGGGAGTAAGAAAGGGTTTTTGGTTATTACAGGTTGTATTCCAGAACCTGGTACTGGCTGAGCTGTTTAAAAATGTGATACCAGGCTCTGCCTCTGAAGCACTTCATATCCTTTCCAGTTAAAAAAAACTTTCCAGGAAGTTCTTGTAGTTTTGTTTGGGTTGTGCTTGTTTGTTTTCAGTTTTCCTGATAAAGTTTTAAGGCTGTTTGTTTTTTCTCATTGGCTGGGTAATAAAACTGAGCCGTTCCCGTCTCTCTGCTGTAGCCAGCTGACACCGTTTGGGTTTCTGTACCTCCACAGTGACATCCTTCCCATTGCTCAGCTGTCCTTACTGAGTGCTTGCTCTTGTTGCACAGGGTACAAAAGATCCTCTGTTTCTGACTGGTGTGACCTTCCCACCGGAATACCCCATCTATGAGGAAACTAAAATAAAGCTCACGGTCTACGATGTCAAAGACAAATCCCAAGACACGGTAAGTGCTTTGCTTCAGTCCTTGCACAGATCTGGCTGAGGAATTAGTTTGCTGTGTTGTTCTTTGGCTCTCATTAGCAAACTGGGGGAATGGTTTGATGTAAAATTGGTTTTGTTCTTCTCTTGTGCCTAAAATCTACTTTATCTGTCGTTGACATGTTAGACACTAGAGAAAGAGAACCGTGCTCTTAAGATGGGCATTTTGCTATTGGCTTTTTAACTGGTTACATGAGTCAGCACAGGTATTCCTGCAAATAAAAGATTGCTCTGGTGTGCTTTTTGAGGGCAGAGAACACATGGAATAGACTGTGATAGCACCACTGTGAATAATTTTTCAGAAATATATTTCTGATAATATTTTACTTCTCTGCGTAGACCAGAATGGCAATAGAGCCTGTAACCTGGGAGAGAGCTACTCATATTTAATCTCTTGGGTGGTGATACCTGCAGCTTTCTGTTGCTGCTTTTGTTATTGATTTGTAGCAGTCCAAACTCTACAGTGTCACAGCTAAAGGTGAATCATTTGGGGTTCTGGTGTTGTGCATTCTTTAAAACAGAGTCAGCTTTTTATTCTTGGGAGTTACTCACTTGGGCTGATATGTGGAGGTCAGTGTGACAACCTGAGTGATTTACCTGCCAAATAAAGAGCTTGAGTACTATTTTATGTGTTCCAGATAATCTAAGACAGCCCTAGACAAAGGCTGAGCCTAGGACAGAGCTAGATGTCATAACAGGGCCTATGGGAGATGTGTGTTTTTCTTCTGCAGCAGCTGGAGTCCAGCTGATAGTTTGCTCTTAGACATCAAGAACGGCCACGTTGACACCTGTGTTTAATTAACTGAATTGCTCTGTACTTGGCACCCAGCATGATTAAAGCAAGTGCAAGCCTATGTCCTGACTGTATATATGTTCATTATCTGTAAGAAGGAAATCAAAGGCATAATTTGAAGCTTGAGACTGTCTTTGAACTGCTTACAAAAGTAAAGTTCTATGTTTTGAGAACTTGTAATTTTTTCAGGTAGGAAATTACTGATCTATTTGTTTAAATTTTCAACCTTTGTGAACCAGCAGGTTGGTTCTGTCCCCTCACTGTGCTCTTTCACGGGAATGTGTGAGTGTTTTAAGCATCAAATATGAATTTCTTCTCTGTTTAAGAAGGGAAGGGACATGTATGTGGATTTTATAATGTATATATTTTAAATTTGGTATTGGATTAGACTGCAGGGACTTAAAATGGGATCTGCTGTTTATTCAATAGAGTTGTCACCTGTGGACAGGTACCAGGCATTGAGTTAATGGAGCTGGACTTTGTCTTTCCCTTCCAGTTTCATTTTGACTGACAGATGCTGGAAAATAATATCCTATCAGTAAGTGATAAAAGTGAACTGGGTTGGTAGTACTTTTCCCTGTGTTACTGCTTTTCTAGCTCCAGGCTCCTCTACTGCCACTTATGAAAGAGAAGATCCACCCTAGAGAACTAATATAACTTGATAAGCTTTTTGCAAACCTGTAAGAACTTTCTGTAACTGTTCCTTACAATTGTAGTTCAGGACTAGAGTCTCTCCCAGGGAATTCCACTGATGTAGTTTGTAAATCACGAGAGAATACCTTTCTCTTTTGTCATAGCGTTTATATTGTTCCTATGTGAAACATTCTAGATCTGTACTGTAGTATCTTTTCTCTGATTTACATACATTTAGCATTTTTTACTACTCAACCATTTTAAGCTGGATGTAGGCAAGAAAAAATTAAATAAATGTAAGATTTAAATCCAGATGAGCTGCAGCATATGTGAATGACCCCAGGCTACCCTGGTTGCAACTTCATCTGTGGCAATATTTCGACTTCTGTTTACATCCTAAAATCTCAGTCATGCTGTAACTTGACTTTCTTACCTGTAATTAATTAGAAACCATCATGCTTTCCATTAGTTTGGGTGATTTTTTTTTCAAGTCTGGATGTTTATGTAGGCTCATAAAAGTCAGGTTAAAATGAGCTGTAATTTGATATCATTACCAGCATAGCTGCAACAGCACGGATCTCCATGCTTGGAGATCAAACCGAACAAATTGGGTATGTCCCTTTGGCAGTGAAACCGCTCCCAGTGCTGTGGTGTCACAGCTCTGATTCTCCAGTCCGCAGCAGAGCTGGCTTTCCTGTTCCTCAGAAAGTGCTGCCACATATTGCAGCTGCCAAATGGAGTCCCACCATTCCTCCAAACTGACAGGTAATCCAGTTTTGGGTGGGGGGGAATGCAGGCCTGCTAGGCATGCCCTGCTCTTCCAGGCTGTGCTCCAGAGCAGATGTCGGCTCAAATCATTGGGCATTGGTAGCAGAAATGAACCTTGGATTTGACTGTGGGCTGTTTTGCAGAAATTGTGTTACAGTAATAATTCCCATGGCATCAGGGCTGTGCTACTGCTTGCCTCAGTTACTAAGCTCAAAGTGGTTAATATCCCTTGTCACAAACATATACTTTAACTTTTCTTATTTATTTTGATGCAACTATAAGAAGTGAATTCTGTGCGTTAATTAAACTCAGCAGGATTTTACTACCACAAATAGAAGACTGTAGAGAAGGTGGGGAAAGGGCAGTGAGAACATCACTGGGTAAAGCATTTTCTTGGGTTTTGTTAAACCTGACTCTGACTATACAAGAGAATTTGCTCTCATTTTCAAATCCACTGGAATTTTACTATAATACAAAACTAACTAAATACTTCTTGAGTTGTGCACACAAGTGATAATATTAAAGTGAAAAAGGATGCTCCTCATTGAGAAACAACCAGAATTTATTTTTGGCCTGCTCTTAAAAAAAAAATCTTGAAAATTACCTTTCAATGCTTGTATTCCTGTACCAGAAAGCTTTTAGTTACTTCACTCTCGACTGTCACTTAACTTACATTATGTAAGAAGTATGGTTTAATTATATTGAAATACTGTGCAGCTGGGATCACATTCACTCTGCTTGACACCCTGAATGTTCTGACTGCACTTCTCACTTTTTATGCTTCTCTGTCTGATGTTGATCATAATTATATCTTGGCTGTGTCAGATTTTCTGTTCGTGCGGCTTTTTAGTTTAATGAAATGGGGGTTTTTGTTTGTTTTGACTAGTCTTTCTAAGTGATTAGTTACTGTAAGTTTTCATGTAAATAGAAACTTTTAAGAAAGACTATGGTATTCCCAGTTCACTTAGATATACTTAGAACAAAGTAGTTGAAATGCTTATGAAATATCCTTTAAATACATCCAGTGAAGCCACGCATACAGATCGGTGGGTAATGCCGTATTGTGAGAAATGTATCGTGACATCTGTTTCTACATCACAAAGATTTTTCTTCTCATATTGCCATGGGCAAATTTATGTTTTGCTGGCTTGAGCTACGCTGTCTTTAGGATTTTATAAAGTTGGGTTTTATTGTAATGCTGGGACTGTACCTGTTCTATGTCGTTGTCAAATAAGATCAGAATTATAGGCTTATAAATTGTTGAAAAATTACCTCTGTCCCACTTTTGCACAAGCATGCTGTTCTTACATTTTTTATCGGCGTGCAGGTTAGCCCAGTTGGGTCTAGCAAGTGTTAGAGCTGAAGCTGGGGTCGTTCTCTGGGACAATAGTGCATAGCACGAGTCAGGTACCACTGCTACATGGCAGAGCCACAGAGAATACAAAGCTGATGGTTTTGTGTTACACTGAGAGAAGTCCACTGCCTCATCTGGGAGGCAGTGGTTGTTGTTCTTTGCTTGGAATATGTGTATCCTGCAGCAAGGATTAACCTCATACCCAGTCAGCTGGGCCACTTCTTTTTCATCCACATATAGACAAGTGCTGGGAACAGAGGTAGGAGCAACTTTCTGTACCTGCTGGGAACTTTCTGTATCTGATCTTTGCATCATCCCTTCAAAGCTCATCTCCTTTGGATGGATATTACTGTTGGAATTCATGTGTGATACTGAAAGTTACAGCCACTCCGGTGTTATCTCCTGAGAGCAAGGAGAAACTGGATGTATAAAATGCTGTTAAAATATTACATTTGACAGTCTGGTCTTCCTTTTTTTACTCCCCAAATTTCATCTTAATCACTCAGAATAAAATCAGATTAATTTGATAATTTTAGAAGTAGTAGGGCTAGAAATTCTGTTTTTGATATGGGAACATATGTTGTAAAGTGGCAATTTTAGATTACATAGGCTTTAAATAACATGTCTTTTAACTCTTGGGGTTTAAATCTTCTATTAAACCTGTTCACTAGGAATGAAATTTTGCAAAAGGTTTTGCTTTGTGTGTTTCTTGATTTTGCAAGCATCTCTGTTAAAACTGAATCCTGCTGGGGTGAGTTGGAAATGAAGACTGTCCATCATGACAGAGGCATTTTGAGTTAAGCTGTGAAGCCAAATCTGAAGTGACAGCGTTCCATGTTCCCTCGTGGACACTGATCCCTGTTACACCACCACCACCATGCAGCTTGGTCTTTGTGCTTTTGCCATCTCTGCTGAGGAGACACTGCAGCATCAGGAGTGCTGCAGGGCAGCGTGTAAAGTGCAGGGCAGTGTGTAAGTGCAGGGCAGTGTGTAAAATGCATTAGCAGAGGTAGATGTGAAATCTCTACCTTGCCTTCCTGTTCTCTGCCTGCCCCACAGTGCACACAGTCCCTCATTCCTGTGAATGCCAAAAATACTGAAACAGTTTCTCTTCAAAAACTGAAGCAAAGTGTTATACTTTGTTTGAAGACAAAAACACTCAAGTCTTCCCTTTATCAGTTGTGTTCCCTGCTGTCTCTGCAGGATTTGCAGAGAAATATTGCCTTAAACTAGGAACTCCTATTATCTCATTCTCCATAGTAGAGCAGTACTGTAGACTGCTACAGTCCTGCCCACAGAAATACTTGCACTAAAGCTTTAGATGTTCATGTTTCTCTGCAAAATCATCTGTTTTTTTCATAAATATATATTTGGTGATAGATTTAGTTTTCCGTTTGCATCAGGCTAGATGTTCTTACTAAACATCATTATTAGGAGGAGGAGAGGAATGTTTTTTGATTCTTCGAGGCACCTGCATGTTGAATCTACCTAAAGTATTAATTATTGTCAGTCATTTCTGTATTTTTTAAAAGTCTTGGATGCAAAAAGGGAAAGTCAAGCTACTGACTTTTCTTTGGGTTTTTATTTGTATAAATTCTTTCTTTGAAGTGGCTGAGGTAGAAATAGGTTTCATATATCTCAGTCTATCTGTAAGAGAATTGAGGATAAGTGTCAAGACTGGTAAAGTTACAGTTATAGGCTTAAAGACCATTTGTAGCCTTACTGCTCTTTGCACCTCACCTTCGAAAATTTAGTGGGAGGATTTGGTTTTGCAAAAATCTTTCTCCCTTTGAATCTATCTACTACTTTTTCTCCTACCCTTTTATTTCTTTTTTTTCCTTTCTTATTGAGTAAAACTCCTCCCTGTTGCTGTATCTTCAGGGAAAATTGTAACCTACTGTTTGTTAATTTTCTATTTTCTTTTCCTTTTCCACCTGCTCAGCATATCAACTGCTATTGCTGCCTCACATCAGGCAAAGGTTTGTTCTAAGAGCTGACATTTGGGCAAAGATTTGTAAAAGTACCTAGCAATGAGACTAATGGTATTCTCTGAGAGTCTAAAGGGTTGCCTTGAAAATTGCTTTGAAAGAAAGGAACAAATTAGTAAATGGTAACGTTTTCCTGTAAATTTTGCTGGACAAGGGAGCTGCTTATCCCTCAGGAGGGATGGCTGGTGCTGCCAGCAGGCTGGACACTGAAGCCCTCGTAGGGAGCCCAGGAACTGCAGGGGTGAAGGATTTCCTTGAGCTAAATGCAGCATCATGGAAATGTGTGAGTCACTTCAAGGATGGGATTTGTTTGTTCTCATTGGTAATTTTATATTTGTTGTCAGTTTTTTATTTATTGATCAGTTCTTCCAGCTCAGATGCGTGGGTACCCAGACAACAGCTGGCCTTGCTTTTAAAGTCTGGAGCAGAGAAGGCATTTTAAGTACCTCAACCTTTCCCTCATCTCTTGTCTCTGTGTGTCTCTGCATCCATTAAAGATGAGGTTCTCCTTAGCCCTCCTTTTGTAGCAAAGGTATTTATAGAAACATTTGTTACTGTCTTTTATGGCAGACGCCAAGTGAAATTTCAGATAGCCTTTGGTCTTTCTAATTTTCTCCCTGTATAAGCTAGTGGAGTCCTTGTAGTCCTCCTGCATTGCTTTTCCTTTCTTCCAAGGGCCACAAACTCTCTTTTTCTCCTTGAGTTCCGGCCAAAGCCCTTTGCTCATCCAGCCCAGTCTTCTTCCCCACCAGCAGGTCTGTTGGCATGGCAGGAGGGCTGCTCCTGTGTCTTTAGGGTTTTGTGAGGAGTGTCCATCCTCCCTGGACCTCTTTGCCTCTCAGGACTGCTCCCCAAGGGACTCTGGTTACCCCATTCCTAAACGGGCCAAACCTTGCCCCTGACAGTCCAAACTGGCTGTTTGCTGACTCCCTTTCCTTTGCTGAGACTTGAGAACATTATTTTGTGATTATTTTGTGCACAAGGCGGGCCCCAACCAAAACATCACCCACTGGTTCTCCTCTGTTCACAAAAAACGGGTCCAGGGAGGGCACCTCACTCACCAGCTGTGTCAGGAACGCCTCTTTCCCACATTCCAGGAATCTCCTGGTCCCTTTCCTCTCTGCTGGGGTGAATTTTGTGTGGATATCTGGTAAGTTGAAGTCCCACCATGAGAACGAAGACCGCGGATGGAATGACTTCTCCCAGCATTTGTCCACCTCTTCATCCTGGTTGGGCGGTCGGTCTGTCTTGTTGCCCTTGCCCCTGACCCTTTCCTGTGAACACTTGGGCCTGCAGTAACCCTCAGTAAGCTCTAGACAATCAGAGCCCTTCCTCATACACGGAGCTACCCCACCACCTATCTCCTTACTCATTTATTCCTTCTGAAGGGTTTGTAGACATTGGTGGATATTGCACCCTTTGTAGAGATCGATGTAAAACAGAGCAAAGCATCCCATCAGGATTGAAAATATGAAAAGAAAGGTGTATGGAGCAGTGGTAAGTCTGCCCTTGCTTTTGTGCTATGAAAGCAGGTACTCAGAGGTTAGAAACAGATTTTTCTTTTGAGGTTTTGGAGTGTGTGTTCTGTGAAATTGAAAACAGCAAATTCAATCTGTTAGAACAGATTTTTCTTCTCTACCATGTGCCTCATAAAAGTGTCTTTTACAGTTACAGCCATGCTTGTACCAGTAAATGTTTACATTTGAAACTTTGTACTTAAAAACTAAAGCTGAGCAAATAATTCTATTAAAAAATAACATTAGAAACATATGCACTGGATGTAATGTGAGACTTTATCTTCTCGAGCAAATTTTTGCTAGAAGAGCATAGTAAATTGCTCTCAAAGCAAACTAGTTAAATGTTTTGTATTATGCTGTATTTTAAATATTTGATGAATAAACATGAAAGGCTTGTGTAATCATTTAGGATTTCCAATGCTGTTAGAAGTGCACGTATCATTGAATTTTACAGTAATCAAAGCCTCTTTATGTAATCATTATGCAGTATTTTACAGAACTAAATTCCCATGTGGCTGAAATTCTCCATGCTTGGCTTTCTTCATGCCAAAAATGAGGATTTTGTTTTGATCTGTTCTTTTTGTCCTGTTCATCACAAAGAGAGGACAAGAATCCCTGCCTTCTAGCATGCATTTTTTTTAAACTATCTGTTTGCAGCTTGCGTAGTGATGACCAGAAAGCCAGGAGAACAAATGAAAAATGCAGTCTTGTAGTGTGGTCAGAATTTAGTGCATGTGGTCCTCTCAAAATCTCAGCAGCATAAATGTGAATGAGCACTATCAACAGCAACAATTGTGGACCCAAGGTTTCAGTGTGCAAAGCAGTTACTGCATTCAGCAGAGCATCAGCTGCTTTGTAGCGTTCTGGCAGTTTGTGGTGTCTGAGATGTCCTTTCTCTAAGGAGTAAACTGACTTCCCTCACCCTGAATTTACTACTTTTAGGTGAGATCCTGGATTATAACCAAGGATTCACTGGCACAGGGACATTAGTTATGTTTCTATTTATTCTTTTTTTGATGTCTGGTGTTTTTTCACCATTTGTCAGTGATGAGAATTTAGTGCATTTTGTTCTCCCTCCCCACCTCACCCTCCACCACCCTCCTGAGTTCTTCTCATTGCAATCATGGTATTTTTAAAGCAAGAATAGTTGAATACTTTTATAGTACCATGCAGCTGTTGATCTTTATTCTTGCAGTCTTATCATCCTTAAATCCTTTGCTGTACACACAGTCTCACTAATGTCAATGAAATTCAGAGGTCTCTCACTGGAGAGGAAATAGAGAAATGTATTTTGTCTGCAAGTTGCTAAGCAGACATGTCACACACATCAGGAATAGTAAATAGAACATTTGTACAATTTCTAGCATATGTATTCTTGTGAGATAAAATGAAGGTTTTGAGTGTGTGTATGTTATATGTTTATCTGGCTTGACAACCCTTTCTGGTGGAATCTGAAGTCTTTTTACTTCATGTGTCTCACTGTTACATATGGTTGTCTACATTGCTCAGGTTTTTGGTTCTAAGGTAAGACCATGGGCATTTGTTACTGTATTTTTAGTGAAAGAAAGAAAATTACTAGATCTCTGTGGAGTAGAAGTCTGGGTCTTTTAGCAAAAAAAAACTGTGCAGGTGTAACTGTCTTAGAAATTTGTCTCTACTATTTCCATCAAAATCTGGCAGCAGCAGTTGGAGCAGCATTGTATCACAGCCCTTCAGGTTTTTTTCCCCTACTTTACAGCAGTTTTACTGGGTGTATTAGAAGTGCATCCAGAGTTACAAGCTGTTTGCTTTCATTGCAACAGCATCTGCACTGTGAGTAGTTGTGTGTAGGTATGTTTTGTCTTAAAATGCAGATCCATAAGTTTGTGTTGGAAAAAATAATTTCTCTGTTGAGAACCCTTCAGACAGGTTTGTTTGCTTCTGAACAGAAAGTCTGTGTCATGCAGGACAAATGGGATTTTTTTTCCTGTAGAAGGCAGTGGTTAGTATGTTTTTGAGATCCTTGGAAGGCTTGGATTTTGGCACACAGCTGCCTCAGCGAAATCGAACACTGAGGTCCTTGATTTGTTATAGCTGTAGATTCTCATTGCCTCTGTTCCTGAGAAATAACTTGGCAGTTTTTCAAAAAGAAGTAATTGCTAGACTCTTGCTAAAGAAATTATCTCTGAATGTGGAAGCTCTGGACGGTTACTGCCCAATTATTGCTACCCTGTTTTGAAATAACATCATCCCTGTGAGACAAGGAAGTTTCTGAATAATTAGCTGGGTCCAAATGGCTTTCAGGCTTGGGTATGACAGAAGACTGTCCTTGCAGTATAAATTAAAGTATAGGCACATAGACCCAATTTCATTGAGAGGCTTCCTGGGAGACTTTTCTCTGTGTACACAAAATACTCATGTCCAAAGTTTCTTTGCCCATTAAGACGACCTTGGCATTATCAGCTTGCAGTCCTCTCCTGGTGAGTAACTCTGTCTGGACTTAGAATTGGCCCTGTACAGAGTATTTGATAGTAGGGTGGGGTGTATTCCTTTTCTCTACTGCTTTCCAAAGTTCCTTAGGCAGTAGCTCAGTGGCCCCTGGAAAGGCTCCTGTAGGAGGGACCACAGGGCCTGAAGTTTTCATGTCTGTTTTCAGGCAGGTGAACCTCATACTGCGCAGTGGATTCAGTATGAAGATAAAAAGCCTGTTGACTGCAGTTGCATAAACTCCACAGAAATAGGATCCTGGCATTCTTAACATCTGAAATACTGTTCCTCATAATCCATGAGCTATCTATTGAAGGAGTTGAACAGACAGTAACAAGAAGTGAAGGGGTGTTATGCAGTCTGAAAAAGCAAAGCATTATTTGCCCTGGGTTTGGTTTGTTTCCCCCCTTTTCCTGCCAGTTCATTTTTTTTCCAGATTTGCAGTTTGATTTCCCTGCTAGGTGTGCAGCCTGTTCTGTATGCTCGGCATGGACCATGCTGTTTATTTGATGTTTCTGAAACGCCTAGATGAAGCTGCTTTTAGAGTTACCTGATTTTTTTTTTTTCACTTTTATTTTAAGACAAATTGGATGTAATCATTGACTACAGGTGACTATATATGATGAGTTTTGCAAGTATTTTTCTTAATATCTTAAAAACATGTTCAGAGAATATCAGATTGTCTAGTGTGCTTGCCTACACCAACATAGTAATTCAAGTACTGTATTTCGTTTTATTTGTGGTTGCTCATTTATGTGATGTATTCATGTCTTGTTCGGGATTAGCCCTGCAAAATATGAGAAAAAGCCTTCACTACTTTATTCAAGTAATTTAATTTTTCAATGAAATATTTAAGTTGACTTTTCCAAAGAAGGAAACATTGTCATTACCATTAAACTAATGTAATAATATTGCATTATTTTAGCAGTTATTTTAAGCAGATCATCACTTTATCTTAAATTAGCCTCTCCTGTTACTGTAAGGCCATTCACTTCTAATAACACCTCACCTTCCTGAAGAACACAGTGGTTAATGGGGACATTTGGTTTGGCGCATATTTCTAAAATGCTTTCATTTTCTTGGCTTCCATGAAATTTAAACTGTTTTAAAAGGCGATATTAGACAAAGTACCCTTTAAATGTTTGAAATAAAATTCCAAGAATGTTCACCTGGCGTGTTTGATTTCCCTTGAATTAGGTTTTGTTTGGTTTGATTGGGAGATACTTTTAGGGGGGAAAGGCACTGTTTCTATTAAGATCCTTGGCCCGATAGTGCTTTAAACCTCATAGGTCTGGCTGGCTGGCTGAGTCACAATTTCCACGTGGCATAATTGCTGGAGCTTGAGCTGGCACGGAATTTGCGGGCAGGGTGCTGCTTGCAGCCTGGAATATAGGTTAGTGTCTCAGCCACAATGGCATTTGCAGGAGACAGGGCTAGAATTCTAAATCGTGCATGTATTTACACGAAGGTTTCTGCATTCATTTCTGGAAGGCAGCTTAAGTTGTTTCTTTTAATCTCTTGCTCCTTCTGCTGGTTTTCAGATCAGTAAGATCACATACAGGTGGATTATTTTCTAAGCTAGGTGTAAAGATTGGAGTTTGTACCCAAGAGCAGGGTGTGCTGTTTAGTGCTCTTTTTCCTGCGTGCTGCTTCTAGAGTCAATATTAACAAAGTCCTGCGAAAGATGAGAACAGTCTATGATAAAACAATGAATAGCATTGAAGGTCTGCTTCATATTAATAGAGCAGTTCCTATTCATGCAGGAGGAATTTGTGTACCTGTATTTAGAGTCATGCAGTCCTAGAAAAGGTGCTACTTTTTGAGGTATAGTTTCTTCAAGATGTTTAAAGGAAAAGGCTGGAATGTAGGCTACAGTATCAGGTATCTTTATTTACATTTTTGTTTGTTTGTGTTTTCCTCTTTCTAGATCTATGTAGTCCTTGTTACTGCTGCTACAATGTACCCAGTTAGATTGGATGTAATTTAACTCTGAAAATTTCTTGCTAATGAAAATTTTCTTTGCAGTAAATGTACATGAAAATTTACCTACTTTCATCTCCTTATATTTGAATTTATATTTGAACTTATATTTGAATCCAGTCTTTTCAGATGTAATGGGATTCTTAATCAGTCGGTCCTTATTTGGAACGGAAAGGAAATTTGTTGAAAAAAGCAAAGAGAAAAAGGGAAGAGTAGATTCCTCACTGATCTTCATGGGAATTGTTAAATTTGCCATGAACTTTTGATGTTGTTCATGGTGCCTGCTGCTGTAGCTCCCTTCTGTTAGTTTCAGAAAGTTGAAGAGTCAGGTCAGTAGTGAATGAAACCAGTTCTGCTGACAAACTTACAGATTTCTGAAAAGTGCCCTAAAGAATAAGTTTCTTTTCAATGGCTTTATGATTTGTGGCATCCTCTGTTTCATGGTCCTACCTTGTTTATCTTTTAAAGCACAACACATCATACCCTTGAACAAAATAGGACTTTCTGGCATAAATTTCACTGAATGTTTTTCATTCAACTGACTGCTGCAAAGGCAGTTGATTCTTATATAATTTTCATTCACCTTTAGAATTAGATTTATGTAATTTGTGACAGGCTCTGTTGCATGTCACTTTTTGTTACTTTTTTACCTTTTGGCACAGACTTACCACAGCAGTGCAAAGAAAAAAGGCAGTTTATCCTGCATGGCAAGGTTACTCCCTTAGCACACAGAGTTTGCACGTAACCTACTTAGACTGTAGATGTTACTATTTATGTGCTGTATAGCCTTTGGGGAAATCATAGCTTATACACTGGGCTGGAAAAAAACGGAACGGTCTGGAATGGTACTGGATTGTCTAAGGTGCTTTTTAAGAATGAAACATGAGTTTTTAATGTTTTTTCTTTTTTTTTCTTCTTCATGTTAGAACTTCTGCTGTAGCTGAAGAGTATGTTAAGTTATGGGTAGATTTTATAAAGGTACTCTGATGGGAGATACTTATACACCTGGAGATGTCAGTGGGCTGCTCAATGGATTTGAATCAAATTAGACATCCAATTTCCCATTTTTTTAGATATTTGAGGTACTTTTTTTTTTTAGCCCCATGTATCTCCTCAGGCACTTTTAAAACTGCTTGAAGAAATCTGTCAGCACCATTTTCAGACTCCATGTGCATTTGAAAAATGTGACCCTGACTTCTCCAGAGTGGTGCCCACCGGAGCATCTCTGTTAGAATGCAGAGTTCAGCCCACCTGCACAAAGCAATATGCTCCATGAACTTTAGAGAGGAAGACCAAGCACCTTTCCAAGAATTAATTAATCAGGGGTCTGGATGAAACCCATTCCTGGGAGTCAAAAAACATACATTCTGCTTCAGTCTCCATCCTTTTGTAGTGAAGAACTTAGCAGTAAAACTCTTAAACTGAAATATGAATATGTGTTCATTACTCCTGTTCTTACAGTCACAGGAAGGTCTATGAGGGCTGTGATGCCCTTTGCTTCTAAATCTTTGTTATAAAGGACCACTGGAATGGAAAGTAAGTGTTTAATACAGCAACAAGAATGCATTTAGGAAATCTCAGCTCTGTCAGCAAGTCCTTTCTAAAATTCCTATTCTCTTGGGGGGTTTTTTGTCAAAGATGATTTTGATACAGGCACCTCTTATTCTGACAGTATGAATATATGTAACGCTTATTATTTTTAAAATTAATTTTAAGAGTAATTGGTTTGAGGTGCTTGAGTGTGATGGTTTGGTTTGGAAGAGCTTCTTCGGCTGGGTTAGTTTTGTGGGGGGTTTTGTTATTTGGGTTTTTTTATTGTTCAATTTAAGCAATTAGCGAGAATAGGGTAAGGAGGAATGAGGAAGGTTGTGTTGGGGGCTACAATACTGATCCTGTGCTTATCTGGATGTATGTAATTAGCACAACAATACTGTAACTATCTTAAGCAAGGCAATGTTCGTACTCTTTTATGCACCTCAGGACGAAACAGGAATTTTGGGTTCTTTGAGCCTGTGCCACTGAATACAGGCCAGGTGGCTAAAAGCTGTGCCAGCTTCATAGCTGAGTATGTCAGCTGTGGTCCAGGATAGCAGTCATAGTCCCCACGGCAGTGCAAGCATAGCAGCAGTCATGGAGTGCCCAAAAGAATTCAAGGGGAGTACAGCCCAAAGGGAACTTGCAATTTTTCAATTACATTTGAAGATATGGTCATTTAGAAGATAGGATACAGTTAAGTTGAAAATTAATCTTTTTCTGAAAGAAAAATAATTATGGTGAGTCACAGGGGATCTGTTGTTTAAATTATTTTGGTATTATTCACTCTTTAAACAGTGACTTTTATCTATTTTTATCTATTTACATTTGGATGCAAGGAAGTTCTCTTTTCTAGTAAAATTCTGCCACTTTTCTTGTCACTAGTTTTAAATAGAGGGATGCTGAGAAGCTTAGACCTGCTTGGAGTCTTTAATACACTGCTACCTCTCTGGTTTGGATGTCCCCACATGCTGTTGCGTAGTGCTTGGGATGTTCCAAAAGCTTCAGTCCTTTGCTTTTGGTTAAAGGCTACCCCAGCTTTTAGACACTCTGATATTAGCCATCTGCATTCTAACTAAGGAGAAAAGTTGAGTTTCTTCCTTGGCATGCCAGAGGGCTACCAGTGGCTTTAGAATTTATTTTCCATCCTGGTGCAACAACTTATTTGCACTTGGTCAGACACAATTTTTTCACCTCTTCCCCAAACCAGCATGCATTCCACTGCCAAAGGCACCTCCTGGCTCCAGTGAGGAGTTCTGAAGCAGCGTGATTCATGCCCCTTGTGAAAGTATCACTCATGGAGAGGAATGGTTTTAGTGTTCTGCAGGTAAATTCCTCATAAGTAATTCGTTTTATCTCTGGGGGTCTTGGGCTGTGGGAGAAGGCAAAGTTACTAATTTTAGCCCTGACTTTTTGTGTGGTGAATTCTAACCAGAATGGAAGAAGAGTGCCATAATTTAAAACAGTTTCTGAACAGCTAAACCAAGTAAAAAAACTTTAATGCGTTTCTTTTTTCCTTCTTTTTCTTTCTCAAAGGTATATAAGTACACAGCAATAAAGGTAATAGAAGCAGATTTTTTTCTTTTAATGCTTTTGTAGCTAGAGTTCATCTGTCTACCTGGAATGAATAGGGATCCAAAGCCTTTCCATAGCTTCTTGGTTTATTAACCCTTTTTTGCAGGTGCAGATACACTGGAGTGAGAGTTCCATGGAATATTACTGTGTGTGATGGTCAGGAATGTGATTTGAGCTGGCGTTTCGTTTAGTTACCCAACTGAGCTGCCTTTAATTTAAATGTTACTGTGTGTAACCTTTGCTGAAATATTTTGTGTTGTTTTACTTTGCTGTCAGCCTCTGGGGGCTTCACCTTGACTATTTACTGCAGCTTGCTTTCACTTATTTTGAGTATGGTGGTGTTGCTTATTTTAATGTGCAAACAAGTGGTGAGGTTTTTTTATTTATTTAAATTTGAAATGTGGGTGTCAGGCTTTTCTGATCTATTGTACAGGAATTACTGAAGTTTGCAGGAGCATGAAACCATTTATGAATAATTTTCTTTCATACATGGAGAGAACCGATCTTATTCTCAGTAAATAAAGAGCAGGAAAGTCAGGAGTAGATAACAGAGCAGTCACTTAGTGCAGTCTGATGTGTGTGTGTCTCCTCATGGAAAGTGGTGTATATTAAAGTACACAAAATATTTGTACAAGAAAAATTTCTGTGAAATCCTATTATAAATGCTAGTATATAACGCCCAGGAATATACTTGCCAATGTTATGGTGAGTATTAAAAGAAAGTTAAAAGACATATATGTGAAAGTTAAAAGACATGTATGCGAACTTTGATAATTTTGAATTTGAAACTTTGCAGATGGAGTTTGTTAAGGCCTTAATGTAAAAAGGCTGTGAATGTGGGAGTTTAGAAAAGCAGAGATGACTTTCCTTTGTGATGTGAACTTGGTGACCAGTGAGCTGGTTGCTCTAAGTCAAGCACAGAGCCTAGTTTGATTTGTGGCTAGTAAAAAAAAGGAAAAGATACACAGAGAAAAGAGTAAAGCCCTTTTCTGGGCTCAGTGTAACCGTGCCGACTCCTAGTGTCTCACACCAGTGAATGTGCTGCACTGGCCCCGTGCCACAGGGCAGCCTTTATCTGTGCCCTGCAGGCACGAGGAGTTATTCTGCCGGATGATTCATGGGCTGCCAACAGAGCAGGATTTATACAGAATGCATTGGAACTGTTTATTATCAGCACAGGATGTGGGAAATTCAGGGGAGAAAAAAAGGGAGAGGGAAAAATACTGCTGTTAATACAATTGAGCTGCATAACTGGAAGTGGCTTTTGTTGTTGCTTTTCTATATGAAGGCAGTGCTGGAAGCAAACTGAGCGTCTGCTCAGGAAGTTTGGTGTTCTTAAATGATGTTCACCAGGCACTGGTGCTTATTTTTACAGAGAAATATGCAAGACAAAATGGAAGCCAGCCTACAGATGTTCTTTCCTGGAAAGTGTAGTTTGCTGGGATGACACTGTGCTTATGTCTTTGGTGAAATGGAACAAGAATAGTAGCTCTGCCCTTGGGAGATCTTTAGCATCCACAACACAGTAGATGAACAAAAAGGTTAAAACCATGAATAATTCTTTGTCATTTTTAAGATCACTTTTTAGCAGGGAAACAGAAAAATCTTCCAGACTTCACTTGGATTTGTGGGGTTATGGTAGCTGTAGTACTGGCAGGAGCTCCCTTGTGTGTAGGCAAGTGAAGTGCATGATTGTAAAATGATCTTCAATCTACATGGCAAACCAGAAGAATTAACAGGAATTTTTTGGCCATAAGGCTAATGATACTTCTCATGGTGCTGACATTTCCAGCTGCTGCTTCTTAATGTTGTCTTTGGAAGAACCAAGTTTCTGTGAATATATGTTATGCATAACTGGTATGGTATTTTTAGGTAGAAACTGAAGTTAGAAATGGGTTCTGTCATTTGGAAAAACTTGGAAGAGACATGTACCGAAAAGTAGTCCTTCAGCAGCTGTGTGCCTTTTCCCAAGGCTTCTGCCAGCTGTGTTCACAAATAAAACTTAAAAAGAGGGAATGGTAATTTTTTTAAATGAAGGCATTTATTTGCATGAGTTTCCTTTTTATGTCTACAAAATAAAAAAGAGTAACTAAACTTTTGTTTCATACACCAGTGGTAAAACTTCATAATGACTTATATGAAAAGGAAACTTCTGCAGCAAACTTTATTATTAAATTCTTGGTAGTGAAGAATGGAAAAGAGTAGAAGTTTGGCCTACCAGCAAAGAAAAGTTTCTGATCATGGGAGTCCAGAAATCCTGGAAAAATGCTTATGACATGTGATCCATACTGGTGCTGTCCAGGTTGAGGTGTTAAATACCAGCTTCCCTCAGCAGGGCTTTGTAGATCACTGTGTTCAGCTCACTGTTAGGCAGGAAAAGTAATTCTCTCTTCCAGGAGAAAAATATCTCAGGAGAAAATACACCTGGGTTGGCACATGGCTTTTGAAGAAGAGAAGGGTCTGGATGCTGAGTGTTGTGGAGTCTGACTTCTCTCTGACAGAGGCTGAAAATGCCATTCTCTTTGTCTTCTTGTGAGTCATGGTGAGGAATTAAGGGAAATGCTGCCTCAGGAATGATGTGTTTCACTGGCAGCATGGAAGGAATTGCTGTGTGCTAAGGACAAAGATGCTAGGTAGAAAAATAAATCACCAGTTGAATTAAATTGTGGTAGGGGAAACAAAAATTGCCATGACAGAAATGAAAGGACAGGTGGAGCAGAGAATTGATGTCTGGGCTCCAGCATGATGTCTTAGGTCCTCCATTGTGCAGGACAAAGCTATTTAGTTTTACATAGACATGGATGGCTTTTATGAGATGAATATCAATCAGAAAACAACTTCCATGAATGTCTAGCTTTTGAGCTTGCTGTTTCACACAATTGACCTTCCTGCAGAGGTCTGAAAGTCTGTCACTCTTGTGTTTGCAAAACATTCTTCTTGGGTTCATTCAAGGGCTCCTGGTTTATTCTTGCATACACAAGGGAAAAGGGAAGTATTGTTAACTCAGAACAACCTTGGGAATTTTGGGGACCTTGACATGCCCTGAAACTGTCCCTCTCAAGGTATTTGCAGTTGTGGATTGCTCAGAGGTTTGTGGTACAGAGTGGTCCATAAATCACTGCCTTTCTGTGCCGTGAGATTTGTGTGGAAGGAGGAGAATTTTAAGCTGCAGTCTTTAAATCGCGCCTGTCATGCACACTTTGTTAATCCTAACATAATCTTGAGCTGAAGCCTCACGTGAAATTTAGATCAGTGCTGGGCCTTCCTTTTAAAAGAATGCTCTGCTATTGTTTTTAAATGCATACTTTCAAGTCCAAGCATGTTTTAGTTTTTGCAGGGAGTGATTACTGAAGATCATTAGTGTGGGTTTTATTCCAATTTGATCTTTTCAAAACCAAAAGATACAGACTTCAATAAAGAGCATTTTATTAATGGCTCTCTGATGAGGTCTATGCTGACAGCTTTGGAGTTAAGGTTCTTGCAGCAGTATTAAATTAGGTATTATTTCAAGATCTTTAGCGCTTAAAGCTGAGCAGAGTGACTTAATGAAATCACAGACTGCAACAGAAAGAAATTATTCTCGTTTAGGCCACGTCTATTGAAGGCGCATAAAAAAACTTGGTTTAACTGCTCATTTTCATTCTTGTACATCTGAATAAAGGTGGTTTTTAATGGTGCTAATATTTATGTGCAAATAGAGGAAATTGTAGCAAATTCTAGGAGATGTGTATGGGAATACTTATTTTGATTTTGCTGGTGTTTGGTTCTTTTTAAAGTTGAATTATTAGCCTCTTAGATTTTAAAAATATTTTTTCAATTTGCTCATCCAAATATTGAAAAGCATTTTGAACCTTTTTATTCTTTCTTTTGTGAAAGGAGCTAGAAATGACAAAATTAATTTTGGCCAACTTTATGGAAGTTTTAAAGATGGAGAAAAGACTTAGGATTAATTTCAAAATAATTCTGATGAAACTGGTACTGTACAAAATAATCACTAAGTTGGGGAATATATGTGAGAGTGGGATTTTTCTGTCTTCAGAAAGATGTGATAAACTTTTATATGGGGTGTTTCAAATGATGTGTGTGAAACAGACCCTGCCTGTCTCCCTTTAAGGTTACACTCTCTACCCATCTCCAGTGGTCATTGACCTCATTACATCCTCCTATTTTGTTTGTCATTTTTCAGTGTGGCTGTTACTGTTGTAGATGAGGACTTGGACTCTTTATCTGTGGTCTAAGAAACAAAAAGTCATAAATCTGTGTGTAGGGGGTGTTTTGGGTTGTGTTTTTGGGGTTGTATTTTTGGGGTTTGATTCTGAATCAACTTGTACAGTTCAGCTGCTGGATGTGGCTTTTTTAACATTGGAAATTGAATGGGTTTTATTAGAAAACTGGGCACGTGACCCTTGGCATTCATGCTAAATTAGTTAATATCTTGAAATGTTTCCTAGAATTAATTAGATAAAAATTAATGCATTTTTATCTAATGGAGCTTTGTCTTGCTTTTGATTTTTGTCAGGAGGACCCATCTGTAAGATGGTTGAGTTTGGAGGACTCCTTTTGGAGGGCTTTTCCAACACTGATGGTTCTGTGATTCCACCATAATAGTCATATTGGATGCAATGTGGGTCTGCAATAATTTACAGAGAATTTATGGCATGAGTTGTGAGATGTTCTATGAATACAACATTATTTCACATATAAGCTCTTCCTTGTTGCATATATCTTTTTCCCTTTTAGTTGAGTTGTGGAAGGGGAAGCCTTTAAACATTAATTTTCTAGAACTGCCATTATCCTGCCAGCACATAGGATGCTGTGCTATTGAGGGTACTATATCACCAGCTGTCCTCAAGCTAAGAGATGGCCATATTTTCACATGTAAAGCTACTGATCATATCATTCATCATGTGCTAAAACGCTTTTCCTTTACAAATAACGATTCCCTTTGTCAGGGAAGGAGGTTCTGCTGAATGTGGAGGGAGTGAAGCTGCTCTGTACTTGGCTGAGTTATGATACCTATAACTTGTGACGCGTGGCCTTATGATACATGAGGCTACCAACACATTTTTGGAAGCACAGACTATGTGGTTTATTAAGTGGATAGAATCTCTCACTGTTTTTCAGAAGTCCCTCCTCAAGATGTTGCATTGCCTGTAGTGACCCATTTGAAGTTATGTAAATTTAGATTCATCTGTGGCAAAATGTATCTGTTCCTTTCACTTTATTTAGCCAGGAATCAACTCTGTCATCTAATTTAGATGACATAAAATCCTTGCTGTGGAAATGTGCATGTGCTTTTTTCAACCCCTATTCTTGCAGTATGATGGAGAAAACACAGAAATTTTCAGAAGCACAAGCTTTCTTTAGTTCCTGAAGGAACCACGGGCCAAGAGAAAAGTGTCTGTTTCCATCCTACATCAGCTTGTCTAATGACAGATCCTATCTTTCCCAGAAAACAATATCATGATGAATTTCCAAATAAGAAGATGCAATATAAAAGGAAGAAAGAATCTGTAAGTAATTTCTAGAAATAGAAGCGTGGTGGTCAAATTTCAGACCTAAGTAGCTTTGCCCACAATATTGTTCCTAATAGATCCTTTTATTTGCAGAAAAAGCATCACTGAAACAGTTCCCAAAAAAAGGCCACCTTTCAGGTTCTGAAAAAACTCTATTTTATTTTTTTCAAAGTAGTGAAAATATTGAAATATATTTGGCTCTCTGAGCCTTAGAATCTTTCTGCATCCTCAGAACATTAATTCTGAAAGAAGCAAAATGATTGCTTAAAAACATATACCTAATGTCTTTATTCAGACCTTATGCTTCATAAGAATCAGAGTTTAATTACTTAGCTCAGGCAGCCGTGACTATGAACTTTCCTGAGCCTGCTTATCAGTCTGAAAGTAGGGTGCTCATTACTTACCTGGTTTTAAGCAACATCTCTGCAAGAGCTTCATCATGCTTGTAGAAGAGGATTACCTTGTCTTGCAGATTGCAGTTGTGCTTTAGAAAAAGTAAAATTGACACTGCAGAGGAGGGAAAGGGTTTATCTTTGTGTGGCAGTTAAGCACAATGACACATACTCTGGTGAGGAAAACTGTTCTTCCTGTGAAACGGTTTTAAGGGCAAAATCATGTGTGTTTAATGGGGATGTAATCATGAATACAGCATCACTGACAGAAAAACGAGGTGCTCTTCACACAAACCTGTGTCTGTTACAGGAGAGAGAAGGTGCTGTGAGACATCTGCTTTTTACCTTCTCTTGCAGGTACGAAGTTTCTTTTAGGTTGCTGCATAGTAAAATAGTCCCACAGAGATACTCGTTTCCATTGATACCTCCTTCTTCCTTTGAAGCAGAAACTAATTTAGATTGACACATTTGTCTGGAAACTTCTTCCAAAGCCAGCAGTGAATTTATTTGATTAAATAAATAAATAAAACTCCTTTCAGTTTCTCATCTCAGAAGACAGGGTTTGCTCCCTGCAGAGCACTAGCAAAAACTATTTAAAGATAGCTGTTCAGGAGGTTATGAGTTTTAGTATTTGTGTACTTAAGAATTTAATTCTTGCTATGCAGGTTTAACTGTTTTAATCCAAGAAAAAATGCTTTCTCAAATGAAAAAAAAACCAATTGTACATTTTTTCTTTTTAGATAGCTTTAGAAATGTTTATATTTGGATGGTTGGGAGTGTTTGTATTTGGATAGCTGGCGACATTTATTTTCCCAGGATCTTCTGGAGGCTGTTTAGAGAAAATTCCTTGCTCCCCTCCAGCGTGGATTGTTGGAAATGCGGATGAAGCATGTGGGAGCCCTGGACAGAGCAGTGATTCTCATGAGAGTGCTGCAGTTCCACAGGCTGGAAGGGACATTCACTGTGGAAGTGCAGCTATAACCTTGCTGAAACAGACTTTTATGAATAAATAGATCCTGTCTATGAAGGCAAAGAAGACAGAGCTTGTAGGAAGCCCCGAATATTTACGTGCTCCCTCTCATCTGTCTAAAATATACTTCTGCCTTCTACCACAGTAAATCTGATGAGCAATTTTACCCATAATTCTGTAAAAGAGAAGTGAAATCCTATCCATTAGGTAATACTACAACCAGACCTCAGCCTCAACTGTTTTTTAAACATTATCACAAACTGTCAGAAGAACAAAAGAAAAATCCTTCTAGGCAAATATAATTTTCTTTGCTTTTGTGGATGTCTGTGTGAGAGTCCTTCAGCTTCTGTGCATTAGAGAAAAGTTTGGTGTGTGCAGAAATTTCCCTTAGTTTTCCTAAAAAAAAAAGAGTTTGCCAGCTGGAACAATGCAAACAGGATGAAATACAGTAGTCTCTCAGTACATGCCTCTGTGCTTTTCTAATAACATGAAGTTTTTTGGGTGAACAGATACTTAATATGTCAGAAACAAATTGTGTGAAGGAAGACACAGGTAAATTAGTTGTTCAGAGTGTAACTGAGCAGTGGATGAAATGCAGCAGAGAGAGGAAAACAGAGCTGATTCCCAGAGGAATCCAGGGAACTCTGTTCCATACACACAGGTTAGGCCTCTTCTGGAAAGCTGGCACTAATTAGATCGTTTGTGTTTAAGAGAGATGAATGGGACTGGAGCAGATGATGTGATCTGGGGAATGGAGAGCTTATGGTATGACAGTGTACTGGAAAAGCTTGGCTTATTATCCTAACAAAATGAAGTACAAGAGGGCATATGATTCCTTTCTCATTAATTCATCAGGAGACCAGTATGAGGAACAGAAAAGAATTACTTATCTAAGACACCATGTTGGCAGAAGAGCAAAGGAGTATAAACTTGCCATGAATAATGATGGGCTGTAGATTAGGAAATGACTCTGAACTATTATTGCAGTCATTTTTTTGAATGACCTTCCAGTCAGAAGAGAGGGAGAGGAAATTAAAATAATTTCAATGTGTAGTTAAGAAATGTTCACTTTAGAATCTAAAAATTTATGTTAAAAAGTTACCATAAAACATGGAGTGGGGGGTAAAATCTTCAGTGTTTTCTGGGGGTGATCTTAAAACCATTGTTTGCTTCTGTATTTGGTTAGTTTGGTACCTCACATAAAAATAACTCTTCCAAAATATTGAACTCAAGGTCCCCAGCTGGAAATGCACTCAGGTCTTCTTGGCACAGGGATAATGCCAGCTCCTCAAGGGAACTTGGGAGGTTCACGGACTGGGGATGAGACTGCTCCAACAAGTTAAATTCTGAGTTCTTCATTTCAGCTTCTGCCATGAGTCAGAAGACAGGGATATTTTGTGTAGAGTCTTGAAAGGTCTGGGCTTGTTTAAGGCAGCAAGACTTTTTTTCCATGTTTAATATGTGAATAACCTTTTGTCACTTGAGTAGATGTTGCAATCTGGTAAGGAACTGGAACACTTGGATATACCTCTACAAAACGAATAAAATCAATCTTGTTTATTGTAACTGGTTCATCAGTGGAAATGGCATCATGTTTCATTTATAGTAAGATTTCTTAATGCAACTTTTATGGTAATAGATGCAAATTATGAAACATAGACTTTAGCGTATTCAAAAAAGGCTGTTTATTCAGTAAATCAAAATATGGGATTTCAGTTTATTTTGTCAGATATTCAGAGTCAAAGTTTAAATTTTGCTGAAATTTTGAGGCAGAAGATCATGTTCTGGAAGTTGTATTTATTTAAGATCACTCCAGTAATACTTGCTTTAATTCATGTTGTCTGCCATACACTGAAGCGAGGTGGAACTGACCTGGGTGTTCATCAGACAACTGTAGGAGCTTTTTACCAGCTTTGGCTTGCCTCCTCTCAAGTTTCCCCTGAAGTAAGTAATTAGAGTACAAGTTCTTTTCTTGCCTTTTTTAGCATTGTTTTTTGGACAGGTTCTCTGACATTCATATGGGAATGAGATTTATTTTTTATCTCTTCCTACCCAGCTGCCTCAGGCCCTGTGAACAGAGCTGAAACCTTGCCCTCTAGGAAGGCATTTTCCCCTGAAATTCTGACTTGAGCGCTCAGGTTAGAGTCTGCTGCTTCAGGCGAGCAAGGTGCTCAGACAGACAGACAGACTGAGAGATGGCTGGATAGTCATGTTCTGCTGAAGCAGTGTGCACAGCTGGGTGTGCGGGGAGTAGGGTGGAAAAGCATGATAAAACCCCTCTATGGCATTTATTCCTATTTTCTTCATCACTCTAGAGTGAGTATTTTTTGGGATATAATTTGTCAGAACATCTGGATTTCTTTGGCTGCCATTAACTGCTGCCTTTTTTGGATTGTGGAGTCTGTCTCAGGGGTTTTTGAACAGTGCCATTGCAGTAACTAGGCTGAGGTATTTGGATCTGGGAACACAGGTCCCCATTGGCTGGTCCATGTAAATGAAGAGCCAGAAGAGCTGAGGAATGCTCCATCTGTAGCTTGCTGACAGAAGCCAGAATTTGCCTTTTGTGAATTTTATTTCACAGTGGAAGAAAGCTGGGAAGAGGAGGCATCACAAGCACTTTGAAGGGTATTTTTACTCTTCAAACTTTGCAGATTGTTCCCAGTATAAAACAGACTTCAATGGGATCATTCCTGGAAATTATTATGGGGAGGAGGCTAAGGTAACTGGCTGATTGTAACAGCTACAGACTTAAATGTGATTTCATATTATATTTCATTAAAATTATAACTGACCAAATGCCTAGAATATTCAGTACCTATTAAGACTTTAGAAGGCTACTTTGCATCACTGGGCTTTGTTCAAAAAAGCCTGAAAGATGGCAGAAAAAGCCTGTAGCTCATTAGCTTGCTACCAGTGGTCATTGATTGCAAAAATTCAACTGCTTAAAAAAACCCCAGTGGGTTTTTTAGGTTTTTTGACTGATGAACAGCAACACGCTGCTGTCTGTGCCAGTCAGCACTCATCACTGTGGGGCACTGGGGTGCCTGAGTGTCCCTGTCACAGTTATACACGTTTTTCTTTGTCACTTTTAATCTGTTGCATAACCTTACATGACAGAGCTTTCTCTGCAGAAAAAATGCTGTTTCAAATTGGTTAAAAAAATTGAATCCAATCTCATGCTGTGTGCTGTGTTAAGAAGGTAAATAAACTCTTCCTTCCTTCCATTTTTTTGTTGCATACACTGAAAACATATTAAAATTATTTAGATTTATGTTAAACTCAGCCTTTGCTTGGGGGATCTCGTGATTCTTCTCTTGTGCCATGTGTTCTCTAGAAAGCACACAAAGATGCAGCCTACACAGAGAAAGATACTGAGCTGTAGAGATATCTGAAAGAAAAGCAATTTATGAAGATTCCTAAGGACTGAGAAGTATGTGTTTTCTGTTATCCTGACATTACATCTTGAGGAGTGTGCCTAGAGGTAGCACACAGTGTCAGTGCTGCCCAGTGAATGGTCTTGGCTCCACGCTCTGCAAAAGAGTCACATTCAGACACTGCCTATGGAAAGGATGCACATAGTCCTGTCCTTCTGTTTGACCTTTTTGGATAAGTGAACAGATGAAACTGTCAGTTGCTATACAGCAAGTAATAGGGGCATGCATATTTTCCCTGCTATCTGTAGTAGGAAATATACACACACACACATATATATATATATAAATATTTTGTAAGTTTAAATTTAATTAATATGTAATAAAAATCATACTGTTACTATAAAATGTTGCAGTAATTTGAGATAGCTTATATTCCCTTTATTAGTTTTCATCTTTAATTAAGTTTTAACATTTATTAGTTTCTCTGCCTATCAGGTTTTCCATTGGAACTGTAAAATCCCGCAATACCATGTGCATGTCCATTTTGAAAAGATTTTCTCTTTTGTTTTATATGGACTGTTGGAAAAACTGATTGATTTTGTGGCAGAACCCCATAACAATTTTGGCGTTTTAGGCGCACCCAGCACAAATACATGAAGCTGCAGTTTCTTTGACTGAGGAATTCTAAGGAATTTCTGGACTCTGATGGGTGTTGGTGCTGGCTGGCAGTGTGGAGAGGATGGGGCTGGCTGCCTGTAACAGCTGCCTGTGCAGCTGCATGGCTGTGTTAGCAGCGTTCAGTGCTCTTTTCCCAGCAGTGAGTGCTGGAAGTCACTGGAAGCCTCTGTTGATTTGATGGAATAAATCCACAGTAACCAAGAGAAGGATCTAGCATTATTTGTTTATGAAATTTGAGTGCGTTCTGAACATGGCCTTTGATTGTCAGCTGAAATGCAAAGGCTTTAATTAAAGGCAGGGTACCAACACTGAACCCTCCTGGCTCTGAGCCATTGCCTCCCGCTGGATGCAGTCTGTGTGTCACAAGGAACGTGGTTCTGTCCATGGCTATGGCAAGAGGAGTCCAGCTAAGGCCACTCCATCATCTCTTCCCGCCTAAGATTCTTCTCTACTCTTCGGCATCTTTCACTTGCAGGAACCTTCATCACACTGCCCTTTTCCCAGTAGGTTCACAGCCCTCCACTGTGCTGTAGAAAGGTAACTGTATTGTTCTACAAACAAAATTACAGGAATGGATAAATGCCAAAACCTTTGTTGCATTTAGTCTAGGTCACAAGCTGTGTTTCTTGTGTGCCTTTGTGATCTCTTTGTGTCTGGGGAGGTAAAGCAGTAGTGTGTGCTATTCCCAGGAATCGTGGTCTTACCCTGGTTGTGAATGAGCTCCCCACTCAGAGGTTTGCATTTTGCACTGGAAAACCTAGAGAGAGTAATGAGAAAACTGAAGTTCTAACAGAGTAGTGGATGTTTGGGAATAAAATCTGACTTTCTGTTTGCATTGATATTTTATAGTTGTTCTGGATGGGACCAGGGGGAAAAAGTTGATTTATGACACGGTTTTAAAAAGTGTGGCAGTTTGTTTAATCAAGAAATGCACTGGGAGGATATTTGACCTTTCAAATCCTCTATATTTATCTCCATTTTTCTCTTCCATTTTGTGGACTGGGACTAGAACTGACTTGTTCCTTATGTTTTATAAGTTTTTATGAGCTGACCTGATGTTTGTAATGAGGCCTGTGTGAACATCCCATAATGATAGCCCAGTAATTGCAGCATTCAGAGAGTTTGTGCAGGAACTCAACCACCAGACAACCTGACAGTGTTCAGGCTGTACCACCCATGTGTGTATTTACACACACATACGTGGCTTCTCTGTTGATAAATGTCAAATAGTAAAACTGCTTCTAAAATTACATATATTTGCACACACTTGGGTCAAGACATTAGATTTAATTTCAAACAAAATATACTTTGGGAAGAAGAGAGGTACAGTCTAATGTACAGTCTAATTTAAAGGGGTTAAAACCAAATGAAAACAAACATAGCTGAACCAAAAAGTATTGCAAAATGCAACAGACATTTTTTCTGCATTTTAAATCTATTTGAAATTCAGGAAGATGCTTTTATTATATGGAAGACTCTAGGTTAGTCAGGTGTTGACATCCCTTTCTGCGCCTGTGTTGGGTCAGAAATGCTGAAATATGTTCTCTTGAATTGATATTTTATCCAGCAAAAGAAGGAATTAATATTCTTTGATTCTAAATTAATGTTGAATTTCCTTGATTTCAGTAAAAGAAGCTTTAACTTTCTCTTGCTGTGAAATACAACTTAGTATCATATAAAAACATGTACACTGTTAAAAATACGAACTGCTGTTGGGTTACAAATGCATAAGTAAATTATGAAAAAGAATGTTGATTCTTACATTTTTAGTTTATTTCTCTTGAATAAATAGCCATAATAATAATTAGAAAATAGAATAAATAGCCATAATAATAATTAGAAAATCTGGCCCCTCACTTGTTGGGCCAGATGCCGCTTCTTTGAGACTGGCACATAGAACAGCTTTTTAGCATCTTAAAATGACACAGCATTTTTGGTTTGGTGTTGATACTCCATCTTTCTTTTAAGAAACAGATTGCTCTAAGTTATTTCCTCAGCTTCAAAAGGGAAAGATTGGTATCACCAATAAGAAAATGTCAGTAATTTCATTTTCATTCAGGGCTTGAAGCATTTAAAGGTTAATTTTAGATAAAAATACCATTATTGAACATTTTATACTAGTTTTCTGTGGGTTGCCAAATGCTTTGGAGTTGCTAATGTATTAGTGTGGAAAATCTAAATGTAAAATTGCATCCATATGAGGACTCCCACAGATTTCTAAAGTATGCTATCCCTTAATAAATTAATTATAGCATTTTTTACTATCTCTAGGCTTTTGTGGAGAAAGCAAAGTTCTCACTGTAGGAAATCAAGGGATAAGAGCTGACTGAGAAAAGCTGTGGTTCTGCTTTGCCAAGTCTTTGTGGTAGCCTTTATATTGGTGCTTTATAACAACATGTATTTAGAATAACAAACAGACAATTAAATTATCTTTTTGTTAAAGGAGTGTTTCTTTCTGTGCACTAAGTTGCAGCTAGAATAGAAGAATTGAGGGTCACTTTTGAGGGCATGGAAAAAATTAGTCTTTTGTAGAGAGATTTACAAAATGGGTTTGATTATTTCTTGCCTTTTTTCCCCCTCCCTTCTCTCAGGTCCGCACCAGTGTCCTACCTGAACACAAGGAACCAAGAGCAGATGTTGGGGTAAGCAATCATTTTCAATAACTGATTTATTTATTTTTTTTTTTCATCTCGTTGGCAGGCACAAACACTCAGTGCTCAACAGGAGCTGAAAAGCTTTTTTAACAGCAAAACTTTCTGGTGAAATGAATAAAATAATCAAGGCAGGAGTGGTAGCCTCATGGATTGATGTAATCCCATTCACATCTTTTTGAAAATCTTTTCCAGCCGAAGCTATCCTGAGACCAGCACAGCCCTGTAAAGTCCTTGCTAATATCAGAGAAGCAGTCTGGATGAGATTGGGAGTCTGGAATGGCACTGGCCTCAAGAAGCCTTGGCTGTCGCCTTCTGGTCTCAGTGTGCCTTACTAGGGCTTCCTTGGCATAGTTTTCAAGACTTCAGCCAGTGTTTGAAAAACCTGTAGCTTGGCAGCAAGTCCAATCTTAGTGAAATAATTGATGTGTTTTAGCTTTCCATATAGCTGTTATAGAGACTTTTCTCTTTGGCTAGTTGAGATTATTCATCAAACTGCTCAAGGTGAGTATCCTAAGATTTATTGTTGTGTCTAGAACACTAGCAAAATTCCAAAGGAATGTTACTCTGCAATTAGCATTACAGCACCAATTTTGTTTTAAAGCCTACTTTTCAAGCCTTTCCCAGCCACGTGGGCAAAGTTAAATTGGCTTGTAGACTGCCAGTTCAGGCCCCAGGATGGACTATTGGTATCTAAATCAGTATAGAAAAAGTATTCTCCTGTTTGATATTAGACCCCTTGAACATTAGCATAACTCTCTTAATTTGGGTCATGGGATCATTTGAAATTTTATTTGATTTTGCACATAGCTCTGTGTTGTCAAGCAAAGAATTTCTTTTTTTTCTAAATAAGCATATGAATATGAAACAGAGAACTAAGTAGAACATTTTAAGCCAATAAAATCATTCAAATGACACAGGAGAAGTAGATCTGACACTCAGTCATGTTTAGTGGGTACAATGACCAAAGCTCTTTGGCTTTATGAGAGAGCAGTGTAGTTGTCTCTTGGCCCTGGTCACTTGAGGATTCTCACTTAGGATTCTTAAATATATTTCTGGTTCTATTTTGCTGCAGAAAGAAGCCCCAGGTGACCAAACCTTATATCAGTTTCATTCCAAATACCCCTCTTCCCTTTTCCAAGCGGTCAGGTTTCAAATACAAACACTCAAATGTCATGAAAGGCCAGAATAAAGGCTGCTGTGGAGACACAGTGCTGTGGAATGCATTCTTACGGTATGAAGTGGGATATGCTCTTGGAAGAAGATAAGTAATCTGGGCTAAGTGTGTGACCACAGAGTTTTAGTGCAGAAACACTCTCACACTGACTCATCTAAAGGAAGACAGAACCACTTGTGCATTCACTCCAGCAAGGCTGTGCATCACCGTGTGTTGCACCTGGATGTCTTTTTTGTAGAAGTGCCTTTCATTTTGGCATTGAAAACTAACTGTGCTCTTTGCTTGTGTGGCTGCATTATTTTTCTTCCTTTCTTCCTGTTCATCACTTCCCAAATCCAATGTTTTTCCAGCCTTCCCTAGAATCTCAACTTGTGTCATTTTTCCTTTGCTGCTTAGGAAATCTAAGGCTGTGCCATTGATGGGAACAAGCCATACCTCATGACTCAGTTTATTAAACTGCAGACCTGCAGTTTGCAGTTTACTAACTGCACTGTTGGTGCTTGCCTAATTTCAGAATTGCTTTTTGAACTGTACGTTGTACATGGAAGAAAACTTAGCTTAGTGTAGAGCTTTATTATTTGCATTCAAACACTCCACATCCTGCTGGCTTTCCTGAAAGAAAGCAGGCTGAAGGGTTTTTTTTAGCAGAGGAAGCCACTCTTCTCAGCAGTGACAAATGCTTTTCTGCTTTCCTTGAAGAGAACATTGCTCTCTGTAGGCAGCCTCTGTTGACTCAGAGCAACTCGATTCTTCTTTCATTTGTATAGCCAAGAATGTATATAATTTAGCCTGGAATTCTAATTTGCCATTCCAACAGTAAACTTAGTGTTGTGTAAGAGAAACCAAACTTTGTGCCCTTCTTATTGTTTTATTGCTAAAAATTAAACATAATGTCGTGATCTTCTTACAATTTATTTAGAGCAAGTGATATTGTGTTGTACATTTGAAAGATAAATTGATAGAAGATGGCTGTTAGTTTCTTGCCCATTATTCCCAAGGCAAGAATACTACTGCTGGCCAAATTGACAAAATGGGATCTCAGCAAGGTACGAGCAGAGGTTAAAAAATAGCCGAAGTGCAAAAGAAGATTTAGCCCTTTTTCCTCTTTGTATTTTTTTATGTGTGAAGAGTGATTTTTATAGAAGAAAAAGATAGAGTGGTGTAGCCTAATTTAATTTTAGGCATTCTAGTTGCATTACCACATTTCTCTGCAATTTTAATGCAGTGAATAGGTTCACCTTACAATGGAAGTAGAGGAAAACACTACTTAAAACATTGCCAAGAACTAGAGAAATAAAACATTTCTATTAATAAACTTGTGCTGGACTCAATTCAAGAATGCCTTTCTAGCATATATATTCATATTTTGAATACATGGATGGTAGTGTCAATGGCTTGAGGAAAAACCATAACGAGAACAACTTTGGTAAAACACTGAAAACTTAGCACTTCTTGTAATCCAGAAATTAGAAAAATAGGAGGAAACAGATGCAAAATGCAAATACTGGTACTGAATGAAAATCTTCCTGTGGCTGTACATCTTACAACTTGTTATTTTGTCAGGTTGTTAGACTGTTCTTAATGGAAAAGAGAAGGGTTCCTGCCCATAAAACCAAAATTTTTAACAGTTTACTGATAATCATGCTGCACAAAAAAATTCTAGAGGATTAAGTATCAAACTGTTATATTGAAAAGCAATATTTTTCTTGGTAGCAAAGAAAGATTTTCAAGTGTGAGACCAAAAGAGGTAACAAAAATGAATGAATCTGTTATCTTTTCTTTCTGCTTTGATTTGTAGCGAAGCTTCTTGGGCTGTGCAACTTTTAGAGTGGGTGATCTGGTGAAGTCCAAGGAGCAGCAGTTGACCCTTACCCTCAGGTAAGTGTTGTAAATCATGGTTTTTCTAATTGCTAACCTTTGGCATGTCTCATCCAAAGAATGGCAGCAAAGATAGGGAGGAATGGCTGAGGGAGCTGGCAGTGTTCATCCTGCAGAAAAGGAGGCCCAGTCAGACCCTGTCACCTCTACAATTAACTGAAAGGAGATGTGGAGAAGCGCAGGTTGGTCACTTCTCCCAAGAGGCAGCAAGTGAGGGGACAAGAGAAAGTGGCCCCAGGTTGCACCAGGGGAGGTTTAGATAGGATATCATGAAAAAGATTCTTCACATGAGGGGCTGTCAAGCACTGGATGGTGGTCACCATCCCTGGAGATATTTATGAGACGTGTAGATGTGGCCCTGAGGAACATGGTTAAATGGTGGACTTGGCAGTGCTGGATTTGTGGTTGGACTCGATGCTCTTAAAGGTCTTTTCCAGCCTGTACAATTCTAGGATTGCTGTTTGACTGTGTTTTAAACTCCATGTTCCATCAGGTATATCAGATGACAACTTGAAGTGCTTCTAATTCTGCTTCTAATTGTACAAATTCAAAATTAAACACCAAAATGAAATAGCAACCCCATAACCTGGAGCTTCCCAGGTGCCAGATTAGAAAAGGTCATTTTATACTAGGATAACCTATGGAAGCATTGCAGAGAACTTGGCATAGGGAATATTCATTCCAAGTTTCCTTTAGGAAGGAGCATAAGATTGTCAGGTTTTTTTGGTGTGGGTGGTTTAAGGAATTAGCAACGTACAGGTTTTTTTAGGCACGTTTAAAGAAGGTGATCCTAATTATTGAAGGTGTCTCCCATGAAAATGCTTGTGGTCTCCTAAACTCATTGTTATATGCAGCCATACTGAAATTGTAGGGAGGTGTGACATAGAACTCTAATCAGTGACAGGGTACAGAGCTAGGTAAATGAACTCCAGCTTAGTGATTGTAAGAATCTGTTCTTACAGGAATTCAAGTTGTCTTTAGCTCTTTGGGATAAATTTTGTTTCCCTCACTGACATACTGAAAATTTGATCTGAAAGATTGTCTCCAACAGGTGGCACAGTAATTGACAGAATGGAAAGCTTCAGTTTCAGAGTAAATATTTTGTATCTCAGCCATCCAGCTTGTAAGCAAAAAGTTAAGATGGAAAACTCGTAAGAAATAGATGAAAAAATTGGTTTTAATTAATATTTTTAGTCTTGGTTGCCCTCTTTGTTCAGCTAACACTAAAAGACAATATACCAATTAAATTAATTTGCAGACACATTAAATGGTAGGGTTTAATCAGTGGATATTTTTTCAAGAAAAACATCCTAACCTTTCAAAAGTGGGATTGTTTTCTGATTATGACTATTGAGCAGCAGAAAGTCAGTAGAAATGATCCACATTTCTTTGATGGCAATTTAACCAGAGCAGTCTACTAATTTAAGCTTGCTTTCCTCTAATCACCCTGCAGTATTAGTACCTCTCAGGAGGATAGAGGATATATCAAGGGACTTGTCAGAGCATGAAATTCTATTTAATTCTTGTTGATATTCTTTGGATAGGAGTTTATCAGGGCATGCCTGTGATTGAGATACTCCTGTGTTAGATTTAAGGTAGAGATTTAAGGACCTGGAAATAGCTCTGTGGTGTGCCCTGTAAGGATTGGTGTAATTATAGAATCTGCTTAATTTTTAACTGAGTTTTCTTTTTTCTTTTCCTTTTTTTTAGTTATGTTTTTCCATGGTCTTTCTGAGGTACAATGTAACAATATAAAAGTGTTTTCAAAGGAACATTCTTGTATTTTTCTGTTATTTTGTGGAGAGTTGGCATGTGTCTACAAGTTCTTGCTGCTGACACACTGTGCTCTACTTTTCTGTTTTCCTACCATTGTGCCCTAACAGTGATTAGGGACACAAGTTACAAAATCTCTGCAAAGGAAGTTTTTATTTCGATTGTCCTTTCTTCTCCTTAGAGGGGTCCTAAACTGGTGGCTGAGTGTTTCTGGTGGATCTGTGCACGTGTAGCTAATCATCAAAACACAAAAAGGTTGATTTGTACAATTACTTCAGTGTACACAACAGATGTTGGCAGAGGAATTTAGTTACTAGAGATTTGGGATTGCAGTTTCCAATATGGAATTTATAAGAAGAGAGATGTTTTCTATAGACTTGCATGTTTCATTTTGCAATGATAATGCAATGTCACTTGCTTCCAGCTTTCTCATACAGTTGTGATGATGAATGGCAAAAAATGGGCTGTTGAATGCAACAAAAGTATTTTTCAGTAGGAGAATGTTTCTTAATATTGACTATATGATACAGTGTGTCTGATGAAAAAAATAAAATCATGCATTTTTTTTCCTTTCTAAATAAGAGCTAGGTATACTGGCTGCTAATTTAGCAATAAAAGCAGATTTTTGTTTTTTAGAAGATTGGAGGCAAATGCCTGCTGTTCTCAGTCCATCTTGTTCACTTACTTTTCCATCACTAGCTTGTTACCTCTTTTCTCCCTGGATGCCTTGGTCAGCATTTTATGGCCAGAAGTGGTAAGGTGGGCACAAATTCCTGCTGCTCGTGGTGTTACTGGCTATCTCCTTCCCTCACATCTGAGGGAACTAATACTGACCTGGGGATCCTTAAGGACCTGGGATAGTGGAGAAATCTATTTCAGATGCAGGTGCTCTGCTGACAGGTATCAGATGAGTGCTGATCCTTGTCCCAGGGTGCCAAAAATATCAGCAATTTTCCATCTCCATAAGCCAGGTGGGTTTTGTCCCATGTGTGGGCTTCTTATGTTGATACTGATTTTATTCTCTTGGCCACATCCCCCATCCCAGCTCACCCTGAGCAGGTTGTCAGGGTGCAGTCTGTTGTTTTGTGGGGATATAGGATAGTATAGTTTTGTGGGGATATAGTGTCTCCTCACTCATGACTGAAAGCAATTTGATGCAGGGATCATCTTCCCTGCACCATGTGAGTGCAGAGTGTCCTTCTCAGCTTTATTGAACTACAGCAAATAAGCTGATCTCATTCTAATGCATTATGAAGTATCCAAAAACCAATTTTTATCTGGTGCTGTGTTGAACAGAGGGTATATGTGAGACTTTTTACATCTCTGCAAGCAAAGGACATGAGGTGTGTACATAATGTGTGTGCTCAATATGTTACTGCAAAGTAAAATTATACAGGATTTTATCCTACTAAAGTATGACCACTAAGCTTTTTTATTTTTCCCACTGCATCACTTCTGTTTCTCTTTTTAAATTTTCTTTCAAATGAAATTTTAATCTCATGATATTGCTGGAAAGTTTGAAATGCATGTTTTCATGTAGCTGAAGACTGTCAAGCGCTGCTGGTGTTTTAAAATCACAGTCTGACACTGCTCACAGCAGTTTTACCCTGGGCATTTAGAGAGCTCTTTGTTGATTTGTATGCCTGTAGCATTCAAAAGAAACTTTGGTTTTGGGATTTGCTGGTTTTGTTGTTGTTGCCTTTTCTGTTAAATTGTGTCTTCATATTTCTGTGTGGGAAGATAAGAACTGGAGAAAGAAGTGCAACTACAATGCAACAAGTCCCACTGTTTAGTTTTGTTGTGTTGCATTACCTTCTCTTACAGGTAAAACATGTAACAGATTGTAATATTACATGTGTATTAGACCAGAACAGGAGGGATTTTGAGAAGAAAATAATAATACAAAGATGTATAAAAATGAAATTATAGCAATCACTGTTTTTAAACCCATACAAAATACATACTGCTCCTCATGCAGGCAAACAGTGCAATGCTCACTGTCATACTGAGGCCAAGCTTTCAATGATAGCACCAAGGGAAATATTTAGGATTCTAAAGAACAAGAGACAAGGATGAGGAAGTGTAGTTAGCTTTTCCATTTTACTGCAGCAATAGGCCTTGTTGGTTTGGATCAGTTTATTTCCTTGGCACTTTGATCAGAACACCTTAAGCTGCTGAAAAATTTTCAGTCTTATGACCACACACTTTGGCTTCTAAAGATGTGTGATTTGCTGACTCCTGCTGCATTCCCTTTCTGCTTGGGAATGCTGTAGTGCTTTTGTTGACAGAGCCTAGTTTGGGTGCTGGTTTGGCACAAGAAGGAGAAGTCAAACCACAAGGCTGTGGCAACTCAGGGGAACGTTCTTCATTCAGAAGGCCCTTTCAAAATTATTACGTATTTCTGCTGATAAGCACAATTTGGACACTGAACCCTTACTGCTTTTCTTCTGGATACTTTTTAAATTAATATAGGCTTCTTCAATTGCAAAACTATCTGGAACTGGTTCATTTTTAATAGTCTCTTTATTGTCAGTAATTAATTTGGCTTAGAGCAGATGAAGTTTTACACATGCGAAATATGAAGAATTATATTTATTTTGCAAGGTTTTATAGAAGACCAGATTTGTTTAGTTGCAAGATGAATGTATTCTCCTGAGTGCATAGTAAAACCTAATGGTTTTCAAGGAAGATATTTATTTAATTTGAAAGCTTGGGGGGGTAACTATTTTTTGAGATTTTACTGTAGGAGTTGAACTTGTTTGCTCTAATGGGTCCCTTCCAACTCAGCATATTCAATAATTCTGTGGTTTCATGATTTTGACATTGAAGTTTTCTATGTATTCTTTTCTCCTGATTCGTCACTCTTCATTTCCACTGCTCAGAAAACACACAGTATTGCCCCACACATATTTGTTTAGATTCTCCTTCCTCACTGTGTTTTTGTAATTGTGCTGAACTTATTCTCATCATTTCCTTTTTGCCTATTTTTGCTTGGTGCCTTTTGTTACCCTTTCCTCATTATTATGAAACTGTCAGTTACTCTTCTTTCCTTCCCTTCCCTTCCAAAAAAAAATCTAGCTGTTCAGAATAAGCCAGGGGAGATAAACTTGGTGCTGTGCTGCCAGTGAAAGATGAAAAAGCATTTGGTATCTTTCAGGAGTTTAAACCCTTGTTTCTTCCAAAAGGTAGTCAACGATGCTCTTCTCTTGGTGATGTACATCTAAATTGTTATTTGTTTTTGATTAATTGAAAGTAAACTATTTATGGGGGTGATAAAGGAATTCACGTGTAACTATACTATCATTCCCATATAGTTGAAGAAATGGGATGGATTCTGAATAATTTCTCTGCGGAGGGATTACAAAGGGAAATGTGATATTCATGTGGATTCATGCACCATTCACAGCACTTACCTGTCCTCAATTTTGTGATGAACACTCATTGTCCTGAAGAAGGTGCCTCGTTGTTGTTAGCATTTGGTTTGTGATGGTAAATAGCCAGCTCAGTAGCGGTGACTGCACTTCACAGAGTAGAGAGGGCACTAAATATTTACTGATGTTATTCTAATTGAAAGGATTTGATGCTGCAAGTGACCCAGTGTCATGTGTTGGTTTTTTTTCCAGGACATCTGATGGAGGAAAGACAGTTGGTACCATTGAAGTCAATCTTATGAAGATGGGAGAGCTGGATGAGGGGGAAACAGACCACATCACAGCAGATGCTCAGGATCAAAAGGTAGAAACTCAGTTTATTGCACAAAGTTAATTAGAATGATCTGTTGTACCAGATGTCTAAAATACTAATTACCAAATTGGGTTAAGAACTTAAAACAAAATTTCTGGAGAAAGTACTGTGTAAACTTATCTCCCTCAACAAAAAAAACCAAACTACTCATGAAGATGTACAGAGTAATATTCTAACCTGAGTTTCCTAGGCCCTTTCCTTCTTGAAGAAAAAAATAGCTTATTTTTATCTCAACTGAATATATTTGATCACTTCTGATAAAAACTGTCCAGAGAGATGCCATAAATACAGCTTCTTTTTTCCTTGGACAGCTGCTCTGGTTTCTGCCCTTGGAGTCCTGTTTATGTTGATTTTTATGTGCAATCTGTGCCCACAATACTGAAAAGCTGGGAAGAATGACAGACAGGCAAAGCAAAGAAGAGGTAAATTCCCTTGCAAAGGGGCAGGTTCATCTGCATTAAGTGGGAACACACAATTTTTGCAGCCCTAATACGACAGTTTACTGCTTAACACTATGGTTAAGCAGTAACACTATGTTCTTCCTGAATAAAAGGAAATATTGCTACAGGGAATGCAGGATTTTTTTGTTTGGAAGTTACATATAAGACTGGTTTTTGAGCAGAGGACATTATTTTCAGTATCTTTTCTGCACAGCAAAATCAGTCTGCTATTGTGTCAAATTCTGAGGGTAAATTTCACACTTTTTTTTCCATCACTTATCTCAGAGAACTTCAGTGCCTTAGATTGAGTGTGACCAGTTCCAAAAAGCCAGCAAATGCTGTGAAATCTTCCTGATTTTGACCTGTAAAACTTGTACAATACAGGCAACATGAGCTGTTTTGTCAGCCTTCTCTTTTATTTGGCTTTTCTTCCGCTGCCAAATGTGGAATGGGACTCCTTGCACTTATTGGAGATGTAGTTACTGAGCTCTGTTGGGCCTGGGGAACACAGAAGGCTTTAATAGCATCTTTCTAGGGGTTTCTAATACTTGTAATACTTGATCATATTTTTTCATTTTCTTGGCTATAATTCTGATTGTGTTACAGTATCTTGGAACAGAAAGATAAAGAAAAAAATGTAAATTATAAGTAAGACTTTGGAAGTTTATATTATTATCACTCATGGTTTTCAGCCTACCTTTTCTGAACTGCCATGGATTTGTCTCAGACCCCCTGAATGTGTCACATTTGTGGTTGTATTTCTTTTGCAGTGTGCTTTGGTTCGTGAGTGTACAGCCACTGAGGGCATAAGTGGGAAGGACAACCTGCCTTCCTTAAATGCAGGTAAGAGTTCCAATATCTGTGAGAGACAGCTCTTGCAACTCTGCCTCTGGTCCTGAAGAAATCACACAGATTTGTGGCAGAGCTCATCAATGTCTCTTCAAATGCTGCACAGATGTTCAAGTTCAATGTTGTAGTGTTTTATACATGTTTGGCATTATCATTTCACTGAGAAATTTGAATAAATGTGTGTCAATTGCGCTTTCTGAAGCAGTGCTGAAATCTCCATCTCCTGCATCTTTACTGTTCAGTGATTTTCAGTGACTGAAAATCAGACTGTCAGTGACTCCCATGGGCATGGAATTAACATCATTAGTTTCTGTCATGTCATTGTGTGGCATTCTGTAAAACAATTCTGCATTATTTGTAAGTGAATACCCAGGACAATCCATCTCTCTCATCACTGGTGAAGTGGCAGTTTCAGATTGATCTGGAAACTGTCTGTCCTAGAATGGAGGGAGTTGTTGGCAAGGCATTCTCAATTCTAGGTCAGCTTGGGCTTGAGTGCATGGTGTTAAACTAGATCTATTTCTCTTTCATTATGCTGAGGAATATTACATGCTGATATGCTGTGCCGTAAAACTTTAATTAGCCCAAGTTTATGAATCTCCATTACTCTGCAATAACAATGTCACAAATAAGTTATATGGGTCATCTAAAACCCCAGCACTGTCAAGAATTCTGTGTTTGCTGTATACAGTTGAGGAGGAATGTTACCAAACTTTTACAGCTTTTTAAAATCTTTCCTGAAACTTTTTCATCTGACTTCTCTGATAGGGCAGACTTTCTGAATCAGCTTTGCAGTCTGAAGGAAGCCCTAAAAACCGCCAAAAATTAAATTCTTCCATATATGTGTGAATATTGCATTTTTTTTCTGTGAGTTGTTGAGATTAGATCAGAATTAGAAAAAGAATGTTCTAGAGAAATACCATTTATTTTCATCAATTCAAAGTGAGAAAGATGTTAATTGAGAATTTCTGAATGTACCGGAGCTACATCTGGCTCCAGAAATTCCTGACCTGGAAATAGCTGGAGGCACGGAGGGTACCCTGTGTCTCCAGGTTTGTATTTATGGCTTTTCTTGGACACAATATACAGAGGCCAGTTGAAGGATTTGATCTAACCCAGTGCAGTTCTTTGATTCTGATTCTGCACGTCATCCACATTAGTGAGACTTGAAGAAATGACCTTTCTGTCAGAGAACGATGCTGATTCACAACTGATTTTTTTCTGCTTGTTGCCTCCATTGTATAGGTTTGATTGGGGTTTTTTGTTGACGACTTTTGTGTAGAAAAATGCTGTAGGTTGTGAATGTGTTTTGTTGGAACTTCCAAGGTAGATGACAGTTTTAGGAATATTGAAGTCTCGATCAATTTGTCAAGAATATTTCCATGTGATTCTGTAGTGTATCTAGACAGCGTTTTCACATTTGTTACTGTCATATACAAACACAGTATAAAGCCAAAGCCCACCCAACACTACTAGGGTTTATAAAGTCAAACATACCATGAAGAGCTTTCTTTTTTTTTTGTCATTTTTTGGGTTGTCAGGCTTTTTTTAAAGAATTGAGGGGAAAGAGGTGCATATGCAAGAAATGACAGCATGCAGGATATTGGGAAGAGTTTGCACTCACAGGAAGTTTTTTTTCAGGTAAATAATTAGTCTTCAGTCTGTTTCCTGTATTTGTGACTTTCTCTTCTCATGCAGCATCACCTCCACTTTCCTGCTGACACCAGGCGCTGATTCCAGGTTTTGTCAGTCCTGCTCTTTTTATTGAATTCCTGATTTCTTCTCTTAGAAAAATTCTAGCTCTGCTTTTATACTGTCAGCCTCTTTCCCCACCCCATCAGACTTCTTGCCCACTGGGCTTCCTGTGGATTAAGGCTCTCTGTGTTGCCTGGAGACAGACTGGATTTCTCCTTTGGATACCTGTGCACAAGTGTCAGGAAAGCTGGTCACATCAGCCGTGCCTGCACTGCTTTCCCTGCTGTGTTCATAGCCCCAGAACAGTATGTTTTCCATATACATTCATATTTAGTGCACGTGTGTAAAGCGTTCTGGTACTTTCTGTTTCTTGTTGTTTATCAGGCCTTCAAAATGGTGAAACTGAAAAAAACCTGCCTCTGTGAATCCTTAAGCTTGTAGGTATAGAAGCATGCTGGCATTCTTCTGAAATTTAAATCTTAGGACAGGGAACTCTCAGCCCTCCAGCGAGTTATGAGATGCTTATTGAGGGAGTGGGAATAAGCAGTGTATTTCAGAGCCTTATCACTATTCCATCTATACCTCCAGAGGCTGAATTTGCGTCTCAAAATTCAGTTATTTATTTATGATGCTGGAGAGTTTGCCATTTGTTTACATGTAAACAAATTGCATTCTAAATTAAAAAATAGAGATAATAAAAGTAATTTAAATTAAGCAAAATTAAGAAAGCTGTAATTATTATTCCTGAGGTAATACACATCATATTCCTATGCTACAAAGAAAGATATAAATAGGAACACTGTTAGCAAATTAATATATGGCAGAGATATGCTTTGATCTATGTTCAATAGGGAATGAAAATAAAACCAGAGTATTCAATCTTTTATTATTTTTTATTGTACTTTCAGGGGAAGCAATGTGAAGGATATTGCATGGAATAAAAAGCACAGAGGTCTTCATATTAAAAAATGAGAATGTCCAAAAATATTCATGGGTAAATATATGGCATTGGCTTTCAGGCTTGATGCTGTAGAGAAAAGCCTTTAAAACAGAGTTTTCTCTTTTTTAACCACTGCAGTTCATGTGGATTTTGAGTTTTCTTTAATGCCTCTCATGATCACTGTCTAAATACAGCAAGGATTATCTTTATGAAACTTCCACTCATTTTAATCACTACTTTTTATAAAAACCAATTCTAGTCTTGCCCTTCTTATTGCACATGCCCTCTAGAATTTGGTCCTAGACAACTTGTTATAGTTAGAAATTAATTATTATTGCAACTGGAGGGGAAGCTACTTCTGAGATTTTTATGGAGTTGCATGCCTTCAGTAGTTCTGTTCATAAGGAAAACATCAAGTACTTATGCAGCTTTTATTGGCAATCTTAAGCTTTGGCAATACTGCATATTGGGATTATTTGGGAAAAATTCCCAGGCTTTTTTTGACTTTGTAAATGAAATTTTCTTCTTAAACCCATGGATTTGACCATTTAAAAAACTTACAACACACTTGAGATGAAAATTCAGACCTGAATCAAAGACCTGAAGATTAAGCTAGTACCTCGAGAGGAGTTTAATAATTCTAGCCACAATAAAAGTCACAACTTTGAATCCATATTTTTAGTGTTTTTGTCCCTTGCTGCAGTTGTGATGGGTTTTCTGGGGTTTGTTTTTTCTTTGTGATGGTGGTAACAGTGGGGAGATGAGATTTTTCAGGTTCATATTTGCATTAGGTTCTCACAGATTAATGTGTATTTTTCAGTGTAGTAGATTGACTGTGAATTTAAGGGCTGCTCTTGGAAAAAATCCCTTGATGAACTCCTTAGGAAGTAGATATAAAAAGGTAAAATAAAGAATCCTTTGTGTCTGGGGCATCATCATTTAAAATGTCCAGGTAATATACTGATCAGGGGGCACAACAGAAAAAACCAATACCAACTCAAAGTTATCGTCTGGTTTGGCAGTTTTCTGTTTAAGGCCAGACCTGAATTAGCCCTTAGTTTCCTGAGGTTTGAACATTGAGGTATTTTGGGTATTCATAGTAAAGAAAAATTGCTCTTTTTAATGTGTCAGAGAAATTAGGCATCTCTTTCGCTTATTTCACAATACTGAGTGAAAATTTAGTTTTTGAAAGTAAAATCACAAAGAACTAAAGGCAAAATTACTCTAAAAAGGCTCATAAAATGACAATAATATGGCAAGAAATGCTTATAATGTACTGTAATTAAGAAATAGTTGGCTTCTGATTGTAAAGGCGTAAATTATAACATCTGTATTGTCTCACCCTTCACAAGAGATTGAAAATAGAATAAAAGTTTTTTAAAACTCAGTTGCTCCATCTCTGGATCAGAAAAGGGCATAATCCAACAAGAGTTTTTCATCAAAGATTACTGATGAAGGACATCTCAGCAGAGTGATGGGAATATAGAGCAGTGCAACCACTTAAACATTGCTCCTTTCTTCGAGTTGCAAGCAGTGGGTTTATTATCAGTATATTTAAATCTCTGGTCTTCTTTTAGGCCTTTCCTAAAGGATTTTTGTTAAAAATCCTGGTTGCTTAGTTAGACAAGCCAGTTTGGGTACCTTTTATTTTTAATTCTCTATAAATCAGACTACGTAAACGTTAATGGTGTCAGGGAGTTTGGAATTGAAATGTCAATTAGTAGCTGTCATTTTGACACATGGGGAATGTGTTCCTCTGAGTTACAGACCGCTCAGGGGCTGAGCAGTGGGAGCCTGCTGGAAGGCAGCTGTTTCCAGGAGCCTCGACAGAGAGGTAGCCGTGGGTTTGGATGGCTGTCCAAACTCGTTCCAAGTTAAGGCATTGTGGATGTGTGTGTTAAATGGCAATCAATTGTCTCCAAGTAAACTTATCAAACTAGTGAAACAGAACTTTTTCTTCCTCAGCTTTTCCCCTTTTTGGTCTTTCTGGAAAATAAGAGCAGGGTAAAAAAAGAAAATAAAAAATGCAAAGGAGAGAGTAGATTGTATGGCATCGTTTTAAGAGCTGAATGGAAATGTAACCAACACGTGAAAACTGTAAAATAAAAAATGTGATGGGTTTTAAACATCATCTTCCAAAATACAAAGAAATGTGATTTTCTTATGTCACATTGCAATAGTGATCTGAAAACAGTGTCTGTAACACATTGACAGGGCTGTTATATTTATTTCTATGCAGCGTCTTGACCCCATCAATGATCAAGGTAACTCTAATGTGGTCAAAGGTCAAGTTTCCTTTAATGCAGAAGCACACCTTCAATTTGCATTAATGATTTGTGTGTGCATGTCCAGGGGGAGATGCAGCTGAACTGAGTCCTGTGCAGTTCATTGGAATTGTGAGGGGTGCTGGCAAGCTGTGGTGGTGGCTGTACTGAGTTCATTGTTCATTTGTGCTCTCTGTTTTTCCTAACTTCAGCTTAAATGTAAGAAAAGAGAGTCTCATTGACATTCTCGCTACTTTGAAGTCCTAAATTCAAAAGTTACCTACTCTGCTGGTAAAATGTGATTTATTGATATACTGGTAATACTTTGCCCTCCACGTGCTGGTATAAAAACGAAATAAAAATTAAATGTTTTTAGTAGGATTTTAATGGTTCTAAAATTAATTTTGTAAGTTAGGGGGAAAATAATATAATAATTTTGCAGGTTATTGCCATAAATTTTTGGAGTCATGTAAGCACATGAAAGCAATGATATTATTTTTGCTTTTTCAGTGTTGAGAAACCCCGTTTGTAAGTTGTATAGATTCCCTACTTCTGACAACAAGTGGATGCGGATCCGGGAGCAGATGGCTGAGACTACCCTCTCTTTCCATGTTCCTAAAGAACTGATAAATCTGCACATCAAGGAGGACATGAGAAGGTAAGGAAGAGGCAACAATATAAATTACATTTTTCTGACTTTGAATCATGCAAATGAGGAGCTGAAATATATTTATTTGTGGTATGAAATGGGCACTTTGCAGCTGCTGAGAATGTACAGCTGTAACTGAACAGAATTGATTGCTCAATAGGACTCCAGTGACCTCACAAGTTCTGAGCAATGAACTGTGCTAAAGTGCAGTCATGACTTTAAATCTGTTAACACCACCATTTGATTAACAATATGAATATTCTGGAACAGTAACATTTTATAAAGGATCAGAAAATGACAGGGGGCTGACAACATCGTGCTGTGTTTGGCTATGTGTCTGGGTAGAGTTAATAACATAGACAAACATTATGCAATGAAAAATGACAAGTTTGTAGTGAATAAAGGAGCAATGAGGATAAAAATGACATTCCTTTATCTAATCTAAATTAGTTGGCATAAGAAAAGGATTCCAAAGTAATGTTTGTTTGAAAGCCTAATGTTTGGCCTTGTAACCCAGAGAGGTATCTGAGAATCATTACAGTGTGTATGGCCCGAAGAAAAAGGAGAATAGAGAACACAGGTGTCCCAAAATCCTTTGAATGTCCAATTTGCCATTGCAGTGATTAAATTGGAGCCTGTCCTTGAATCCTTGTAAGCTGTGCTGATAAAACTTGGGGAAGCACATTTATTTTAAGTAGTCCAGGGCTACCCTGAAGACAGTGCCTTCTTCTTCCAGAGATAATGGATGATGTAGAAGATACTGCCTCCTTCCTCATGGAAGTTACTTAACACATAGATAGATGGGCGTCTGGTCTCATGTGCAAGAGTAATGCTGGGACCTAGTGCTGCGTCCCAAAGCCATCCTGTGCACTTTGAGGCAATTCCTTCCTGTTGTGTCATATCCCAAAACAACCTGTTGTGGTTGTTTGTTCTGCACTATGAAGCTTCTTTTCCTTTTTTTATTTACCCCATCTGTTGCTTCCCTGTGATGTTTATATGCCAATAGAACAGCATGTGGGAGACTGGAATCTTGATTTTAATAAAGTCAGTGGACTGATACATCCTTATGCATGGTGATGATGGGTTATAAAATTCCTATGAATTGTTATAATAGTTTATTTTATTCATTTAGTACTGTGTTTAGGCATTTATGGCCTCATCTTGTTTGAGAATACTTATGTGCAAGGTTTTTGTAGTAAGCAATAAAAATAGATTATACTGAGTCTCACAGTTCATGCACTTCCCATATTTTCATTTGCCCCATGGGTAAATGCCTTTTAAATGTTAGAGGATTACTTCAACCACTTTTATTACTTCTGCATTATTTTCTCCAAAGGCATAATGCAAGTAATAGCCCTTGTTGTTGTATCATATTATAGAATTCACCTCCCTGGATAAACTCATAGTAAAAATTCACCATGGTGGGGTTTTCTCTTCACCAAAATAAAGATTTGAAAAACAAACAGAGGTAAAAGTTGCACAAAGATGGAGACAAATGCCTCTGATTTTCCTGACTGCCGCTGTGGTTGAGCTGTTCAAGCCCAGCTGAGAGTGTGGGTGTGAAAGAAGGAGACGAAGTGATTGATGCAGTCTGAAGGAGGAGATAAGACTAACCAAAATGAGCAACGCTATGTAGAATACTAGCAGATGGTGGGAATAGGAGCATCTGTGTCATCTATCATCATATAAAAGTGTGGGTTGGAGCTTCAGCTTTGTCTGGGCTTTCTTTCTCAAGAAAAGAAATTGTGAAGATGCGTGTTCTTGTGGAGTCCTTACACTTGTAGGCTAGTAAAACGTGAGGAGGATGCTGCTATATTGGGTGCGAGCTCAAGTATTCTTCTCTGTGTCTTTGTCCCTCTGTTAGTGTGAAAGGATAAATATTTTTGTCTCAGAAGCCACTTATCACACTCAGCCTGTTTCATTTCTTTTTATTGTGGCTTCAATATAGTCAGGTCTGAAGCAATTACCTGTAAAAATGTGCCAGTAAGTGTTAATGCTATTCAGTATTCATTAAAAATTGTAGTTTAAATTCCCTTTTCTCACAGTCTTAAGATTGATTATCTCTTGATAAAAAAACTTCAGTGTTCATTGTTAACCAAACCCTGTCATTTACTGACATGATGCTTTGAAATATGTGACTTCTAAAGGTATTTAACTTTATTTTAACTTTAAGGGAAAGAATTTAAAGCAGGAATGGAAGCAAAATGGTCTTAAAGTAGGAAGGGAGAAATGAGTTAAATTTAGCTTAAAATTGTCTACACTTTTGTATAATAAAAAGTGTAGTGGATAGATATTAAAAAGGAACTTAAAGTTTTCATCTCTTAGGAACCATATAAAATCTTATCATGGCTTTGCAAACCCCAGTCTGTTCTACTCACATGTATAGGAAAAGTGGCTTTAAAATATTTTTAAATGTGTTTGTTGCCATTTTTGGGGTGGGTAGTTTGCTCGTGTGGTTCTGGTGGGATTTCTTTTGTCTCTTTTTTTTTGTTTTCTCTTTTTCTGTTTGTTTGTTTCTAAACAACTGTTCAGGGCATGCAAAGGTCAACACAACTCACACTGAAGTTTTTAGTTGCCTGTCAGGTCAGGCTTACCAAAACTTGGAATAATTTTGGGAAATTCTGTAAGGAGACAAAAATGGCAATTGTTTTCAAGAGAGTCTAAAATGAGATTATTAGTAGAGAAAGAAAAACATGCCTTTTTTTTCTTTTTTTTTTCTTTTTTTTCTTTTTTTTTTTTTTTTTCTTATTGACTCCTCTGTAATAATTGTTTGCCTGGTTTGGAAACAATAGAGTGAAAAAGCTGTGAGTATTTTATTTCTGGAGGGAATGTTATATTGTTTGTCTGGAGTTTATTGCCTATATATCACAGAAGCATATCTTGTAGCAAAGAAAAATGAGAGTAATTTTATCTGATTCTGTTCTTTAAAAAAAAAAAAAAGATGAAGTGGTTATCCATACATTTTAAAGTGAACTTTGTTAGGAAGAATAATTCCTGTGCTCCTTTCCTTAGAAGCTTCTAAACTTCCTTTATGTATGATTGAGTCATATCCCAAAGCTGATGGTTTATATTTGTTCCAAAGCTCCTGTTTGATAAATATTCAGAATTTTTATGCTGTTACAATATCACAGAAGTTTTGCAAATATAATCTGCAGAAATGTCTCCTCTTGTTTTGAATCCTGCTAAGCTCTTTGCTTCTGATGTTTTGAAAAAGTAGGTTTCAGAAGCTAGTTTTGCTTAGTGGAGGCCAAAATCACTTCATTTTCTAGGTTTTGAATTTGTCTTGTTTGCTTTACTAGGAAACACATCATTAGATTTTTGAAGCTGTATGTATAAAAAATTGCTACTTGGCCTTCATACAGCATTTTCAGCTTATGTGCTTTTTAATAGCACAATTGTTGTTTGACACAGTTACTGGTTGAAGTGTGTTTTTAAAGTTATTCAATGAAATAAGTTAAAATAAAAATATTAAAATATTATTAAAAATTTCAAAAATTGTGTTAATATGAACTATAAACTTTTTCAAAAATGAAAACTATTATGGTTTTTCCACTCTGTTTACTTTTAGAAAAGGCCTTTCATGTAATAATAATAAAGCTTGGTACTGTGGAGTGTTGTTGATGGAGTTTAGATATAGAAAAGACAACTCTTTTTTCATTCATAACTCAGAATTGTATTGAGTCAACAACAGCAGTGATAAACTGTAAAAAAACCACAAGACATAAATCCAATTTAAATCCTCTCTCTTCTATAATTTCATTAGAAAAAGAAATAAAGATATAAAGTGAGGCTATGAGGCTATTTCTAAGGAAGTGTCTGTCATATAATCCTGTTTTCTAATGGTTTTGATTTTGCTGTATTTTAAAATGCAAATAAATTCAGAAATCGTAGTCTTTAAAGTTTCCATGCTGTGTATGCTCTAGATTGCTATAGCACTGTCCTCTCACTTTAAGCATTGTTGATTTGTCTTTTTTTGCTGCATATTGAAGACTGAATTTTTACTTCAGTGATTTGTACGTGTTTCTGAGAAGAAACAAATACCAACCTTGTCACCAGTAATGGGAGCAGGATTTGATATTTCTTGAAAACCTATTAAAATTAATATTCCCATTGCTGTTGGTGTCAGGGGAGTTAACTCATAGCCAGCTGGTTGAACAAGTTTTTGGGTTTGGTTGGATATTTTAGTCTCAGATAAAAGTTTTCTGTTCCTGCTGTTGTTTAACTTCAGTTTGAGACCAGCAGCTCCAGGCATGAGCTTAGACAGAGGCAGGGATGTAGTTCTTGGATAGAATACTCTATTCCTATACAGAAGGAGTAGTAAAGTTTTGGGAGCCAGCCAGGTCCAAACATTGTTGCTAAAGCTATTAAATCAGACACCATCAATATTAAGGGCCGAAATATTATCACTGCACATAAGCAAAATTGCATACCCTGACAAATTTTCCACACTTTTCTGAGAAGGAAGCCCTAAGATTTTAATTGAAAGGGAGCCTCATGTTATACTGCTAAAAACTGGCAGAGAAAATGGTCACTGAGAATGTTTGGTTTATCCTTCATATCCCCTCATGGCAGATTGTTCTTATGCCACAACATTACTAGTTTGTGCTGTTGGATGAAAGTTTAATTGGTTCAGCTGCAGGAGCAATTAAATGGCAAAAAGTAATAATACCATTAACATAAACTGTCAGCAAGTTCATGTGTTGTGTCTTTGTTTCCATGTTGATATTTTCAAGAACGTGTATAAATGGAATGCTTTAATTCCGCTTCCAGTGCAATCTCTTTGGTTTTGATTGTCATCTGCAGCAGGAGCAGAGGTGTGCCTGTGGGGCTTATTCTGACTGCACTGTTCGCACTAATGCAAAGCTAATAGTGATGGGGAAAGCATCACCAGTGTGTTGCTGTCCTGTTTAAGAAGTCATTTTAAGACTTTTTGACGAATGGTCAGATCTGCTGCTCACGTAAGTGAGCTCTGTGTCCCTGTGCTGCAAGCTTACTGGCTTTTCCTCCCTCTTTCCACCTCTCTCTCCCATTTTTGCTTTTTCTTACATAACTTTTCTGTATGCAAGAGCTGTCTTCTGGAAGACTTTTTGGAGACTTCCAAGAATTGCAGTGGAACACTCTTCATGATGCTCCAAGGAAAATAATGAAAACTGGTTGTGTTGCAAACATTTTCTCCTGCAAAATTCCAGATGTTTGAAGACTGACTGAAGATCTTTTATTTTCCTTAATAGCAGGTCCCACAAAATGGCTTTGGGAGAGATACAGGAAAAACCAAACAGAAAGCCCAAAGTTCTAAGCTTGTTTGTGCAGGAAATTCAGATGATCTCTATTTCACTCAGGTCAGCTCTCAAGAGTGTACAGGAAAACTGATAATTTACTAAAGGATTTCCTTTTGGATTTCCACTGACATGTTTGGTTACCATAGCAGTACTTTTTTGACCTGATGAACACTGGACATGACATTTTAGGGAGCTGGTGTTGGGGTTTTTTGTGTATGTTTTGTTTTGAGTCCTGAAGAAATGTGGTGAGAGCTGATGTGTTGATTAAACTGAATTTGTAGAAACACTGCTAGAAATATGTTTATGAAGTGTTTATGAAAGTATGCAAAAAGTAGTGCATCAAAACAACTAAACTGAAAGTTTTGCAGGAAAAAGAAACTTTATGTTCTTTCCAATGGTGTTTAATACTTCTTCACAAAAAGTTAGTTGCTCTGGAGCCTGGAAGCCTTCTTTCCTTCATGAAAGAAGTAGTATTTCATTTTGAAGGTTACTGCATTTATACCAGATGAGTTTTGAACACAAAAGTTACTGCATTATCTACTGACATAATCTATTGTGTACTTGTAAAACAGAGACGAAAAGCAGATCTCACAAGCATTCTGAAAACGGATTTTATTTCAATTAGGAAGTCTTTCTGATGTTTTGTAGCCAACTTGTTTTAGATTAATTTGGATGAATCTTAATAGATTAATGAGTTAATTAGTGCCTTCTCTTTTTGCTTTTTGGTACAGGAATCAGGAGCTTAAAGACCTGGGAGAGCTCGCTCCTCACTGGGACAACATGCGCAAAAGTGTAATTGCTCACTGTGACCAGATGCTGAGCATGTACCAGGACACTCTGGCAGAGCTTGGGAAGCATACAGGTAGGAGTCTGTGATTTTATCTGGAGTATTTCAGGGCTTACTAGATTGTTAGCTATAAAATACTGGCGTATTCAGCGGGAATAAAATACATAAAAATCTTAGAATCAAAGGATGGTTTGGATGGGAAGGGACCTTAAAAATTACCAAGTTCTAACCCACCTGGACCAGGTTACTCAACCTCCCATCCAGCCTGGCCTTGAATACTTCCAGCAATGGGGCATCCACAGCTCCTCTGGGCAACCTGTTCCAGTGTCTCACCCCCCCTCACATTAAAGAATTTCTTCCTCATGTCTAATCCAGATCTCCCCACTTAAGTTTGAATCCCCTTGTCCTGTCATCACATGATCTTGTAAACAGTCCCGCTCCAGCTTTGTTGTAAGCTCCCTCTGTGTACTGAAAGGTTGCAATTTCATCAGCCTGAAATCTCTTTTCCAAGTTGAACTATTCCATAAGCATCTCTGTGGCCTCCTCTGGACTCACTCCAGCAGGTCCGTGTCCCTCCTGTGCTGGGAGCCCAGAGCTGGATGCAGAGATGCTTGGTCACAGAAAAAGATAAATCCGATTTTAGTGTATGAAAAAAAAAATATATCTAACTGAAAGTAAGCTTTTTGAAAGCAGTTGGTCAGCTGCTTAAATATTTGGTGGGGGAAAAAAGCTCTTGTGTTGCACTAAATGTTGTATAATCATTTCCATTTTGTTGGCAGAAGTGACGTTTCCTGTATTTATGATTGTTTGCCATCATCAGAATATCCCAGTTCCAATTTTGGCATCTACTGTCTAACCCAGTATGACACTTCCTGTGATTCTGTTTTAAATAGTATCTATATGTATTTTCAATCTTTGCCTAATTAATCTTGAAAGCACTCCATAAAGTGTCATAAACAAGCCAGTAAATACAGATAATGACAGATCCAATGTAATAATTATAACATGCAGGAAAATATTGAAAGGCCATTTTGAGATTTTAAAAAACAGACAATATAATCTATTGAACATAAACCCTGCAAGACCTGTATTGTGCAAAGTGACTTTCTGAAGGGTTTATAATGTTAAAGGACCCATCTTAATTGGGTCCTGGGGGAAATAATGTGGTCCTGGGAAACTGAGGTTATCCAGGAGGAGCAAATCAGCACATGCAAAAGAGAAAGAGACATTAATCAGAAAACAAAACAACCTAATACAAGATTGTATTCTTTGATTAGAAAAGCGAGCCAGACATAGATTTGATTTAATACTGTAGTTGAACAAATAGTTACATTGAGCACATTGAAATTCAAGTACTTATGAAGTAGAAATTGCTAAGATTAGGGATGTGAGCACAATTTTAATTCAGACTTTTCAGGTCAACATATTTCAAGGCATGCCAAAAACCATTTTGCTTTTCGGTTTAGCCAGTGCAGGTGTCTTTCTTTATCTTAGAATATTGCCTGAGTTTGTGTTGTTCAGAAGGGCAGATAGCGCCTGCAAATAAAATTTCTCCAAAATATGCTCATGCTTCCCCAACACAATCTCATGTTGGGCTTTTTGAGTGATACCCACTCAAAACTCAACCAAACTGTTTGGGAATTTAGTGGAGAAGGCTCTTAGGAGACCACTTAATTTCTTTTTGAAATTGAGAGATTGCTGTGGAAGTATGAGGAAGCCACATTAGTGTTAGACAGCAATTTTGGTTTACCATCATATTTATTGAAAATGGATGTTTAAGAAAGTTAAAACTATTTCAGATTTGAGTTGTTTTGGCAAACACTTTTATCCTCAGTAATGGGAGAATTTGAGAGAATGTAAAGCATTTTATTGTAAGGAAACATACCAGGAAGATATAAGGGTTAGGAAACAAAAACCCCAGTAATTTCAGGTAAATCTAAAGCACAGATTTGGTGATATTGGGGGGGGAGTGGAACTTGAAAATTATTTGTTTGTTTCAATCTGCATCGTGGGATTTCCTGTCTAATCTAAAATTTTGACTCCTGTGAATTTCTTTTCTTCCTGGCTTTGCTCTTCATCTGTATTAAATTATTATTTTAAGTTCCTAAGCTTAGGGAGCAGCCTAAGCAAGCTTGGCAGGTCTGGAGCATCATTGGTGCCCTCTGGCAGAGTGGTTTGTATTGGGAGGCGCAGTGCTCAGTCCCATGGCTTAGTTTCAACAGATAAACACTAGCAAGTCTTGATTGGGCAAGCAAAAAACAATTTAAAATATTTTCTTTATCTTTTTATGTGTTTGCTTCAAAAAAAGGCTGAACCTTGGCAAAACTTATTTAAAAACTCTATCTGAATTAGAGGAATTTTAGTTCTAATAATTAATAGTTGGCAAAATGATAGAATGTTGGAAAAGTGGCCTAGGTAAATGTTGGGCTGCCTGAGTTAGAAGACAAGGCCACCTCTCTTTCCTAATCTACACCCTTTATTTTATACAGATTCTGTATTAAATATCTTCAGGTAAATTATATTTTCATGCTGTCAGATTTTAATTATATTCCTTTACACTACCAAAAAACTACTCAAAATCTAATGTTTTGGAAATATGCAGCCATATTATTATTATTTTTGTTTGTTTTTCCAAGGCATCATGCCTCCTGTGAACAAATATATAGCTTTCCTTAAGATAGTTTGTGTTTCTTTATTTGGCCTTTCTAGGAAGAACGCATGGCCTATTCAATACAATACTTTTCTTCAAAGAAAATAATCTTACTTGGAAAAATGCAGTGCCATCATAGTTCTGTAACCTTGCAGTTTTAGCACAGAATAAACACAATGCACATTAACTGCTGCATTGTCTCCAGCAGACTACAGACTGATTTCAGACAGCAGGGAAGAGTATCTGTCTCCTAGAATAAAAAAGTTAGATTGCTCTGTGAATTAAATGCTGGTTTGTTGCTTCCAGTATGGATACATGCTGAGACTCAGTGAGTGAACATTTAATCTCCTAATATATAATTACTCATTGAAGGTAAATTAAAGACAATCCTCGCATACAAGTATTGTCTCACTTTAAAAGGAATACAAAAACATCTGACTGCTTAAGACAATGATTCTTTAAACTTTTGTTTTTCAGGTTCTTCCTTTAAATCAAGCTGTAGCAAAGGAGAAAAAACACTAGAATTCATCCCAATAAATCTTCACCTGCAAAGAATGCATGTGCATAGTCCTCGATTGAAAGGTAAAGGAATTCCCCAAGTATGACAAAGTATGCTTTGAAACACAGTTTCACTGAAATTTAGAAATCACATCCAAAGTCAAAGCTCTGCAAGGAATTTCCCTGCCTCATCTTCTGATGCCACAAGTTGTGGGCATTCACTGCACATCTTGGAAAACTAAGGGCTGGTTAACTAAATTTCTTCTAAGTTCCTTTCTAAAAACAGATTCCAAGGATGTGCTCATTTTGTTCCTGTGACGCTTCAAGCAAATAAGTAAGTGCAGAATATATGCTCGCTGCAAACTTCCAGCGTCTCCTGGAAAGGGGGATAACTTTCTGTAACATGGTCTGTGGTTGTTTTTAACACAGAATTCTGTAGTTGCCACTTGCATATGATTTTAGCAGCTTCCTGTGCAGATCAAAGATTATACTGGTACATATATACGGCCAAATCATGGCACAGTGAATAATCTGTTGATAAATTGAGACCTGTTAAATTTGCTGTAACTACAAACACAGAAATTATATTGTGTTAAGGTATTTGCCTTATTAATACACTCTGCATCTAAGATTGTAAAACAGTAAGTAAAAACAGTGGTAAATTTCCTGTTTTGTACTGTGTGAGTATACATCCACTTCTAAGTGGGAACACAGGGGCTTCCAATTATTAGATATTGGTTGGTTCAATATTTTGTTATTTCTTTTACTAAAAAACTGTGCCTCCAAATATTTCAACAAGATGGGGATTTATAGTGACATAATGTGATAACACAGATTTTAATTTAATGTTTTCAAGTTAATTAATTAACTGAAAAGGATTTTTAGGTTTGTAATGGTGGCCAGAAGCTTAACATTGTCTTTTCAAGAAAACCTCTTTGTGAACAGGACACTGTATGTCTATTTGCTAAATAAAAAGAAAAGTGGGATGAAATCCGTGACTTACTTAGGCACCCACAACTTTTACAGTACTGGAGTTTTGTTTTGCTTTTTTATGACTTTTCTCCCTTCTTCTCCAAAACCATTTTGCTTGGTGCACGTGGTTAATCGATAATCAAAAAGGGTGCAGGAAAAGATAAATGTTAGAATTGTTCTAGTTGTCTTCCAAATTTGGATCTTCAAATTATAAAACTCTGCCTCTATTACTTCACTAATGTTCTTCCCTGTGTCTTGCATTAGAGATATACAGTCTAAGCAGTTTCTAGCTATTGCTAATCCATCTGGAATAGGCAGCACTTCGATATGAAGTTGGTCTTTCTCAGCTCATGCTTTGCTTGGCATATATCAAAGGACACCTGGAATATAACCAGGAGAATGACACTGGAAGGGGGAGAATAAAAATTCATGGAGGTGGCATTTAAACAAGCTAATGATCCACAGAGGTGTCATTAACCCTTACACTATCAGATATCTTAATTTTGGGAATGCAGGATAGGTTTTAATCCCAGCTATTGTATATACACATTGGTATGTGGGTTTTTTGTGTTTGACATGTATAATAATAGGTTTGCTTTTCCTGAACGTTTGTTTGGGTTGTTATTGGGTACTGAAATGGAAGAGAAAGTGTGCTTAAGCTTTCAGTAGGAATAGCTTTGAGGAAAAATACTGTTTTCCTATGGGTCATTATCCATTTGATAAACCTTACATTGTGCTCTGTTCATCATACTAGAGAGCTTAAATCTATATATTGCCATAGCTTTGCTTTTGTTCCTGTTTACAATACGTGCTTGTTTTAAATAGATTTGGTGAACTGAAGTGATTTTTGTGTTGCATCTGGCCAGTTTAAGACACTGACTGCCTCCTCCTCCTCCTTATTGTCAAGTATCAGTGGAGTCCTAATAGCTGAAGAATATGTATTATGGGTAATCTGCATAAAGACCTAAAAGAATGGGCTATTTAAGAATCTTGAAGCTTACCTTAGGTGAATGAAATTATGTCACTTCTCCTTTTAAGTGGATATTGAAGAGTCACCAACTCATTAGAGCTCAAATCAATTTGAGCAAATATGTTCTGAGATTCAGCTCAGGAAGTAAAGCATAGTTCATTAACTGTGAATCATTTGTACAGTGCTCATGCTTCTGGGCATATTTATCATCAGAATGCAAGTTCTATTTTAGGAGAGGTCTAGATTTTAATTTACACTGGAAACTTCTTTGAGGAATAAAACAGTTCTCCAAAAACGTCCTGTAATGTTTCCCTTAGAAATACCTTTTAGGGATGAGGCATTCTGAACTGCATTTTTGTACCTCCAGTAAGTTCAGGTGCAAAACAGGTACTTACTGTAAATGTAAATTTAAACTTAGAAAAAATAGTTATGTGGCGTGGGATGTAATTAAATCTTCATCTCTGCCCTGACAATCAATCACGAGCTCTGTGAAAAATGATGTTTCACCTCATATATCCACACAAAGAATTAATCCCCTATGTCATAAGGCATCAGGTATATACACAAAGGGACAACAGATTGTTTTCTCAGCAAACATTTCATTAGTATGATTTATTTCCTGTTCTGGTAGCTTCTCAACTGACTTTCTCTGTGTTTATAAACATATATAAAAAGTGTATGTCATAGAGCAGGGCTCACCAATTTAGCATTAAACACCATTATGTCTGAAAGTACAGTAACATTACATCTAAACAAATTCAAACTAGAAAAGGAATAGGGATTTTTACTAGTCTAATTGACTTCTCTGGGAATGCAGTGAATTCGTTGTCACTTGAAATCTTTTAATCAAGATTAGATGCCTAAACAAAGAGATGCTTTCACTCAACCAAGAGACAAGCTTGGTGCAGAAATTATTAGCTGTGATTCTGTAGTCTGTATTATTCAGTCAGACTATTCCATCATAATGGTCTCTTTTGACTCTAAAATGCTTGAATCTGTGCATCTCAACATGATTACAAGTTAAATAATGAAAGGGGCAATAAAATGAAATACACAATGGGCCAATTTACTTGTCAGCTTTGTGAACTGCAGAGCTGGAATATTGTGCTACTCAGTGGCACATAATTTAGATATAGCCATAAATCAAATGAACTTTTTAAAGTGCAGGTGGCTGTATAGAAAGATTGATTAGCTCTTGGGCCTTCTTGGGACATGGATTATCAATTATTCCCTGGAAATTATATAGACTTATCCTTACTTTTTGTGGAATAGATGTCATAGTGTTTCCATGATTTAGGGATGGAAGCATTCAGATGTCTGTGTGTCTCTATTCCCATTCCAGATGCTCTGTATGATGTTATCACTGTGGGAGCCCCAGCAGCACATTTCCAAGGATTTAAGAATGGTGGTCTACGGAAACTGCTGAGTAAATTTGAGGCTGAAAGACGAAAGTAAGTATTCTTTCCAGTAGCTGGGAAAATACCATTAAGGTTGCATTAAAATGCCGTAAGCTCACTGAATAACAAAACAGTTTGTCCTGCTGAATGAATGGAAGATTAAAATCTAGTAGGATTGAACATTGCATTCGTAAAATATTTCCTTTTTTTCCCCCTGAAGTGTGCTCTACTTCTAGTGTTAGGACTAATTTTGAATAAACACAGGAAATTACCTCAAGCTGTGCTGCAGGATGTTCAGGTTGGGAGGATTTCTTCATGAAAGGGGTTTTTGTGCATTGGGACTTGCCAGAGAAGTGGTGGAGTCAGCCTCCCTGGAAGTGCTCAAGAAAAGACAGGACTTGGCACTCGGTGCTGTGGTTTAGTTGGTATGGTGGTTGTTCTGTCAAAGGTTGGACTCGATGATCTTGGAGATCTTCTGCAACTTTAATGATTCAAAATTATGATTTTTTTCCTTGTATTTTAGGAAGCTGGAGGTATATCAGTACTTGAAAACCTGCTGTTCAGAATGAGGTATCTCTTTGGCAATTCTTGTGCTAAGAGGAATGTACCTGTAGACAATTTTTAAATACAGAAACTGTAACTTAAGGTAGCAGCTTTATTTCTGACAGACCTGGGTGTATGCTAAGATAAAAGTATTCTTAGTACACTGTGAAAAAACAAACTACTCTTATTCTTCAGAAAGCCAAAATAAGACTAATCAAAAATAGAGGTTTCAGTTTATTGTGGAGCTCAAATGCTTTGTTCACTGTTGAACATGCACCAAAGTGTTAGTTACATCTTCTCCTAAGAACTGGATGTGTTTAAAGTGTTTGTTGCTGTGGCTGTTCGGGTTTTCCAGCAGGCACAGCTGTCCCTGGCAGCACCTGTAGCTGTGACTGCTCAGTGCTCCAGCTGATGGTGCCCGCTGCAGTGTTACAGCATTCCAAAGGGAAAGCAGGAAGGGAGTGCTCTGGTCTAAATTATCATGACAGTCCACAGAAAATTAATTCCATTACAGTCAATGCTCAAAAAAGTTTCATGGATAAAATATCCTAAAGAATAAAAGGAAAATTATTCAAATCTGCTGTTGACTTCTAGGTTGAATAGGAGTTGGCATTAATATTAACATCAAGCAGAACCCAGCAGATCTAGTTGCTTTGAAATCTGTATTATGGAGGGGGTCTTGCTTGCCCTACGCAGTATAAAAACCCTGTTAAATCTTCAAAAATCTTTCATTTCCCTGACCGCCTCTGATGCTGAAACCTGCCAGTGAAACATGTACATCGTGTTGATCACATAAGACGCATCAATAAACTCTGTGTTAATATTCTGCTGTCAGCAAACTGGTATGGGCAGCCTCATCCCCATCATATGAAGGCCTGCAAAATACATGTTTTCTGCTGAAGAAAATGTCTGAAGACATTTCTTAAAGTATCTGCCCCTTTACTATCTGATTAATGTAGTTGCAATAGTGGTTTGTGGGTTTTTATCATAATTTATAACTGAAGCCGCTAGATATAAATAATATAATAGACATAATCCTTTAAAGTCATATGATGTAAAGTACCATTACAGTTCTCACAGTGCTCAGCTTTCAGAAAATGAACCATTTCTTACTACATTCTCAATCTTACAATGGACAAATTTATTTCACTCTGGCGACAACAGTGCTGCTTTGCATGCACCTGTTTATTTCGCTGCATAAAGGTGTTTTGAGGACACCTTGTGTCCCCCGGGGCACCTTTTGCAATTTAAATGTCCTGTTGTACGATGGGGCTAGATTTTCTGAAGATTTTGTTGAAGGAAGAAGTGCCACCTTGCGATATCAGTCAGAATATAGAACGAACAGGAAAAATGCAGATTCAGCAGCCATTTCCTCTAGGCTAACTGAGCTGAAGACCCAATGCAAGATGTGGGAAGAGATTAGTTCTCAGCCAATCCTAGCAGCTGTCAAGATGTGACAGAATTGCCTTGCATGTTTTTGACCTTCAGTCTGATTATTAGAGCGGTTTATCAAAATATTCAACAGTGTCAGCATATTGCAATATATTTCTTGCTCAGTCTTAGACTTGTGGAATTAACAGACAAAGAGAAACAGTTATCTGGTAGCATTTGCAGTTGCAAAACAAAGACAAGACTGAGACACATGTTTTGTGAAAGTTTATCAAAGAGAAGAATGTGGAAAATGTGTATGTGAAGATAGTTCTGGCATGTTTTCTATTACACAGAATATGAATCTTTGTGCAGACACAAAGGGAAAGTCCTGTATAATAATATTTACAAAAATGCGGTGGTTTTGCAATTCTTCTCTCATTTATTACCATCAGGAATGTCATATCCGATTTTTTTAAAAGGCACGTTAAAAAAAAAAAGGACCTGAAATAAGAGCAAGAAAGGCTTTTCTTTTAGGTGAAAAATATGATATTTTCTGGTATGTGATCTGAAGAATGTCCTTAAAGCAAGTTTAGAACTGAAATGACCGCTGACAGTCATGTGTTCATGGTTAATGATGGTGCCAAGATATGGAAATGATCAAGTGTGGTTTTATATGCTTAGTGAAAGCTTTGAAACTTTACCCAGAAGGCATTATTATACCATTTTCAAAAGGTACCTGAGTCACAATTTACATATCAGAGGTATGTTTTCATTATACTGCTGATATTCTGCACTGGACCTACCCACGTGGCCCTTACCCTAATGCAGAAGTTTCATCCAGTTTGTGCCTTAGGACGCCTGTGAAAAGTTTCTCTGTAAGAGGCAGCTGCCTCTTCTGCCTAACAGTGCTTACATACCACAGCTGTATGCAGCAGTAAGCTGTAAAAGTAGCTGCAGAGGAGGGAATGCCACTTACTTGTGAGCAGTAATATCTTTTCATGGAGGGTAAGGCCACAGAAAACCTCAGCTAGTCATACCTGTAACAGTGTGAAGACAACAGTTAGAAACTTCAAATGTGTTGTTTCTGAAAAATAATTACACATTCTTCTAGGGGGATGGAGGAAGTTGCCCTCAAATTATGAGAGGAACTAAATATTTGAAGTTGTGTCATGCTTTCTAGGGTTCTGGAAATGTTTGAATTATCCAAATAATTGCCAGTCTGGTAGTGCACTTCATGCTGAAGAGTCATTCTCTCTTCACTAATTCCTTTACTTAAAAGCTATGATTTACTTAATTGCAATGAGAGCTACCCACACCTTTGGTGTCACTGCCCTCTTTCTTACAGTGGTGTTTGTAGCTTTTCTGCTGCAATATTCAGTGAAGCTTAGAGCTGTGGGAGATCAGTGAAAACTATCTAGGATTTAAAGACTGAGGGAAATCCCAGAGAGGAGTATGTGCATGGTGAGCTTGATAACAGCATTAGCCAGATCCAGCCTGCAAAAAAGACTGTTTGATAAAGGGAGGGAAAAGCCTGATGGGGAATTAGAGAAGTGTCAAGACTTTTAAGACTATGTCTTCACTGCAATTAACATAGACTATTAGTCTTTGTCCCTGCCCTATCTACTGAACCTGCTGCTTGAGGGTTCCAGTAAATGTAGGGCTGGGTCTGACTCTGGAAGTCCGTCTCACTGACAGGGTATCCACCTCAAAGGCAGAACTGTGGCAGTTTCCTTATTACTCAGAGGGACAGAGGTTTGTTTGTTTTTCCTAATTCATTAGGAGAGACAGTTATATTATTCACTTTGCTGAAATACTCAGAATTGTGACTTCTACTAGACATGAGTTTAGTAGACATGAGTAGCTCATGTAAGTTGGAGATGCGTCGTAATTTAGATGTGGCTGGTAGTAATGGCAGTTAGATGCCATTAATCCTGATTACCTCTACCAAGAATTGTATCTAGGAATGAAGACATTGGTGAAAGACAGAAAAATAGAATGGATATTGTGGAATAGAAAGATAGAATTGGGTATTCTATATATATTGGGTATTCTATATATATATTGAGACTTACCTCAGCAAAATACGTAAGCAAGAGCCTTAATTTTAAAACTGCTTGAAGCTATCCTTATTTACCAGAATCATAGAAAATGCTGAATTGGAAGGGACTGATCAAGATTTAGTTTCTAATTTGTAGATAACTAAAGAGAAGGAACTGGAAGTCACTCAATAAAAGACACAAAGGGGAGGTGGGGGTAGTGAAGAGATCTGGATAAAGACTGAAATGAAACGGAATGCATGAAGTTCAGAGGATTGAACAAGTGTCAGTATTTTGTCTTGGTATGCAAAATTAAGAAAGCAATCAGTGGTGAAAGAGCTGAAGGGACTGAAATACTTAAGACGAAAAGAAGGGAGATACAAACAGTACCAGCTGGGAGTAGTGTGTACATTCCTCTGGCATTGGTGATGTGCCAGGCTTGGTTTCTTTTTTTCCTGTTTTAATCTGAAGCTGCAGAAGATTTTGGTTAGTTTCTCTGAAAGACTAAACCAGGGCTTTATAAAAGGAAGAGTTACGTACCAGAGGTTCAGGTGAGGAGCTGTGTGCTACGGGCAAGAGCCAGTGGGTGTGTGCGTGCTGTCTGAAATGGTGTTTGAGAACAGTGGTATAAGAGGATATTGCATAATTTGTAGGGAGGAAAAGAAGAAAGAGGGATAGGAGAAGTCCTGCAAAATAATTGCAGTAGTTTGAACGGTTAAAGTAGGAAGTTTGCAGTGTGCATTTGTGTGGTTTTGAAGTAATTCACTTCCACACCCCATTGCTGTGTCTCTTCTTGCAAATCAGACGCCTGTTCTTTATTGGAGATAACTCTGTTTATCATCACTTCCTGGACATCACTGAGGCCAATCAAAACACAGTGTGGGCCACTGATCAATTAAACATTAATGGCCCACTTGGAAAGACTCAGTGAGGCAGTTAATACTCTTTTGGGGAGTTCAGTTGGAAGAATAAGGAGCCTTATGCTCCTTGATGTTATTACCTGACTTCGTAAAATATTTTCTATCTCTAGAATTACAGTGTTTAAAAGAAACACAGAAAAATATGGGGGGGTTTATGTTCAGATCAGCCCCTCAAAGGAATTTTGCACTGTATTACTTGGAGCATGTGGTGGTGGGCAGTTTTATGCTGTTTATGCTTTTACTGTTCAAGGAAAGGTTTGTTTTTACCCTTAAAGGCAGGAGCATTTCAGTGGTGTCTATGAAGTTCAGGCATCTGGCTTTTTCTTTTTTTTGCAAAAGTAGTGGTAAGATTTTTAGCACCGTAAGCATTGCTGTTAATGGCAGAAATGAACTTGACATGATAACTCTCTGTTATTTATTGTTTAAATGATAACTCTCTGTTATCACAGTACTGGATACCAGTGTATTTACTATTCACCTGAAAACACAGCCAAGGCAAAAGAAGTTCTCAGCAGCATCAGTCATCTGCAGCCTCTCATATCAAGCCATGCAGACCTGCTGCTCAGTTCTGCAAGCCAGCGTTCTCCAGACAGCTTGAAGAACTCTTTAAAGATGCTTTCAGAAAAAGTAAGATTCAAATCCTCACTGCAATGGAAAATGGAGTAACCAGGTCTCTCTAACTGCTGGGGAGGAAGGGGGGGTTTCTGCTTCATTTGACTTTCACAGCATCAGGAAATGTTAAATAAACTCAGCTAAAATAAGCATCAAAATGTTGTTATTAGAAAAATAATGTTATTTAGCATTTCTGTAGGCCTTCCATATAGAAAATTAATGAAATCTAAAAGATTGCTTTTATTGAAAAGTGTAATTAATTTAATTTCATGTAGCTCCTTTATTTCCTAGTGGCTACATACTGGAGTTTATGAAAATATCAAAAATTATAAATAATTTTGTAGTATGATAAGTCTTTTTTTTTTATTCTCTTTCTATTATATTTCAAGCTGCTGCTTGTGGGAGGTAGTTCAAGCCAGGTTGGTGTATAAGGTTTAGAATAACAGCATGATCAGAAATGGTGATGCAGCCTGGAAGGAGAAGCTGGGAAATTTGCTCTAGGAGATCTCAGATTTTATTTCTCTTTCTGCTATTATATCTGTCTGTAGCTGTAACCTCTTCCTCATTTTAGTTCCTTTAGTTCTAAATTAGAGAAGATAATGTTCCCCGCTGGTCTCACAGACTGATAATGGAGATCAGCTGAAGCCTGTAGTGCTTCCCAGCATATGTTACCCTATAAAAATATGAATAAAAATATGAACCCTGTGACCTGAGAGGTTGTGAAGAGCTTCCCATTTCTCCATGGGCCACCCCTTCAGTAACGTGATCCCAGTATGGCTTAATAACAGGATCAATAACCATTTCCATGGGAAGTGACAGCCCCTGTGGCCTGTTGAGCGCCATTACCCCAGCAGTTCCTCGTGCAATGGGAGGGTTTCAAACGTGAATATTGAGCTTGGCCACTTGCTGTGCAGGCATTCCAGAAGAGCCATGGGGAGAGAAACGTTGCTCTCAGTGGCAGATGTGTGAATCCACACTCACTCTGAGAATGTGGAGTCACTCTGAGTGTCAGGGGTGATGGAAGAAAGCAGAATCCAGCCTGGAAATGAAACAGAGGAGTTGAAGGAGGGGGATTGTAGCAATTATAGTGGAGCTCTGCGTGTAGGAGGGCATTTTTAGCTGTGCATAGAAGAGTGAAGCTGCTCTGGTAGGGGTTAGTTCAAAGAAATCTGTATGCACAGGTAAAGCAAATCAGACCAAGAAGGGTTTGTTCTGAAGATCCAGGGGGTGGTTGTGAGGAATGTGCGTTTCCTCTGCCCTTTGCCTCTGGACAGGAGCAGGGGATGATTTCAGAGGCAGGCAGTCATGGTACTAAAGCACTGCTTGAACCATGGCCTGCTGCAGACTGGCTATGAAAAAGGGACAACAAAGACAATTCATTCAGTTTGCAAAAGTCATAGGTGTTTTACATTTACAGCCGGTGACTTAGTTGAGCGTGTTCATATCAACTTTTCAGGACCAGGATTAAATTGCTGTTAGTACTGCTCAGGTTCCCAGAAGAAGGAGTCTCACCCCATGCACTCCTTGGATGTCTGTCTAGCCTCCACCTTTTGCTTGGAAAGATAAATCCAGTTGTCTGAACAACTGCAGCTGGAGTGGTTCAATACCTGCTTTCCTGTCTGTTACCAAATGCATCTTTTCTTAGGAAAAGGTGGATAATAGAGAAATAGGGTGGATTGCTGAGGAGGCAAGTGTGCTGGGACAGCTGCTTGTACAGAGGGGAAGAGAGGTGGGGAAGAAAGACCAAGAAACAACTTCAGGAAAGGGAAATACAATTTCAAAGCCCCGAACTCAGTGAGCCCACACAATACTGAAATTAGATCCCTCATGGTTAATTCAAAGCCTTATATTGCTGTGTTAAAATATTCTGTCTGTGTAGTCTGGTACAGTACTGGAGAACCAAGACTACCAGAGTGTTCCTGCTTGTATTTAAGACAGAGTAGCACATGCTCTGCTGAGTATAATTACATGATATCTACTTGTACTCCTGAGGCGTATGTAGTGCTTCTGCTATTGCATCTTTCCTGCACTTTTTATATGTAAAAAATAAATGCTCTTATGTTTTAACTGGATAGATATTTAGAAATTAAACATCTGTTTGAAGTCATAAAAATGATTTGCCTGGTGATTAAATTCTGCAAGTTTTTTAATAAACATATCACTTGATATATATAAGAATTTTTTCTATAATTATTAGGTAGCAGTGAGTAAATCAGAATTATCAGTAATGTGAATTACATTTAAGTGTTCATGTTGGAAATGGAAGGACTGGCTGCATGGATTGAAAGTGGAAAATTAAATCAAATAATTCCACTGCTGCTTCTTAAATGGAGCTTATTTTCTCTTATTAAGCATATCCATATATAATTTACAGTTTACTGTAGTGTTTTCCTGAGACTAACCTTTTATCATCACTTTTTGTTAATTGATTAAGGAAGCCTTTAGCTATCAACAAGTGTAACAGCATTTGCAGCTTGCAGAAGGCTTGATAAATTAATTTTCCAGCTATGCCTATCTTTGTTTGCAGAAATACTCTTTAGTAGAGTATCTAAAAGAATTTGCAGAGTTTTTATTTCTTTGTATAGACTGGTTTTGTGACTCCAGTGCAATTTCGTAAATAGTGATGTTCTGCAAATTTAGCTGTACTGAGCTGTTAGAAAGTGAAGTTAAAACATAGACTGCTGTTAAACCAGTGGGATCTCTGAATGGAATTTAATTACAGAATTATTTTAGTTACTGCATGAAAAATGGAGTCTCACTTCTGTACTGATTTTCTTTTAAAAACTAAATTTCCCTATAAAATATTTCTATTCAATTATATTACTTAAACTTTGCAGTCATAGTGGGCATTATTTACATCAAGCTATCCAATTCTCATAATTTTTTGAAATGTAAAGTTTTTTTGAGTGCAATTCTGAACCAGACACCTGAAATTTTCTCAAACAGACATTGTGGGGAAGATAGATAGGAAACCTCAGCAAAACCATGATATTGCTGTTTTTAAGGATAGACAAGTAATGGAGTTTCAACTCTCTTGCTATGGAACTGTAGAAGAGTGTTGAAGAGGAGCTTTGCTGTTACCACACAACCCCTCAAATCTCGTTGTGCCATGGTAAGGCAAAGAATGGTGGGGTGTGATAGCACTATTCCGCAAAGACTAAGTCATTCTCCAGGCATGCACCATCTGGAAATTGGAAATGTAGAAAACTGACATTGGCCTGCAGAGCAATTCAGGACAACGAGGAGACAGTCCTGAGAAAACTGTTAGAAAATGCCCTTTCCCTCAGGCACCAAGTTGGTAATGAGGAGAAGGAATGGGTCTGATAATATTGCCAGGGAGATGAGTGGTGTTGCCAAGTCTAAAGAATCCCAAGTCAGGTCTGATTTTGGTTTTAAAAAATCAAAAATTTTTCTTAGATTAGTGCCTGCAGTTCTTATTTTTAGAACTGTAGAGATTTATTTGCAGTAAAATTTTCAGCCGGTCCATGTGAAACGATTCAGAAAATATTTTTTTTGTAAACATAATGAAAATGGGAAAGGCAGAAACTTCTCATTCAAGTGCCTAACCCAGCAGCTGGAGCCTTAAGAAAACCATTAATTTTTTAGAGCCTTTCTGTCTTCAATATCCATAAACTTTTGAGAGGGTATTGAGACAGGAAGGCAAGAAAAAGAAGTTGAGTGGGAGTGGGTACAAAAGATGAACAGGTAGTATGAAGAAGGGATAGGATAAGAAGTGCAGAAACTGGGAGAAAAGGCTTCCAGGAATCTTCTCAGGAGTTCCAGGGAGATGCTGACACTTGACACTTGTTTGATTTGGGGTTTTTTTGGCTACTTTTCCCTCCGGTTTTTGCATAAGCAGCACATAAGGGCTGAACGGAGCTTGGCTGGGCAACCCTCATTTCTGGCATTTCCTGCTGGTTGAGGCTGGATCCTCTGACTCTCATCTACACACCTTCCCACATCCCTGTTTAATCAAGATTGTATGCACAAAGGCATGCTTTCCTTGTTGGGGTGGAAGGGAGATGAATAATGCAGGGAGGTTGAAGGATTTAAAAAATACGGTAAAATGCCAGCTGTAACAGTCAACGTAGAAAAATGATACAGAGATTGAATAGCATCTTCAGAAGACCCAAGAAGAAAACTTCAGAGTTTCCTTTCTTTAAAATATACACAAAATCAAGCTTGAAATCAGGTGTCACCTACCATGATACCTGGGTTGATGCCTACCAGTAGTAAAATTTATCTCTGGAAACACTGCTTTTGCAGATACTGCTATTTCAGCATTGTAGAGTGGTGGGTTTTATTTAGGGAGATTATTAAACTGGTTAATTGTGTTTTATCTAACACTTTTTCAGAAATTGTCGTACTGTGGTTGGTTACTCTTGGAAGTGGTTCTTGTTGAGGCTCGCCTCTGAGGTGAAATTTGGAATTCAAATAAAATGTGAAAAGATTATGATCTCTATGACAGATAGTGTGCTCTTGTGTTAATCCTTAGAACACTGGGATTGTAGAATGTGATCTCTAAAACTCTTGAAATTTTCCTCATTATTTGTTGGCCTGCTTTGTTTTCTGCCTCCCAGGCAGGCCTGAAACAAATACCTGCTGTACTGTAGTAGAGCATTCTTTGGTCTAACCTCTCCATTCCTTTGGTTTTTTCCCTAGACGGAGTTGTTTGTGCACACGTTCAAGGACCAGCTGGTCAGAAGTGCCCTTTTAGCGCTGTACACGGCCCGGCCTGGCTGTGTGCTCAAGAAACCAGCTGTGCCCAGGAGCAGTGCGGAGGAAGGGGCTGAGGCACAGCACCAGGATCATCCTGCTCACATCAAAAGGCAGGACTCTATACCCCACCATTCCGAATATGATGAGGAGGAGTGGGTAAGTAGGCACAAACCCTTGGCCAGTGAAACCCTACAAATTAGTGAAACCCTACAAACAAGCCTTAAGTGTGCTTGTCACATGTCATCGCAGGGGGGAAAGGGGTGCAAAACTGTAAAATTGTGCTTGTCAGATGCATCGCAGATTTTGGAGCTAAATTTGAAGGATTTGCCTAAATACAAATACAGTGTGCTGCTCTGAGACTGCCTAGTTGTGCATATAACAGTGAAGGTGTTGAGTGTGTTCTTGCCCAGACAGCAGAATAGTCTTTGTTCTTACTTGGGTTGGTTTTGCTAGTTGGGCAGATTTAAGGACTGGAACAGTATATGCTGTTCACAGGGAAATGTTCTTTTCTTCCCCTGTAATCATTTTAAATACACTGAATTAACCTTCAACAAAACAGAGCCCTTTGCCCTTAGACTCTGTTCTTAGAAACTGTCTGAGGTTGTGTAAAGGAATTAAATACAATGTTTAGATTTTAACCTTCTTAGCATATCCCTTCAAAGATATGTATTATTTATATGGCTGAAATGTTATAAAGAAATTATTTTGGTGGATGTCTTCTCAATAGATCTGTTACTTTATTTCATAGGTACTCAAGCTATTTTTATTCAGTCCAGGCTTATGCTTTGAGTTCATCACTGTATTCTCATAAACGTAAAGGATGCCAGCATATTCATCTCTCTTGTAAATAATTAATAACTTGTGTGAGCTGTGGTATTCCACCTAAGCTGTAATTTCTTTCCACGCCAAAAATAAAGGAAGAAGAATATATTTCTTCTAGAAGAAAGGCAATTATTTCCAGCCCCATGCATTAAGTAGTCATGAGATTTAAACAATAAATAACTCATTATTTCATTTGTCCTCCAGTTTTAGAGCCTTTAATTCACTTTTTCTTGTTTTCTTAACAACCTGAGGGGCTGGAATGGTGGCTCTTTCCTTGAACTAAAGCCAAAATGTTTGTTTTTAGCTGTTGAAACATTTAGGAATATAAATAGCACAATAGTTTTTGTAAAAGAGAGAAATTTTGCTCTGGAAAAAGTGGCACTTTGTGAAAGCTGTATTTTAATTTAGTACTGCAATTTAGCATCTCTGAAGAGAAGATAGGTTTGCTGTAATTCATAACTAATAAAGAAAGCTGCCAGGTGCTTGGTCCTCACCTATTAAATTGCATAAGTGGGTCATTTTAAACAGTATTCATTTTTTTCTACTGAATTAGTAAAATTATCTTGATTCAAATTAAGTGTATCTTTCACTGTTTTCTGAATTGAGCTGAGTCAGAGTCATTGTCAAACTTGAGACAGTATAAATTCTGGAGAAATTTTGTGATTTTTTCTGCATTTGAATGATTAAACTTTTCAGTTATTTCTGTCAGTAGAAGTGATAAATAATATGAGTTTTAATAATCAAATTGTGATTAGCACGATGGAAAGAGAAAGAATAAAGGCATGTAAAATTTGAAAAAACACTTAATCCACTGTGAAACACAACTATAAAGGGAAAAACTTTAATATATGTTGCTTTGTATGCACAATGCTCTATCCTCCTTTGCTGTTGTAGGTTTTTTCCTCACTATTATCAGTACTAAGTGTTATAAGTACTAATATAAGTACTAGTGTTACATTTTGCAGTTGGAACTTTAGTTTTGCCTGAAATCTACATCCTTAAACAACTCTTTAAGCTGACCCTTAAAGCAGCCCACGGGGGTGTTAATCGTGCACATTACTTAAGATATTTCCTTTATCTCTGAACAGAGCTCAAAAAGCCCTTAAGGAAATATCTGAATATCCACTCAAATGAAGGAGACACAGCATCTTCAGAGTGCTTGGAAGCGCAGATGCTGTGTCGCACACGGCACAAGTAAAGCACACAACTGAAGTGCTGTGTATGGAGGGACAAGAAATGACTGAGGAGCTCTGTGGTGAATTCAGAAAGGCTGAGAATCCTTTAACGCAGAGACAGCCTCTGGGACTCCACTGGCTGGCAGTGTTTAGAAGGAAGACATCCAGTCAGGTGCAGGGACAGAAAGGAGTGTCCATTCCTGCTCTCTGAAATGAGGAAGGTGTCCTAATTTTTAATGATACTTTCTGATCAGATGGAAATTAATTACAATTTTTTCAGTTGGATGAATGAAAGAGAATTACTTTAGAGGTTGATTTTTAATTGTCCTAGGAGAGGTGCCCAGCTTTCACTGATGCTAAGGCCTGCCTTTCCATCTTTTCATCTGCTTAAGAAGATGAAAGGTCAGTGCTAGGCTACAGGAAAATATTCTGGAAATAGTAAAGGATGACAATAAGAAGTGGATTAATTTCTTCTCATGGAGAATCATAGAAGCCACTTGATTTTCAGTGATTGGAAACTGCAGTTTTACTTGAAAATTGTTCCTGCCAAACTGCAGAATTTCAACAGCCTTCTTAGATAAATGTGACTGCCTTTGGTGCAGACAGAATAACATCTCAATGAATGATAAATAGATACCTCTACATTTTCTATCTGCCCACAATCCCAGGAACCTCCTATGTGGAGAAAAGGAGCTGTGAAACAGGCCCTTGCTCCCTCTCAGTTGCTTGTATATAAAAAAACCAGATACATGATAGTAAGAGTGAGCTTTCTGTCAACAGATGTTTATGAATTTCACTTCTAAACCCTCAGGGAATGTTTGTGGGAATATTGTATAGAAATCATCTCAATGCTGGGTTAATAGTTGGTTTGAAAAAAGGGCTCTTTCCAATGTGAAACAAGGGCTCACATTTGTGTTGCTTGTGCAATAACTCCAGATGCTCATTAAGAGCTTAATGCTTTTTTTGTGCAGGAATTAAGTTCCCCCATCAGACAAAAGAATAGGGAAATTAGATTGCTCCAACTTCTCTGAGCAACCTCAGTTGCATATTCCTCAGCAATTTCACTGACTGGAAGCTCTGAAGCTCCCTTATACTCCGTGCAGGATTCTTCATAGAATCCTTCTCCCCAGAATTATGCTTGTGGGTGGTAAAAATCAGTAGTTTCACACATATTGTAAATGTTTTTTCAGGATTGCTTGAAGTGCATACAGGAGGAAACTTTTGAAGGAATCTATACCTGCCCTCAGTCTTTTGTGTCCTCAGGAAGAGGGAGCAGGGAAAGATAAGATCCCTCTAGTCAGGCTGAAGTGTGGCATATATTTGAAAAGCAACATTAGATTTAAATGCTTGCCTTAGCAGTAGCTCTAGATTTGCCTCCACTCAAAATCCAAGGGTTGCCATTTATATGGAACTATGCTATTTCTCTGAGTTCTCAGTTTTCTTTAACCTTCTGTCTTGTTATTTTTGCAACTTCATTTTTGTGCCTGAAGACCTGACAAATACATAATGCTTCTGGCTCTGTAAAATACAAAACAAAGCAGTGATGGTAAATTCCCGTTTTTAACCCTCAAGCAAGCTCTGGTTGCTCTGCAATACTTTCAGAATGACTCAGCATTGAAACATGTACTTGAAGAGGGGAGGGTGGTTTCTGTGGGTTTGTTATGGTTTGGTTTTAGTCTGGTTGCTTGTCTTGTGCACAGCCTCATTACTTGTATGGCTTGGTTTTTTCCTTCTTATTCAGGGCTGCAAAAGTAGGTGCAAAAGCTTTGATTTCTGCAGCATCCAGCACCTGAAGGACCCTCCCTATATCTCTGATCCATAACAGCTCTTTCTTACGCTCCACATTATTTCTTTTCTTCTCTGCTTGTACAGAATTTTTTCTACCTCTCTATTACTTCCCTAATTCTCCTATTATGAACTCAGTTAAGTTGCAGTTTATGTGAGAGGTGAGGAACAAGACTGAAGTGGTGTTAGCTAATAAATATGCCATGGCAGCAAGTTTCTCATTCTAGTCCTTGAATTTAACATTTACTTCAGCAGAGTAACTGATGTGATAAAATACAGGATATGTTAAATTATCAAAAAGATGTTCTTAAATACTGTGACACAACTGGCCCACACAAGGTTTTATTTGTCAAGCTTTGAGTGTGTCTATACTCATTTAAATAGACAAGCTGCTCAGTTCCTTGCTATTAGACTGAAACTTTGTCTGCATGATGTCGAGTTTGAGGCACTTGTTCTCCAGTGTCTAAAACCATAAAAGTTTGGGTTCATTTACGCTGCAAGAGAATCTCCATGAAAAAGGCTCAGGTTGGTAATAGGCTGAAGGATGAGAGGAGCAGTCATATGCTGTCATCATTAATAACTTACTATTGTCCCTTTTTTTTTCTTTTTCTTCAGTAACATGCAGTGATAATTCTGGTCTTTTCAGGACAGGGTGTGGGCCAACGTGGCAAAGAGTTTGAACTGCCTTATTGCCATGGTGGACAGGCTGCTTGAAAAAGACAACATCAGCAACATCAAAGAGGGTGAAAATGAGCCTTCAGCAGAAGATTGCAAGGTGTTGCACACAGGCGGTAAGCAACCCCCCTAATTTTTTATTTTTTAATCATTGACAAGAGTAAATAAAAATTTGCACAGCTACAGAAAAGTCATCTAGAGAAGACTCCATAGTATCTTTGATGAGAGTGCTAATGGCAGGGTTTACACATTTGTGAGAGGTTATTTATCAAAGTACAGCTTTAATGTGTGCTCAGACTGCTTGCCATGCTCAGTTGTTTGTGCTGGAGTGTAAACCTTTTGAAACCACAGTGTGTTTTCTTTTTGTAGGCTGATGTAATTTAATTTACTTTAGATTTTACTTGCCTGTAGTATTTTGAGGAAAAAAAAAATTGGACTGTGTCTTACCCCATAGAAAACTTGTAAGGAAAGGTGAACATTCTGAATCAGTGTCATTCTCCTGCAAATGCTTCTGCCTTTCTGAGGTGATATACTGATTTTTATTTTCTGATTTGATAAAATTCATGTTTACCTGGATATACCTGTCAGCCTGTGTCAAAAGGTCAAGTGGAATAATTCAGTGGGATGGTGTAAAGAAAATCTTGTCCACGGTGGGTCCATGTCACCTTCTGATCTTCTCCTTCTCATCTTCTGATCTTCTTCTGATCTTCTCCTATGATTCATGTTTGCATTCTTGAGGCATAGATTATATCTGCTTAATAATTCTAATGAGACTTTCTAGTCTGAAAGTGTGTTGCAATAAATGAAACAGATCCTTAGTGATAGTGGTGGTAGTCCTAATGCAAGGACATCAGAGCCAACCTTTGTGCCACTCTTCAGCTAAATAAATCAACTCCCCATACAAAACAACAAACCAATACAACTGCTTTATTTTATGGAGTTTTGTATAGTTTCAACTTCCTTTTTTTTTCATTGTGCATTTTATCCTGTATCTTCCCTTACATGTTCTTCACAGAATTTAATTACATCATTTTATATAAAGAGTTTTAAAGTGATCAGTACTCACTTGTAATTTCTTTCTTAGACAACAAGAATTAAAATTACTTTTTAAGTTTTGTGTCATTTGTGTAGTACTGGTGAGATCTGTGAATTCTGGTTGTAGTATTGATTTTTAATGCAGCTGTAACATCTGCATTTTACCAGTGTGAGAGGTTTATGCTGGAGTGCTGACATCCTTGTTTTCAGTGCAAGATGTGTTGGACTTGATTTTGTATGATTAGTTCAGAGAGCAACTTATTCCTTATCTGTTTGGTTCTCTAAGTTTCTGTCTACCAGGCATGTAATGTGAGAGAGGAAGGTGATATAATCTCTGCTTTCTAGTGAAGGCTTGTGGGTGAAAAATATCAACACAGCTTTCTACACCTTTCCTGCCTTCCTCAGAGAAGGTACAAATATTTAACAGCTAGGTAGGTGTAGTTTTGAACTTGGGAGAATCCTTAGATGGTGAACCTTTTACAGACTTTTACAGACTTTTCCATAATTTCCTTCACTCTCTTCAGCCCCCTGAGTATCTCCTCTGCTATACGCCATGTTATGGATTTAACCAGCACAGGCAAATGAAATACTGATTACAACTTTTAGGTCACAAGCCAAAAACAAAAAAGGAAAAAGGAAAGTTGCATCATTTAAAGTACTGTGATAAGCAGCCATCAAGTCATCAAGTAGAATGAAAGGTAGCTCTTGCTTGGCAATAATGATAATAGTGATGGTTAGAAAATTTTAGATGAGTTTCATCCAGCTGAGAAGTTGTCTTCTGAAGCTGGTGGGCCAAAGACACAAAAAATATGCAACTGCTATGATGCTGGAATAAATTCTTGCTTTTTTCTTCATTTCAGAGCCATCCCTATTTCTCTTGAATAAGTACAGGTGTCCTTCAGTGAGAGCAGTGCTTTTGTTGAGCTGTCCTGAAAGCTCTGTAACACTCCCTCACATGAGAGCTGCAGAGATTTGTGGGGCAAACTGCTGTGTTTTCATGTTCTTTTTGAGTAAGACATCATTTTAGGAATGCCTTGGACAGTTTATAGGACTTTCAAGGTCATATAGAGATGGAGATGTTTTAAAATTGCTTTCTTTTATAGGACTAACTTGAAAGATGGAGCTTTCCGAAGAGCTTTGCAGGTGTGTGCCAAAGTTGGTTCCCTAATGATTTTCAAAACTTTGGGGCCAGAATTTTTCATGCTTGACTTCTCTATGAGAGTGTGGGTGTAGATGTTTGTTTTTCTCTGCATCTCCCTCTCTGAAATTTAACGTGAAACCCTAAGGGTGCACTGTGAAGCAACTACACAGAGGTTGAGATTCCAAGTTTACAGTTACAAATTTGGCTTTAATCCTGCTTCATTTTAAACTTGAAGCCTGATTGTGAGTTCACAGCATTTTCCTAGATACAAAATCACACTGTGTATGCCCATAGATACATTTCTAAAATAACAGACTTTTGCACTACTTAAAATTCACAAACATGACATAAATGAAAAGCTTGCCACATCTTGCTTATATATTATACATAATTTGAGCATAATGTATTTCATTAATACTGCAAATATATGGGCACAGATTGATCTTTGAATCTGAAACTGCTTTAGTTAATACTCAGAGAAATTGGGCTGCTTTTGTAAGAAAAAAGAATGCAGAGTTTTGAACAAAATAATAACAAATGTGCCTTGAAGTATGGGATGAAATTTTTGCTTATTTAGTGAACCTGACTGTTTTTTTGGAGCATATAGCAATGAAAAACCTTTCAAAGAATGCACATCTGTTCATTTTAGATGATAGAAAATATTATGACGATATTTTGATGCAATAGCATCTTCATATAAATTTAGATATTGTTGTAACATATATTCAGAGTTTCCTAAAGTAGGTTGATATTTGCAGTCTCAGTGACTATGGCATTGTGTGATCTTACTCTTTTTTTTTTCAAACATGTTTCTATTTGTTGTTTGGAATCTTTGTAATTGGAGATGCTGGAGCACTTTTTTTTCCTGTACTCTGCCTTTCAATGTGAATTATACCTTCCTTAGCCTTAACTTTTCATGCAGTCTGACCTTTGAGTGTATTCTAAAGACTGAATTTGAGTTACAGTTACCAAGGTAACATGCTATGGTTTCATCAGTTGCAGGATTATGAATCCTCTGCAGGATAAATCAGGAAGAGTAGAAGGATTTTTAAGGAGAGGGGGTTTTTTTGTTGTTCTTCTAGCTCTAGTCTGGTTTGCCTGGGAGAAATATGTGGCACCATTAAATTCTTTTCACTTTTGCCTTTTCGTTTTCCATGAGAGTTGGGATGTGAAAGCCTGTCGTGCAGCATTAGAGGAACACAGCAGTTGGCTCTTGTGCTTGCACAGCCCCTGACAGATGTCTGTGTTTGGCTGCTGAATGTGGCTGTTGTTTCTGTCTGCTTCTTGTGCATCCCATCACAACTCCTACCCAGCCATTCCCTCGCTGCCTCTGGGTGAGAACTCCCCCATTTGATACACACAGGATCCACCAATCATCACAAACAATTTGAGTTGCCAGTGTGACTGCACCTGGATTTTGCATTTAAGTGAATTATGGAATCATGAGCTCTGTGAACTGGCCTTTGATAACCTTCAGCATAGGTTTGCAAAGAGCACCTGGGGAACATTGCCACATTTCCTAGCTGGAATCAGAGGAAACCTCTGTTCATACTCACATTGCTACAGACATATGTGGGTTTATTTTTCTTGTATTATCTCATACCTGTTGGGGACTATATAAGTTTAGATTTAAAATTTCTGACTTTCATTGCCCTGGGGGTGGGCACTGCATCCTTTCATTGCATCCCTTCCAATGCAGGTTGGTAGAAGTGGGAAATAAAGCCATGTTCTCTGGGAAATAAAGCCGTGTTCTAGTTTTATTTGAATCTTCAGAAAAGCTTTTATTATAAAATATTGTTTAATCATGAAGATGAAAAATTCTTCTGTGGTCTGTGTCCTTGAGGAGCAGACATAACTTATTTAGAGCAGTCACATGTCAAAAGCTTTCTCTTCCCTTCCTCTTCCTCACATTTTTCCTTCCTTTTCTTTTAGGCTTGTCTTCACATAAGTTTTACTTATGCTTTTTTTTTCCCTTTTTCCCTCTCACTTCTGTGTCATCCTTTTCTTTTTGATAGGATCCTTATCAGGGCTGAATGTAGCCCAGCAATACAAGACAGTCCCCTTCAGCAGTACTTTCTCTAAGTACTTTGGCTAAAAACAGAAGCTGAAAAATATGTAAGGGAAAGACTATTTAACTGAATCAACAAACTAAAACAAGATATAAGAATATTTAGTTGCACAGCATTCACAGAACCTTCCTATGTTTAAAGTGTATTAGATTTTCTTAGCTTTGTCTTTTATTACCTTTGTCTTCTCTTTCTGTTTTCACTCTGACTAAGCATGCTGAGATACTCATGTATGTATTATTAGATGGTTTTGGGTTTAACTATTAATGCATGTGACAGTGGAGAAAATCTTGGATGGTTGCAATGGAATAATAAATCCCAAGAATTCCAAATTTCGGGACACCCAAACTGTGCAAAGTAAACTGCTACCTTAAAGTGCAGGAACACCAGGAAATCTTATTCAGGTTTTTATTGTTCCTGCAAGAACTGCTGCAGCATTATGAGCACAAAGCCTCCTCCTTTTTCAAAGAGCTTAGCCCTCAGCTGGAGTTCAGCTGAGCTCCAAGAGCTGCGTGGCAAAATAAAGAAATGAGGCACTGACCTTTTTATGGTGCAAAGTTGAATATGTGAAATCTTCTGTCTTTTAAACCTCCCTTTAAAAAAACATTAATTAAAAGACTGTTCCTTTCCTAAGTCAGTAAAATCAAATTCTGGGTTAATTATTTCATGCTGATTTTAGGGATTCACTGCTGCTGTGTTGATTGGTTGGTTTGATTTGCCTGCCTTTTTCATTAAAACAGAGTTTGTCTAATGTTCGCTTTGTGATATCAAGACAACCCATTTATGTTCTTTTACCTCTATTATTTCAATTCTGTCATGGAATATTTTTATGATCAGGTAGTGAGTGATTAGTTGAAGTGAAACATTACCTCGTGGGTATCTGCTGTTACATTTATATGTCACATCTATATTTATAAATCTTACATTTATATGTCTGTAGTGCCCTCCTTTGCATTAAGAGCACAACATCATGCATTCTTCTGCTTTTTATTTAAGGTTTGGTTTTTTAACTTCATACCATTTAAGTTTTGAAGTGACTTAAAGCCATTTATGGATTTTAGGTGGCACAAATAGCAGTGACAAAATTGGCTTTTTTAATCTGTTGCTAGGGCTAAAGGAGATAGGAGTACTATGCTGAAGCATCCTTTTTGGTTACCAGCATATTTTAATGAGCATTTCAGTGGGCCTGACTTTGAAAAGACCAGAAGCTTGCTTTTCTGCCAAACTTTATCAAATTTAACATGTGGTTTGACATATTGCAACTTGGATATGAGCACACAGAACTGACTAGCTGGGTGCTAAGCAGGTCATTTGCCTGCACAGTCCTGTTGATTACAGGAACTTGGGGCTGAAGGGCATTTTCCAGTAACCAAAGGGCAAATCCTGTCACAGACTGAGCTGCCACCACTCTCTTGGCAATGGACATGGAATATTTACTCAGTGCTTTGTGGAACATGCACGTTTGTTTTAATCTCATTCTAACTGCATAGCGGTGGTACTGTCCTTTTAGTTTCATCCTTTCATTCTTAATTTAATATGTTTGGGTTTTATGCCTTGTTTTAGTTTCCCGTGGCTGACTAGCTCTATTTTTGTGCTGAGTTTCTTTGCTTTATCAGGAGACTCTGACAGTTCTTCTGGATGCTAAGTGTTCCAAACTGACAGGCTGCCCATGTCATTTCAGCAACCTGACAGTCATCCTGGAGTCTCCTTGTCGCTTCTGTTCTTGCTCCTAATCTCCTTTTTTCAGATGGTCACTCATTCAGTTAATTCTTCACCCCTTTTTCAAACAATTTTCCACTGTGATTTTAATTTAAAAGAAAGTTGAGATCCGAAGACTCAATGTGTGTGAGTCCATGAATGTGTTAAAAGTAATAATTTGTATTATTCCTTTCCCGAAGTGATTCTACAAAGGCATTCTGAAAGATTTCATATTCTAAAATGTATACAAAGTGATTCTACTGAGTCACTCTAAGAGAACTCTACTTTAGACATGTCAGCTCCCTTTACAAATAATGTCTATTTATGAATTGCATTAGTATTATATATTTATGCCTTGCATACAAGACAATCTTTTTTTCATAATCTAGTGAATTTACTTATACAGTTCAAAATATAATTTTTATTTGTTTGTTGTTTCATAAACTTCAGTTGCACTTTACGGCGCCTTTTGCGACAGTCGCGTTTTACGGCATTATTTACGACAGTCGCGTTTTACGGCATTATTTACGACAGTCGCGCTTTACGGCATTATTTACGACAGTCGCGCTTTACGGCATTATTTACGACA
>JAWWMS010000208.1:11021349-11037899 GCA_035048045.1 Chlorospingus semifuscus | reverse complement strand
TTACGACAGTCGCGTTTTACGGCGCCTTTTGCGACAGTCGCGCTTTACGACGTTATTTGCGACAGTCGCGCTTTACGTCATTATTTACGACAGTCGCGCTTTACGGCATTATTTGCGACAGTCGCGCTTTACGACATTTTTACGACAGTCGCGCTTTACTATGTTTTTACGACAGTCGCGCTTTACGGCACTATTTGCGACAGTGGCGCTTTACGGCACTATTTGCGACAGTGGCGCTTTACGGCAGTTTTTTCTGTGTTTTTTCTTGCCTATCTTGCAGTTTTTTTCTGGATTTTTTTCTGGTTTTTTTTTCTGAGTTTTTCCTTGCCCATCCTTGGGTTTTTTTTCAGGGTTTTCTGTGGGTGTTTTCTGGGGTTTTTCTTGCCCATCTTGGGATTTTGTCAGGACGTGACAGACAATGGGGACACAACAGGAACAGAAATCTCTGGGCAAGGAAAATGGCTGCAAGGACTGAGGGAATGCAAAAGGAGATGACCGAGGTGAGACCGATGGTGAGCTCATGAGGCTCAGAGAACCCTGGAGAAAGAAGATGCTAACTGAATGATTTACTCCAAGAACTGCAAAGATGGATGCCCGAGAATCCTACAGTCAGAATCCTCTCCCTAACCTCACGTTCTTACAAGTCCTAGTCCACCATAATGGATCCAGGTGGGGCATAGCTGTCCATACAGCTCAGAACAAGACCTGACAAGACATCTATCAGGATGCTTCCAAAGAGAGATGCATTTCTGATGCCTGTCTGAGCTCCCCAGTCAAAATTTCCATGGCATGGGAGCCAGGGCAAGGAACGCTGAGATCACGGATGATAAGAATGGTGCCAGGGTTTCTGACAGGCCCCTCACAGGGCTAAGATAAAAGACATGAGATACCCAAACACACAGAACGCACGATAGACAAGTGACACGAGACACACCGGGACTGCTCTGCCCTGCTGCACACCTCAGCACTGGGACCAAAAGTGATACTTGGCTTTTATGAGGCCTAAGGGGCCACGTCTAATCTTTTTCATTATTAGCTCAAGTAAAAAGCAGCCAACAAACTGTAGTCTTACCACATACAGCCCTGCTTATTGGTTCATTGAGTGTTACATATTTTGAGCTTACTTTGCTGCTGTTGCTTTTATTGGCATATGTATATTGCTTAAATTAATAAAGGATTGTAATTTAACTTGAGAGTTTAGATTGCCCGATCTGTCTACACTGACTTCCAGTACGTTACGCTTTTTTGTCTATCTTATTTCTAAACTCGTCTGTGTTTTGCAGCAGCCTCTGGTTGTTCTTTTGCTTTTATTCCCTGGAATAAACACCACAGTTAGTTCTTGTTATTTTCTCCTCATGAAGAGGGGAAATCAAGTTGCTGCTCAGTCTTTTTCATCAGCTTAAGGAGATTAAATCTTGGTAGCTCTGCGCTGCAAGCTCTCCATTTTTCCAGCAGCCTCTCTAAAACATGCACACCAGTGTTTGGCACACAGTGTCATCACTCTGTTAGCCAATGACATGTATAAAATCACCTGGAGCTGGTACCTGGGGGTGGCTTCTGATCTGTTTTGTCAGGATGGCACTCACTTCAGAACTGCTTTTTTCCAGGGAATGCTTCCTCAGTCTGTATTGCTCATGGTTAAATATGTATGACTGTGGTAGAACTCGTGTTGTCTGACCACAAAGACAATAAAGAGCTCGTCTGATTCTCTGTGCATGCTCTGTCCTTGTTCCCCTTTCCTGCTCCTTGCTTTCTCTAATTTCTCCCAGCTTTCAAAGCTCTCTCCAGTCTTCTTGGCTGCAGTTTTATTAATTTATGTGTTTTTATGGAGCTCAGCCAAATTGACTGGCAACAGGCAGCTGTCTTCTGCCTCAAGAACTTCCTCAGTACTAACGAGGTTTTACTGGCCTGACTCAGAATGTCACCTGAAACAACACACTGCTGTCTTGCACCTAATTACAACAGATTTTAATTATCATTGATTCTTAATTGCACCAATCTACAGAAAATATGAGCCAATTATAGACTGTTGCATTGCCAGTTGCATTCCCAACTTTTATATAGATTCTTCTAGAGTGTTGATTTCCCTCATTTCAAACTGTACAAAGAAACTGAGATGTAGATTCTGAAGGAGGGGGATTTATTTGTTTGTTTTTATTATTTACTCAACTTAGGGGTAGGCAAAGCCATATGCGGCTACAAGGCAGGTCTGATTTTATTAAATCCTATAAAATTCAGGAGTAGCTAGGATTACTGGGCAAGTTTGTGTAAGGTGTTCTGATTTTCCTCCATTCCTAGTTTCAGCTGTTTCATTTGTAATGTATTGAGGAATCACATTTTTCAAGCATTTCACGAGGGTTTTTTTTAATATGCCTAGCATGTATTTTTACAGAGAAAAACATGTTTCTAAATAGTCTACATCTCTCTGATAGAAATAGCTAAAATGAGTGCAGAATATCTAAATATTTAAAGAGAATAACATAGAGAGAAGCTAAAAAAAAAAAGGAATACGATCTGAAGCTTATTATATTTCCAGCCTGTAGGTTAAGTAGGTGATACCCTTCCAGATACCTGTTTGTTATTGTGTTTTGCCCTCCAGCACCCCCTTTTTCTTAAGTATTTGGTTATTCTCTCTGGTTTTGCATTTTTGATGCTATTTCATTTCTTACATAGCCAGTTTTAAGTCCTGAAAGGAGACTCCATCGCCACTGTATTAATCTTTGTGTGCTAAATGAGGTTTTATGTGTTTCCCTGTGTACTCTGTTTGTGACACTTAAATTCAAGTTTTACAGAGATGCTGGGACTGTTAGAAAAGGCCATTGTTTCAGAGTGCAGTTGGATTCAGGCCAGGGATTTAACCCCATTCCCAGTGGTAAGATGGAATCCTGCTTATAAGTATGTTCTCCAGTGGCATTTGTGGTCCCACAGTGGTCTGGGGAGAGCTGCAAGGGTTGTTTTAAAGGGAAGGGTGATCTCCACAGCTGCTGCTGCCATCCTTCCCAGTGAAGAAGGGTTTTCCTCTGCAAGTTTTGCACTCTGGAGCAGATGACCTGTTGTGTTCTAGGTGACTGGTACGAGCAGCTGTACCCGCTGGTGATCACGCTGAAGGACTGCATGGCAGAGGTGGTGACCAGGGCCAAGCAGTCCATGGCCTTTGTCCTGCTCCAGGAACTTGCCTGTGGCTTGCCCCAGTGCCTGATGCTGACCCTGAGGAGAGACATTGTCTTTAGCCAAGCAGTAGGTTGTCTTGCGTCACTTACTTCCTTCTGTTGCTCTAATTATAAGCATACTGCTCATGCCAGTGTTTGTGGGTTTCTTTCTCATTGTTTTTTTTTTTTCTTACAATTTGATACAGTTTTTTCATTTATTTTCCATGATATTCACCTAAATAATTTACAATGTGGTAAGAAACTAAATAGTAAGTAGAAATCCATGGTACTTCTATCACTGAGTCAGAGCAGCAGGTCTGCAATGGACTGGAAAAGTTGGCTAATCCTGCCTTTGCACAAAGAAATATCCAGAAATATATTTTTAGACTTCCTAGATGATATAGTTCTCAAGTCTAGCTTTGAATATATCCTGCTGATATTCAGAATCACAGAATCACAGAATAGGTAGGGTTAAGGGACTCTGGCAATCATCCAATCCAACCCCCCAATCCAACCAAGGCAGGGTCACCTAGAGCAGGTGACACAGGAACACACCCAGCTGGGGTTGGAATGTATTCAGAGAGGGGGACTCCAAATTCTTCTTGGTCAGCCTGTTCCAGTGCTCTGCCACCCTCAGTGTAAAGAAGTTCTTCCTCACGTTGAGGTGGAATGTCTTGTGTTTTAGCTTATGGCCTTTGCTCCTCATCCTGCTGCTGGGGACCATTGAAAAGAATCTGGCACTTCCTCCTAGCACTCACCTTTGAGGTATTTATGTGCATTAATGAGATCCCCTTCAGTCTTCTCCAGACTGAACAGCCCAGCTCCTGCAGTCTCTGCTCATAAGAGAGATGCTCCAGACCCAATTCATCTTTGTGTTCCATCTCTGGACTCTCCCCAGTAGCTCCTTGTCTTTCTTGTCCTTGTGAGCCCAGAATTGAACACAGCACTCTAGATGTGGCCTCTAGAGTGGGCACATCCAAGGCAGCATCCAAGCTAGGAAGATTTTTTCCTCCTGGTCACCTTGGAAATGGAGAGGAGATTATTTCTTTTCAGTTTGTAGCAGTGTTTTAAGTGTTTAAATACTATTAGCATGTCTTTCCTTAGAACTGTCTTTCTTTGGCAGATAACTGAAGCTCTTTATGTCTTCTCCTGTATATCATGTTTTTTTCAGATAGATTTTTTCCTAAATATTTCACTTAATTTCTCTCAAGTTGTATGTTGCAACTGCCAAGGAGATTCAGTTGCATTAGATGTTGAACCACTTTCAAATCCGTCATAATTCACATGTTTAATTCACATAATTCACATCATAATTCACAGTCTTGCATGTTTGAAGCCTGACAAGTGAGGTTCTGGTCTTATTTACGTCAGTGTAAATAACACACAGTGATACAAAACAAATTAAGCTTATCTAATATACCTTAACAGAATATTTCACTACTTTATACACCCCAAAAAAACCCCATCAAAATACATTATTATGAAATCATGTACTTAGTCACTAAACAGAAATACCTATGCTGATTTCTCAAATATGTACGTGCTACCTCTGTTGTGTATAATGATAGCAAGCCTCATTTTAACTGTTTGTCTTGTAACAGTTAAAATGTTTGTCTTGTAACTGTCTTGTAACACTCTTGCACGTGTTTCAATTATCTTTACAGCTTGCTGGATTGGTCTGTGGTTTTGTAATCAAATTGCACACAGGTTTACATGATCAAGGATTTTTACAACAGCTTCACACTGTTGGATTGCTTGTGCAGTATGAAGGGCTCCTTAGTACATACAGTAAGTATTGCTCTTGGACAAAGTTCCTTATGTTCCCTGCCCAGAAGATACCCAGGAAGTTCTTATTTTAACCTCTGCTCTGTTTCCAATAATTTGGCTTGTTGAATCAAATATTGACTTACAAGACAGCAGACTTGCACATAATAGCACAGCTGAAGTCATTGATACTGTGTTGTTAATTTTGCAGCAAAAATTATTAATCTATTTCATTCTGAGTTCCTCAGAGAACACGGCCTGCTAATTGTTCCATGCAGACCTGACCCAAAATACCAGGTTTATAAAACTGATGCAAACAGAAGATTTAAACACTTACTGCTTTTATCAGCCTCGGCCCTGATCCCCAGTGCTGATAATGTGAAGATAGCCTGAAAACAGTTTCATAGTTTGTTACAGATGCCATTCTTTGATATGTATTAAAGAGGAAATTTGGAGGGAGAAATTGCCTTATGTTTCAAACTTTGAACTAGATCTATTGCAATCATTCCCTGAATCAGAGATTTTGACTAAAGTAGAGGAATTTAGCATTTGTGCAGCTTTTTTATGCAGTTGCTCATTTGGAGATAGCTGTCTTCTCCATTTTGCATGATGCTTGTTTTTATTCTCAAAACCTTTGTCCTCTATCAGCAGGAAAGCCTTTTAAAAACTTTCAGAATAGACAAAAATGGCTTTTCTGAGGTTATTTTATGCCTATAAAGAGCAGGCTGATTTTCAGAATTGCTTAATACTCATGGTTACCATTTAGGCCACAGAATTGTCAGCAGTTCAAGAAATTAGTCTGGTTTTATGTAGGTTACTGTAATGTGGATTTAGAACTGTGGTTTTTAGATGCACAGACTGGAAAATATATTGCTTTGCCCTAACCTATACAGTGACTGATCTGCCAACTCTGTTAATAGTCTCTTTAATCTTTGCATGTAGGTGAAGAAGCAGGGATGCTCGAAGACATGGCTGTGGGCATTTCAGATTTGCAGAAAGTAACGTTTAGAGTAATTGAAGCCAAGTCAGAAGATTTTTTGCCTATTATAAGTGGAAGGCGGTAAGAACTTTGTTTCTTGGAGCCCAGGAAACTGAGCTGCAGTTTTAATCTGTAGCCCATGAAACCCGTCTGATGGTTTTCTTGTTGCTGCATTCTATTTTATTGAAATTGCATTGTTTTACTTTTTAGAAGGTGAGGTAGTAGGGATTCTAAAAGCCAGTAGGCTCTGGGTTACTCTCCTGATAAAAAGCTAAAGTTCCAGTTACTAATACAGATTAATCTGAGCGATGTCTGTGTTGTGCAGAGCTGCTGGTGCATTGTTCACACGTAGATACTGAATCCTGGACAGGTGACAAGGCCATTATTTACAAATGTGGTCTCTAACTGAGAAACTTTGCTTTTGAATGTCCTGAATTTGTATTTCAGCATGAGAAATGAAATTGCAGTTCCAAGAGTAAGGCCTTGATTGTTTTTAAGATGGAAACCAAAAAACTCCGATGCCACTTGGTATTAAAAACTTAGTAGTCACTTTTAGAAATGGAAGCCTTTTTTAGCTGCTGGAAATCACACAGGACATAGGCAGTCTCAGAAATCCTTGCACAAAATCACTTATCGTTTATGAATCCCACGTAAGTACTGCTGAATATCAGGACATAAACTGCAATACTCCATTAATTTTGGCTATTTGAGGGTTAACAAGATTGGAATGGGTTTTTCATCTTTATTATCATTCTAGTCTGAAGCTCTAAATACTTTTATTTTGCAAAAATCGCATCCTTAATAGTATCATTGCTCTTAAGATGACTGTAAATTAAATTCAGCTAAAAGCAGGAACTTTTAGAAAATATGTTTCCTCTGAAGGGGGCTTTCACCACTGATTTACTTAATTATTCTGGATGATTCACTCTCATCATATGGGCTTTCTGAGAAGGGATTGAAATAAACAACAGGAAGGCTGGAGTATGATAGGCAATACATTGGGAATAATTAAAATTAAAAAAAAAAATAAAATCTACAAGGTTTATGTGGAGAAGTCCCATTCCTCTCAGAGCTGTGATGAGACTGCTCCTATCAAACAGCATTGCAAGTCAACCATAAAAAGAAAAGATGGTGAAAATCTAGTTATTTTCTAATAATTTTTTTAGAAACCCTCCATTTTTATTTTGGTTGTTATATGGTGTGGCTCAATAAATGAGAGTGAAAGACTGTAGAAATGCAAGACAGAAAAATCAAACTACAAATTCTTATCTTGAAGAGTCAGCATATTCACTTGTAATTGTTTTTTCTAGGAAAGCGCTTAAACCTGACATTCTGTGTACACAAACAAATCAATCCAAGGTGTGTGGCACTGTCTAGCAGTGCACTGATCTTCTGGTGTGGGTGGTAGACACCAGCCACCCAGGGGAGGTGAAATTCTGTTCAGGAGCTCACATTCTTTTATTAGAGGCCAAAACATGCACTTTTGGAACATTCTTTACAGAATCACAGAATATTTTGAGTTAGAAGGGACCCATATGCATCATCAAGTCCAACTCCTGGCCTTGCACAGGGCTTCCCAAGAATCACACCCTGTGCCTGAGAGTTCAGATGCTTCTTGAACTCTGTGAGGCTTGGTGCTGTGACACTTCCCAGGGGAGCCAGTTCAACCTGCTCAACCATTCTCTGGCTGAAGAACCTGTTCCTGACAATCAAGAGCCCCATCCTCACTCTTGTTTTCATTTTTCCTAGTGAGCATTACGTTGTAGAGGTCCAGCTTCCAGCAAAGGTGTTTGAGCTGCTGCCACAAGAGATTAAAGAGGGAAAGCTGCTTCGCATGTATCCAGTGCTCTTTAATGTTGGAATCAATGAGCAGCAAACGCTGGCAGAGAGGTAAGAAAAAGTCACGTTGCGTTTTCTGTCCAAGTGCTCCATGCTGGTACAGGCTATCTCTCAGGATTAGAAACAAATCTTCTTTGTTATTTGCTCTTGGACAATCTCACATTGGCTCAGTGTGTATTTTCAAAGGTATTAAAGGAAATAAACACAAGCTATGAAGCAATGTAGAACAGTGAAAAAGTCCAGATGAAGATAAGACCATAAGCAGGGCTTCATTTCACAGAGTTGGTGCCATGTTTCTCTTGGATACAGATGCAAAATGGATTTCTATTTCAGATGCAGAATTTTGTTTGTATGCAGTACTCTGAAATTCTCACACAAGTTTGAAAATTCAAAATTCTTACATCTTGAAGATGGGTTTGAAGAGACCAAACAAGTGATAAGCTAGAGAAATTAGTACTCCTCTGCAACAGATTGCTGGAAACTAATTAATTAGTATAATAATAGTCATGGATTCACCAACGTATTAATTTTCTCTTCCAAGAGAAGGGTATCTGTCAGTCATGTTAAATCACCACATTTGTGCAGGGCTAAAACTGCAAGGTAGAAGTCAAGATGTCAATACAGACAGCTACTTTGTTAAAACTTCTTTTCTTTTAGCTGCTTTTATTAACAGAGCATCCAAAATACATAATGCTTATCTTGAGGCTGCATTTGCTATCAGCCCAAAGCTTATAGCAAAGCTGTAGCTGGAGTAATGGAGGGAGACATGAAAATCCTTAACCTGGATAATAGGCAAGAAGTTAAGCACCACAGGATTTTATCTCCTGTTCACTGTAGACAGCCAAGTAAAACCAGTCTTTTAAAGAAGTCTACTAAAGAATGCCATCAGGTAGCTTTGTGAATGTTTATGGGACACTTTTCCAAGTTGAGTGGTGATACGTGAGAAGATTTAGGCAGAAAATTGAAATGGGAGACATAGACTGAATCTAAAGACAGTAAAATCTGGCATTTTACTGTGAAAGAGCTGGATAGTTGGTTAGAGAACTTGGAAACTTCTTGAAAATGAAAACAGGTTATTCTTGATGCCATAAAGAGGGAAGTGCTGAGAGGAGTGACGTGGCCAAACTCATAATGTGCAAAACCAACAAAATCAGTCATGACAGTTCTGAGTGGGACACTCAAAAATAAGAGATAATGATGTGGTAAGCAAGAAGCAGGCTGGTGGGAGCTTACATGTGTGAGATAGGCAGGAAGGACTGAGTTATGAATGTTCTGAGGAAAATTTGGCAACGTTTAGAAATAGCCTGGTTACCTGGGGGCTTGTAGAGGAGTTGGTATGAAAAGATGCCTGGCTTGCAAGTGAAGTGGCAGGAAGTGTTGTTCCCAGTGGTCATTTTACATTGTGTGCAAAGAAAGCCATAGGAGAAAACAAAATAGCCGCATATTTATAAATACAGATATGTACTAATATCTACCAAGAAAATAAGTTCAGTGCAGAAGCAGCTTTAATGCATGCAGTTGCAATCTGCTTTTTTCTTAATTCAGAATACTGCTTAACTCCTAAAGTTGTACATTTGCTTTTGAGACTGAAAACACCACACATGATTTATGGCTGAAATTATGGAAGGGTTTGTGGGATAAAGAACCTGAGAATATAAAAACATTTTTGTGGCAAATTTCTAGGAAATGTTACTCTATTAGAAAAAACATCTTTTTATTTGTTTTTTGATAGAATACACTTGAGAGTATTTCTGGTTTAAAAGAAATGTTCTCATGTGACAGTGCAGCAATGGTACTGAGGAAGTAGTCACATCTTCTCCCTGTGGCCTATTGAAATATTTGCTTCCCTTGTACCCAATTTAGCAGCATATTTGGTATCTTCTGATCTGGGTCCCCTTCTCTCTGAGTTTCTCACTTAGCTGCCCATGCCTCTCTTCCTGTACTCCTCCATTTCCGTTTCAAGTCTATTCTAAAGATGAATTTCAAAACCTTGGCCCTAACTGTCATGGGGACATTCGTGTCTTTACAATCATATCTCCTGTAGTACCGTGAGATTTAGTTTCTTGGCATGTGAAGTGTGGCTGTTGTAGAAATCCTGATCTCAGAAAGAAAGATATTTGTTTTTATAGCTACAGTTATTTTGTAGATAAGCTTCTCTTCCATCTTGTGTCACTTCCATATTGTCCAGCTCTTACAGAAATTAATATGCTTAAGCAATAGCAGCACTAAGAGATGGAGGAGTTGGTGTTCTCTGCCTGTGGTACCCAATTTTGGAATTGGAATTCTCCCAAAGTGCCTTCCATTTATTCAAGATTTGTGAGGGGAAAAAAAAGTGCCTTATTGCACGTTTGTAAATAGATTGCTTTGTTAATAAACTTTTGGAAGAAGTGTGCATCAGTGATGATCTCGTTTCCAAAAATTAATTCCAAAGCATACAAGAACTTAACTACTGCATGTTTGACAAAATCTAATGCATTTAGCACCAAAGTTATTTCTTTATGCAAAGAAATAATTATGAAGGATAATTTATCTTTTTTTTTGTTTGTTTGTGGGTTTTGGGTTTTTTTCATAATTTATTGTGTATTTTCATAGGTTTGGAGATACCACTTTGCAGGAAAACATTAACCAGGAAAACTTAGAACTTCTCAAAGAATATTACAAGTTATTTACGGAAAAAATGCCTCCTGATTGTGAGTACAAAATAATGCAATGTCCAGATGGCTTTGAAAAGCTTTGAATGCATAAAAGGTTATAAGACAGTAATATTAGCAGAATCCCACAACTTGTTCCATAAATTGAAACATTTTGTATCTGTACATGACCCTACTGATCTCAGGAGTGATTTCAGGCCCTGTGCCACAGCAGAAACTACAGAGAAAATGAAACAGAGGAATGATGAACTGAACAGCTATTTTGAGTTATTAAAATAATAAGTTTCTTAATATTTCATGTAGAGGACAGTCTGTACCTACTGTATTTTTACATAAATACTTGGTGGGAAATTTCATCAGCTTCAGTCATACCCTCTGTTCTTATTCCGAAAATGTGTTGAGGTTTGGTGAACCATGGAGAAATCTGCAGATCAAATACAAGCAATGAGCCACATCATCATTGTATGAATAACATACAATTTCAAAAGGTTTCATTAGAATAGGCCCTGTATTCCACGTCTATAGAAATTCTGTATTATAAACATAAACATTACTATGCTGTTGCTCTGATTGCCAGAAGCAAGGACTGAAGAAACATCTGCATCAATCAAATCCTGTTAGTTTTAATGCCCAAACTATAGTCCCAAATGTGGGAGATTTAACAGCCTGATGTTTGAATGCTATGTAAAGCTTTGATACATCACATGTGTATGAATGCATGTTTATCTCTTATATCAGGATGATTTTAATTTGTTAATAATTTTGACAGAAACAAAAGCTCTTCCTAAATGGGGGGCAGGATGCCCATCCATCCACCCACAGACCTTGTATTTATTTCCAGGATGTCTAAGAGAAACTCATACAATAAGTTGGGTGATTAATTTAGGGGAATCTTGCTAAGAAAACATCCTTGAAAAACTGACCTCATGCAGGTTAGGACTAAGGTAGATCTGCTACCTCATAAATGGATTTTATTTTATAAAAGCAAAAATTTGCATGCAGACAGTATTGGCTACTTTTCATTAACACAATTTAAACTTGTACTGCCTTCCTGAAGGATTGTTAGTGAGCCACACAGTTCCTGGACTTCTTTCAGACTGTGAAGGCTTTTGAGAACTAATTGTGTCTAGTTCGTCATGTATTTTCTGGTTATTATAACTTTCTTGCTTTTTTTCTCTACCTTTAAGAACTCAGTCTCTTCTTTATACAATTTTTTATGGAACATAAAGCACCTTTTGGTTCCACTGCCCTTCCCAGTAGCTCTCTGCTTGGAGAAATGTGCCTTTTTAACCAGCCCCCTGGGAAAAAAGGGAAGATCTCAAACTTGTTCATTTGTGGGAGGACTTTAATCCCACTCCTGTTCCCCCACCTCTGGAAGACAAACCTCCATACGAGGCTGGCAGCAGCCCTGGTGCTGGGGCCAAGTGAGAGGCATTCAATATTGATGGCTTTTTGATGGTTTTGTCCCACCTATCCAGATAATTTCCTATAATGCCAAATCTGTGCTACAAAATATAAATGCAGGACTGTTTTCCCAGAGCTGTCAGTTCCAAACCGTGCTCAAAAAGCCCAACAGAATTTGAGGACTCGCAGGCCTATTTGCCAGGCTGTTGGATCCACCCTTGGCAGCCTCCCTGGCCTGCTGCTTCATTCATATATTCCCTTTCAAAGAATTCAATTTTCCACTCCCCGAAAGGTACTACCACCTTTGCTGTTAGTTCTCCTCTTGTGTCTGTATTTCTCCTTGCCAATAATAGTCTTGCTTATAACTAAGCATCCACTGACTTTCTGTCTTTAAGATGAACAGACCCTTCTTCATTTACCCGTTTCTTAACCTCTTAAATTCTTTTAGCAGAAACTGAAAATAAGAGCATGTTTCCAGCGAGATTCCTACCAAAAATGCTGACCAAATATAGCTGTGATTGAAGCACCAAAATGGTACTGCTTTTATAGAAATACTAAGACAGTAAGGGTCCAAAAACGTAAGGTAGTTGTTTAGTAGTACATAATTACGTGAAAACAACAAGGCTGTTTGGCATTTCCAGGCTCCTCCCCCTTACCAGCCTGATGTGGTGGTTTAGTACTGTGGGGGACCCAAGGAGCTTAGGCAGCTGATCATTTCCAGTCAAGGTGCAGCCCATTTGGCAGTACTGTGAATTAGGAGGCTCTTGCTGTACCCGTACTGAAGTCACCCCTCTGAGATGTCTCATTTTCTGCTGTGCACCAAAGCAAAGCTGCCTGGAAGCAATAGAATGTTTAGTGATGCATTTGCATAATCTCAAAGCATCTTTGTCATTTTGTGCTCTCTGTTTTAAAGAAACAGATGCACCCGTAAGTGTAATAGTCTAGCAGAGTGTGATGTGGTTTTATGTGCTCTACGTTATCTAATGTACAATCAGAGCTTGTAATACAGAGTGAAAACAATCCACATTAAAATTATTGCAAAACAGATTCTGGATGTACATTTTCCTCCCTTTTGCTTTTTTTATTGTTTGTTTGTGAGGATTTTTAGACAGCACAGAATGAGTGAAGCAACTTAGTTCTTTTTGAATATATTTAAGGTACTTCTTATTATGAATCATGAATGAGGGAAACTACAGAATTTATTAGATGTAAAAGGTAAAAGCCTGTTGATAAGAGGAATCATTCCAACTTAGATCATGTTAGGAGAATGGATATTGGCCTTCATTAATACTTGCCTCATTTTTATTCTTTCAATTGAGTATAAGTCTTTGGGCTTGGGTTTGGGGCATGGGTTGTGGGGTTTTTTTCCCCTCACTGGATGGATAATTTGCTTTCTTTGCCTGAAGAAACTGTATCCATTGATCAATTTAGTTTCATTTTGTTTCACTTGATTCTGACCCCTTTATTTGGTGAAAACTATGATTTAAATTCTTATTACTTTGCCACCATGAGAAGAAGTAATTTCAAAAAACAGATTCTGCTTGTTTTTATTGATTTTCAGAACTAGCGAAGATTAGAAAAATCCCTCCTCTATATACATATGAAACAGAGGGGGAAATTCAATTGCCTACTCTTGAATTTTCGCTAGAGATGTAGGATAAATTAAACTTCAGCTTAATTGCCATACCCAGAACAAGCAGGTAAATTTTTGGATTTTAAGCAAACTTGAAATTATTTTCTACTTCAAAATAAAGCCGCACTTAATTTCAGGAGAAATATACTTTGTTACTTTTTAGAGGGGATACTAAGTGCTGTTTAACCCTTATCTTACATTATATAAAAATCTAAGGCACATTTTAAAACAATAACTAGATGTTTCAATTTGAAAACAAAACCAAAATTTTTTACTTTAAAATAAAAAAAAATCATCCCATCAAAGCAGGTTGTAATACACTCAGTTTTTTTTTTTTTCTGATTTCTTTTGAATGTCTGTAATAGCTGATGAACAGAACTACAGCAGAGATATGATTTTATTTTCAACATCCATTTATAAGATAAAGGTTGAAGATACTTTAAATTTCCACATGAAGATCTTAGGGAGGACAAAGCAATACTCAGAAAGACATAAGGTTTGCTTATTCCTTAAATATTTAGCTGGAAAATTCCATTCTGTGTTCCAAAACAAGGCTGTAAATAATAGACCTGTTCTTTACCATGAGCATTCTTTAGTCGGGACAATCATATCACCAACCTTATCAAAATGAGCAACTTCATCATCCTTTTTTCCCAGGTTTACCACATTTTCAAGAACAAAATGATTTAAAGGGATTGCTAGAAAGTCTTCATCAAAATATCCAGGCCAAAAAGAGAAAGAATGTAGAAATCATGTGGCTGGCTGCAACGGTAAGCTCTCCTGTTTCAAAGAAATTGATGAACTCATCATGAACTCATTTTCATAAGCTTGCTGACGTTGTAAGTGCAATGGATTTTAGGGAAATGACTGGAAAACTCACTGGTTAAGGGAGCCAGATGTGCTGTAATAGTTTTTTGCAGACAATTTCTTTTTCTCGCTTTTTAAACTGGGAGAACCTGCTAGAATTTGAGCGATTTGTTTGATATCCATTCTTTGATAATATAAAATTACTCAAAATAATTTTTTTAGTGTCCTTGAGGTATGATGTGGGACATGATTGCTTGGTTCCCTTACTTTAACTTTCTGAAATGTGTATTTCTGGTCCCAGTGATCTACACACTGTTATTCTATATTCCATTTATTTATTGAAAAAGATGTAAGAAGAAAACTTTGTCAGTGCAGTAGCTGTGCAATATCACTTTTTTTATTGCAGTAGAAGTACAAGATTCCACATATGAGCCCATCACTCACCCAGAATAATTACCTGGGATTTTTTTACTTTGTTTTATAAACAATTTTTAAATATTTTAAATTCTTTTTAGGACTCATTCGCATTGAATAGCCCCCATAAATTGTGGACTTCCAAAGATATTAGTGCAAAGAGAATTAATCTCTTCAATGAAACAGTTAACTTCTTTCACATAATTATTTAAGAAAATTATCATATAGTACTTGTTTTAAATCCCAGTGCAACTGTTCAAATTTTTAAACAGATTTAACTTTTAAAATTTTAAATTATATTATGAAAGAAACACTCATAGGTTCTCCTTCACTATCCTGTACCTCTTTGGATTCGAAGTAAGATTCCCTCAATTGATGCCCTAAATTAAACTTTTGAGATTGCCCTCACCATGGTATTACAAAGAACTTAAAGGCTCGAAGTATTTTCTGATTTTAATAGAATTTAATAGTATTTATTGGTTTTTAATAGAATTTCTGAGGATGCAATTAGCAGACGAAGAAACACTTATTTGCTGAACTGACACTGATCGTGTTCCAGTTCATCCTGCGAGCTCTCCCATGAAAGCCAATGTGGGAAGTTCCTTTTTGTGATTCCTGCTGTAGTTTGTTGCTTTGCCCCATTCTCACAAACATTTTGAGGTTTCATACAATTATACCCATGATTCCCCAGGGAGAGGTGTAAGCAAAGTATTACCTTTTCTCAGGACAAATTATATCTGGGCAAAGGTAGACCCACATTTGGGCACGGAAGCTCTCCTTCCAATTTTTCTTTTTCTAGTAAAATATCGTTTGAAACCATAGTATAAACTAATGGAATGGTACAACCACAGATTGATTCCTAAGGGGAGAAATCATCCTCCAAAATGTCATGTTTCCTTTATGTGTTATAACTTTTTCAAAGTATAAGTGAAAGTAGGCAATCCATGGCAGTCATTTGTTAAACTTTATTAATTGTGAGCCATACATTGAACAGTTTACCTGTTGAAAATAAAAACTATGTAAGTTAGATGTGTCTGACTCCATACCTTCTCAAGAAGTTATTCTGCTACATTCATGTTTGTGAGTTAAGACTTATCATATCTTTATTCATCAGGTATTCAGACAGTTTAACTTTCATTGAACAGGGTAGTTGCTACATTCAGTGAGGAAACAGTGAAGGAACTGTTTCTTTTATAGTTATAAAAGAATTTCTTTTATAGTTATAAAAGTCCCATGTCAAATTCAGGAATTCAGTGTACTGGTACTAGCTTCTAACAGGTGCTTTCTTTCTGAGAAGTGCTGTAGCTGTCTGGATGCCCTCTCTGGGCTTGTAGGGCTGCACAGCCTGGTTGGAAGGAAGGGCTGACCTGTGGCGCCTGCCCGTGTTTCAGATTTGCCGCAAGCTGAACGGAGTGCGCTTCACCTGCTGCAAGAGTGCCAAGGACAGGACATCCATGTCAGTGACCCTGGAGCAGTGCTCCATCCTGAGGGACGAGCACCAGCTGCACAAAGACTTCTTCATCCGGGCGCTGGATTGCATGAGGAGGTAGGTGGGGCTCCATGGAACCCTGAGCTGGGCCAGGGCCTGAGGCTGGTTCTGAGTGCCCAGCAGAGCCCAGGCCTGGCTGTGCACAGGGCCTGAGGCTGGTTCTGAGTGCCCAGCACAGCCCAGGCCTGGCTGCACAGGGCCTGAGGCTGGTTCTGAGTGCCCAGCAGAGCCCAGGCCAGGCTGTGCACAGGGCCTGAGGCTGGTTCTGAGTGCCCAGCAGAGCCCAGGCCTGGCTGCACAGGGCCTGAGGCTGGTTCTGAGTGCCCAGCAGAGCCCAGGCCTGCCTGCACAGGGCCTGAGGCTGGTTCTGAGTGCCCAGCAGAGCCCAGGCCAGGCTGTGCACAGGGCCTGAGGCTGGTTC
>JAWWMS010000208.1:10988505-11021249 GCA_035048045.1 Chlorospingus semifuscus | reverse complement strand
AGAGCCCAGGCTGGTTCTGAGTGCCCAGCAGAGCCCAGGCTGGTTCTGAGTGCCCAGCAGAGCCCAGGCTGGTTCTGAGTGCCCAGCAGAGCCCAGGCTGGTTCTGCGTGCCCAGCAGAGCCCAGGCCTGCCTGAGCTGCAGTCCAACTGCTGCTGGGTCACCTCAGGGCAGGCTCTTTGCAGCTGTGTGCTTTATCTGTCATTAAGTTTCTGAGATAGATACGTGAAATCTTGCAAGGGTCAGCTCACCGACTGTAGAATCTGAGCAGTAGTCTGAGCAGCAGTTGCTTTTAAAAAAAGTTATATTTCGGTTTTGAGGGTATTTTAAAAACCCTTTGCACAGTCATTAAATTATTTGTTTGACATCTACACAAATACTGAGAAAGCAAAAGAAACATTTGTTACAGATGGCAATTCTTACTAGTCATATTACTGAAAAGAAACATCCAAGTAGGTGTGGACTGGTGGTGTTTGCCACTAATACCTGATAAAATCTTTACTGTGCTTTAGAAGAAGTGAATTAAAACATGTTTTATTCTAAATTGCAACTATGCAGAAATTGAGGCTGATATTATCAGGAATGTGTAATTAAAAGATGTAAAGATTTTTCATTACCTGAGTCTTTGATGAATAAAAAACCTTCTTGAGCAAACAAGTTTCAATCATAAAATTAATCCAGATGCTGGATTATCTAAAGAAACTTTCATCATTGGTTTTAATGAGCTTAATCATATAGTTTTAATCATATAATAACAGTTCTAATCACATTGTCAAGAGGAGTTTTAAAATGTGTATCCCCGACACTAGAATAACATATAACAAAGGTCACTGCAAAACTAATAGAAAATATTTTGGTCAGCCTGCAAAGAAGTAACTGAATCATATCTTGGGCTTTTCTTAAACACAAATTGTTTGTATGGTGGATTTATAAAGATCCTAATAAGTAAACAATCATGTTTATGGTCTGTAATGGGTAATTCTGGACCTTCATATTTATTATGGCCAGAATAGGTGCTTAATGTGTAGATTAATACTGTAGGTTTACCCACATAAAGCCTTTGTCCTTTGGCAAAGGCAGCTGTTCTAAAGAGAAAAGGTAATTTTATGAAGAGTAAATGAGCTGAGATGGCTTAGCTGTAGGTTTGGTTCACAAGTGCTACTAATGCAGTGAGATGTGGTGTGTTGAACTGAGCTGTATTGTTTTGGATGTATTGTACCTTGCATAAATCCCCCAGTCTCTGTAGTAATTCAGTGAGTGAATGAGTTTTGTGCAGTCTTTCATAACTACATATTTTATCATTAATGAATTCTGAGTTTTCTGTGTTAAATTTTGTTTGTTGGCATTTCAAATGCTTTTTTTTTTTTTTCTGGTATGTCTCCAATAAATACAAAAGTATGTAAGCTACAGTAAGTTACCAGACAGGAAAAATAATTAATTACATAAAATCATCATAATGTTAGAATAGCTTTGAGTAGAGTAGGAGATTGGAAAATTTTCACAGACATAAATATAATTTTAAAAAAACTGAACTTGTTGGTAAAAAAATCTAGTAGGTTTTTGTAGATCAAAATATAAATGATTTTGAGTGGGTTTATGTCATGTGACTGATTTGAAAGTTGAGAAGATTAACACAGTGATATTTGCAGGCAACAGTAATTTGAAGTCACAGAAGAATGTTGTAAAGGCAAAAAAATCAGAATCATACTTAAAAATTAAACAAGCAAATGGGTATATGAGGTTGAAACACCATTACAAAAATGTAAAATCTATCAGTTATGCTGTAGTTTCAAACAGACAAAAGCTTTATCCTGCTCTTACCCTGTATATGAATTTCAGAATTGAACTAAAGTAGGTGAAAAATGACTTACATAGGAGACCATGACTTTGACTTGGGTGATAGGATTGTCTGAGGATTAAAGCAAAGGCTTTGCAATAGTGGCAGTAGCATACAAAATAATTTGCACCATCAGGATAATAAAGAAATAAATCTTCTAACTATGCTGGTTGCTATCAGTCTAACACTGTTCACATAGCTAGAGGTTTAAAAATAAAATTTAAGAAAACCCAGCCAAATTCCTCTTTTTCCCTCCCAAATTCCAAATTTTCACATCTAATAAGAGAACCTATTTTCCTTCAAGGGCAGACAGAGAAAAACTATTTGCCATTTCATTTGCAATTTTAGTGGTTTTTTTTCCCCAATGAATCTTCTCTAGATCACTTTGTTAAACTTTGTCAATCAAATCCCTTTGTGCTGGTTGCCACAAATTGCTTTTAAGCCTTTCAAAAGAACAAGTAGACATGAAAAATTCAATTTTACCATCTAGAATCCTAACAGTTTGGATTGACTTTTGAAAGGCTTCTTTTAAGAGTTAACAGTAGGAGGTGGAGACTGCTGTGAAACTGAGTGAGCTGTAGAAGTAAATGGTGATTCAAAAGCAGACTTTATTGGAAATGCCATAATTTTGAGATATGGAAATTATAAAGGTGCCTGTGTAGCCATTAGACCTTTTCTTTGTCTGCCAGTGGTGACACAGCTTTTGCTGTTGGAAAAGGGAAGCATGTGTTTACAGGTTCATGCTTTCTTGCCACCAGCAGCTTGGAGATGCTGGACCCCTGTGTGCTGCTGCTTTTCAGCTTCTTCAGGGTGCCCAGAATTTTCAGCAATCCAGAAGTGATTCCCAAAGTTTCAGCATATTTGCTTTGGTGTACATTGCATAACTCTGTTTTGGAAAATACTGCCTGTAGCTGTTTTTTTAATGACTTAGTTTGTAAGTGGAATTGTGGTCTTTTAGTGATAAACTATATGAGGTTTGTTTCTTCTTTATTAAAAAAGTCTGTACAAGAATCCTTCTATTAGTTCTTCCTTTCACTTATGAAAAATGTGGAAAATGAAGCAATGATGGCCATGCACACTTTATCATTTACAACGTGTAATAGATGGCTTTGTCCTCAGTCATAAGTCTGGCCATTATGATGCTGCAATTGATGTGTACCTGAAGCAGCCATTCTATAAATAATTCCACATATTATAATTTCCTTGATATAGGTTTGTGAGTTCCATTGATCTTAGTGACAGGCATAGTTCAGAATGAGGAAAATCAATATATCATCCCCTCTGTATCAAGTGCTTGTAATTCACATCGTATTAAAATCCTGTTTATAATGTCTCTGCCACTTCCAAGTCTCTTTTTGCAGGCATCAATATTCTTATTTTTCCCTTCACCCATACATGAATGTTTCCTATCCTTCAGTGTTAAGTCTATTGCAAGAGACAGAGAGGCACAAAAGTGATTTACCTGAGTTCATTGCAGTATCTGTCACATGATTCTATTTTTTTGGTCTTTAGAGCTGGCTACTGTTAAGGGAGGATGGACCCTGGTGGGCAACGCATAATGAAGTAGCTCTGTAAAAAAAACAGATTTTTTTTTTCCTTTTTAAAATTGATTTCTTTTCTGAATCTATTTAGCTTTATTGTTTCAGTGACAGGGTCCCTTTTGGAGGCTGTGGGTAGTGAATAACCTCAGGATCTCCTGTCATTGGGCATGTTTCCAATAAAGCCTCAAAGTAGTAACAAACAAAGGGCATGACAAATCCACTGTCTATGGTGAATCCTCCGTGCTGTCAGCCTTATCATCGTTCTGAGCTGGGCACAACACCTGTCATGTATTTCTGACATTGAATACAAAATTTGACTCAATGTGGCACACAGTTTCCACTTGAAATGGTTAAGGATATTTCAGGGTGTCTTAGATAAATTGCCTATCAAAAATCTCCCTGAAGCACAAGTTCAAAGAATGAATGATCTGGACAACAAGAATTGGGCTTTTGATGAGCCAGTTATAAAGAAAATATCTCCTTTTTTAAAGAGCTGTTTGAGGACATTAAAAATGAGTGAGTTGAGGAGGAGGAATAGCTGTAACAGCTCTTTAATCAGGCACTTTCAGGTGTTCTGGGTGTTGGCCAGGGAAGAGCCTGTACCAAACGCCAGAGCTGTAATTGCCACATGGGCTAGGAAGGAGGAGCAAAGGGCCAGGATTAGAGGCAGGGATGATCCATGTGCAAATCCCTCTGTGCCTTTCACCCGTCTCCCAGCTTCCACCCTGCCCCTGTGAGCTTGAGGCAAGAGATGCAGCACAGTGCAAACAAAACTTTAAAAAGCCAAGCCTGACTTCTAGTATCGATTTTTACATCATTCTGTGGCTCTTTAGAAACTCAACATCTCTATTTGGAGATGGGAGCTGTAGATGATTTGCATCACCTGATGTACTGATAGGAGCCTGGGCATTAAGTAACAGTAAGGTCCAGTTTTGGTGCATTGAACTGCCGTCCATTTTGTTTTCTAAAACTAAATTCACCTGTTGTGATTAGACAAAGCTAGCATGCAAGTAGTTAGATTATTGTAAAATATTGTTTGGTGTTCACTTTTGAGGTTTTTCTAGTTGCTTATAGAAAACTTCATTAATTTTCTCATTCATTTAGTGCTTTATTGCTTATTTAGAGCTTCCATGAAAAACTAGGTCTTAGCAGAAATCAACAACCAGATGTTTTATAATCACCAGACTGAGTAATACCAGGTTTCTTCCTGTTATATTTCACTTTAATTAAGATTTCCTGGAAGGACGTGTGGGAAAAGTCCTGTATGCATGTTCATTATCTGTTGAAAATCCAATTCCTACAGCTGAATTGCCATGGCTTTGGCCGTGTTCAGCTAAATCTCAGGAAGAACAACACTGCCAAGTCTAAAATTTAGATAAGAAAGAAGCAGGAAATGAGAGTTAGAGGGCAGTAGTAGCATACAATAGCTAGTTAAAGCTATCAAACATGAAATTTCTTCTAGAAGTTACTGGCCTCTAAACCAGTGTTCTTCTCAGAGTGCTCTAACTTGGACAGGGAGGGCTCATAACTTCCTGTCTGCAGTCCCAGCAACCTACAGACTGCCCGAAGGTTGGAGGGGGCACACAGGGGAGAAGCAACCAGCTGCTCTCCAAACAAAGTGGTTTTGTAATAGCAGACCCTGCGTTCCTTCAGGAGAGAGATGATGGAGTGTCAGGCTGTAGCTCTGGCTGCCTTGTAAAGGAAGCAGATAACAGACATTTCTAGGTTTATCTTTCCTCTCATTTTGGACTCCCTTGATCCCTTCATAAACTTAGTTTCTTATTGTAGCAATGCTCTCTGGCTCAGGTAATCATCTTTTCTTGTCCAGCAGCCTGGTTTCAGTTTTTTTTCATAAGTTCCATCCCTTGGGATGGAGCACTGGCTCAGGGCCTGCCACCATCTCTGGGGACTAGCCTAGTGCTTATTATGTACATCACATGAGGGAATTCAGCATTCAATCTCCATATTATCTTTTCCATTTATTATTATGATGCATTCATAAGGTGACCAGGCACATTCTGCTACACAATTGTGCTTTTAAATAGTTAGGGTCCTATTCAGCTTCAGACACTGGATCTGAAATTTTCTATCTCAGGTTCTTTAGGGAAAGAATTTAATATCATATTGGATACCAAAATAAAAGCAGAGATGTAATTGTGTGTCATCATCACCCCCCATATTTTATAACCATAATTTGAGGAACTGTCTTCAATGTATGGGGGTTTTCTCCCTTCAGTCTGTTGCCTTTTTCTTTTTCCAGTGAGCATTTCCCTGTTTCTTACTCTCTTGCAGTAACATCTTAGTGTGTGGCATTTTTATAGAAACTCTTCTGACAGTGGCTTTTCTCAGCTTAGCTGAGGGAGTTAGTTTTAGTAGAAGTTCCTACTTGTTGCTTTCTGTGGCAGCTCTGGTTTGGTGAGTGACATTTTGTAAGTGTGTCCTTGTCATTACAGCAGCCACTGTGACCTTTCACTGGAATCCCTGGCAGCAACAAGTTGTTTTCTCAGTGTTAACCTGCAATACAAGTCCTGGTGGCTGTTTGCAGTGCAGTGACCAGAGGAGTTTCCATTTGGATTATTATGTGCCTATTATGCATTTCCTACTTTCATAATGTTGTCTGCAGTCAGCTGGAACTAAACCCAGTAATGGAGGCAGCAGTATTATATTGCTGTCCTATTCTCTGGATCATCCAGAGATAAAGCTGGGAGATAATCTGGGGAATTTGCATTCCTAATAGTGGAGGTCTCTACTATAATCTGTATGAAAAGGAAGCACGTGTTTGTAAGGAAGTTAATGCAAAGGAAATGTTGGGGTCCTGCCAAAGTGCACAGCCAGCTCCACAGCTGAGTCCTAATGACAGAACAGGTAAAGTAGTTTCTGCAGCCCTGGGACTTAGTGGTGCTGCAGTTGTCCTGTGGTTCTAACCGTGCCCCTAATGCCAAAATCCCTGGGCACTGCCTTGGCTGTGCATCTGCAGTGCTGTTCCCGTGCCCTGGTCTGGGTTTACTTCCCTGCCAGCCTGTCTCCTCTCCCCAGCCTGGATGTTGCCGTGTGTGTGTTGTCTTCCAGCAGCGGGAAAAGCACTTGGCTTTTCTGCTCTGTTGGAGATGCTCCCAATGCCCCAGGAAGGTGCCAGAGCACGTTTCTGCCTCTGCAGAATGTTGTGATTCCAGGCAAGCCTCAGCCAAGATTGAAAGTCCCTTAGACCACGGAGATCAGAGCGTGGGAAGGGAATCACTGCTCCCTCTCTCTTCTGTTAGGAGATGACATCCTTTGGTATGTGAACCAGCCTCTTTTGTTAGATTACCTCTTCCTGAGGGAGACAATGCCTCTGTGTGTGCTGCTCAGGAGCTTCACTTATTGTTCTGTGAAATTATTGTGTAGTACATAGATAAGAAACCTTCCTTTCTGCCCCTCTCATTCATCATACGGGTTTCCTGATGTATCATCAGCTTTAATTTCATGCTACAGCCTCGCCTTGACTGCATGTTTCCTTACCCTTGTGAGAACACTGTAATGTTTGAGCCTTCTTGTCCCACATTTCAGTTTAGCTGAACTCAGTCCCTGTGCCCAAGGAGGAAATGTGCAGACCCCTGTTCCTTCCCCTCACACCAAGAGCTAGCACATACCCTTTGCTTCTAGAGAAAGGCAGGCTAAAAAGGCATCAATTATCTGCAATAGATCACTGAGATACACCTGACTTAAAAAATATATATATTTACTCTTCAGCCCCTCTCCAGTCAGCATTTTTCACATTTGAGGAACTTGTTTAGATTACTAAAACATTGAAAAGACTAAGGTGTAATCTGATCACACAGTCATGTATTTCATAAAACCCTGTTGTAGGATCATCTGGTTAATAGTTTGTGTCCTGGGTGAACTGACAATCTGATGAAAATATATAATTCCTGTCAAAATAGTGTTGGGTTTTATATTTGTTTTGCAACAATCATTCTAAAGTTGGTGTTTTTTTAATTTAAATTCCCTTATAATTCTTTCATAACTGTTGATAGCAGAGCATCTACAGAATACAAAGTAATCAGCTCAGAAAGGTTTGCAACTTCCAGCAAACTGCCTTGTGGTGTGTGGTAAGTAAAATATGAGAGGGTCCAGAGTAGTTTGTTGTGGAGTGTTTTTCATATGTTTTTGCTTTTGTTTCTTTAGGGTTTTAGCTGATGTAGTTTAACCAAGACTGGCATGGTCTCTGTTCTAAGTTTATTTCTGCTAAATGGCTGTTACATTGAAAGCCTCAGGAAAGCAAATAAAAATGGCTAAGCTGGCACTGTGGCAGAGGCATTATTGGCTGGTTTTGAAGCGATCAAAGTAGCATCAGGCAGAGGCAAGCAGCTACAACAATATCTCATTCTCAAAGATCCATTAATGATTCTGAAAATCCACAAGAGACTGCTTTGATAATATTGGCTATAACTGGTTTGAATATTTATTTCACTTGCACTTTTTAAAGTCAAATGTTTTTTGACTTAAAGAGCTTATAATTGACAACCAAAGGGCAAGAGAAAGAAATGCACTTGGATCTCTTTCAATTTTAATGTGGGAGAAAACTAGTATAGAGGTGCCAAGTCCCTTATGACATCATAGTCCTTCCTTTGTTTGAAATTTCATTTGAATCTACTTTTTCTTTAAAAGGGCCTCTTCTCATAGACTGTTTTGCTTTAAATAAGAGTCCTGTTGCTGTACTTGAATGTGCAATAGCAAAGCTTGTAAATAATGTTCATTGCCTTACTGACATTCACTATTCCACATAGTACTAATTCTGTTTTCCCACTCCTTCTGGCTGCTTGGGTTCATGCTGACATGGCAAATGCAGCAATGCTGGCTGCACAATTCAAGGCTCTCTGCCTTGCTGAACTGGTGTGTAAGCTTTTGAGTGTTGATGGATAGTCTTCCCTCAACATCATCCTGAATAAAGTCCTCTCTGGCTTTCCTGCTGTGTGGTCGCCTCAGGGAGAAAGCTGCTCCCTGTGTCACCTTTCTCTGTAAAAATTTGCAATCACAATGATAATATCAGCACATTTGTAGATAATCACTTTAAAGTTAGTTTGACATTCATTTGCCGTGTGAAGATGCTTTTTGAATTTATTTTTAAAGTAAGTTGGCACATACCAGACCACTATGATGCTGTTTATTTTCTCTCCTGTGCCATGCAAGCAGCCCAAGATGCAGAGGCATTTTGCTTTTGCTTCTGTAGGATTGTTTTTCCCCTGTTAAATTGTTTTGCTTTTGCTTCTGTAGGATTGTTTTTCCCCTGTTAAATTGCATTGCTGCATTCTGTAAATACTGTCATGCTCTTGTAGCAGCTCCCATCCTTCTGTTCTTTCTTGGAGGGAAAAGTACAATACTTCATAGAATCATGGTATGGCTTGAGTTAGAAAGGACCTTAACCATCACTTCATTGCAACCCCCTGCCACGGGCAGGGCCATCTTCCACTGGACCAGGTTGCTGCAAGCCCCATCCAACCTGGCCTTGGACACACCAGGGATGAGGCATCCCCAGTTCCATGAAAGCCTTAGTGTGAGCACAGCCTTATGCTTCAGGCTGTCTTTGCTCTACAGAAGATACAGAATATGTGTTGTGACTGTGGCCATTGTCTGTCTGACTGTAATTTGCATAATTTCAATCTAGTAGAGCAAAAGTCAATAAAATGTTTTTCTGGCTAAAGGGGATTGAGTCACCTTTTGGTGATGCTTGACAAGGCAGCACTGCATACATCAAAGCTTTGCTTCCTAAGTATGTTGGTCTGTGTTATAGTGCACATAATATGCACACACACACATGATTATATACAAATGCAGAAGTGTAGGAATTAGTTTGTCACATTGCTGATTAATTAGATGACTTAATGAAGCAAATTATTTAAAATGGCTTACAAACTTTGCAAATCTTTTTCCAAGACAGGAAAATGGTTTTAGAGAACTTTATTTCTGCATCACTGTGGTTTCTGATTGGCAATTAAAAGGTAATTAAAACACTTGAGATTTTCATGTCCTGTGTTGCCCTGTAGGTTTATTATCTTCACGTGATGATCTTTGTTTGTAAATGAAAATTTTGGTGTGATAGAAGCTCTAGGAAAATGTGGTCATTTTGTACAATGTGATCAAGCTCATGTTCTTGGTTTTCAGAGAAACTTGAGTGCAGTAACATTTTTCAAATCAGACACATTTTCTCACTTTTACATCAAGGGTATTCACTGGCAAGACAATGCTGGGTACAGTAGTGTAGAAAAGTATTTGTAGGCTTAGCAGACTTTTTAAAAATCTTTTTGTGACAGATGTATCACAAATTTTATATTTTCTATCCTAAAGACAATCATTCTTCCTGCTATCACAAAGCATTTTCTTTGGTGCAGCACAATAGGGATAAAAAACCTCATTTCAGTCTTAACGTAATTCCAATTTAAAAAACTTGCAATGAGGTGGTAATGAACTTGAACTTAGTACAGATTACCTCCTGCTTGCTTACACAGATGTTCAAACACAAGACAGATATTTTTGAGACATGGTTCTATTCTGAGAGTGTTTCTCTCTTGAGCAGATTAAACCCTGAAATTTTCTGCTTTGCTTGTTGTTGCAGCGAATACAGTAACACCATTTGGAGTTCACCTCCTAGGTTTGAATTAGGTCTACATAAATTCATACCCAAAAGAAGAAGAAATGGTCATCATGATTATCAGGATGAGATCATTCTAGCAAATAATAGGTTGGTAAGATAAAGAGACTGATCCTCTGATCAGACCAATCAAAACCATTTGGAAAGCAAAACTCACACATGTTTCATAGTCCCAGCTGTGCAGTGCAGTGAGTACTGTGTTGATAACAGCGACCATCTTCCTCAAGTGCTTTGAATTTTGACGTGTTTTTCTTTTCCAAAATACTGGCTTGTGCCCCATACACGTACTACACTCATGGACAAAAAGCCAAATAATAATGATTTTTATTTTACGTGAACTAAAACTGTAATAGCTCTAGCAAAGTTAAAAGAATGACACTGGCTAGAGATTTGCTGTCAGAGGTCTGTGGTGAGCCTTGGTCCGTGCCCTGCTCGGAGCAGCTCCAGCAGCTGTGTGCCAGGTAGGGAAGGGAATGCAGATATTTATGATGCTGTCATCAGTCCTTTCTGGCCAGTCTGCTCTCCACTAACAGTCCACACCAACAGTTAAATTAAAAAGCAGCTTCTCCCCATGCATTCAGCTTTTCAGGCACAGATGAGATATCTGTCCTCCCCAAATGTGGCTCTCTGTGGTGAGGACTTCACTGATCTCTATGCTAATGTGTAACCCGATGGAATAATGGGTCCACACTGAGCTAGGAAAAGTCTAAAAGCCTTTCTTCAGACAGGACCAACACCTGGTATTACTGTGGGTGCTTTATGCAAATACTACAGCTTCATTATTATTGCACCACAAAATGCGTTAGGCATCCAATTTCCTTTGTAAATGAAGCAATACGTTACTTCAATAGCTACTTTTGAAGCTTTCTGCAACTTAAACCACAGATGTTAAAACTATTGGAATTAAATGAACCCCCTCTGAATTGTAATCCTTGAATAGACTAGAAGGGGTTTTTTAATTATAAGGTTTATTAAATTAAAAATATACTACAATGGAGTGGAAAAAGTCAAACGATCTTATATGGCAAAAATAAAAACTTGAAGCTCGCTATCCATACTCCATTGGGTATGGAATGCCAAAAGAGAAATAAAATACATTTAATCTTGTTACAAAGCCTAATGTTCTGTACCACCTCATAATGTAGCCCAAAACTGACAATTCCTGGCTCATAAATCTCTTGGTTTTTCTTTTATTCACACTATAGACAAAAATCAAGTCTGTCCTTCAAAAGTACTCTGTCGTCAAGTGAGCTTGAAAGTTTATGTTGTTATCCATCATGTTTGACTATGTTTATGGTGCTGGAGATAAAATCTAGGCTTGTGAGCTTCATTTTTTAGGGGATACAGTGGCAGTGCAAGTATGGGCTGGAGATTATAAAGCTCTTTGAAGATGAGAGGGGAAAAACATTGGGCAATTGGCATTGGAGAAGTTATTTCCAAAGACCACTGAATTCAGTGCAACACTTATAATCAAGCTGTTTCTATCATAAAACTTTGGATACCTATTGTATGAATGCCCAGGTAAGGACTCAAGTTGCCAATACTCTCCTGGGGAGGATGGTTAGTAGCCTGATTTAGGGGCCCTGAATCATCCTGGGGATGCTCTGTAGAACTAGAGGAAGCCTGGGCTGTTAAATTTGGCACCCAAAGACTTGCCACTCATGGTTGGGGAATGTCGCCTGTTAAAGGAGTTGGATCAGATCTCAGAAGTGTATTCTGTAGTTATCATGGTAAATACCTGAAGGTAAAATAAAGGTATGAGGGCAAAACTTAGCATGAGGAAAATTTTGCTGACATTGGAACCTGATGGGCTTTTAAACATATGCTTGTCACTAGACACTAATTTATTTATTATCATGAGGTCAAGGAAGCCAGAAGTTATTAGAAAGAAGAAATGTGTAAGAAACTAAATGTATACTGTAAAGTTACTCTATAAACTTTAGCTGCTGCAAGATATAGGCTGCTTCCTTTGCTTGTTTGCTCAATTCATATGATAACTACTGCATGCTCTGAAATAAGGGTAAAAGTCCACTTTGGTTACTTTCCTTGTTTACATAGAGAGCAGTAGCCATCAAGTGATGTAGTTATAGTGCCCTTATCCTAAATTGTTGTTTATTTTCATAGGAAAACTTCCTTTGATAACTCCTCCTCCAGACAAAGTTACTTTAGCTTGCATAATTTCAGCAACATTGCAAATTCTGCAAATATTTAGCCATTTTGAGTAGATACATGTGCAGAAGTTATACTTCTATGCTGAAGAACATTTTTTCAGTATTTAATTAAATGTTGCTCTAGTTTTTCTACCATTGTGATTTGATGTGTTTATTTTTGAAAAAGAACTTATAATCAGTGTTCCTTAGTAAAAATATGCAGCTAATAATTTGAATGAATGGGAGGGAGAGGAAGCTTTCTAAATAAAGTATGTTCTGTTTATGGAAGCAAGTGTTTGGTAGAGAGCTCTTTCCTTGCCCTCAGGTTGTCTGTTGCTTCTTCAGTTGTTAAATTACTCTGCACTCAAGAGAACATCATTGGTCGAATCTAAACCCATTATTTTTCCACTGAAATTTCCATTATCTGTGAGCAATTTCATCTTGGGGAGGATTATAATATTCTTCATATTCTGTAGTGTTCTGCATGTGCTTCATTACTGTGCACCATACGTGGGAAAATGTCATTTATTATTTCATACATCCAAATACTCTGTCTGCATTGATGAGCATTCTTGTCTGACAAGTGCTGCTGCTGGCCTGCACTCACATGTCTTTAGCTTTATTTGAATCTCATATCTGCCATCATTAACAATTCATGCAAGCAGGAAAACCAAAGGAAATAGTTCAAGGAATTCAGAGTGCTTGCTTTAACCAACTCTTATATTCCAAGAGAGTAGGAAGGATATTATGAACCACATAAACAGTGCACAAGCCAACCCTGCCCCCTCTGTACATTAATGAGATAACAAGAGATGCCTGTAGCTCAGCAAAGATAATTTTTTTTAAATTGCTTTTGCTGTTTAATTGCAGCTTTTGTGTTTTATAGATTTTATTTAAGCTGTCAGTAGCTGTACATTAATAGTGTATTTAACACAGAATTGAATACTAATTAAAAGGGACAAGTGGACTAATTTCCATGTGTATACCAGGCTCTGACAAGATGATGTGAACTGATAATAAGTTTTTAAAAAAGAGTAATTGAGAATAAAGCTATAAGAATAGTTGAGATCTTTAAAAAAAACCAAACCGAAATTGTTTAGTTACCAGAAGCCCGTAAGTGCTGTCCAACAGACACAGAAGCTCAGGATTATCCAAAACACAGGGACAGAATCAGCCTGCTCAGACGTTTTTGGAGAGTGGCTGCACTTTTTCATAGTCCCCTGGCCGTGAGCAAGTGCTAGAGAGGCCTGTGAGTGCTGACATCCCTCTCTCACCTGGAGAGGCAGTATTGTTCCTAACGAGGTTCATGTGGAGTGAGTTGCAGTATAATTGAAGGGCATTAGCATTTATTAGAAATTAAAAGAGAGCGGAATTCCTTAAGGCCTGACATTATGGGCATTTGGAAAGGGTGAAATGTTTCTCATTAACAACCTATGTGCTTTTGGCTGCACTGTAGATTTTTCTGTATGAACACCTGGCCTCTGGCTCGTATTTATTCAATCCAAACACCTGAAGCATATGAATAAGTGTTATTGGTTTTCCTAGTGACTAAAGAAAGCATGGCCAGAAACATGAGCAATTCCAGAATATATGAATGTAATGCAAATGTAATAAGAATGTAATCTTATATACATATACGAATATAGTTGAGAACTGTATTCTTATAAAGAGAGTGTAAAATCGGAGGCACTGGCATTGCCCCCAGCACACCCTCAATCTGTGTAGTCTAATATTTTGTAGTTATTTCAAAATACAGGGTTTTTCTGGAAAATTGGAGCAGTGTTTTTCCAAAGTCCGAGCACCGTGAGATGATGAAACTCTGAAATGTTTCTTGAACTGTTCTCCTTCCAGTGCACATAACAAGCAGTGCATATAATGGAGTAGAAAAATGCACTGTAGACAAAGGTCACTCTCCACCATCCCAGTGAGAGATTTGTACCCCCTTGCGACCTTCTGTGTCCCATCCTGGGCAAGGAAGGAAATGCTCCAACATTGCTATTGACATACTGCTTCTTCAGAAGAGAATAATAATGGATGAATGCTTCCCACAAAATCTTGGATGTTTCCATTTTCTTTTTATGTTTTGGATTTCTCACAGGAAAACACCCTCTTTTCCCAATTACAAGCATTTAAAAATAGCATCCATTCCACTTACTTGTGATTGCAGTTGCCACCAAATGTGGAAAGCCCCATTGCTGTTCTGCTTAGCAGTTGCATATGTGGCTTGCTGAACATGTGCTTGGGAACATTCATACTTAAAATATCTCAAATCCAGAGACTCCAAAGTTTCAGGAATTGGCACATTCTGTAGAAGGTCCCAAGGCATTGTAGTTTAAACTCTGGTGATAATGTTTCCACACTACTGGTGTTGTGCTTGAGAGAACACAGGCTGCAACACAGGAAAGACTGACTTTATAAAAAAATTAATATGTATCTGATAGTTCAGTCCAGGTCAGGAAGTAAATTGCCATTTTTTTCATCTGTCAGAGACTTAGCTCATGGTTAAGTGCTGCTGACAGTGTAGTGAACTCCTCTTGTGCTCAGGAAGTCCTGAGCATAGTTCATAGAGCTTATCCTGAGAACTGCATCTTTGATCTTGGGCAAACTGACAATTACTGTTACTGCACTGAGCAAAACCTTGTCCTTCAGCTCTTTGTAAGAGTGAGAAAAATGTAGTGTTATACAGAGAGGAAGGTATTTGCACCTGGGTTATAAATTATTTACTCCTTTCTGCCAGCAAAGATTCAGGAATTCAGAAGGTAAATAAATGGCTTATTGAATTTTTAGTCTTTAGTGATCTCAAATCTTCTGAAAGTCTTTTTTTTTCTTGATACTGGGGGAAAAACAGTATGGGCTTTCATCTCTTTGTTCTCCCTGTCAGTGCAGTGGTATTTTTGCTTAAAAAGTGAATCTGTGCTAATATTGTCTTTGTGAGATACAATGAACTTCTTAACAAATCTGCAGTAGCATTCAAATAAAAATTTCCTTACAAATGCAGCTTAACAACCAAAGAGAAAATGCTTGTATTCAATATTGTTTAAAAGATTTCAGTTTCGGTTCTCCTCCTTGGTACTTGAGTGAAGAACAGACTCCAAAATTTCAGCCGTCTTCTAAAAAGATACTGAAACAAAACAAGTAAGATGAAAGAATTACATTCACTCCTAATTTCTCACAGAAAGGTTTATTTCTCTAAGTCTCCACAGTGTACCTATTAACAGAAAAGATGACAAATGCATTCAAGGCATTTAAATTAGAATTTTATCCAGCCTTGTCATTTGCCCTGAAGGAAGTACATGGAAAAATAGTGTGTTTCTGATTCAAATGGAATTTTCCTTGCATTTTCCAAAGTTCTCTTAAAATCTACCTGCTAAAGAGAGGAGAAGATGGTTTATTGGTAGTAATGTTGGGATGCAATTTTCAGGTTGCTGCAGTCTGCATCCCAGCCTATGCATTCTTTGGATAGGTTGTTTTGGTTAGCTCCCTACCTAACCAAAACAGGGCTGCATTTTTTTTCCTGCTAGCAGCTAAAATCAGATTTAGATGCATTTTTCTTTGTGACTGGGGAATCTATATGTGCACAAATTCACCTTGTATAAATGTACCCACATACTGTGTGTGCTGCTGAAAGAACAGCTGGGATCAGAACAGATAAGATCTCAAACAGGTTTTGTGGTTTTTAAAAAATGTATCAGTGTGTTAGGTGAAAGTTTTTAATGAACTGGCATTATTTAGCTGAATTATTTAGAGACTAGCAGCTGCCTGTAGTTTATGACTCACACTTTGGTTAATCCCATGAAGAGACTATGTGACTTGGTGTCATTAATGAAAAGCAGTTGCATTCCTCCTTTCATATATCTCAAACTGAAGTTGCAAGCAAAAAAACCCAGCAAGTCACAACATTCAAATTTAGAATTCCTGCTGTTCAGCACCCTCCTCCCTTAAAATACCCAAATTAAGGATGCAACATGGATTAAATGATATTCTGTTTACACCAGCAGTTCTCTGACCTTAATTCTGTCATCCTACCCATAGATTTGAACATCTAGAAATGAATAACAGATTTTAAGCTTCATCTTTCACACATGTCTGGTAACTAGTGCAGGAAGCCCTTTCTGCCTCTTAAATCAGCTTTGCTACTTGTCCTCAGCATGGGGAAAAAGACTAAAAAAAATTTTGCCAAAAGAGAAGGGATGACTCACGAAGATTTATTTTCATGGTCAACAGAAAGCATTTAAACCTGATTAGACGTATGAAAGAATTTATCATGGATTTATGTTTCACTGTGCTATGTGAGCTAAATGTATAAATACATCTTCAGTAAAACTCTGTTGCTGTGACAGAAACAGTCTGGACACAAGTGTGACTCACTAACCAACTGTGCCAGTGCCATAACCTTATGGAAGGGAAATGTTGTAGCTATTCAGAGCTTAGTGAAGGTAAAACCTGTGGGGTTTTGCTTGGTTGCTTTCCTGCACAAAGATACAGACCACATTTGCTTTAGTGTTGGTTGTACATTAGACTGAATTTTAAACCTTGTAAGAGACGTTTGTCAGGAAAGATTTTGCAACTTTGACCTGAGAAATTCCCATATACATGTAGTCCTAATACTTTACAGAAGAGTGTCTAGGAAGATTATTAGAACCATATTTTTTGATAGACAGAGAAACCTTTGTAAAATTGATGTGTAATACTGCAGAGGACTATTGGTAAAAAGCAGAATGAAATAGCAAATCCTTTCCTTGGAGTATAGTAGAGGTGAAAATCATGTTTCAGAAACTGCTCTGCTGTCTTGCCAGGTAAAGAAGAATCTCCTCTGCAAAGCCATCACTTTTCAGTTCTGAAGCTAATCTCTCACACAGGCACCACAATGACTTTGCAGGACTTGAAGCCTCTGGCCACACTTGTAAATTGAAAACCTCTGGGGATAGATGCTAGAACATGATCTCAGTCATTTTATACAGTGAAATTATTAAATGTTTCTGGATGCAGCTTTGGCAGATTAAGTGCACTCTCAAGTGATTCCAGGGCACTTTGGGAGTTGGCATGACCAGGATACTGTGCCCATGGGGCAGTATCTGCTGTCCATTTTGGCAGATTAAGGGACACAGGCACAGAAAGTCAACTTGGCTTTGCTGTTCAGATGCTGAGGGTGAATTTAACCTGCTGATGTAGGTGTCTTAAATGCACCAGTGACAAAAATGGTGATTCTAACTGGAATTTTTTCTTTATGTTTCTTATCTTTTCACTATAATAATTTTGTCAATGTTATTTTTTTACCACATAGATACTCTTTAACACTGAGGGAAAAACATTCTTGAAGGCATTCTGTATCAGTCACAAAGGAAAATATTAATTCTTCTGCAATCAGCAGAGATTTATAAAGTGCTAAGATTAACACTGGTAGAGATGTATATTACCCATAGCATGTTTTATGCATATTAGATATAAAGCTTGAAACTGCCCTTTTCCCATCTATTCTTTGGAGTTAATTGTATGTTAAAAAGTGAGCATAGACAAATATAGGGGTGTTGCTCTGTGTGAACCAACAGTTTGGGAGATGTTTCCATAGCCCAAAGCTGGAGTGAGTTGTGCTGTTTTGTTGCCTGCAGTGCAGGGTGTGTGCCTCTTTCACTTGCTCTGGGAAATCCAAACACAGCTAAGCTGATAAAATAGGTCATAAATTTGCACATTTATAATTACTTTGACTTCAAGGAGAACGCATACACAGCACAGCAAAAGAGCAGCTGTGTATATTGAATTTTGACTTCAGCATTGCTTCCAAAGGATCCCTGTCTGTCCATGTGAGCACATTAGACAACAGGGTTTTCCTGGATGTGGTTGTGTGGCTGTAAGACCAAGTGTCTCCTTGCCTGTTATTAAATACTGCTGCAAGAAGGTTTCTTTATTAATCTGTTGCTCTGTACTGAACTGTTATGGCCTGTTCATAATAGTGCTTAAAACCTGTACCCTGTCCAGCACTGAGCCTCCAGTAGCTTGCTGTCTCTGACCACCTCCTCAAAATTGAATTTTTAGCTCTGTACAGACTGAAACTCCATAATAGTTTTGAGTTCAAACCCCACAGTTGCTTCACAATAGCTGTTTTTCAAAATCTAGGTGTTTTATCACCATGACTGCACCATGAATCTGCTGCGTGGTCCAACCCAGTGGTCAAGCCTCATGTTATATGAAATACTTTCCTTTTTATTTCCTAAATAATGCATTAGAAAAGTCATGTGTTATAACCAGGCAAGGAGAGAAGAAAGGAGTAGGGAAATAGAGGATTTCTATTCTAGCAACAAGAGCAGGGAAAAACTTGCAGTACAAAAGGTAAAACAGGAGGGGGGAGTTTAGTGTGACCATTTGATAAAACAGATTTGATAAACAGTCTGGGGTTTTTGTGTATGTTTAAATAGCAGCTTTCTAAATCACTGACTGAATTCCTCAGTATTCTTAGATCTAAGACTGCTCATCAGTTTCAGCAATTCTAGTTGTTTTGAGCTGAGATTATAGGATCATGTAAGCAGCAAAAATTGATTTCTAGCATCTTCTACTTTATTTAGTGCCATTTAGATTTGAGGGAATAAATTGTAAGTTATTAAATGTGTACCAGAAAAAGAATAATTTTAAAGATCATTGGTACAAAAGATGTCTCTGCTGGTTCCCTTCCCTTATCTTCCATTTTGAAACAATGCAGATCCGTTTTTTTGTTCTTAAAAATTGTTGGAGGTTTATTGTATCAACTTTATATTTCAAAATAAAATTTTGTTTCCCGATATTCTTTCATATGTTTTATCTGAGTTCTGCTCTGATACTGAAATCCTTCAGGACTAGGCTGATACCTGTTTATTTCCTTCTGCATAATGTTTTATTCTTCTGGATGTGCTAGTGCAGCAGCTTGGTAATGGCTAGGAGATGTCCACAAGGATCCCACCTTTTCTCTTTGAAAAAGTTAAGGCTGCCTTCTTGAACTGCAGTGCTGTACATTGATACAGGTGATTATTCTCTGAAGTGTTTCAGTCAATCCCAGTAACATGTATCATGTACAAATTAGGATGCTTTCATTCCAAAAACTTCTTAAGAGAAGCTGCTTCTTGAAAGCTGCTTATGAACTTGACTGTCTGGAAATAAAAAGAATAGGTAAGTTATCAAAATTGTATAAGACTGAGAACTGTTAGCAATCCTATTTCTATTTGAAGAAATGTCTCTACTATTATCAGATGGGACTCTAGAGAAGCAACTTACTTTTGCTATTTTTCTCTGTCAGCATTGAAGTTTAACAAGAAAAACACAGCAGGACCAGAAAAACCTTGCTTGAATCTGTCTACAAAAAAAGGGAAATTCCCATAAAGTACAAGTGCTGTAGGACATGAATTCAAACTGTAGTCATCACTAGCACATGGGACACCTGTTAATAGAAAGCTGCCTGTTTATTCCACCTGAAGAAATCGTGTAGAACAGTTCAGCATTTCCAGTGTCGCTAATAACTGTTGCTGGAAAAGTTCTAAAAAAGAATCATACATCTCAAAATGTGAAAAACATCTCCTCCAAAAGCCTTGCTCAGGGACATCAGTGTGACTGATAATCAAAAGCCAGAATGTGCCCTCATGTGTGTGCTTGACTCTGTAAGGACTTGAGAGGCTTTTTCCTCACACCATTTTCATCATCTCTGCTTCACTGCTTTGAGGTTCAAATAATTTATCAGCTGAATTTGAAAACAACAAAAAATACCTGCTGTTTTGCCTTTGTCTCATTTGAAAAGCATGTAGCAACTCCTGTTAGGAGTTTAGGATGATAAAACATCAAATGAGATAGAAGGCAGGCTGAAATGGATATATTGTCATTAACTTTCAGAACCCTTGGCTGCTGCAATGTGTTTGTGCTGTGCTGGAGGTCTCAAATGAACAATTTGAGAGTAAATGAATAAAAATTGTATGATAGGTTAGTGGGGTGTTCATGACTCCAGATGTTACAAACTTAGAAGCTTTCACTACTTCTGTTAAAATTATTTGTGAAATAGAAACTTGCTGGTTATTTTGCGAGTCTTCTTCCTTCCTTTTGCTGTTAAAGTACAACTTGTGATGGAGATAACATCTGAAACTATGGCTGTATCTTCACACCTTAGCATGTGGCACTCAGCACTCTGTTCTGCTTGTGCCGTCAGTCAGAGCCAAATGAATCCAGCTGATGGGGCACTAGTGGGATTTCTGCTGTTTGCAGTAAAACTCCTCCAGGGTTGGGGGAGCCAGGGGGAGCAATGTTATGGTGCTGGCAGCTGGGTGTAGCTCTTTGCTTTGTGCAGTAGTCACTGCAGAGCACACTTCGGGGTGTGTTGGGAGGCACTGTCACTGCACTGCACTGAGAAATACTGGCACACCCTGGCAAGGCATCTGACCCTGACCAAATATTCCTCTTCAGTTAAAAGCATGTGTAGCTATTCTGCTCAGCTTGTTCTTAGGAAGCTAATAATGGGCTTGCATCCTCTTGCTCTATTTTGAGGACATCTTATTGAATCATGCATTGAATGATGTGACTAATTTGTGGAAGAGAGTGCCTGTGCATCAGCTGTTCACGGTTGTTTTCCTGGGGGGAAGATAAACTTTTTATGTTAAAAGACACTGATCATTCTTTTCAGCATATCAAAGAACAAATGTACTGTAGGCTTTTCTGTTGAAAAAAAAAAGAGAACAAATGGCTTTTATCTGTATTTCCATCATTACACCTGCATAAATCTCACTGATGCTAATGTGATTTGTAGCAATTCAGATAAAAGCCAGTCACTGTTGAGATGTGGAGTCCAACAGAGCAAGGCACACCACAGAAGCAGGAGGGTTCATCCCTGAGGAACAACCTGCAAGTGTGTGCCTCAGCCTGCTCGGAATAAACCATTGGTGTGCAAAGCCAAGGCCCTCCAGATTGATGTAAACAATCAATCTCATTAATGCAGTGGCTGTGCAAGCTACTGAACGCTCAGCTTTACTGCTGCCCAGATGGAGTTCTCCAGAAAAAACCAGTTTGGTCTGTGCATCCCCTCAGCCGTAGGAGCACACACGATGTCTGTGATGGAAGAGATGCAGGGCAAACAGAAATCACCCACACTCTGTGACTGGGAAGGCAGAGATGGGACTGGGAGGGTTGAGCTGGAGTTCTCATGAATTGTGGGCACAATGGGAGTAAGCTGAAACCTGCAGGCTCACCGTGAAGAGTTGGAAGGGAGTGAGGGGACAGTGTCAAAGGGGCAAACCTGTGGGATGCTGTAGAGATATTAAAAAAAACAAAAGGAAAACCAGCAAGCAGCAGGCTCTTAAAAGTATATAGAAATGCATAAGGGAGGACAACACTAACTGGGAGCAATAAAGTTAGTCCTCACAGCTGATCACAAATAGTAATGTCACTGTGAGCAGAAGAGGAAGGAAGTTCTGTAGGTGGGCCCTAGGACAGAGGCATAACTGGGGCAGTCTGATAGACAAACACAGAATTACTTACTTCCATGTTGACAAGGCCAATAAATCATGCAATTAGCTTAATTTCTTGAGAGTTTCTGAGATAATGTCTACAGTGAAGTCTGACTTCTGCCCAAGTTCTATCCATGGACACTTGAGATCTGTAGAACAAAAGCAGCAAACACCCTGCCACCAGCAATTACTTTGACCTAGATGAAAATAGCAGGGATTTTATTTTTTTATCTCTTATTTTGCTATTTTAAATAGTATGTATTGATCCCTTTATTAGTGTAACATACAGACTGAATGTTCAAAGCAAAGAATAAGACTAAGAACTTATTATGGAAGGCTTGTTCAAAAGAGAAATTGGGCAAGGAAAGGTTTTGATCAACCCCCCTTGCCTGGGGTTCCACCTGCAGATGCAGTTCTTGCACCTCTCTTGCTATCCAAGCTTAAGAAATGCAGCATTGCCCTTCAACACACAAGTCAGAAGGCAGGCTTTCTGTAAGGTGATGTGGCTGCTGCTGTTTTCAGAGTATCCTTTTCATCTTACCTGCAGCTGTGGGACAGTAAAGATAATGTCTGCCAGCTTTTTCTCTCTTGAAAGCAAGAGCGTACTTGTGACATGTGCTTCGGAAAGGGCACTGCATTGTCATCTGATATATTTGGATATTCTCAAGTCCACATTAAAAAATGGCAAGTTATCTTTTCATCACAGGATATTCATAGTAAATAGAAGAAAAAAAACATCTTGCCAGTCCTTGCTGCCCAAAGGAAGTCTATAAACAGGACTCCTGAGTGTATGCAAGTAAACTTCAGAGGAATTGAAGAAGTGTGGTTGCAGTGTGAGTAATTCTGCTTACAGAGAATCTGTCAAGAATACAAAAGGAAAGCCTGGCAGTGGAAGTGTCCCTGTTGCTCTGGTAGGACAATGACCACACAATTCAGTGTGATTCAATAGAACTTGTAAGTAGATTAGCTCCTCCCTGTGTTGACTGATAAAGATACAAGGTGATTTACTTACAGGAATGCAAGCGCAAGCCTTTAAATAAAAAGAACTGCTATTGACTTTGAGTCACCAGCAGTGATGAATTTTTGAAGTCAATTTACCATCATTTAATACTATTTTAGAATAGCTGTTAGTGTGTGGCCTTTTCATTTCTGCCAATAAACTTCCTAATAGATACTGAAGCAGGACTGAAAAGCCTGTGAACACCATGGAGACATTATTTGTTCAGTGTTGCATTATGATGTACTCATGATCTGTTTTTCTTTGCTTCCTTAACTTTTTTTTTTTAAACCTCCTTATTTCATTTCTGTTCAGTGTGTGTGTTGATTTTAGTGATGGTGTAGTTCATTGTGGAAGTGATTTAATGTTCACTTGTGAATACTACTCCAAGGTACCTAGTAGCATTAATATGCTAGTAGCCACCCAGTGATCATGCTTCCCATGTCAGCTGTAGAACACAGAAGTTATACTGGAAGTACTTAGGTAAATCTATTTCCTCAGAATGGCTGTGTACTTTCACTTTGTCAAAATGCCTGCGTGTTGGCTTTCTTTGCTGCTGAAATGCTGTTCTATCTGTTCCTAACTTCCCTGTTTAACAGCAGACAGACCCAGGGAGCACTGACTGAATCGGATGATCCCGAAACAGGCTGTCTAACTGATAACAAGCCAACTTCTCGACACTTCTATCCTGTCGCCTTGCTGCTTGTCAGCTCACACCTGCTGGTTGTGTGGCTTATTTTAAGTCTTGCTTTGCTATTAGCCAAATATCAATAAACTGTACTTGTGTTCCTTTCTTTTCTACAAACAGCAACAAACTAACTCTAGAAAAAAAGAATCATGTTGTAATATTTCTACAGTCTCAGGCCCCAAGGATTCATCTTTAAGATTCCAATGTCTGAAATGTACTGTGTTTTCATTCTTTTTTTCTGAACTCCGAGAAGTATACTATGCATTGAGTGAATTGATTTGCTCTTTCTGTTCATGGTAAAGCTTTCCCACTGTAATTAGCGCAAAGAAAGCCCACTTACGATGCTGTCACTGTATAGAAGTTGTGGAATCCTGAATGCTTGAACCCCTCTTTCCAGAGTAATTAGTCTGACAAAAAACAAATAAAAATTTGCACAACACAAACTAACCCCTAGACAAATATGCAGGGCAATGGTTTGTGAGACTTATCTTCTGTTGTGTTTTTTCATTGTAACTAGCTGATGGGATTGTTTTCGTTTAATAAATTATTATTACTTTGCTACAACTAACCCTTTTCTGTAGAGTAAATAGAATATACTAAGTTCTGTTTTGTAATGAAATTAGCCTGTTTGTAATTGTTGCTTTAGTTGCTTTTGCTTTCAATACACTTTTATATTCTTTTTAACAAAGTCCTGTTTATGTCTTGATGCACCACTTTGGCACTTGTGACTTTTGTACTGTATGTGAACGAACATCCTTCCTTTATAAAGCAGAGAGGTGGATTGGGCTGTTTGAAAAGCCATTCTCTCTTTTTTTCATTGCAAAGCTGAACATACAGCAAATGAAGCAGAGATGAAACTTTCCTTCACGAATCTCTAGGGCCAGACTTAATAAAATTCTTTATTCCTAGAATTCGCATTTTAGGGCAATGTATACTCACACATATATAGCAAATCATTTGAAAAAAAAGGTATGAAAAGGTTTAAAAGGCAAATATATTTCTGGAATTAGAACAAAATGTATCATTAAAGTATTTAAATTTTTTTACTGAACTTTAAACCGCAAGGGCAGATATATTAGGGGGGATGGAAAATCTTATCACCTATTTCTGAGGGCAATAACTGTACTGGGCCTGGCCTTGGATTTAATTCTGTAAGATGTATCATCACTCATGGAAAACAAAAATGTAGAGTTGAATCCTTGTTATTTTTACTTCAACTGTTGCTGAAACTCTGCAATGAACAAATAAAGCATATTTATTTATTCTATGTTTCATGAAGTTGTACTTTTTCCCCCTTTCACTAGAGAAGGATGCCGCATAGAGAATGTTCTGAAGAATGTCAAATGCAGAAAGTATGCATTCAACATGATACAGCTGATGGCTTTCCCAAAGTACTACAGACCTCCAGAGGGGACATATGGAAAAGCTGACACCTAAGCTTAACAAAAGTGTAATCAGGAGCATGTATCATGTTAATTAGGGAATATAACAACTGCTGTTTATGACCTGTGAATTGGGAATGTATAACCAGTGGAGGTGCTATTTTTAGCAGGTTTTATCATTTTACACTGAAATTAATCTGATTAGTCGTTATGAAATAAAACCATGAAAAAGCAATGGACTGGATATTCTGAAAATCAAATATATTCAACTTCTCTTTGTGAAATTGAAGCTTAGTATGATGCATAAGCCAGTTGGAATTAGTTTCTGGGGTCATTTGATTGAAGATTAAAAAGGGAAATGGCATTTGCTGTAGGAACAGAGATTAGTAATCGGGAAGGTGGCATTCTGACTGCAAACCAAACCCTGAGATTTGATTTAAGGGGTTTCTTACTGCTGGAAAAGGTGTTTTCTGTAACCAGCAGGGCACTGAGGTCTTGATCACTAACGATTAAACCCTTCACAGAAATGTTTATGAAAGATGCTAATGTTAATACCTGGGCTAAATATAATTTCGGTAATTACAATTAGCCTCTTTACAGAAGCATGGTAACTTCATAATGTGTTTTTAGTAATTGCAGACTGTCATTTCAGTAATTCCATTTTGATTCCCTGCGGTTCATTTGGATGTATCACTCCTGGTTTTCTGTACCCCAGCCAAATACCACTTATTTCCCTTTCACATAGATCACACTGAAATCAGGGCGATTAATTCCACAAGTAATGTGACCTGAATTTGACCTCCTCTTTAGTGTAAACCCTTAAAAGCAAATTTTCTTTAGTGCTAGGGAAAATAAGTTGTATATACAGGAGTTAATGTATCTTTAGACTCTGAAAACTTGTATGTTATTAGGAAGCCTAAAATAAATGTTATGAGTAAACTGCTGTACTAGGACTAGTTAGCCACAGCAGCTGATTTATATCAAATTTGTAATGCTGCAGGTAGACACTCTAGGATGAAGAGCTATCAGCTTTAAAAATGAATGTTAATGCTCTGCCAGCTGGTGTTAATCCTGAAATTTGTCTTGCAGAGAACATTTGTGTTTTCTAATTGTGTCTATTTACTACCTTCTTCTACCTCCCAGAGAGGAATACAATTTAAAATTCCCAAGTATTCACTGGTTACTGACCTTTATGTATTGCCTTCTTTTTACATCTAGAGCAGAAGTATGAGAAATGTAGCCTAATGAAACTACCCTGGGAATTTCAGCATCTGTAGGGAATTGTAATTGCCATGGATAAAGAAGTAAATGTTTGCTTACTCCTGTGGAAGTCAAAGAAATCTCTATACACTGTGACTTTTAATTTGTTCTTTTTAATCCATCAATACTCATTACTGGGTATAAATCTGTAACTATAATAGAATTTAAGAGCCTGACTCTGCAAATTCTATTTGGGTGATCCATGGAACTGATCTGTCATTTGGCTAAGATTAAATCCATCTTGTATATTTGCAAGATCAGGCTTTGGAGTTTGTAGGAAAACATCAGGAAGAGATCCTTGTTCTAATACTCATTGAGTTCAGTGGAGCCAGAAATTCACCTATACAATATATGAACTAATTGGAATTTATTTTTTCCAAGAAAAGTAGATAATGTAAGTAGTGTTTTGGTGCATTAGTTTTTTATTTCTATTATATAATATGCTGTCATTAATTGCTTCCTTTTTCTTGGAATGTATTACTTCAGTATATGTCAGAAGAGTTGACAATGCATCACAGATAAGCTCAGCCTGATGAGAACATAATGCCTTGATTTCTTCTTGTCATGTACCAGTAGAAGTGGACAATACTCATTGGGTGGCTGGATATGTGCATAAATTAGTGTTTGTCTATTAATATAATGTAGCTGATCTGTGTGAAACTTTTTTGTGAATTTATGGAACATAATCTTTCCTAGAAAAGTAATTTTTCTTCTGTCAGGCTGCTGCACTAACCCTCACTATATACATGTTTATTATTAGCTAAAAAAACCCTACATATGCAGTTTAGAGATAGTGATAAATTCCTTGTGGGTCTCTGAAATAACCCCCAGGTATGCAGTAGAGAGTGCCAACCATTGCACAGTAATTCTGAAACTATCTGTAAAAATCTCAGTGGAGATGGTGTTCTTTGCTGGGTGCTATAGGTACCTAGACTTCTTTATCTGAGTCCCATTGGCATTCTGTCAAATTAAAAATATGAAATTATTCTAGATTTTCTTGTCAGGAAAATAGTCTTTCAAGATTTTGCCTCAGCATTTTAACCCTGCCCGGGCTCTAAATTGCTGTTATCACTACCATGTTATTTTTGTGTTGAAATTGTTTTTCACGCTGAAGCCATGGATTTAACGAGGAGAAAGAAAAAATGGCACTGGATTACTATCCTTTTTGTTTTAACAACCATTCACAGTATGTTCTTGTGAAATTAAATAAATCTCTTATTTGCTAAAGATAGTTAATTAGACAAAATCACAAATACATCAGTCAGCTGCAGTGAAGCCTCGTGCTTGGGCCATTACGGAAGAGTTGCCTGAGTTCTGTACTAAGTAGTGCTGAAATTTTTCTCACTACTGTTTGGATTGGAACATCTTGTTGTAGGTCAGGAGAGCTTTGTAAAACCTGCAGAAGTGCTCCAAGTCTCCTGGAAAAACCTCGTTGCTTCAGTGGCAAACCAGGCCCAAAGGTTTTGTTGTTTGGTCAGTGCCTGCTGGGGCTGCTGTGGTCCCTGTGGGCAAAGGCTGTGCCGTCAGCTGGCCATGGATTCAAAATTTTGGGGTTTTCTGGTTTGCCTTTTATGAAGAAACAAAGGGGTTTGCTGCAGGTTGATGGCTGTGTTACATGGAGTACATTTACTCTTTGTACAGCTGCTCCCAGCCCTGTGGGTTGTTTGAGTGTCTGACAGAGGAGTTAAATCATCCCTGGGGTCTTGCACATTATCTTCTAGCTCACCGTGCATTTCAGACGAGTAAAACTACACAACTTAATTTTTATAAGCAAACTACATTGTTTGTCTTGCAGAGGGATAAGGTAAGCAGAGTGATTTTGATGGTGGCTTCGCAAAAACTGTTCCATAACTGCTCTCTTAAAACTTCTGTAAGGTATAAAATAATCTGCTTTTAGAGGAGGGCAGTTCTGAAGGGCTAGAAGATGAAAATTCAAAAATACATCTGGCATCTAAAGCCAAATCTTGTCTTACAGATTATATTATTTGTAGAAATCCAATCAGGATCTGTCTTGAGGAATAAGGGCTTCTGAATGTCCTGAAATAAGGGCTTCTAGCTTTCAGTATTTGTACAGTGCATCACACACTTACATGGGGGTTTTGTACCACAGAGTAGTGACTAGATAGAGAGCTAGTCTAAAATAACTAAAAACATAAGGAAAGGAATGTTAAAGTACTTTTTCCCCAGAAATGATTGTAATATTGTTATAATACATGTCTATGAGTGACATTATATTATCTGTTGTTTATAATACATGTTTATGACTGACATTAAGCAGGCAGGTCTTTTTTTCTGAAGTCTTTTGAGGAATTTAAAATGCATTCTGATTAATGTTTATACTTTGGCTTTTATGGAGCAATTAGAAAGCAAAAATTTTTAATTATGTTATCTAATTTTTGTCTATGTGAAGCTATGTATTTTGATGGAATCCTAGCAATGTCTGTGTTATAAAGAAAAATAATTTAGGAGGACAGCTGAAACAAAATATTAACTGGGAAGTAGCCTTAATGAAGCCCTTTGCAATGTTAATTTTTTTCTGTCTGAATTTTGCCATTACATAAGTAAAATGAGGAAATTAACAAACAATTGTGTCTAAATCAATCTCTCCTGATGAAAATTCACTTAGTTGCAGTGGAATAGCTTGCAATGATATTCTAAATCTCCAGTAGTAATTTCGGTATAAAGAAGTGCAACACTTCATTCTGAAGCCTACTGTATAATATGCCTATTAGAAGTTTCAGGAAAAAAATATTTTTATTTCTAGATTAAACACAAGTTCCAAGAAAGCCTTTGGTCCATTTTAAAAAAGCATAAAATGCACTGAACGTCAACCAGTGTAATAAAGAAAGGAATTGCATTGAAAACTATGCAGCAAAATTGCTTGTGTGAATTAATGTATGTAATCACTTAACAGTCTTATGCGTACATTGTGTCAGTTGGTTATGTTGTAAACTTGAAACTATTTATATCTTTATTTATGCTCTTTTTTGTTATAAAGAAGTGCACTGTATAGGTAGTGCCATGAGACATGTTTGCATCTTGCTTTTCACTTCCTTGCAGCTTAAAAGCAGATGTTTACAATGGAAATGCTTTAAAGTAATTTGCTGTTCTTGAAAACACAAACTTACCTTGTATATTGCGTGTTTACAAAAAAAAATCATACAAATGTTTTTTTAGAGAGAAAAAAATCACAGACTTCAGTCCTTAAAACACTGGGGTTTTTTCCCTTAGCCATACAACACCTCAGCTGTTGTGCTGCCAAGCATTTGGCTTGCACTCTGCAGGACTCAAACATTTATTTTCTCTTTCTTTCATAGCATCTGCTGAATAATATAACAGCCATGACTATCAGCATGATACTCATGATCCAAGTTAAAAACTCACATTTGCTCAGATATGAGCAAATACTTCAGGATAAATAAAGTATAGGACACTTGTGAACCAGTGTCTCCCTATTCCAAAGAGCTGAAACATAAGGCACAGGATTTGTGTGCTGGCTGGAAAAAGAGTTAGAGTTGGAGTCTATGCTAAAAGAGTGCCCTGGACATGCCAGGCTCAGAGCAGTGGGATTTGAACCACGCTGCAGTGGTGTTGGATTACTCTTTCCATGCATGCAAAATGCCTTAAAAGTGTTCAGCACTTCTGTTTATGAATGGTGTGACTTTAAATCCTCTAAAATCCCAAATTACTTTGGTACTTGTTTTCCTTTTGTGTAGCTGTTCCTTGTGGTGTTCCTGTCTTGCATTCTGGAGCACACAGGGCTGTGTATCAGTAACATTAACAGGACCTCAGTCCGCAGCATGTGTTTGTCCAGAGAAACAAAGCACAGCTATAGGAATTCAATGCTTTTTGTATTTCAGGGTTTATCATTTTTGTTTCATTGCTGTCTGTAAGCCATGTCCATTGTACACTATGTGTATATTTTTATTTAAATAAATTTAATGTTTATTTTTTACGTTTCTGACTTTTTTGTTGGTCATTCATTTTTCATTGTCATTGTGGTGGTGTTGCCCAGAGGGAGGATTGTCCATGCTGATGAGAGTGTGTTCCCTCCTAAAGCAGTTGGGGGAAGCCCACTCACGGGTCTCATCACCTCTAGCAGCAAGGATTTAAGAACAGTTCTGAAACAACTTTTAAAAGCCTGGAATGGGCAAAAATTAATAGTTCATACTCTTCTTAGTCTTACCATAACTTTCATCTCAGAACCAGGTGGGTCATGCATTTTCTAGTTCAAAGCAAACAAAACATTCACATGCCCATAAGGAGATCTCTTTCACATAACTGTTGATCTTTAATGCAGGAGGGATCAAAGCTTTTCGTAATGAAGACTTTAAAAAGGTGATGTGTCATGCTTTGTCTCGTATCACATCTTCACCATCTCAGTGAATTATTTCCTTGGGAAATAATTATGGGTTGCTTCTCTGCTGTTTTCTTGAGTTTCTGTTGGAATCTGGATTTATTATATGATCTCCCGCCACAATGAAAGGTAAGTTCCCCATGGCTGGCTGAAATGTAGCAAACAGATCTTCTTTTTGGGTATATGATAAAATGTGGCTCATCTGTACTGTCAGTACTATGAGTAGAAGGTGGTTGCATAATTTAGTACCTCTGTTTATATGTTAGCATTTTTAGTTTTACTAAAATATATTTAGTGAGATTTTAATTACTTGCAGAGTTCTTGATAACCTTTAGAAAACACTGGGAACTAGTGCTTCTTGGGAAATAAATTAAAAAGCTGTTAGCATTCAGCTAACAGGAGCCTAGGAGTTTTGTCTCTTACTAATAAAAGTGAAAGTATTTTAAAATTACTTTGTCTCACTTTGCATGTTTATGGATTTTATTTTCCTCGTAAACTGGGAGCCACTTTCTTCTCTCAACAATGTAAGAGAGAAAAGGAGAAAGAACCTACAGCTGAAGTGAGATGATAGAATAATATGATAGCAAAAATATGTTTTCACTGGTTCCCTTTCCAGTGTTACTTGAGAGCATGCTTGAGTATATGACATTTCTGAACCACAGCCTGCAGGGTTCTGCACTGGGCTGACCATTGCTGCCAGTAAGAGAATGTGTTCACAAATGCTGCTTCTGCTAGGCAAGAGCTTTCCTGTGAGTGACAAATCTTGTACAAATCACAGCCTCCAATGGGTATGTGACAGATGCTCTTCATGTAATTAAGGACAAGAAGGTTCTGGATGCAAACTAGACTGTGTGCTGTTTGCTGTGCCTAACTGAACTGACCCTTTGCATTTCTGTGTAGGCTGTCTGTGCCCAGTCCTAACCCAGGGCATAAGTGAGAAGTACACTTGCTCTGCTGCAGGGAGAATCCTTGACATTATTAGAGGAGTAGATGTAATCTGCTTCTAAATAAGCTGGGATAAGAAGCTGAATTGAAAGATTTCTTCTATGTGTTTGTTTACATGTATATACATACATGTTGTAGTTACATTTTAATATTTTTTATATGTTGTAGCATAGGAAAGGGCAGTGACATATGATCAGTTGAAAAATGGAACTTGTGATATTTCTAGCAATCAAATAGTTTTGCTATTGGAAGTGTGGCACCAAAGATAGGCTCACATGAACAAAGCTTTAGTATGTGGCGTGTGGTGACATGTGGTGACTCCAATGGTAAGCTGCTTCTGGGGAAAAAACAGAGAGAGAAATGGGAAAGACCAGTACCAGACCACAGGTGCAAAGCTGGGAGAATGACAGCAGAACAACAAGGAAAGAATACTGCTCTCTTTCCCCAGCAAAGCCTACATGTTATATCCATTTTTCATGGAACAATAACTTTGATTGCTGCAGTTTGCAGGACTGCTGACTTGAACAACTGCCATAGATAACCAGAGCAGAATTCACCCCTTGGGTGATACTGTTCCTCAGTAGTTTCCTTTTAGAGGCAGAAAGGTTTAAGCTCTGGTCCTAAAGTCATTCTTCACAGGCAAAGAACCAGAAATGGGGCACTTCGGGTGAGAAACTCCAAGGAGCAGGTTTTGTGAGAGCTTTCAGAATCATTAGCATTCCTGAACTTTGGTTCAGAACTGCAAAAAACATTTTGTTTGTACAAGGCCCCACACAGGAAGAACTTACTCATGGTCATGGCAAGGAAGTTGATGGCAGTTTGCTGTCAATTATTATAATAAGTAGCTGATGCTAATGAACTTGTGCACAGAAGGAAATATATGCCATCAACACAGTCTCTTTAGAAGGACTTTTTTAGTGGAGCAAAATATTCAAAAGCATCTGAATGGGACCTGGTTTTGTTAGTATGATCTAATACCCAACTTTTTTGGGCACTTATCAGCATTTAAAAAACATCACATAAATAGGAGCTTAAGTCTGGTTTCCTACTTAAATCTAGGTAGATTCTCAATACTCTCTATTTGAATTTAACTTCTCTCTGGTATGAAATATTACAGTCTGGATTTTCCTATTTTTCAAACAAGGCTGTTGCTGATTGGCCAAACAGGTGTTGTGCACAAACATTCTCATACAGGCAAAATGATTTTGAGGGAAAAAGGGTTGTACCACTTTGTACATTCTGCCAACAGCAAGGGAAGAAGACAGTGCTCAGCTGAGGAGGTAAGGAGTGTAACCATGCATCAAGGTTTTATGCTTTTTTTATGACAGATAAAAATTGTAGTCACATCCAAAGATTACAAAACATTTTAGAGGTTGATTGCAAGTCCTAATGTAAATATAAATTACTTGCTTCTAAGTACTTTTAATGAAGTTTAAAGAGGTTAATTATTTACACTACTCAACAGGAATATTTGATACAAATCAAGGTAATTTTCAGCAGGAATTAAAA
>JAWWMS010000208.1:10939306-10988405 GCA_035048045.1 Chlorospingus semifuscus | reverse complement strand
TAAAAACAACTCCCAAACTCACAAATTAACATCATCTAGTATAAATCAATACTTTTGATTACTACCTTTACCTCCTCATGATACACCACCTCCATGCTTTGTTGAAAGAGAAAATTAATTTAAAAAAAAATTAAATCAAGGTTTTTGCTTTTTTACTATCAGTATGGGAAATAGAAGTGATCATTTCATGGGTGGGAAGCAGTAGGTGTTAGCAGGTTTTTTGTGTGTGAATCCAGTTAGTGTACTTAGGTATAAAGTGCTGAGTGAGAGTTTAATAAACAAAAAAGTGGAGCACCCGGTTTATATTCACATATTTGTTGGCATGGTTAATGGACATCAGCAGGGGAGATGTGATCCTACACTTTTTAAAAATCAACAGGAAAGCAGTGCACACTATGCAATTCCCTTTTGCATTAAACTTATTAAGTCAAATCAATTTTTACAAGCACATAGGCTAGAGTTCTGGAACTTAATTCCTTTTGATCTTCTGCCTGCTAAATTCTGCTTGCCATTGTGCTACCATGCAGTTTATTTTTAACAGATAATTTGTTTGGACACCATTAAAATGAAAATATGACAACTTCTAGCGCTACTCAGGCACTGAAATTCCTGTCAAGTTGTTAACTGTCTGCACTCACACACACAAACAGACACACAAACAGCCATTTGCACAAGGAAAATTGTAGAGTTAAGAAAATGTCGCTGCTATGTTCAAGAGCATGAAGACCACAAAATACAGGATCCTCACTTTTGCAAAGCAGCATTACAAATACTCCCACTAATTTCTGTGCTTGAGGTGCAGCTCCCATAGCTGTTAGGTGTCTGGAGAAGACTGCTATGATGTGACAGGTTTTAAATGGAACATTTTGGGGCTGAGTCAATTGATTTTTCTTTTCATTACAATATGACATTAATTCAAAACTCTTTTCTGTGATTAGTGTTCTGAAAGGCACATTTCCTAATTATGGATTCTTTTTTCAGCTGAGCACTGCTTAGTGTTAGTATAAGGTGTTTTCTGTACCAGTAATGCACATCTTTGGCATGAGGGTTTTCATTCTCCTTACATCTTTCTGTGAGGAGCATCTTCAAATGTTTTAAATATTTCAGTATCAATTATACTGTGATTATACTCTTTTTTTTTTTCCCTTAGAAAACTAGTAGTTCACTAATTTTTAGTGATGGGCCTACAAACATCTTACTCCGAGGTGTGCTCCACTTGCAGCAGGCAGATCCACACTGGTTTGAGCACCAAGACTTTAAAAAGCCCTAAAGGCTGATGGATTGCTGATAAGGGCCGATAGGCCACCATGCCATGGAGCCTCAGTAAGGAAGAAAACAAGACCTTGGGCTCACACACAGATTAACTCAGATTGCTCCCCTTTGGAGAGGTGGGTCTGGGAGAAGGGTGGATGCACCTTAGCTAGGAAGGGAACTGTGCAGATCAAATGGCCTTCAGGTATTTTCATGGTTTGTGATTGCACCCTCATGGATCATAAATACTGTCATAATCCTGTGGCCTACTAAATATGCTGACCTTTTGGCTTGCTCCAACACCTCCTATCTCCTTTTTAAGTTATGATCTAATTAGTAATTCATGATTTAATGAATAACCTACATAAGTAGATATGAGTTCACGTCCTCAAAAAAGATCCTACAAAAGATAACTGGACACATGAGAAGTTCCTTCTATGGATTAAATACTCTGGCGAGTCTTGATCTGAATCATCTCTGTGTCAATAAGTCCCTGCCACTATCAGCAATACAGATCTATGACACCATAGGAAACTTCTAGTACTTAGCTTTCCTCTGCCAGAATTTTGTTTTACAATCTAGCTTCCTGCTTTCATTGCCCGTCTGGGAACTTGAGAAGATGGATGGAGAACTGGTTCTGGAGAACTGTTGTATAAGTTTGCCCTTTGAGCCCTGCAGAACTGCTCAACAGAGAACTCTTAAAAATTAGGGCAAAAGTGCAGTCAGTCTCAGAAAACAGTGTGTACAAGTCAAGTTATACCTCAAAGCAAGAATCAGATCCATCAGGAGAAAATTCTGTGGGAGATCTTTGCCTTGGATATGCCAATTGCAAATAGGGAGCACTTCGGTAAAACATAGGGCTCTGGATCAGTTCAGATTTTATTATGCAGTAGGGAAAACATGGCAGATTACCCTTTTGGGGGCTAGGTTAAGAAGAACATCTATTTATCCAAGGCTTGGAAAATTTAGGTCTTCAAGTGAGTTTTCACTAAACTTTTTAAGAAGACAAAGTTATGATGTGAATTCCAGTGATAGAACCATAGTCTGAAACCTGTAACAAAATCATTCCAATCATGAGGCAAAGGGATCAGCTAGTACCCACCTAATCCTCTGCAGGATAATGCAGTTCAGGAAATTTCAGGTATAATTGCCACTTACCTTCTTCAAAATACACATTTGTTTCATCTATGAGGTATAGGACACTTTTTGTTCTGACTTCCGTTGCGTTTCTTTAACTTGGGCTTGTGTCTTGCAAGGCAGGATGAACACAGATAAACTTGACATCTGAGGGTGCACATTTAATTTAATGTTTAATAGAAAATTATCTGGTCCTCCAATAAAGTTTGGAAGGTTTCGTTAGATATTTTGATGGGGAATAACTAATACAGTTTTACTGGTAAAGTCCTTATTCTCAGGTCATGCTAGGGCCATAAGTCAATGGAGAATCTATATGTAACGTACTTCTTATTTGGAAAAAAATACTACTCATTCCATCTGAAATCAGATATGACACAGATGGAAACAGTTATAAAATTAGCCAAATCGGTCAGGAAAACTAAGTATCCTGCATGTTGGCATTCTGATCAGCACGCTTCAAACTTACAAACTGGAATAGCAAGCTCAGCCCTCTTGCATGGTGCTAAAAGCTTTATTCCACTTCAACAGTTTCCTCAGTCATTTTCTCCCAGTGTACTGCTCAGTTCATGGCTGGGTTTGACAGAAAATGTGTCATAATATCTCCCATTTCTCTAATGTATTATTGAAACAGCAAAATGAAGACTAATAGCAATTAAGGCAACTTCAATTCCAGATCAGCACACAAGGCAGATAGGAGAGTTTTGTATCTATTCCTATTTGAGGCAGCTGGATGTTCGTACTTATCTGCTTACTCTGTGCTTCCCTACAGCAATCCATGTCCCAGGAGCTTGACCTTGGGATGTTGGCTGTATGTTAAACTCCTCTCTCTCTTTGCCTGGTGTTTGCTACAGTGTTTATTGGCTGATAATCTTCATCCTCTTCCACTGTCTAGAAAAGGACATAAAGCAAAAGGGAAAAAGGTGTAGTGCACAGTAATATGTATTTTTCTTCATAACAATGAGTGTATATATATATATATAGTGCACCAGTGGGAATACAGAGACATAACACTTTTTGTCTCTATACCTTATTCTACAGCAAATTACCATCACTGTAGTGATGCATTCTTCAGCAGTGAAAATGGTACTGATCACAGTTTTCTGAGTTGCTAACTGCATTGAGATTTTGCAAATGATGCAAGATGTAACACATTGCCATCACAGTTCTGAGACTGCAATCTAAATTTAATGCTGCCTTATTTCATTTGACCTGCTGGAGGAATTGTGATAAATTCCACATCAAAATGTTTTCCAAAAGAAAATTAAACCTTTGCATTTCTCTCATTGATAAATTAGGTATCATTAAGACTACCACATTTTAAAATGGCATTTATAAGTTTTTTAAGATGGATCTTTATTATAATTCATAATTCAAAAGGGTTTTATAAGATGGATCTTTATTATAATTCATATTTTTTAGTATATTTATAGGTAGTTGATAACTCATTCAAAGTATAAAAGTCTTTTCCCTGTAAAGACTTTTATAACAAGTTATTTATATCTGAACTTACTATAACAAAGAGAACAAGACAAACAATGGTCCAAATAGATGGATATGGGAAAAATTAGTTGTGCACGTCTATGGCATGTTAGATCCTATTGCTTTATTCAATAGAGTTTCCTAGGACTTGAGACCAGAAGAAATAATGAACTCCTCCATGCTTCATAAAGTATGGCCAAATAATCCCATATACCTGAGAGCAATACAAATCCAAAGGCCATTGGGTGTTCAGTTCTTCTCAGAGAGTTTCCCATCTCACCGTGACTGGTACCCACATGTGCATACAGACTCCTCAGGGGGATGTGTAGGAATCACTGCAAGCCTTCTCATGGGCTCTTCTTCACCAGAAGTGGGTATTTTATCCAGGGTTGCCTAGTGAACCCAAAGCTATACAGCATGGGAAATAGATGAAGCTTGGCCACATTTAGATAAAGGAAGGAGCACTTCTGCAGCTTAGCTGATATCAGTGAAATTTCACCCCATTGGCAGGAGGGATGATGAGGAGAACTTCATGATATCAGAAGGCTAATTAGTTACTTTATTATACTGTTATTCTATACTATATTGCACTACATCTAAACTGAAACTGAACAAGAACTCAACGGAACAAAATCTTGTGACTGTCTCCTGACCAACCATCCAAAGATTGCAGAGATTGGTCAAGAAAACAAAACACTCACACCAGAATCCTATTACCACAGGTAAATAATCAGGTAAATAATCTTCCAACACATTCCACACGTTCACAAAACAACAGGAGCAGCACATGAGATAAGAATTGTTTTCCCTCTGTCCTTCTCCAGGAAAAAACCTGAGAGAGATAACTGTCTCTCTCTGTTCAGAGAATGTGAATCCCACAAGTTCATGTGAGGTAGTCCTTAGTTTTAGGACAGGCAATTCAAAAACAGCAAGTTAAAATATATAGTCAAGGATTTTATGTTAAAGTGGACACTTGGTTTATGCCACTTCTGTTGTCTATATTTAGTTTAATTGTCATTTACATTCCCAGGAGAAAAATGGCCACAGCCAGAAATATCATCAATCCAATTCTTAAAGGAATGTGTGACCTGTCCTCTAAAGATATTAGTCTTTATCTAAGTTAGGAAGGGACTAAGTAGGGAGCTCTGAAAAGCAGTTTAGGTTAGACACCTATAGCCAAAGTTAGGATTTCTGAATCCTAGCCACAGCAGCTGCCAGTGTTGTTCAGCTGAGGAAAGGAAAAGGAAGCTGTTGTTTAAAAAGTACAGAGACGCCTAAGATGTGTTAGAAAAGCTTTTTCAAGAATGCTCAAGGTATGGAAAAGCAAGACAAATGCTGTTTTAAGGAAGTGACCATGGGGTTGTCTCGATATGTCTGTACTATGTTGCCAGTCTGCAAAAATTCAGTACCAAAAACCCTTTTTAATAATCAAGAAACGCATCTTGAATTTAGCCAGCAACAACATTTACTCTGCAGTGACATTAGAAGTAATTTGTGACTGTGGCCCTCAATCTATTTGCAGACAAGACTGTAATATTGAAAGTTGGCTATTGGTCAAATTGCTTATCTAATTTTTTACTTGGTGAAAGGAAGTTTTGAAATGAAGGTAAATAAAATACTTTTCAGCTACATGTAGGGACTTAGTGGCTCTCTCTCTCTCTCTCTGGGCTAATTCAATAGCAAAGCCTGTGCTGAGCCATAAGGTCAAGATTTTTAACTTGGAAAGGTTAGAAATCATTGTTATTGAAAGCAAGGCTGACAGCACAGCAGGTATGGCCATCAGTGGAATACCTGCCAGCCCTGTGACTGGAGCAGCAGTGGGAGGGGGATGCAAGACTGCCATTTCAAGGGAAAGAACCAACAGCCACATTGCTTTAAGCATCTGGACTGGGAGATTAGGCTGACAAATAAAGCAGCAGCTTGAATACCATATCCTGAATTCCTCTCTGCAGAGACATGATTCTCTGAGCTTGGAGGAAATGTAAGGAGTTGCTGCGACTTGCACTGAAATCACAGAATAATCACAGCAGTGCTGACAAAAAATTTGTTTTCACATCTGCATGGCTATAAAAAGCAAAGGCATTCAAATACACAGCAATACACTGGCTGCCCCAAATACCCCGTGGTCTCCCCCTTGCCAAAATGGCTTCCCTTTGTCTTGAAGGAAGAAAGATAAATGGGGCGATTCTCTCTTCAGAAGTTGCTGCCTGTCAGTGGAATAGTGAACAGTCAGCACTTCCAAAAAAGCTCTTTTAATGGCACCTACTTCTCAGTCATTGGAACAGAATTAGCTACTGAAACAGACGGGTCTAGCAATCATTCCAAACAAAATCAATTCTCCTAGGGAATATTAAACATTTTGGGACTGAATGTAGATGGGTTGGGTTTCGTAGAGGTAGGGTTGGGGTTTTTGTTTCTCTGTCAGCCCTTCAAGACACATTTCAGGTGTAACCACTAATGAAAGCAGCCCTGAGTGTAAACCCTCTGACAGGGGGAACAACAGATCTCCTTGGGTCTGGGGCCAGGGGAAGCAGCACCATGGAGAAAAACCATCAGTCCAAGCCCTTCCCTCAATTCCTCACAGAGACACTTCCCTCAATTCCCCACAGAGACGTTCATCATCAACATCACACGTGGGCAGGCAGGAATGTTGCTAACATCCAGAAAACCAGTGTGTTTTGGTGAATCTTGGCAAGTTAATTTCCAGGGAGGGTTTCCAGAGCTCTGTGTTACAGTGGGGACACCCTGCAGGCCAGCCCAGCTGTCTGTGAGCCTCCTGCCACAGCTCCTCGGGGCTGTCTCACTGCAGGGACAGCAGAACCCTCTGGAAGGTGTGAGGGGGTCCTTTGGGAAACCGCAGAGTGTGTTTGAGGAAGGCAGCTCCTCCGAGTTGTGTCAGAGCCCTGTGGAGGGGCTGCAGGAGCCCTGGGGACACCCAGCTGGGCCATGACGGGCGTGAGGCCTTCTCCTCGAGGAGCTGGTGTTGTGATGGTGGTTTTCCTCCTGAGGAAGCTGCCATCGATCAGCCAGTTGAGGCAAATCCTCCACTAAGCAAAGGCTCCGTCTTGACAGGATGAGCTGAACAGGAGATCCATTTAAAAAAGGAAAAAAATAAAGAAAAAGGAAAGAAATCATCTCTCTCAAGTGAAACTTGTGGCACAGGATCTTCCCACTACTGCTGTGGTATTTGGAGAGAAGACACAGGCTCCCCTCAGAGCCATGGCACGGTCAGGGTGGGGTCCCTGAGGGGATTGTGCCGTGCCCATGGCCTCAGAGCACAGACCATTTCAGCAGGGAATTGCTATTTCCAAGAGGGATTGCATCAAACCTGCTTGTGCAGCACAGCCGGGGATGGCAACTCTGCGAGGAAAACTCAGGACCTTCACAACTTCAGAATCCTTTCTTTTGTAACCTAACAGCATGTAAAAGGGAGTACCTTTAATTCTCTTTCTGTTTTAAAAATCCACTTGCAGAATGAAAAAGAGCAATCGAGAGCAAGCTGCCTGTTTGCTCTCTGCCTTGTCCTTGACCGCTTCCTCTTCAGAGGAGGGCAGTGCTGCTTGTCTGTCTGTCTGTCCTCTCCGCTCCAGCAGTGGCTCTGTAAGGGGGATTCTGATGGCTTGTGCTGAATCTTTGCTGTTGTGCTGTCTGAAAGCACACCCCACTCTGATGGCTGTGCTGAATCTTTGCTGTTCTGCTGTCTGAAAGCACATCCCACTCTTTCCCCCACGTGCTGCAGCAGAGCTGAGGTACCAGCTGGGTCTGTGTGCTGCACAGAGGGAGCTGAGGGGAAGAAAGATTTTTTCCCATGACAATTCTCGTTTGACCTTATGACATTGTCCCCAGCACATGATTTAGGAGGACAACTCCAACCATTTCATTAGGATCAAACCATTTGGGAAAGACACAGTAATGGAAGGAGTTAAAAATAAATTTCCTTTTGCTTTTCCCAACCCGCTGTCTGAAATCATACTGAACCCTTTTCTAGTGTCTTAATAATAGCAAAATCCTTGGTGATACTTTGAGAGGTAACACCTCTATTTAGATTTTTTGTTTTATACGTGCCTTTTTTATTATTATTTTATTTCAGAAAGATTCAATTTGTGGCTATGCAGGGTATTTTGCGCCTGTGGTTTTGTTTAAAAGTATCTTTTTTCCCTTGGAATCAAATAGATTTTATATTTCCTCCTCCTAAGTTCAGCATTGAAAGATTTCAAACTGCTGTCATTTGGAACTGATTGCTAATAAATCTTTATTGAAAACTATAACAGTGAGATAATTAAAGTTTACTCTTCTCTTATACTTGTGATAGTACCTAGAATTAGTTTTATACTATCCAGCAGTTTTCTTTTAAGTGAAGAGTGCAGCTTTAAAGAAGCATATTTTTCACTGTTGGGTTTGGGTTTTTTTCATTCTATGTTATATTTCTCAGCAGGTTTTACAGGAAAAGCAGCAGCTGAAATATCAGTGGAATTACTGCTTAATTACCTCAGCTTTATGAATAAGCCAGCATAGACTTTTTAGCTTTGTTGGAAGAGAAGCCTCATCATCTGTATTTCATAGCCCACTGGAAAAACTGAGATTGGCACAGAGTTTACAAGTGCCCGCTTCTTACTCTTGGGCTGGATTCCGCTCCTGCAGTTCTCATGGACATTGAAAGTCCTTTCACACTGTGATGGCAGAAATCCAGGCAGAATTGATTATGTGAGAGTGTGTGAATGCCATTTTGGCGCTGCATTGGCTTCCTTGGACTGAAGGTGACTGAGGGGCAGTGGAAATGTCTGTCCTCCCACCTCCAGCCTCCTTGTCCTGCAAGGCAGGAATTCCAATACCCTGCTTGGTGCTGCCTTGGGGGCCGCCAGTGTGGAAGCACAACCATTTGTTTGTCAAAAGTGATTTGAAGGAAGCATTCTTGACAATAATTTCCTCATACGCATTGTGTTTTCTTGCGTCTAAATTATTATTTCGTGCCACTGAAGGGGGATGGAGGAGGAATATAAAGTACAATAAAATTGCTGCCTCTGTGAGGCAGGTCGGGACGTGGCTGTGCTTGAATTCTTGATGAATGAGGTCATTTGTGGGCTTCCCCACACAGAAGGGATCTGCTCAACGCTTTCTCCTGACACATGGTTCCCATATGCAGAGGTTATATACCGCATTATGGAATGCATAATTTGTGATCTCTTCAAAGAATATTCCAGGAAAGGTGAGGGAGAATCCGATACTGCTGAAGGTGTATTTAAAGCCTCTGCCAACAAGATCATCCTAAGAATTAGAGATTTTCTTAGTCACTTTGCTTTCAGTGCTGCTGACATTTCTAAATAAGAGGCTGACAATAAACTAATTCAGAATGAGTTCATGCCTCCAGGCTTTTATCATACTATAGACACAGCAGTTTCCATAGGGCAAAAAAAGGCAGTGCAGAGGATAGGGCGTGGAAGGCTTTGCTTGAGTCAACATTTCTCATGTCAGCAGTGTTTTAGGTTTCCTGTTGTAAAGGATCTTTCAACTTCAACAGATACCAGATGCTTTTTTTCTTCATCTTTTTCTTAATCCCAAGTTGCCAACAGCCGTTGTAGAAATAAAAAATTCTGTCTGGGTCTGCAGATGCATGCCTGACTTTTAATTAACCCATAGATCCAATTTGCTGTATCCACTCATCTGTACTTGAATTAAGGTGAGGGATGTCTTCAGAGCTGTAATGTAGTAAAGTTTATTTTTAATTAACCTGCTTTGCACTTATAAGTGAAAGCTAATTAGTACAGCTCATTCATTGTTTATATCTAGGGCCACTGGGAATGGTTTGATTTCTCTGCCTGCTTGGTTCTGAGCCATAAATACACATCCACTACCTGCAACTTTCAGCTTTTTCACTGAACTGATACCAGTGTTTGTAGGAGTGCATATTATATACCGACAAAGTTTTCTTAGGGCAGGATCCTGGAAAAGATTTCTGAATCTTTGTCCATGTTAGCTCTAGCCCTTGCTAGTATGCAAATCATGGATCTGAGTTTAGCAGATAGAACCAATTTTTATTCTTCTTAAGCGGCTGTGAGTTATCCTTAAATAACTTCTCATTTTGATGAGAGAGCATACTGAACCATAGAAAACTGGGGGCTTACAGAGCCCATCTTCCTCCTTTCCCTCCTGAGTGATATTTAACGTGCTGGCACACCACTGAGATTGCAGACAGAAGGGAAAACAGTGCATCCTTCCTCTGCCCCCCAAAAAATCCTGTCAGATTTTCCCTGTGACTTTCAGTGTTTAATCTTGGAAAGATTTTCCTAATATCTGCCTGGATTTTCCTGGAGTGCTGTGGACAGTGAATCTCTCAGGAAACAAATGAGCTACAGCAGAATGGCCTGGGAAAGATGTTTGAAGGGAAAATGTATCACTGGAGGTCATATTCCATGCTGCCACACAGATGCCCAAAGCTAAAAAAATATATTGCAAACTGGTTTTCTGGAGGATAAATGGAGAAAGACTGGACCAGGATGTATTCTGAGTTTGCTGGTTCCCTAAAGGGAGTAAACAGTGGCAACAAAAACACCCCTGGCATTCTATGGCTGCTGTCAGCTGGAGCTGCTGAAAAGGTATCTGCTAATGGTGCACACTGCTAAATGTTTTATTTCCTGACAGCTTTTCTGAATAAACAATTTAAGTTGGATTTTGTTTTAAATGTGATCTCACTGCATTCTTTATGTGGTTTTTTATTACTCCTCAGTGCATAAGCCCTATAATCAGCAAATGGCAATGTTTCCTTGTAGAATGTGAATGCAGCTTCTTCTGTGGATGCCCCTGCTTGCCCCTCCCTGCTGGTCTGCACCGAGCGAGGTCAGTGCACAAACCTGGCATGGCACAAAGCAATCCAGGCATTTTTAGCACCCGTGCACGCCAGAGAAAAGAAATCAGATTCCAGGACAGGACAAAATGGGAGCCTGCCAGCTTGTCAGAGCAGTGAGTTGTTGGTGGAACAGAACTTCCCTCACCAGTCATGCTGTTAATGTGAGTGCAAGCTTAGGCATGCTCACAGACAGAGCCAGTCTCCCGATGCTGCTGAAGGTGTGATAGCTGATACGCTCTTGGCCCCAGGTGCCACATGCACTGTCAAACAAGCCCTCCCCAGCATTTATTCCTGCACAGGTTGCATTGCTGGACGTGATGCAAAAAGTGCTGTAACTAACACAGACGGCCTTTTTAAAGGCTGTGACAGATCCTCATTATAAGCCACATTTATTTTTGTTTCAAATCAGTAAAAAAAAAACCAAAACAGGCAAAATCAGAACAGTTTTCAATAAAGTAGGAGTTTCTATACAGGAGATCCTCTGCTTTATTTCATTCTTGTTTCAGATTTTTTTCTGGTGGACAAATGTATAAGTGACCTTATTGAATAAAATCTGCATACAAATTTGGTAAAGGCAACAAGATCTAACCTTTTACTTTTATAGCTGAAATGTGAACTTATCATGCCTTTCAATGACTTTCCTTGGGGGTAAGGATGGGGAGAGTGACCAGCAGAGATCAAACCACACAATTAGCTAAATGGTGTAAATGGTATTTTTAGTTAGGAAACACTGTTTCTCAGGAGTCAAATAAACAAATTCAGAAATCACAGAATGTGTGGACATAGAGATTCTGCTAATATAAGCCATAGCCAAACCTCTGGAGATATATGGGTGCTCAACTGGCTACGTGATGGTCAATCAAGTTTGATACAAGTGTCTGTGGAATCCTCATAAGGGAACTGTTGTAAAAAATCCCTCTCTCTGTAGCTAGGTCTGAGCAGTGCCCACTTGGAAACTCTTTGGTTCTGAGTTTCAGATGTGCCAGCATTCAATAAACCATTGTGTGAACTCCAGAGAAATATTCCACCATTCTTCCCCTAAGATAAGTCAGACACTTTATTTGTATTGTGATAACTCCTGCTGACACTGCTCAGAAATTAAGATCTTTCTTTGCCTTCCAATTGAAAATTAAGCTCACTGAAGAGAGAGCCCTTGTACCAAAACGCCTGCAGAAATGATTTTTGGATTTTTAGGCCAGGTTTGAAGTTTGGTCAAAATGCCCAAAACTGGGATGATCTTCTTTTCCAGTCTGCCTTGACGTTTTGTGATAGGAGGAAATATTGCAATTCTTTTGTAAGTTTTTGTTTTCAAACCATTTGTTTTGAAAGTGACACATATTAGATTTAACCTCTCAAAACCGCTTCCCTAATCTCTGAGTTGGGAATTGAAGGAATTTGGTTTTTTATGTAACCATGGTAATGAATCCATGGCAAAGACCACCACCCTGCCTGTGTATGACTTTCTGTTTAGCCACAAGCCAGACTAATTGGTAATTGTTTGACAGGCACTGTTTTGGTATTACAGAGCTTTCCACTTCTTTTTAAAGCACTTACAGGGTGGATTTCCACAGTGAAGAGACTGACTAGATGTAAAAATTCCCAGAAAGAGCACAAATAACCCAAATAACTAATACTGTTGAATTTTCCCTCCCCGTTCCCTTAAAAATTTTTGAAAGGTAAAAGAAGATTAAAAAACTACAGAGAATTGGTGTGACATAAGTACCAAATTCAGGAGTCCTTTCATCAGAGTGAGGTGATGACTTTTCCATGCAGGAAAGGACGATTTTAGGATAATTTGAGGGTGTCTCCATCAAAGAGCACCAAACTGTGTAAACCAGGATTGGGCTGTGAGCTGCCAGCTGTAACTTGTACCAAGTTAAATACACAAAGTGTGGTAATTGTCTTTCTCATTTAACTCCATTTTTAACAGTTTCCCTGAAACTATTAGAAAAGAAGCTCAGAACTGAATTGTTCTTAGTAATATGCTTCTGACATAAACCAAACTTGTATCATGTCCTCCCAACCGTATATGGATTTACTATTATTGTGTCATTACTTTGTTGCAGTATTCTCTGGGGTTTCCACATGGAGACTTAATAAAAATAATTAAGTAGTGCTGTCCATAGCAAACAATAATAATAGAGAATCAGGTTAATCCACAAATATACTCAGCATACTGAAAAGGAAAACTATCCAAGGAGTAATCATGGTCCTAATACCAAATTAATCCTCTTGAAATAATAAGCTTTTCAGTCTGAGCTGAAAATGCAGCGCCTGGGTGCAGCTCGAGGCCTTTCACGAGCTCTGAGGAGCACGTGCAGGAATTGGAGACTTGGAGAGAGTCACAGAGCAGATGTCCTCGGGCTGGCCATGGCCGCAGGCCTGGCTGGCAGTACGTGCTCTCAGAGCTGGCCTTCACTCCAGCAACACTGCCTTTCCATGCCAGCTATAAAACAATCGTCGCTTTTCCACCCCACAGACGGTGCCGGCGGAAAAGACACGGTGGATATTAAAATATCCCGTTTAAATTCCAGCCCTGGGTATTTCTGTGTTTGAAATAACACTCCTCATGGAGTCTCCTCCATCTCTACCCAGCCCATCCAAACCAAAAAGGAAACAGAGCTTCAGGGGGAAAGAATAAAAAAGGTGGGTTTTTCCTTATGGGAAATGTGGCTCTTCAGACTTCCTGGCTGACTGCTCTGCATAAATTAATAACCTGCAGTTAATATAATGAGCAAGTATTTTCTCTAAATTAAGTATGTGGGGAGATGCAGTGTTGATCAGGCTGTATTTAAGTCTAAGTTAAGTTAGACTTAAGTTTAAGTTTATGTTAATTGTGGTTTCCTGAGGCTGTCGTTACTTCAAGCAAACTGCTTTTGTGGGCAGTGTCCACTCAGTGGATTATCCTTTTTGCACATTGTATTGTTTCACAGGAAACCTCTTTTTACTTGTTGGATCTTTATGATGAGAAACAACACAGCAGCAGGCAAAATTATTTCTACTTTCCTTCATTTGTTTTGATGAAAAATCAGTGGCATGTGGGACTCTCTCAGGCTTCTGCCACTGTTAATTTTCATATAGAATTCACAAAGGATTAATCAATGCATTTGTTTGAAAGTATCTCTGGGGATGTTGCTGGAGAAAATCGTGTTTATGCTTGTTGTAGACTTTCTGCACATGACTTGAACCAACACTTACACTAATTTCTGAATCTACTACAACTGCCCCGGCTTAAATATAAAATAAAATTCTGGTTGATCTCATGTTCAGGTTTTTTTTTGGAGGGGTGGTGGTAACAGGTGTTCAATGAAAAACTTCACACTTTTAAGACTAATTATTTTCTTTCTTCTATTTTCTTTGTCAACATTGTAGTTTTAAATTAAATGAAGCAATTGCCTAGTACATATTTTTCAATTTTAGAAATGACAGGCCAATTACTTGTCCGTTTTGCATTGCTGGGAGATAAAACTTTGTGAAATGGAATTACAATTTCTGGTATAACCTATATTTGATGCTATCAGTTAGAAGTGATTATACTGACAACCTGTATTCTTCAAGGGTCAAAGTGACTTTAATAACCTTGCTTTTCAGGATAACTTTTGAGGTGTTTTATCAGAAAGGTGAAGTACTCGGAGTGCAGTAAGTCCCACCCCTCTTTCTCTTTCAGGGCTGTTATTAGCCTGTTAAAGCCTCCCTCATGGCCCTCAGCACACGCACTGTGATAAAAATGTGTGGTCCAACACAAAACACAGCACAGGAAGTAACTGAGGAGGAAAGCTTACGAATAATGGATGAAGAGCGTTCCTGAGGCAGTGAGAGTTCCTCTGACATTGTACAAAACTGCAAAGAAACCACAGAGTCTGCTCTGTCGAAGCTGATACGCAGCAAGAGCACAACAGGTGAATTTTTAAAAGCTGCTTAGATAAACATGGGTGAAGCACTGCCTTGCATGCACCTGCCCGTGGGTTTGGTGTTACTCCTTCTCCTCAAAGGTTTCACTGCTTCATCACTGCTTCCTGTGAGGAAACCAGAAGCCCAAATTCTGAGTGTCTGATGGAGGCTGATGAATTGCAGGAATGGAACCTTGCTATTAGACTATAGCAAACACAGCACCTTTGAAAAAAGGTATTAAGGATTCAGGAAATAAAAAAGGGAAAAATTAGGAAGTAGTAGTGGATAGCATAAAATAAAGGCAAATTTTGTACTAACTCCAAAAATTGTTTCTGTGATGCAAATTACACAAGTTTCTGTCTTTATAGTTTGTATTAATATTGCAAAAATATAGGAATGTTATTATTAAGTAGTTATTCTTTTTACTGAGGGGGAAGGTGCAGAGACAGTGCAGAACCATGATCTGGGTAGGATTAAAAGTGAGAATGAAGATAAAGGTATTTGCTGTCTTCAGGGTTTCCCTAGATGCTCTCCAAATCAAGGGGGAAATGTTATGGAACTAACAATGCAGTGCTGTGTGTTCTGCATAAGATCACTGCTACTATACAGAAGATATAAGAAATAACTGCACGAAGGGGAAAATCAACTAAGACCTGAAAAGTTTGATGTGATATGATCTTATGAGACAGCATATTGGATTTTCACTGATATTAGAACCTGGATTTTCCAAGTGGGTAAAGAGGAATGTGGGTGAGTTAGATTAGCAGTAGATTATGGATGAACTCATAAATCTCTATTACATTATTACAACATACTCAACTCAGATTGCACAGACATTCTTTTCACTGGTAACAGCAGAGCTGTTCTATTTATTGGGCATGTGTACACCCTCATTTTCTAAAGCAAAATATATAACTCTGTATTTTACCACATTCTTGGGCCTCACTGCATGCAATCCCTCCACCAGCAAGGAGCTCAGCTGGCAGCCTCCTCTCTTTCCAGCCTTCTATTCCAGCTACCAAAGCTGGACAACCCCTGAGACTAAGTGGAAGACACATTTAATTGGTTGTGATAATTCTTAGAAAACTAGATTCAACTAGGACAGTAAGTCCATGTAGTTGGAGTGCTATTCTTACTATAAGTGTCAAGAAGATCAAGTGACTGCAACTAGGAAAATACATGGAAATTTGAAATGAATCAGCCAAGAAATTCTGACACAGTGAATGTGTACAAGTAGCTGGGATAGATTCCAAACAGAGGAATGAACGTTTAAAAAATATTACAAAGTTTTCTCATATAGAAATACTTTGTTGAATGCAAAAGTATTCAACATCTATTTGATTCCTTTAATTTCATTTCCGTACATTTTCTTCTTGAAAGTGTGTGTCCTGGAAACAGATTGATTTCAGTACAGCACATGGCAGAGTAAAGTTCAGGCTCTCCAGTGGGATTCGGAATCTGGTGGGTGATTAGAGAATTCCACAACTGAAAATCAGGTGTGCTGGCTTGGAGGGGAATATCCTGGTGGTGATAAATGGATTGATGCTAGCAGACATCCTTTGTGCAGGTTTAAATCTTGCTTCAGTTTGTTATTTGTTTCACTTCTATTGTTCTGAAATCATGGTCCTGAGAAGGGCTTGTCCTAACAAGAATGTCCCACGTGAATTGCTTACACCAGCTTATAAAACTGCAGTGCTAAACTATGCAAAAGGGTGTGTGGAAATTTTAGTCTGGTTTTAGCTGTGCTTTTTGGTGATTTTTTTTTTTTAATAAATTGTAGGTAATCACATCAATACTCTGGGAAAAAGATTGGTTACCATCCTGGAATGAACACATATGGAATTTTTAGCGACAAACACTGCTCAGTTCTGGTTTCTGTGTGAAATGGAAATTAATAGAAAGTAGGGAATTTAAACAATGGGCTCCACAGATTGGGCAGAAAACAAGCCATGTGGATTTATAGAATGCCATTTGTATTATTTTTCAATAGATAAGTCAGTAAGGCTGTAGAGAGTTTTAATGTAGGAAGATGTCTTTAATTATGAAGACGTGAGATATTTTACAACAGGACAAGGGAGAATGGTGGGGGTTCGATCTCAGCAGGAGCCTATCAGAATCTTGGGGCTGCAGAGTGATGTCTCCACATTGAAATGATGACTACAATGAATTGTCATGTGTCAGGACTCCAGTCAGATGCCTGAGACAATCCTTCCTCTCATGCTAACTTGGTTTCTGGCATTTTTATTTATAATTTTCCTTCTCTGAAACACTCAAGATTTCTTAGAGTGGTGGATCACATAGTGAATCCCAAGCCAGGAGGGAGGTGGGACAGAGGCGCCTCTCCACTGCTTTTCATGCCTTACTAATTTGTTCACAGTGATATTGGATGCCTGGGCTATAATTTAAAAATGTTTTAATCCACTTTCCAAAGAAAGCAAGGTTCATATAATCATGTCTGGTTTTTTTCCTCCTATAATCCCAGAAACTGTTGGCTAATTTTAGTGAAATGGCAGGAAAAACTGTAGTGTTAAAGGCATTAGTCTTCCATGGGTTTGAGGCAGCAGGGTTAATGCCATGGCAGCAGTTGTGTTCAGCAGTGAGAATTTGCTCTCTGAAAGACACTGGAGCAGACACTGAGGAATAAGTACGACAGAGAAATATCTAAAAATCTTTGGAATATCCAGGGAGCTACTGATTTCCTCTTGGTTTTTATGCAGTAGCTTTTCCGAGATTATCCTGGCATGTCTCAAATGAACTCCTGGCATTTCATGGCTTTCAGGTTTCATCTTTCCTGGTCTATCAGCAGCACTGGCAGGCCTTCTTTTAAAGACCTGACATTCTGGCTTTAGCTGGAGACAGATCACTGATCATTTCTGCAATGGGTAACTCACTGGCATTGCAGGGCTCAGCCCTGACGGCCTGACACTGTCCTCCAGCTTTATTTAATTTGGAGAAAAAGCTCTCCTAGGCACTTTGCCCTGGCAGTGCACCATTGGTTACACAATGGAACTTTCTCACGAAGTTAACAAAGCCAGTTCTTGGTGTGATATCCACCTTGTGCTCCTGAAGTACAGTACACATAAAAATCCATCTTCCAAAAGAAGAATGAGGCCTGGTTTTTGTTTGGGTTTTGTTTTGTTTTGTGTTTTTTAATGGAAAATGTTCTGTCATGTCTCAAAGGTTGTCAGGCTTGAAAAGAAAATGGGTTACACTAAAAAGGCTTGGATCTATCAAGGCAAATTCCCTTATGGAAGCTAAAAACATCACTTAGTACCATGTCTGCAAGTGAGAGGACAAAATCACTGTGAAAGTCATGCAAGGTCTGCTTTTGATCACCAAATGAAAACTAATCAGCTGTGGGGTTTATGTGCAAAGCCAAAGTAAAAAGAAACAGGTTCATATAAAATCTTTGTCTTATTCACCGACTGTGTTTCACTAGTCTTTTCAATCCACTTTTCAAATTTACCTTGTGGCTTTATTATATTTTATACATACTTCTTTTACTCATTCATCCCTTTTTCTGCAGCCAACTCTATAATGGCAATTTTGGCTATTCAAATCCTTATTTAAAATGTTTTCATTGTGTTAACTGCTCTTTGAATGCTACCAGTTATCTTTCTGGATTAAATTAATTGATTACTATTGCTTACTAGACTGATAACTTTTGAATCCTTCTAGTTTCACAAAACACACTAAACTGATACAGAAAATGTAATTTTCACTGTCTCAAAAATACTATTTTCTTTTTATCAAAGAGCATGGGTGATAAAATGTTAGGTAATATGTTGAAAATTATCACTCAGCACATTAAATCAGATTATCTCTCAATTCTAGTAAGACCATCAAGCTGTTCAACCTGGGTTCCCCAACAAAACAAATAATTGACAATTTATTATCTTCAAAATCTGTGCAGTGAAATGTCACGCCAAACATACCATAAATATTCTCAGGAGAAGGGCAATACAGCACATGGGCTGCAAAAGCTACTGATGTAACAGAGAGAAAAAGCATCCCTCCAGAAATCTTGGTAACAATTTTTAATGAAACATATATGAAAAGTGCTGCATTTCTCCTTACTAATTAACAGGTACTCAAAGTGGAGCAACATTCAGAAAAAAAGTGTCCTCCTTTCTCAAGTGGAGCCTTGGGAGTCTTAATATTGAAACACAGTAAAATCTTTGTGTTTCCCAAACACCCACTGATTTTAAAAGAATTCCATGGCATAAAAATCCATCTTTCTTTACCTAAAGGAGTCAATAAAGTATTTTTATTTTCTGGGTAGCCTCTTTCCCCAGCATGATTTCACCACTGCTTTTCAGGAGAAGTCATGACTGACCAGTGCTCAAAAATTTCTTCTGGGGGCCTTCAGAGCAAGACAAGAATTGTCTAAATTAGGTTAACGATGGAGTTTGGCAATCAATAAAAGGATAACAAAAATCCCCATTCTCCTTTCAATTTGTGATGTGTGTTTCAGGTTTTAGTATATGTGTTTTCAGGATTTGAGTGTTTTCAGTCTCATCAGACATTTTCATGTAGAAGCTAGACTACAGAGGAAAGCAGCATTTCAGTGCAGATGTTGAAGGCACTGACAGTTTTGGATTTTCACCGAGTCTAGTGAATATTCCAGAAATAAATACCTGTTCTTGCAAAGCATCAGATCGAAGAGGGCAGCCCAAACCCTACTCCAAAGTCTAGCCCATGCCTGTGTGGTGGTGCCTCTGACACGCGAGGAGCTGACAGCTGGAAGAGACTTGTCACACAGATGAGCCCACTGGAAAAGAACAGCCTGCACAGCAAAAGGGCCACTAAAGATTCTGTCTCATTTTCTGTAGCTGCCGACAGAGGTCTGCCCTTCCCGATCTGAAAAGGGATGGCTGAACTAGGTCTCGCCCTACATTCTTGCTCTGTGTAGGTGCCAGCAGCCATCACGCACGGGTTTTCAGTGAAGGCAAGCAAAGGTGAATAATGACAATTCACCTCAGGAATTGGTCCCCGTTCTGCGCGGTGCGTGCGCCTTTTCTCCTGCAAACCATTAACTCCATGTGAAGCGGGCACTCCAGGAATTTCTTTACAAGAACTGACGTCTTGGGGTTCTATTTAGGTCACCGTGGAATGCCCTACTCCTCCGTGGACCCTTTCGCATCAGAAAGTGACAATGACTGATCCAGTTTGAATTTCAATGGGGGAGGTAGGCGGCCAGGAGTTGAGACCATCCAAAAGCGAGGAGACTTGCCACAAATTGTAGGAAAATGGCAGTGGGCTTTTAGCCATATATTGGAGGTAAAGTTTTTCCTAGAACTGGCTGCAGCATGTGACTGTCAGGATGTTCTTTTTTATATTTTATTAATTATGTTCTGAAAATAAGCTTATACATTTGAAGTAAATGCTGGGACAGAATTTTGTGGGGAAAATGCATAGTGTTGAAGATAAAGCACGGCAGGACTCTGAAACTCACATGAAGGAGTAATTTTGAGAAGAGGGAATGGGGAGGACAGTGTAAGATTCTCAAGGTCTGCACTAAAATGGTAAGAATTAAGATTATTGATTTTTCTGGAGCATAACACAGTAACCTTCTAACCTTCACTTTTAAAGACCCCCTTCAATTTCATGAAAATATTATTTTGGGTTTTTTTTTTCACAAGGCAGCTTAAACTTTCATCATAAAATTACTTTTCTACCATATACTACAGAAATACAGTTCAAAGCCAATAGTGTCAGAGGGCATTGCATTTAAGGGCAAAACAGAAATGAGAAGAAACTGGTGTTATTCAAGACATGTTCCCTGTTTTCCTCTGCAATCATATTTGATATGTACTAATTTTTAGAAGACAACTCCAGGAGAAATATTTTCTTAAAAATAAAAGTGTTGCGTAAGCTTGTGACCCTTGTCTTTATTACTGCCCATAGGCTCCTGAGGTTCTCACCAAATGGAAGAGATATTTTTCTATTGGCAGGGACTCAGAAGAAAAAAGAAGAAAATAAATCCATGCCCCAAAAGAATAGCTTCATGGGAAAACATATTAAACAGTGCAAGAACCAGGAAAATTAGAGCTAATTTAGATTGACAGTGTTTTCAAACATGTCAGAACTAAGTGAACTTTTTAGGCAAAAATGTTGTGCTAGATCCCTAGAGGACACAAATAATCATATCCATTATCTTCCTCATGAGACAAAATCAATATTTTATTTTTAAAGGCCGTCAAAAGAGATGGAGGCACAAAAGACCAGTGTAAGCAGATAGAGTGTCTGAGGCTGTGTGAACCTCAATCCTACTTTCTTTATCTTGGAAAGCTGCAGAGGCCAAAACTGGCCTACAAACAATTCAGATGATCCTGATCCGAGGCCTCTGGTTTCCATGAGGGTTTTTATCACTCATTGAGAAGAGTGAAATTATTTCTGGAATGCTGAAAGGCGGGACAGAATCAGCACAGCCTTCGTTAGAAGTGGGATTTGCAGAGTCAGACATGCTTTTCCTTTGAGTGATCCCATGCAGTCCATGCAAACCGTAGATTCAGAATTTAGCTGCCCCCCAGGTGGAGTCACTGCTTCTCCCCTGAGAGCTGGTGCCTGACTCAGAGAGATGGGCTTGCCAATGTCTGCAGCAGCATTTGGCAGTAACTACGAGCAGCAATTGCTGTCTCACAAAAGAACCTTTTCCACTGATGTATGTTTCTTGCCATTGTCTTAGGGATGGGAGGCTGTGACTCGCTGTGTGTCTCAATTTAGAGGAAAAGCACAATAAATGTCGTTTACAACTCACTTTTTTGGACTACTGATGTCTAGATACACAGCTGCAGGCAGGTAAATACCGTTATCACAAGAGAGACTACCAGTTCTGGGGGAATGAGAGCTAATTCAGGGCCCTCCTGCTTGCATGTTAATATGGGGATTTTTGTGTTGGGAGGGGTTTTTTTAAACATCATAAGTGAAAAAAATTTGTTAGACACACAGAGGAATTTGATGAATACTAGGAAAAGAAATGTTCTTATTTTTGTTATTTAAAAACTTTTAAGCCGCCTCCATAGAATATAAATGCAGTGCAAGAAAGTTCTGTTCTTATCTTATAAATACCAGCGAGAACGAGCCCATTAATTTGTAATTGTGCCAAGGGTTGTACTTATGAAGTGTAGAATGTATGAAGTACAAAACAACAATTTCTATTCAGTCACAGAACAACTAAAATCAGGCTATGCTTTGAATTGTCTATGGCAGAAAATGAAACCTTCAAGTGAAGAAAATGAAACCCTTTCAGGGCTTTTTGTGTTTGAGCAATTAAAACATCTCATAATTCCACAGTATATGAGATCCAGTGGAAGGCTCATTGAAATAGATCAGAACAGATTCACTACATCACATTAACGATTTGAGCAACCAAAACGTGCTTTGAATTAAATACAATGACAAAATACTAATCTTGATTTCATTTTAATAAATTCCAGTGATGGATGGTTGTCATATATGTGTGCTTTCAGTTTCCCTGTAAAGCATTTGAAGTTCAGTTGTATAGTGTGGTTTCATACATTGAAATATTGTAAATAAGTTTTAAAAAACAACCCAGAAGACCATTTTTTCCCCAAAAATATTTTTGGCAAAAAAAAATAGCAGCATTAAATGTATGTTTGACAAAATAAATTTTGTTTGGAAATTTGGACTAAAGTGTCAAATGTCAGCTTGAAAAGTTCTCTAACTGAGACTACCAGTCTGTGAAGCTTCATGTTTAAACTTAGGCTCTGCAAGAGTCAGAGAGCTACACTGATGGTAATTAGAAAACTTTTGTTAGATTAAGTGGGTTAAGGTTAATCAGAATAGCTCTTTCACACTGTCTGGTGACTTAAGCATCCTCAAAATTGTAGTGGACTGCTCACTGTACTTTGAGCAGATATTTTGTTTTTATAATTCCCTTTTTGACATATTCTAGGCGTGTCATGAGGGCTTTCTGTGTCCCAAGGACTTCACGTTTGGGAACATTTGATGGTGTGGGAGTCATAATGCAACAAATATTTTAGTTTTTATGTAGCTATGCATGTCTTGGCATATTATAGAATTTTATCTGTGGCTTTTTTCCTGTAAGGAACAGAGTTGATTCGCAATACTTCAAAGCCCAGCAGTGGTTTGCATGTTTTTCTATCCACACTACTCCACGTGCATTACACCTACAGACACACTGCTGTATATTATAATGTGGGTGGGTTTATGTACATTATAACATGTATGTAGTTACACACAGACACACACAATTAACATGCTTTACACCAAAGCTATATTCTGTACAAACTACTAACAAAACCCCAGACCATGGCATGACAAAAGAATTCATTTCTTTTAGAACCTTTTTGGTTTTTTTCTGGATTGCAGAAAAGTATTTATTAAGAAAGCGTAGTCTTTCAAACATACAAGATAGTACACTTCCATCAATTGATTTTATTTAGTGACAGAAAAAGTAACACTTGTAGTAAAAGAACCAACAAACCCTATAAATTGATATCTGGTTCAACACCATTTCATAGAAGTTCTTTGAGAAAGAAAACAATTCTTTTTTTTACAAAGCTGTTCTTTTAGAATTTGTTCTACAGCCTTAATTAAAACATTTGGCTGTGGGGTAGAGAGATGTTGTGGGTTTTCCATTATATTCCAGTTTAAAATATCTTTTTATTTTCTTCTGAAATGTGAAAATCATGGTAGCCATTTGCTTCAAGCGACAACATTCCATAAAGAAGGAGTATGAGATATTTTGGTAGTTTGATTTTTGCTTTGACTATAAAACTTTCTGATGCAGCTTGTCTTGATGAGAAATCTTAATCTTATAACTTAAGCAGTCCTCTAATTTTCTCACACATTGCTTTTTCAAAAGGGATAAAATGAAGATTTTATGTTGAGTTTGGCTCAGCTGTGTTTGATGGCATAAATGAGGGCAGAGGCTAAGCCTGACTGTGAAAGTGGGACCTTGTAAAGAATTTGGCTGTGGGCACATGAAAAGCAAAGCAGAGCAGCTTATTCACAGCCTCGTCCGGCTTCTGAATTTGATGCTTTGATATGATGACTTGGTATCAGTAAAAGGGTCAAACATATTTTAAACTAAAGAGAGCAATTGAGTTGAGAGATAAAATAGTGCAAATTGGAAAGTTTTCATGTTTCACAAGCTGCTCAGTCCTGCAGAATGAGACTGGAATGTTTTTAATTACCCTTAAATGTGACTGAGCTGTGTGTAGGTTTCAGAAGCAGGTAAGTCAAAGTATGATGAAGTTAATAGAAAATTTTATTTTTAAAAGCCTGAAGCTTACTGCCTCATTCAGTTTAAGAAGTGAGAAGAGGAATAACAGAGTGGAAGGGTATCATCACAGAGAGAAACCCGCTCAGAGAGCAAGCTTTTAATTAAATCATAGCAGATGCTGACCGAGGCATTGAGGGAAATCAGTGTTTCTGATTTGTACAGCATTTAAGGAGATACAAGAGGTGAAGAGTGAAAAGCAGGGGAATTCATGTATGCATTGGTTTTATTCCCCCTGGGATCACAAAGGTCATTGGCCAAGTTCCTGCTGACCATAAAGTCGCATGCTCAGGCCCAGCTGCTCACGCTGTTGCTCATAAAGAAAACAGAGATTTATGAAACTGGACAAACAAAAATTTCCTTGGGGTAAATGTGAGCTTCAAGAAGTTTAACAGCATTGGAATCTGGCTGCAGCTGCAGTATTAGCCATTTTCCTCTGCACAGGAGATTGATGAAATTCTGTGTACAGAAAATATCTCACCTTTCTCTATTTGCACTTCAAAAAAGCCATGGCCTTTATTGGACTAGAAGTGCTGTTTATAATACTGGGGGTAACAGGAAAGGGATAGAAAGTTTCTTTTTGCAGATATATGTGCATGGCTAAGACTAGCAGTGTTCATTTTGGCCTGATTTTTGTCTCATTAGGACGGGGAAAACTGGAATGGCCTATTACCTTTTTCATGTTGGGGCCCCTCTAGGTGTTAAACAAGTTGTTTTAAGCACAGCTCCCAGGTATTCATCACTGAATGTAAGCCAGAAGACACAGTAATTGTTTTGTAAGAGAAACAGCACTTTTACTACTAGATGTTGTCTGAGACTTGAAGTTTAGGGTTTGTTGGATTATCAAAATTCATTCCTTTGTGTTGGTGATTTGAAATGTCTCTTCATCAAATAAATAATTTAGGCCAGATATGCAGTCATTTATCAGTAAACCCAGAAAGAGAATCACAGTACTGAATGTCATTTATTCCCTACTCTTTGTAAATCTAGCTGAGACTGCGATCTCCTCAGGACAGTCTGTCTAGCAATGCTGTCTTTGTGAAATGCCCAGCAGAACATGCCTCTGCTTTTTCTTGCCTTCTGAGTGCTGCCTCAACACAAAATAAGTAACATCACATTGTATTTCCTTTTAGTACTCAGGCCTGTCACAATTCAAAAAATAACACGGCCAAGACTCTTAGCTATAATACCAGAACTGACAGCAGCAAGAAGCACTATTCTTTATTCTGAAAGGGAGTCCCCTGATACAAGCAGAATTTAAGACCACTGAGAGATCAACTACAATTTATAATTTACGTGGCTCCATGGCAAGTAGTGCAGCCTTCAAACAGAGCAATGTCTAACATCTGTATCACTCATGTGGGCTGAGTGAGTGAGCTGTGGGCATCTGTAGGTAAGGAACAGTAAGTTCTACTAATAGTGAGGTTTAGAAGGTTATTGTGGAAACCTGGACACAGCTATGTTTGAGTTTAGCCTATTAGCTCAAAACAGATTATCACCACAAATTGTGAATTTTGTATTCGTGAATATGCCTCCATGATTATAGACGTAAGAGCAGCAATAGGTACAGCACATAATATGCAATCTCCTATTAAATAGGAGAATATTTCTTTGTTCTGGTACTGGGCTGAATCAATTCATAGGAGACAGTGGAAATTGAGGCTCAGATATCTGTAGGCATTTGTAGTTTGACTCCCAAGTTTCAAGATTAGTCTGCCCACCACATTCCTGTTACTTGTTCTTGTGATTTTTGTAATCAACCTCATAAATGCATGAAGTATAGAGCATTTTAAATATTCAAAGTACTGCAGAGTCATTACTGCTAATTTTGTCCCTTTTGTCCCCCCGCAAAAGGAATAGTTTCTTCTTTCTCACGGGTTTTTTCCTTCACCCTGTTGCTAGATCAGCAGCCCAATCATGCCTTCCTTTTTGTTTCTGGTTTTGTTAGTGCTACTTTTTTCCTTTTTTTTTTTTTCTCATACAGATTCATTAGTAAGTGTATTATGGAAAATAATAAACCTTATGTCTCAGGTTTAAAGAGAGACACTGTTATGATTTAGGCTAATGGTTTAGGTAATAGTTTGTCAACTGCTGTCTGTTCCACCAAAGAAGTTGCACAATTGCATATGCTTCAAGAAGGTTTCTTAATAAACTTGGTGTCACTTGAACACTTAAAAGAAGATGTTATAAAGTTCACTGATCTAGACTTATCTAGATTCTACTTACTGCAATTATTACCGTGACCTATCTCCTTTAATTTCTTAGAAGTTATTTGGGAAATTCTCCAACATGTGGAGAGCCAGAACACGGCAAAGCTTTTCCATCTGGTGGTTTTTAAACTGTTCTAGTGAAATACTGAACACTAATGTGCAGCTTAAGCCCCAGTACTCTTGAGATCTCAGGCTAATCTTTCAGAGTAGGTTTCCCCTTGATGGTCAGAGGACATTCAGAGCCAAAACACATTTGTGCTTTTGGCTGAGGCAGTGCAATGGCTCTGCAGACATTTGTTCATTGACCCTGGCTTTGATAGGAGACCCTCTCTGGAACACAGAGACATAGAATGGGAGCACAGGAGGATCCATACCCAGTTTGCAAACCTGATTGCAAAGCTTACAGCTTACTCCTGGCCGTGTGGTTTGGGAAGCTGTTCCTTGAACGCGTGCTTTGACCGCACGGAACTGCAGCACTGCTTAATTGGGATTTTCCCTTTGGATGCTTGGTTGAAAAGTTCAGTTTGTCACAGTTAATCTTTTATTCACATGAACTCCAAAATGTGCTCAGTGCACTGAATATGCTGAGTAGTGCATGCTGAGGATGGAATAATAAATGGAGAGGTTATTTTTATGCAGTGGAGTGTGATCAGGAATCTCTGCAATTTACAGTTCACAGCTGACAAGAACATGCAGTGTGTGCATTATCTGCTTTCTGCCATTTAATATTGGATACGTCACACCTGAGCAATTCTGTGTTCAAAGAAGGGCTGGCAGGGGAAGTAGAGAAATTACGTATTTATGCCAGCAGGCGTAGAAAGAAGATGACTCATTTTGACCCTTACAGATATCTTTGAGGTTAAATAGCAAGGAAAAATGAACTAATTTAATTAGAGAAACTTAAAACTTACAAACAACTTCAGAAATTCAATGAAATTTTTCTAAGCTGTCCCATGTAGATCTTCATAATTTATTAGTGGTATAAAAATACTGGAGGATGAAGTCCTAAAAAGGATTTATGTGATGCAATAAAACTACAGTACAGCTAGGGGATTTTGGTTAAGTTAACTTATCTAAATGACTGATACCTGCTGCTAGGAAGATTGTCTGGGGTAAAATAAAGCCCAGTCACTGGCCTGCAGTAGGAGGTACAGAGGGAGAAATGTTGTCTGAAGGCTTCAGTCAAAACTTTAAAATGTCATAAATGGTTCATGAAAGCAGGAGGCTTGCTGCAGAAATAGTTGCAGGAACTATTCATAATGAACTAATCTTTGAATTAGTTACCCAGGAAACCAAAGGAAAAAATCTCTCATTTGGCATCTTTAACCAGAAAAAGAAGATTCTCGGAAAACAGCAAGTAAAAAGCCGCAGCTGAGGTTAGTGAGGAGAAGAAATTCCCAGTTGTCACAATGGATTATGATTGGAACCTGCTCTTCAGTATCACTGCCTCAGAGGACTGGGGATTCCATGTGCTAAGGAATAAACTCATCTGAATGCCTTGAGACTGACCAAGGCCAAGGTTTGGCTTCTCAGCACTCCACTGAAAAATCGTAGATTCTATCAATCATAAGAAATATTAAATTTTTTTCTTTTCTTGATAGAGAACATTTTCACTCACTGAGAAACTACTGGCTCAAAAGGCCACCAAAATGGGATTGCTAACATGTCCTGCATTACTGCAAGACTACAGGTTTCCAGATAGATTATTGTGTAATAGATTTTAAACTGCAGGATATATGTGACTCTTAGAAGAGCAGGGAAAGACAACTTTTAAAAATAATGATTTCTTAGTTTTATCTGTGGCCCAGGTACACTGTTTCAATTAATGTTATTGTTGTTTGTGTTGTATTCCAATGACATTAGCATATTTTAAATTTCTCTGGACAACATTACAGAAATACCAGAGGACTCTAAAAATGCACTGAGTTAAAAATATAGTTATGATTTCCAGTAATTGGGCAAAAAGGATTCGTGTCTTCAAAGTTCTTTCCCAAAAGGAGACTGAAGTTACAAACCCTACTTCACAGGCAAGATTTCTACCTAATTCATAGAATTTATTTTTTTTTAGAGTGCAACAGACTTGGCCACTTACTTTATTCAGAGAATTGAATTAACACTGCTTTGGCTGACATCTCAATTGAAATCTTTGGTAATCAATAAAGGAGTTGTAGTCATTACATTAAAGAATAAAGTCATGTTAGAGGTGACAAATGAAGGAACAGAACATGTTGTTGTTGGCTCTGAGAACCAAGCACCAGCTTTACCTTCTGTGAGAAAACTGGAGATAATTTTTAATGCCCTTATGCTAGCATTGTACAAAAGGGGGAAAAGGCAAAGAAGAGTCTTCACATAAATATTCTAATTTTGACTTTGAGTTCGTGGACAGAAGAAGTAATTGAGCTTACCTGCAAACCACAATAGAAACAGATATATTAAGAGATAGCCAAGAGGACTATAATTTTTTTCTGGTTTATTTTTAGTGATAATCTAATTTCTCTGAGGGTGTTCATGTAAGAATATTGTTTCCCAGTTTATGTCTTTGTGACCAGTGTTTGCAATCCCTTTGTATAACCTTTTCAAAATTTTGTACAAATTCTGTAAAATTTTTTTCTTCATATTCTTCACATTCTTTGCATTTTTCTGATTTTGTGGAAGCCAACTGAAAAAAAGAAAAAAAAAAAGCATTGGTTTTTCTCATTAGTTTTCATCCCACAGTTTATGTAACTAAAGAGGTATTTCTGCTATCCAATAAACATTTTGATTTGCCTTTTTTCCACACACCACTGGTGCTGCTTACCTTATTTTTTTCGAAGCTGTCATTCCCATTTTTCCATATGTTCCACACATCCTGTGTTTTACTACAATTTTTGATACGGCATTCTTGAAACATCACTTCTGTCTCTAAGAAAAAGCACCTCATTACAAGTTCTTGGCATTCTTCCTGAAAAAAAAATGCAGTTGCAATAGTTTATGATTAAAAAGGAATAAACATATGTGGGTCATAATTTACTATCTAATTTAAACCACAAGTATGATATAAGTGAGATGTAATCTAAGATAAAATCGGCCCCAAAGAGACTGATTTTTACTTACTGGGCCTCTTTTCTTACTATTCAAACACATTTGAATATCTGCAGAGATGGGCTGTGAGAGCTAAGAACAAAAAGACCAAGCAGTTTGCTGAGATGGGGTGAAACATAAAGAACACAGGAAAATAATTAATGAGGATAGGAACCTGGCATATAACTAACCATAGTGGAATCAATTTAATATTATGCTTAGTAGTTTCAACACTTTAACTCAGAGACCTGAATTCAGAATGGGTAAGAGAGCAGAGGAAGCAGGTAATGCCCCCTTAAATAAAAAACGAATCCCAGAATTATTTTAGCATTGTTTGCCTTGACAAAATGACTTTGAATCACAGAGTAGTTTGGGTTGGAAGGGACCTCAGAGATGCTGCACTGCCAACCCCTCTGCTATGCACAGGCCTCCTCTCTGTGGGCCAGGATGCCCAGAGCCCCACCCAACCCAAGGGATGGCCTCGAGCATCCCTGCCAATTGATTAACTTTAGCAGCAGATGACTAAATAAGGGTAATTAATACCTGCTTGCATAGTTTATCATAGGCACATTGATTAGAAGAACTATTCATTCCAAGGCAAATTATTTGATTTTAGACACGTTTATCAAATTAGAACAAGTCTGCTTTAGGGGATAATTTCTAATAAGGCACCACATTAAACATCAGTTGTGGTCATATGTGAAGTTTACTTACATCCTCATCTGCGTTGGCAGTGTATAAACTGACATCAATGTCCTGCAAGAAAATAAGAGTTGTAATTATAAATATTAGCTAACAAACACCATCCCTCTCCCTCTCACTAACGCTTCCCAGCTGAGTGCAGTGCTAAATATTTTATTAAGGTTTCTCCTAGGATTACATGAAATGCTGACTGTTTCGTGGGCTTACTTTGGATGTCTTGATCGTTTGCAAATCCTGCAGAACTTCTTCCCACTTGCAGTGTCCTGCTTCTGTCTTTGGAACATAAGCACTGGAACAGAAGGAGCACAGTGACCATCAGGCTAAACAGGAGGGATCTGCAAGGTTTGCCACGAAAAAAAGGACTCAGCATTGTAAGATGTTAGAGATACAGTGTTTGCATGTAAATACATACAGCAAATGCTTGGGGCAAGCAAGCAGATTTGAAAAGTCATAAAATCACACAGATACATAAAAGCAGTTTCTCGTGTCACACACAGTATAAACAACGTGGGTTTTTTAGAAGGCCAGATTTATAGAACTTAGTGCAAGAGAAAGGTTCCATTACCTGATGTAAAATACCTAAAATTCTTTTAAAGTGTAACAATAAAATTCCAAATCCACTCTCTGAAGCGACTGGAGACAAGTAACAGCTGTGACAGTGAAAATAAATAATGTGTAGCTACTGTCTGATTGGCATTAGCTTTGTATTTACCACAGGAAGAAGATGATGAGTCCCACTCCATTCTTCAAAAGGCAAAAGCAGTGGCTGTTCAGAAGCAGATACTGCAGACAAATGCTTTTCAGGCGTGTTTTCTGGAAGACACAACCAAAGCGATGCCTTGTCACCATTTGATTCCGCAGAATTTTCCTTTAGTACTGGCTTAATTAACCAATTTTCCAAGACTTCCAACAAAGACAAAACCCTGTTGTGTGTAGCTGGAAAGACCAGCTGATTTGCAGCTTGGAGAAATACAAAATCACTTTACCAGGCAGTTGGTAGAAAATCAGATGCTGAAGGCACACTGTGAAAACCTGGACTCACCCTGGGCTCCCTATTTATTTATCAATCCATACTGCAGGCTGCAATTTAATGCAGAGCCAATATTGAAGAACTTTTGTTCTCCACCTCTCCCCTGGCTACCATTTGTTACCAAATTCAATTAATTGCCTACAATTTAACTCCAATACTGTGGCTGCACATATGTGAGACTCTACACTGAATGCATAAAAAGAAATGAAAAATATACCACATGCATATTATAAAGTTTGTTCATAAAGAGGTTTCAATGTCAGCTACATCCCCCAACTCACTCTTTTGCAGACCCAATGCAGGGCCATTTTCTACTTGAATTTCTTAATTCTTTCATCCAAACTGTTATTCAACAACAGAAGCATTGCCAGCTGGCTTAGAGGCTTTTGCAAATCATTCTCCTACCTTGAACAAATAATGTTATAATGTGAAAATTGTCTTTGGATAATGTCTGGTTTTGATTTCTTGTGTAATCATTAACTAATGTGTAATCATTTTGACTCTGTGTAATCATTAACTAATTACTCTCTGCTATACCTCTGGTAGCTTGTGGCTTGTGTCCTGATCACTTGCTACTCTAAAGATTAAAGCCTTTGGAAGTGAATATATGCTCTTCCAAACACCAATTATGATATACACCATGTTTGGGAAAGGAATGCTGGTTTTTAATAATGAATTTAATTAAGCATTTTAAGAGCAGTTACCTCTGAGTGATATCTAAGGCACACTAGTATTTTTTTCTCTTTAAAGAAGCAAATGAAAAAACCTTCCTTTAATGAAGCAGATACAGCCAATGACTTTGCTGATTTGGCTGTCACAGAAACAATAATCTAAGTTGCTCAGGAGAAAATATTTGTGGTTTTTTACAGTATTTAGGTTACATGTGATGGAAAATACAGACAGTTAAAATTACATGTTTCTGCCTAAATACCATATATCTAAACTTTTTTATTAATATTTTCTTATAAATGTCTCCTTGAATCCTTGAGATAAGATATTTATAAATAAGAAAACTTCTTTCCAGGTTTTGCCATTTGGTTCTTTTTCCTCCTTCTTTTGAACTGTATTTTTATTATTTGTTTATATCTTTATTCCTCATCTGCTTCCTTGTTCCTGAAAACAAATGACCAGAAGCATACAATGCACTCACGTCTAATGAGGGATTTAAAACTGGTGATACTGTTTTCAGTTTTTGTGGGAAAAGGGAACTACTGCCAGTGTTTTCTTCACAGCTGGTGGCTCAGACCTCAACATGTGTCCCTGCCAGAACTTTGTGTCCACTTCTTTCAAAATCCTGAAGTGTCCTGAGAGTCTTTCACCATTTGCAACAACCCTCACCCTATAAAAACCCTAGAGCCCTGAAGTCTAACCTTCTTCATTGTTGATTATTCTCGAATTTTCTGTGACTTCTTGACTTCTAGCATACAGTTTTTTCCTTGATCAGCCCCCTTTCCTTGTTCCCATGAGCAAATCAGCCTTCTCAAACACCTCTCTCTCATAACAATCTATTTTCCCATTTCTCATTTCACTCTGTAATACAACAGACTTCTTGCACATTATTCATTATTATTATTTTAATCGGTCTCTTCTTCTCCCATATTCTAAAAATGTGTCCTCAGCATTTTCTCTCTGGCTTCCTGTGCAGCAAAGTACTTTAAATCTTCTTTTCTCTGTTACTGCTGCAAATTTCCCTCTGAAATCTCAGCATCACCTCCAGCTCTCTCCAGCCCTTTGGCACTTTATTAAGAAACATCTCATGCATAAAGTAGGGGTTCTTTTTAGATCTGCATTCAAGTCCTGTTTACATCTTGTAAAGTTTTGCACCCACTCATTTGCATTGTTGCAGCAATTCTCCTTCTGTGATTTTTTTTTTCCAGGGGTGGAGCCATGGAGAGTAAAGGTTTCATAAACTAATGAAGTGGCTTTAAGAGGAATGGAGCCCATAAATAAAGCACTTCTGAACTAGACAGATGTTTCCATACTGAGCCCTTAAATAAGTAATTCTGAGATCAAATTTTCATGGATTATGAGTAAGTTTTAGAGAAAAGACATATTCTAGCTGCCTTGTCATGGAGTGAATGCTGAAAGCCAAAGAAGCAGATTCACTGAAGAATCTCTCTGCTCTTTCATCCCTAAGTTGCTTCAGGCTTCTTACAGGACACAATCAAAGGGAAACAAAGAAAAAAAGCCCTGAATTTGAATTAGTGTCAGAATGTAATTATTCAAATTTATAAAAACAGAGAACCACATTAATGTTCTCTGAGACACTAAGAAACTCTGTTGCAGATGCTACCTGTACTCAAAACCACTGCCAAAAAACCTTATTTTACATCTCTGGTGACTTCTGAATGCCCTTTGGTGCTGCAGCTATTAAAGAGTTGCTTCCACACTACCATGGTGCCTGAATCTATTGGAGTTCCTCTTCTCCTCCCTATCAGTCTTTGCACTGAAGAGGAAATCTGCCCTCCAGCTCCAGCAGGCGTTACCAGCAGCTCTCCCCTCAGAGTTTTAATGTGAGAGTGAGTTTCCATGCTTCTGTCCGCCTTCTCCTCGCTGAAGCAGACAGGAAGGCAAGGGAATTACTGGGTCATGAACTGACCCCCATGGCTGAGGGCCCAGCCCTGCCTCGCTTTGTCAAATGTTTGAGCTTTTATGGCATGAAGGGCTTTCTTCACAGTTCTGTATTTAGCTAGAGTCAGGCTGGCTAAAGCACTCTTTCTCAGCAATAAAACTGGGAATTCTTTAAATATGATTCCTACTTGGTTACTTTCCTTTCCCCTCTCTCCCACCAAGAACTGCAGCTTTTCTTGGTTTTTTATAGAGGTGACATTCTTGTGGAGCACTGTCCTACATGGCTTATTCTGCCTGTATCAGGCAAGTGCTACCCTTCAAAGGAGTTTTCTCAGTAATCAGCCTGGCAGGAGCCTCTCTCAGTTTATACCACATTCTGTATTTAGATGTTCTTTGTTTGCTACCTGTTGATTTGCTTTGGCAGTCCTTTCTCCTGCATGTTCCTGATAATTGGCATTTATGCCAGAGAGTAAAGTTTGTAATGCCTGTTTGAAAATTTTGCTGAAAGGTCACAGAGTCATTGCTATTCTAAACATCAGAATATGAAATGTAAGAAGTTAAATATTTTCTTTTGACCTTTAATTTCTTTTGCAGAGTGTGCTTGAGGCCCAGAGCTCAGACTGTTTCCTTGTGGAGATGCACCCTGTACTTGGCTACAGACCTTGTATTTGCCAGGTGGCAAAATCCAGCCAGGCAAGAAAGCTAATTCATGCTTCTTTCTCTTTTCATCCTCCATGCAATGTCAGTCTTTTCAAGGCATCAATCCCTCCTCAAGTTGTGAAAGATCAGCTGAGTGTTTTCTTGATGCAAGGATGTATAATATTAATGCTAGGTTAGCTTGCCAAACACAATTGACACAGAGACTCCCTAAATTTTCCTAGTGGCAAAAATAATTTAGCTCAAATACACAGCAAAGAAAAAGCACAGAGCAAAAAACTCATTTGTAAGGCACAGGTGGTGAGATTTGACCATTTACCCCCAAATGACACCCTTCAGGATGCAATGTGTAATAACTAGTGAAAAAGGCCTTTCAGAATAAGTTCTCACAGACAAATAAACAGTGAGAATAAAAAGATATTCAAAATGTAAAGGGCATTAATACAACACATAAAATAGAGCCAAAACTAAAGTTTGTTTAGCAAAATGTGTCCTGATCTACACATTTGCTGTTAGGCACTCCTTGTAAATATTATTTGTGATATTTTTATCATAGCAACAAATACCCAAGAGGGAATGAGAACACAATTATGGATTAAATTTCTGTGCCTTTAGGGTAGGATATTAACAGCTAGAACAGTATTAAACATGGAAACTTGAACAGCAAAAAAATTATAAATGATGTCATATTGATGCATAAAATTGAAACCTCTGAGGCCATGAAAATAGTTGTTAGAGGAACAGCTGCTGGACAAATAATATCTCAGCCTTAGCAAAATACTCAGCTTAAAGACTGCAAGACCATACACTGATAGAGATCTGTAACACACTTGTGCTAGATAAAAGACTAAAAATAGCAAATGCAGTTCTCAAAGTTGTGAAGTTAGGCAAGTTTCAGAGCTGTTTAGAAAGAATTATAATCTATGGCCCTCTCCTACAGTGATACTTTTACTGGAATTTGCTGGGTCCTGAATTAGAGGCATGATGCAGCTTGAAACATTCCAGCATGTTTTTTCATCATTTTTGAATGGTAAAGCTAGAAATCAATCTTATTTCATTCTAAACAAGGAGCCAGCTGACTCTGTACATGTGAGCATTCATCTTTGGGGCTTTTAAGAAACTTCAGTGATACCATGGGTTGCCTATTTCCAGAAGAGGAACAAAATCAGAGCAAAATGTGGTAGTGTTACATCTGTCTGAGGTCAGAGTGAACATATCAGCATATTTTAGCCACTTTGATAGATAACACTCACTCCCAAACAAGAACCAGAGCTGTTGCCAATACAAACAATGCAAAAAAAAAAATTATGTGAGGGCTCAAGAGAGCACAAGCTTTCTCCAGTGTTCCTTGTGCCCACAGGACACCGAAACTGGCTGATGAGCAGAGCAGAGTATGCTGAAATGTGCATGCTGAAGAATTTCCCACAGGAACTTCCACATTTCTAAGCCTCTAAGCTCACTCATTTCTGCTCCTACTCTACAGCAGCTGACTTTCTGAACTATTGCACTGGACTACTCCTGAGAACACGCACCCTGAAGTCTCCCAGGCTTTGGCCAGAACAGGTCCAGCAGCATTTCAGACCCAGGAAACAAAATCTTCCCAACTGATTTTTTGGTTTCTCCGTTCTGCATTCACGTCACTACTGTAGGCTGTCTCAGAAAGCTTTCCTTGCAATTGATTGGCCTACATTTAATGCCATCATTTGTTTTACACTTGGACATTGAGCCTCTGCACAAAAACCCTGCTGGAGGAATTATGCTCCATAGAATTTCATTAATTCCATATAATTATGCTCCATACAATGGCACTTCATTAGCCCATGCTTGTCTCCTGCAGCATGTACTTTGTGGGTAACAGGATGAGGAATGGCCATGACAGGCTGAAATGGGCACACACTCCTGATGTGAACTAGAGAAGCACACAGAACTGAGGAATTCAGAGCTGACTCGAGCAAAGCCTGATGCCTCCAGCTCCTTCCAGCTGAGAATACCAAGGGAAGAGAATACTGACACCTCCCTCACATATTGCTGTTTTCCACTAAAAGAGACTGCTCATGAAGCTTGTCAGATCTGGGGCTTGCATTTGCAAGTTTATAACTTCTCCAGCCCTTTTCCCACTGCTGCTTACAGCATTGATAAATTTTTGCTTTTTAATTAGTCTATTAGAGTTTTATGTAAAAATTTCTTCTGTTCTCTTCTATTTTTTTCAGCTTACATTTCAATTTTTATGGCCACTGTTGATTTCTAAACATAAAATATGATGGCAAGTAATTTAAAATATTACGTTAATGAGGCCTCTTCACAATGCAGTTTTCTGAAGAGCACTGGTTTTACACAGGTATATAACCTAAGAGAACATAGCCTTCTTTTTTTAGATCAGATCAAGTTTTCTGAAAGTCACAATGTCACAATGAAGAAATACTTGAATAAACATACATATTATTTTCAGACATTGCAATGGAGGAAATGCTGGTGCCTACCCTTCTCCTGAAAATAAGTATTTTAATTTTTTGTGGGTTTGACCTCTTTGTTTTTCTTTCAATTCACCAGGCACCGTGAGAACATTTTCATCATTTCAAAACTGACCAATCTAGCTGAGAGAAAACAAATTTCTTCTTAGTTTTTCATGTTTAAATAAAGATTTTTCCATTTGCAAAAGATTTAATTGGTTATATGAACTAGAGAAAATGATCCTTTAGAAAATAATTAAAGTATAAACAGAGATAAAAATTCGTTTTCATCACTTAAACGAGTAATTTATTTTGTTTTCTGATATTTAAGTCTGGACACAACAGGTGCCATAGGCTGCTTTGAGATGAATCATTCTGTCCCAGGTTTTGGATGCTCCATGCTTTGGACATGGTTTGAGCACTGAACTCTCAGGAAAGGTGCTGGCAAAGCCCCTCAGGTCCTAAAGAGGGCAGAGAATGACCTGTAGCCCCTACTGAACCACACTGCTGCTTAAAAGTCACTTTTACTGAGTGTAACACAGAGCTTGAGTTCACTCCCAACACTGTGTCTTGCTCACTGTTTCAGTCAAATTATTTTCTTTTAAAAAATTGTCACCAGTGCACAGTACATAAATTTGCACTATTTCAAGTTGCTCATCTTTAGCTGGAGAAAAACTGCTAGAAAACTACTTTGTCCTCACTGTGACCTGTGTGTCCTGAAACTGCACACGGTTTAAAATGAGGCTTGAAATATTCATGTGTCATTTAAATTATGCAAAATAATCTACAGCAACCATAAAATCTCATGAATCTGAGAGATATTTTCAGCTACGTGAGGGCAGGAGATGAGTGGGGGTTTTGCCAAAAAAAAAAAAAAAAGGGAAGAAGACAGGAAAAAGAAGGAATTGTTTTGAAAGGAGAACATGAGAAAAGTTGAACTGAAATGCTATAAAGGAGAGCTCCACTTTGTGTTCTGATCAACAATGCAAATGGTAGCAGCAGGTATTTCAGCCTGGGTTTATGCCCTTGCTCCTGAATTTTCAGATTTTCAGGTGAACAACCATCCTGCTCCAAAGAAGTTCTATCAGTTTCTGTCTGTGCTTGCACAGCGGAATTGCTCTTGAGAGACTGGCTGCCGAATCAAGCACTTTGCACACAGGAATTCAGCTCTACAGAGTGCTTCCAAAGGGGATTCTTCAGCATTCTGGAGGAGCTATTGCCTCATGACACATCTGCATACCACAGCTTAGTCTCCTGTGGTGACAGCAGTTGGACTCTCCTCAAAATGGAAAAGGATACAAAAAAGAGGAAGAAGGACCTTCCAGGACATCTAAATATTGCCTTTTGCCACCATGTTCATAAGAGCTTCTGCAGGGGGAAGTGCTGGGCAGAACGGCTGAGTAAATCATACCACTGAATTTGGATCGTGTCTGACCTTGGTTGAATCACTAAACAAAACTTTAGTCCGAAGTTATTTGGCACTTTGAGAGTTTTTTCCTTAAAGATGGTAGCAAAAATGGTCAATCTTAGGACAAAATGTCCTCATGTACCAGCATCAACTCTACTTAGCAACAACTAAAACCTGAGTGTTATTGACATTATTCTCATGTCAGCTCCAAAACACAGCATTGCACCACGTACTTGGAAGAAAATCAACTCTATTCCAGTCACAAGTGCATGAAGACAGGAACTTAAGTCCAAAATGCCACAGCATACCTCTCAGGCTAAATGGGCAATTTTACCTGCAAATCAGCAGCAGATAGAGAGAGAAATCTTGCAGCTGATTCATGTGATTCCAGACCTTAATGTCGATACATTATTTTATCATCTCCCCTTTGCATTAGTATCATGATGCAAAATGAAGCTCACATCATTTACTACAAAAAACTTTAAAACCAGGCCTCTTCAGTAGCCCAGAGAGTTGTATCTTTGAGGGACTGAATCCACCAAAATATGCTTGAAAAGCCTAAGATAATGTAAATTATGGCACAAGCGTTCATTCTGAATAGCAGCAAGGGAACAGGAAAGTGGGGCTGGTCTCTAACTGTGTGGAACAGGATAATGAGGTGGGAAACATCCCTTTTGTATGAAACAAAAGGAGCATAACTGCAGGCAAAAAGCTGTAGCCCATTAAATAACACTGTGTTTGTCTGGAATTGTAATAAAACAAAATTAAAAAGGAAAAGCATGCAGTTATCTGCTTTGTTTCTGTGGGAAATGGGAAGGCACAGAGCAGTCTCCCTACTTGTATGCAGATACAGAAACACAAACAACTGGTTCAGTGAGTAAAAATTACAGAGGAATTAAGGGTAGAGAAGAGAAGAGCACAAATCATGCAAATCAAGGCTCTCTGCTGAGAAGCTTCCTTGAATGTGAGACAAGGAGATGTGGAAAAAAGCATATTAGGATTCAAGAGAGAAAATACCCACACACGAATTCAGCCAAGACATAAAGGTTAACAACTCTATTTTGCAAAGAGTATTGGGAGCCATAAATAATCTGGTGCATTGTGTCATGTTGCAGGAGAAATAGGCACACTTTTCTTTAGAAGTTTACTTGGAAGCTGTCTGAGAGCGTAGAAAAGAGAATCGCATGACAAATATTTATTTATTTATTTATATATAAACTCTACTGTTTTATAACTAGCAGAATTCATTGAAGTGACTGTTATTTCTGTACCTGTTTTTCTTAAATCAATACATATAAATGCCCCTGTGAGGTCTTTTCCTCCCTCCACCGCTGCCTAACCCCCTCAGGATCTCTGTTAGAAAATACTGGGGGATTGTGACTGTAGTCAGGCCAACAAAATCCCACATTCCCTATAACAGGACTTCATTAATCATCTGTCTCAGAATGAAGTACAACTTGTAGATTGTATTTAGAGGGGGAGATCTTCTTAATTAAAAAAAAGTGCTAGTGCACTGCACTACACTCGAAGATGCTTCCATTTGAAAGTAAGCTGCCATGGTGACATTTTTCTCTCTTTCCTCCAGGAAAAAAGAAAAGAAAGAAAGAAAAAAAGCACTTTGAATAAACTTTCCCCAGTAGAACTTCATTCAGGAAAGTATTATTCCTTGGTTTGGATAACTGCCACTGAATGCTGTGAAGGAACAGTGATTCAGAATCTGTGCTGGACACCCACATGATTTCACTCCACTACCCTGCCTGTGATTCAGTCAGCAGACAAAATACGCAGCCAGGAGGATCTCAGGAGGCTGTGGGATGACCCATGGAACAGACTTTGTTTGTTATCCTCACTGGGGAGCTAGGGAACAGAAAATACTGCATCCATTTCTGCTTGGCAACAATCGTGAAAATTGCGTTTTTCGTAAGTTATGGAACGGCTGTTTGATGGTCTTCCTCTTGTTCCCACCACCATCTGGGAAACTTGGAGACAGAACCCATCTTCATTCAGCTTCTGAGACTGTTCTGAGACTTCTGATAGCAGAATGTACTTAAGTTAGCTTCTGTGCAGTAGTTTTAAAGACTATTTTATACAAATAATCTCCATTGAAAACAAGAGAAAAGATAGCTCATCTAGAAATCATCATATAGTTCAAGTCCTTAATGATTATGAAAGATTTAAAGGAAAAAAATCTGTACAAATCAATCCCAGAGTGCACAACGATATATTTATTCTTAGTGGTTGGAATTCTCAGCTTTTTTCCTAACAGCAGATTACTCTACTATGATTCATATTTTCAACTAATCTACCCTTTTAATTCTTTTAAGGGACACAACATAGATGTTACACCTTTATGCTACATCTGGCTGTGTGTTACACCTGTGTTAGAAACTAAGCCTTATTGAGAAGGATGTTGTCTTTTTGTTTGTACCTTCATAGCTACACCATTCACTGTGTATAAATGTAAAAAACAGCAAAAAATTGTTAATTTAGGAGGTGATAAGTTAATAGCAAGAATACCAAACTTACATACACCTTTAAAAGGGGTAGTGGTATAGTTGTATTTTAAAATGTTCACTGGCTTTGGGAGCAAACAGAATTGCTTCCAGAACACGTGAGACTTGTTTTCATTTATCATAAAGGATGAAAGCATTTAAATAGGTGAGTCATAACATTAGTGTGACCACAGGGCAAAGCAAACTTGCTTTCTGATTGTCACACAATCCTGCATCCGCATCTTGCTACAAGAGTAATTCCTGTAGTCAAAACACCACTGGCTGAACGTGCATTTGAAATTCACAGTGAAAATAAAGACTTATTTGCTTGTCATGCATTTGATTCTTTCACTGCCTCAGAAGAGTAAATAACCTTAGGTTATTTACAAGTACTACTGGCAGTCATTGTGGAAGAACTGGCATGCCCAGGACAGTGACTCAGGACCTGCTTCCAATTTTCCATAACTTTTATTGGTGACACTTGAGTTCCAAATTTTTCTCCAGAATCAGGAGGTCTGCATTTTCTCACTTTTAATAAAAGCTTAGAGTGATGCAGTCATTCTGGCACTTTGCATGAAATCATACGAAGCTACTGGATAATCAGTAATGAACTCAAATTTGAGATGATTAATTGGTTCTGTGACTTCTGCAGAAAAACGACTGGAAAGCCAGCAGAAAAGATGAGAAAACTGAGCATAGACTCATTAACATGAGAATCATCAACCAAAAGAAGCATTAACATGAATAAGAGAACTATGTGACTTGCAGCCAATGAACATTAATGCCTCTCCTTGCCAAAATTTTACACAGTGAAGAGTGTAGTAAATACTCTCCAGGATCAGGGGTTTGGCCTCACGTGTTGTGAAATATCAGCCAGACACAGGCATTAGGACCGAGCAGAAAAGCTGGCCAGAACTTGCTGTGTCACAAATCAACTGAAAAACATGAATGTGAAAAAACCCCAGACCTATTTATGGTGTGATAGTTAATTCTGCTACAACTGAACAACAAGGAGTGGAAAAAAACAACGTAAAAATTATAGAGTGCAAGGATTTACTCTAAAATACTGGAGATGTTTACAGGCCTTAAACTTTCTTTATTACCTACTTTTCATGTTGGGTTGCAAAATATCATTTTGCTGAACTTTCAGAAGAATGTCATGTTGTTTAAGTGGTCCTTACCTGAATCTGCAGCCTGCTCAGTGCTCCAGCAGAGTTTTGTGCCATCCCCAGCATCCTGCCTGCTGGACCATTACTCAGAAGAGAAGCACAGCATCTGCATCAGAAAACTACATTTTGGGGCCTACATGGGGGAAAAAAATGTAAGTATAAAGCCACAATAGATTTCTGAGTGGCTTTCAGCCTATCCATTAAGATAATTCAAAGCAGGAGGCCTCTTAAATTTTGTGAGTAACTTCTGCAAGTCCCCTGTATATATTCTGAAGGCTCAGGGGCAGAAAACAGTGATGCTGCTGGTGCACAGAAGTGGAATTTGAGTTGTGTGACTGGATGGAGAGCACAGCAAGGAGTCAAGACATGGTGGGAGTGAAAGGAAGGAGAAAGTTTGAGGGCAGCAGAAGTAGAAGGGTTTATGATCACTACAGCATGTTCAACTCAACTTCAAACCCAATCCCATGCTCACTGCTTTTCCATAAATTCATAACTATAAAAAGGAATTAAATCTTTTTTCAGAGTATGATCTAATGATTTCCTTTTTCTCACACAGCATTTGTGAACCAAATGGACTGTTTTCACAGAGTGGACCAAGCTCCTGGAAAAACCCAAACCAAACCAAACCAAAGCAAACCAAACCCAACCCCTGTATAAATGGCTTTGTTTGACCAAAAAGGTGTGGAGAAAAGGAGACACAAGAAAACCTGGTTTCAATGACAAAGGCAGCTGGGTGCAGCCCTGAGTCTTCTCCTTGCCTCCATCTCACCATCCTTCTGTGATTTGGGCAGACTCCTTGACACAGATGTTTCACAGGCAGCAACAGTTTTCTGAGCTCTGTCTCACCAGAAATGCTCCCTTTTGGTTACTCTGCATATCTGCCCCTAGGATGGGATGCCTCATGCTCCCCAGGAAAATATTTCTGGTTGCTGTAGGCAGCTAGCTCAGAGGCTGGCTCAGGTTCCTCCAGGGGAGATGCCACAGCGTGAAGAAAAATGTGTCCTTGCAGAGCCTAGTTCAGAATGGTGCAATTCCTCACAGCTGCACCACAACACACGGGGGGCTGAAGTGAACACAGACAGTCCTAGAGACTGCTAAGCAACCACTGAAAACAAAAATAAAAAACTCATCTCCAGATATCACAGACTGGGCCCAAAATATTTAGGTTCCTCCAATATTTTTGCATTTGTAGAGTGAAATTCCTCCTTTCTTATCCTTTCCTATCCTTTTGAGAAAAATTAACTAATCCGTGATCAGGATGAAAATGGGTAATATGCTGGTAAGTGATATATATATGTATATATGTGTGTGTATATGTATGCGTATGTATGTATACATACACATATGTATATATAGATATATTTATATATATAAATCTATAGATAAATATATGAATATTAATATTTATATTAACATTAATATTTATAATTATGTTTCCATTTATATTTGTATTTATATTTATTTTATATTCATGTTTATATTTTATTTATATTTGTGTTTATATTTATTTTATATTTTATGTTTGTATTTATATTTATTTTATTTTATATTTATGTTCTCTAGACAGTGTAAAATCCAATTTTTCGTGCACCCATGTAAGTAATTACTATAAGATAGTGTAGCTAAGGCTGTAGACTTATTTTATTCAATGAAAATTATTGGAAATGAAATAAAATGAGTGAAAGAAAGCTGTAAGCAGCGAGGCAGCATGTGTGAACCCCAGTCTGATGGCTTTGGCCATCACCAGCATCCAGTGTGGGTCACTGCAGGCCAGGTTTACCCTCGGGATCCCCAGTGCAAGCCCAGGTGAGCTGTCACCTCCTGTCACGCACCCCCTGTGCTGCCCAGCCTCTCCACAGCCCTGATTACAACCAGTCACAGCACCAGCACAATCAAACCTCAGGAACGTGAAGCAGCAATTGACCCATTCACCCTTACAAGCAGCAGCACAAAGCAAACCTCCAGGAGCCACACCATTGCCTAAGCACACCACCAGGGGAAGGAACTGCTCTCGTTTCTTTTCTGGCAGAGGCTGCAGCACTTGAGCCCTTGAGAGCCGCTGGGACTCACGTTCCTGTGCTCCCACAAGCACCCTTGCTCCAGCTGCCATGCCTCTTCTGTCTTTGTTATTGTCATGGCATTCAGCCTGAGGTTAATTTGACATTCAGCCCGGGGCAAGCTGGCTGCACGGCTTACACTAACAGACATCATTCATTATTTTTGAGCAGTAAGTGCTCTAAAGCCATCCACATGAGTGTGCTCGCGTTGATGGCTTTTCCTCTCACAAGCTCGCTGAAAGCTTCCAGCTGCAGCTCTCAGAAGTCAGGCACATTGATTCCCATAGGGAATTCCTTAGTTCTGGAAGGGCAGGTCAGGGCTTCTTCCCTCACAGAAAACCGCACTTTTGTCACTCACCAGAATACAGGCAGGCCCCACTGGTACAAGTGCCATAATTCTCAATCAGCCAATGCAGCATTAAAGAGGCTGCAGAGCTCGTGCCCAACTTTCTATCACGTTGCTTATCAACCAAAAAAGAACCAATGTTAATGGTATGCTAACAAATATTAACAGGTAAAATCAGTTTTAAGATATGTGAAGTAAACCTCATCGCTGTTGTTATTCTTTTACCAAAAATGGGGTTTCTACTATGTATGTTTTTCACGAGATTTTTAGCACCATCCAGTTTGTATCTTCACCAACACAGTCCATGGCAGACAGTGACACAACACAGTCAATGAGATCACGTTCTTTCTCCTGCAGAGACAATAAACCTTCCCACACTGTCCTTATTTACAGCTTAAACTCTAGGGAAGAAAATTACCAGCACTTGCCATTCAGTGCCTTCTGGAACACACTGCAGCCAGGGAAAGGTGCAGTGGGAATCATTTCTGACCAGCAGCTTAGAATATGATGGTCCAGCTACTCAAAAATAAATTGCGGCCAGTAAATATTCTTCTCTTTTATTTTTACTTACAAAAATTTGATAAATTTCAGCATGAGTGGGCTGGATTAGCAACTTCAGTACAAGACTTTTTAACTACGACAAGAGTGCGACCCTTTAGTCTACATATATTTTCATACAGCAATCTTTTCAAAGCAGTTCCTCGGTGGGGTAAAAAATTCCATCCACCATGTTTTTATGAAGAATATTTAAGCATTGACAATAGAGTTAATTGGTAAACTATTTAATTGTTCAGTTGTGATGTATAGCAGCTGCATCAACAATATAAGATAGTATAAGGTGCATGATCACCCTCTGCTGCTACTAAGGACTCACCTCATCTGCTATAGCATGAAATACTGCATGAACTCTGAGAAATCAGTAGCTGATAACAAGTAACTGAGAGTAGGGATTTCCTCCCTCCATTTTGAAGTGATTACTTTTAAAATACTTTTGAAAATTAGAAAAAAATTTAGCATGCATGGAGAGCAAATGGACATGTTTGGGATCTTCTTGTTTTGCCTAGCACTATAATTTGGCGTAGAGAATTGGGGATGTATTATAATAATAATGAGAATTGTAGTTAAAATAACCTTTAAAATCTCTCATTATGAGTGTTTAAGTACCCAGAAAAGCCTCAAAGAACAAAAAAAAGAGGAATGCATGAGTATTCGCTCTCCTGGGTTTTGGCTCCTAGAATGGGTCGTGTAGGATCATATTTACAGGAAAATGGACATGTACTAAATGGACCAGCCAAACCTTCTGGAACTAAAGAACAAGGTCATCTTTGAGGATAAAAAAGCTGATGTTGCAAGAAGAAAAAGAAGAAACAGAAAAGTTGACAGACAAAGGGGTGTCAACCCGAGTAAAATGACGCTTACAGCATCTAAAACTAGACGAAGAAAGAGATGCTTGCTTGCTGTGTGGACAAAGCAGAGCTACCAATCAAGAGATGCATGGACAAAGCAGAGCTAGCAATTAAACAATGTGTGACTGTGGAGTCCAAGATAAGAAGTAAATATAAACAATGTTGAGAAGCACAGTAAACAGCTTTTGCTTGATTCACATTGAATCACGCAGGGTCCTTTGATCTCCTCGGCATCTGACCATGATCTTATTTTTCCCAGAGAATCCAGACATTCATAATGGCAGCAAGACATAAAGCATTCCTAATGACATCATAGAGTTGTTTAGGTTGGAAAAGACCTTTAAGATCAGTGAGTCCAGACATTAACCTGAGCACCCCCTATGTGTCCTTTAAAGGTCTTCCGTGTTGGCAACTCTACCACTTCCCTGGACAGCCTGTTCCAATGCTTGAGCACTCTCGGTGAAGGAACTTTTTCTATCATTCAATCTGAACTTTCCCTGGCACAACCTGGGGCTATTTCATCTTGTCTTATCACCTGTTACTTGGAGGAGAAAAGATCAATCTCCACCTGGCTACAGCGTCACTTCAGGGACTTGTAGGGAGTGACAGGGTCATGCCCAAGCCTGCATTTCTCCAGACTCTCTCACAGCCCTGGATATCCCCATTCCCAGAGCCTGGCCTGCACCAGGGGCTGCCCTCTGGTGCTGGTGCAGAGCAGGGCACAGGTATAAAGTCACACTCTAAGCTTCAACAGCCCAGTAGACTCCCAAATTTAACACCTGTATTGAGCTATAAATATTGTTTGTTTAGACTGTGTTAATCTATAATTACCTTTTTCCAAGACAAAATAACTAAATGGTATGCTTCCATTTAAGTGGTACATGCCAAATTAATTTGTAACTGTAAACAGAACTAAACACCCTGAGAGACAAAGGAAGCACTTCACTAAGTACTATGTACTATGTACTGTGTACTATGTACTATGTACTATTTGGGAAGTATAGCCAAACATGCTGTGATAATTATCACCAGGAGTTTCTTCCACTGTGTAAGACTCTCTTAAAAGTAAGCTGCCTAAAAGTATCTTCTTTACGCAGAAGGAATTGCAAGGTAGTGATTGTGCACAGGAAGGAGAATTTCCTACTAGACTTACACGGATATAATTTTGCAGGTTGTGACAATACAATCCGTGACAAGTTTCTGTTCCCCACATCTTTCCCTCTTTTCCAACCTATATGAGTCTATGATTCTATGACTAGGTAGAAAGTGTTATTTTTAACAAGACTCACCAGTGCACACGTTTACTCTTGTTTACTACTGAGTGGAATCTCTCTGTAACACTCCTATCATCTACAGAAACCCTGTCACTGTTTTCAGCAAGATTCCACTGCCTGCAAATTTTCTGTTCTCTGCCTGCATTTAATGCTCTTTCAACCGTATACACTAAGAAGTAAATAACTTTTCTCCCAGATTTTTGCCTCTGTCCTTGCTATATTAACCAGGCTCAGAGCAGTAGCTCTGTTTTCTCCTCGTTTCTGCTGAGTGAATTTGTTAGCAAACAATGAGAAGTTTTCACGAGCTAGCACCAGTCTCCTCTAACTGCTGACTTCTCCAACGCAGCAGAAATGGAGAAACAGGTGCCAAGTGCAAGGTTAAATACAGCGCTTAAACAATGCATTTCATAAGAAGCTAAGCTCTAAGTCCCGTCGTGTTTCGAATGAAGAAAAGAAGAAAGCAGGAGGATGTCAAGCTGTGAAATACTCACAAGTCTCGGGCGCGGAGCAGCAAGCGGGCACGGCACAGAAGGCAGGACAAGGTCCGCACCAGTGACACCAGCAGATGCTCCACCCCCGCCTCCGTCCCCTTTTACTTTCAGTTGTTACATAAATAATTCCGCACCTAATGCGGTGGAAGTCGTTCTCACGACACAGAGCAGACTGCAGGGGTTTCCTGCTGCCGCTTCCTGGCAGCTTTCTACCTTGGAGGGGAAAGCCCCGGACCAAGCAGCGCAGAGAGAGCCGCGGGGCAGTGCCCGTGCCCGCGGTTTAGGGAAAGGCGAGCCGGTGCCGGACACCAGCGGCAGCTGCCGGGTTGCTGTCTGAGCGTGGGCCCGCGTGGGCACTCTGCCTTGGCGTTCCCTGAAGGGCAGCACTGCGTGCCGGGTGTTACTCTGTGCAGGTCACGCTCAGAGGTGCTGAAAATACTCTGCAGCTGAATTACAGGGGTTTGGAAATGGCGTTCCCTGAAGGGCAGCACTGCGTGCCGGGGGTTATTCTGTGCAGGTCACGCTCAGAGGTGCTGAAAATACTCTGCCGCTGAATTACAGGGGTTTGGAAATGGCTCTGAGCCCTTGCTGAATAAGAGATGGGTTTCTGGAGCTGGGCGTTTCCTTCTTGTTTCTCGGTGAAATAATGGGTTTTTTCAGGAACACTGCTTATAAAACAATACCAGCTAGTTCACTGTGCTGGCACATTCTGTTACAGAAAGATGCCAAAAATCTATTTATGAACATAAACAAGACTTCTGTGTCTTCGACAGCTGTCGTACAAGCGAGAGAAAATAAAAATACACTTTCCACGGCTAATGACAGATTATGAAAAGCACCAGCATGGCAGGAAAAACATCAGCTTGGATAAATATTTAAACCGAAGGAACATATCCATTTACTAACTGCCTTGTGATAAGAGCACTTATTTTCAGACAAGTGTGGTCATAAATACCTGCTTATTCAGCTCACTCCAGCTCCAAGAGTGAGAGTAAATAATATCAAGTATATGTGTAATTACATGTAAGTACTTGGACTTGGATCCCAAGGTGTCTCATATTTTCCACTGCTTAAATCTGAAAGAAAATTGAGTGTTTTCCATTTTTTTTTTTTTTTGATGTGATAATTTTGCCATGCTAAATTTGACAGAATTTTCCAAACTAGGAGAAATTTATAAGGAAACGGACAAAAAACAAGCACACAAAGATTGAGGTATTAACTAATTATGTGAGAATAGGGAAAGAACAATTTCCCTTTCCCAACAATTTCCTTTGAACACAGGAAAATGGAATCATTGCATATAAAGTGGGTTTTTTTAACGATCTCTCTGGGTTTGTTCTTTTTTTAAGCACTGTGTTTTGCTGGCCTTTCTGAAGTTTAGAACATATTTCTAGCTTAATATAAAAACTATTCCTAAAAATGACGTTATTTGTATATAAAAGTAACGCAGATGTCACTATACATTATATTACAGTAGGGTGGCAATACCACCAGCACTCCCTCATAATTTAATTCTCATTCTTTCTCTTAATTACACAAAAATGTGCTCCCTAATTACGCAGGAGACATTTTATAATCATCTGCTTGCTACTAGCCACACCAAGGTGTTTATTTATAGCAGAAATTGTTCTCAGATTATTAAAAGCAAAATAACTCATAATTATTTCTAATTTATGCGTCTACAGAAACCCTGCAGATGCAGGTTTAATTTATAGTGGACACAGGCTTTTTGGCCAGATACTGGCAATTATTCTCACTAAGGAGCAACTAAATTGTACCCATTTGTTCTGGCAACAGCAGATCCCTGTGGGACAGCCCCAGCTGAGTCAGCCCCAACCCAACTTCCTTTGCTAAATTTCTGAATGCTTGCAGAAGGGAATGCACTACATTCTTCTCACTTACTGTC
>JAWWMS010000208.1:10894752-10938240 GCA_035048045.1 Chlorospingus semifuscus | reverse complement strand
TGTCCTAGTATTAGTCATTTTAATAAGGGGTCTTGAAATGAAGGCCTTCACTGGTAAGTTATCAACTCTGATGAGACGTAAAGCTCTATAATGATTTTAATTTTCTTTAAATGGATTCCAAAACTTTTAGCAAACCTGAACCCAAATATACAGGCACATGCAGAAGATAATTGCAATTTAAGACTTATCTCTTCCAAAGTACTTTTTTTGTTGTTACAATATCCCTGCTGTCTTTGAATTTTCGCTCCAGGGCTGAACTACTACTACTACGCCTTTCAGAAGCATGCACAATATTTCTGGCACGTTTTCATTTATCAACCATTGCCACTAAGAATGAGCTATTCCTGTTTAAAGAGACAGTGTTTCCAAGCAAAACCAGGTCACTTGCTAAGTCAGCAAAAGCAAAACAAAGGAAAAGGCATTTAATGCATAAAATGTGCAAAATACGTTTCTGAATCTGTGAAAAAAGCTAACACAGAGAAATGTGCAGCTCTTAGTTGGGGTTGTGTTAGGAGCATATAATCTTAAGTGCCACGTGAGCAAGTTCTACTCTATTTAAACAAAATATTTGCAGTATTTCAGCCTACAAGTTTTCCTAAGAAAGTTGCTCTTCAAATTGCATTATAGGAAAATTCTACATATAAAGTAATTATAAAAAAAAAAAAGATTAAAGTTCACTATGAATAAAAACAAGCTGGCTAACATCCCAAAAGGAATCCCTTCACTACAGAGGGTCTCTCAAATGATCCTCGTGTTACTTCTCTCTGGGTGCTGTGGAATCAGGTGCTGTGCTCCTTGAGCAGAGAGGACTGGACGCCCTCTGCACTGGCTGGCTGGAGCCCACAGCAAGCATTTTCCAAGTGTTTCTCAACTGGAATTCCAGAACAGTGAGCTGAAGGGTCAAAGTTGTACATTATAATAATCAGAGTCTCCTGGGAGACGAGGGGTGGATTCCTTTCCTCTTGGCCAACAAATGTTCCCAAAATCTCCCGGTCCCAGTCCGTGCAGACACCCTTTCTGAGGTTAGCAGCCTGCTTTGTGGCTCACCACACCATTTGTAGCTGGAGCTGTAAGGAACACAGGAAAATTTGATCCTAACTTGTATGAGGATGCAAATAAGTCCTACGAGAAAGAATAACATGAGAGAGGTTAATAAACTGGAGAGATGAAAGAGGAATGCAACTTGGTAATGATGTGCATTCCATCAAGATAGTTTCCTTTATTTTCTTCTTTAGTACTGAAGTAAAATAGCTGTGGCATTTGTATCAAATTTCTTGCCTTATGCTTTATGCTGTAATACAAATGTCTCTTTAAGGATCAGAGCTTTTGTGACAGAAGTGTAAAACCCTTCTATAAACAGAGAAAACAAGATATTTAGCTACCACGTACGCAGAATGTATTCTAAACCTAAAAATTGAAGAGACACTGCACAACACAGTGTATTTAGCCAAAAGAAAGGAAAGGGATTTCTCCAGCTAGTTTAAATTAGGAGTCATGCCAAATGCAAAGTTGTCTTTAGTTTTGTCACATTGCTTTCAGATGTCTAGGGTATATAAAGAGAATATATGAAAATATACACAGTAAGCCAAAACTTTTTGCCACTATGATCAAAGTTTGTGTGTATTAAAACAATAGACAAAAGATGCTCAACACATTATTATTTTCTCTGCAGAGTTGAAAATGCGGGAGAAAAAAAGTGCAGATTTTTTAAAATAACATCATGGAAGAGTTGAGACTCAAAGCATCCATGGTTGCTTTGCCTTTTTTTGTCTTGTGTACTTGTATAGTACTTAGTCAAATATAACCAAAGAGTAACATCCAGAAATATTTGAAATATAAGTAAAACCTGTATATAGTGAACTTTAATCAATAGAGGCAAAGATGTTTTTCACTGGCAAAAAGTTGAGACTTTAACAGTGTGAAAGAGCTGAAGAGACCATAGGTAAGAGTTCAAGTAGTGATAGGTGACCCTTAGGAAGGAAAGCAAATCAAGGAATTAAATCTTGTCTAAACTCAGGGAAATACATTGCCTCAGAAGGGTTTCAGTTTGTGACAGTGCCACTACACACACAGTGGTGCTAGTCTATAAATCCTGTGTAATGAAGACAGAAAATAGAGAACATGCAGGACATGGATGAGTGGCCCATGTAGGCACGCTCCAGATGAGCAGTGGATGTGATGTCCGTGAGAAATAAAAATCTCAGGTATGAAAGACGGTCCAAAATCTCAGATATGAAAGACTGTGCTATTTCTTGTCACTTCCCAGACACCCACATCACAGACAACATCATGACATTTGCTTTTTCTAACCACAGGAATCCTCCTGAAGGGACTCCTGCTGTTCACCAGGGAGCATCTATTTCTGTGCAGCTCCCATTGCAGCTAGTTTTCTATCTTTAAAAACCAATGTTATGTGGCTTAGGGGAAGGATAGAATTTAATTCCTGCTGATATAACCCTTTCTTGCAAACCCTTCCGTGTATTCACACTGGTGGACACTCTGTGATTTCCACGATTTACATTACATGGAGCTGGTCCGTAAAATTGCATGTTTACTTGTTTCATTTCTGGGTGCCTGTATGAATTCAATTCTAACCTGCCCTCATACACCTATCAATAGAAGCTTAGACCTGAGAATCAGATAAACACAGACTTCTGGCATTCCAGAGGAGCAGGAGATCCATTTTGTCTCTGGCAAGGGGGAAGAACTGTGTCTTTGCACTGAATGTAGAAAAAGTGAACTGAAACTGATGATGGTGTGAGTTCTCGTTATCCTAAACCACAAGGGCTTGGCGGCCTTTTTCACTGCCAGTCATCCCAATTAACAAATCTTTATTCAGCAACTTTAAATCAAGTCCTCTGTGCTCTGACTGAAGTAGGAAGTTTAGCTTAAAATGAGGACTTTGGGCTAATTTTTACATTTCTCAGGAGCAAGGTGGATATATGAAACTAGTGAACTTCTCAAGGCTTCTTCAGAAATAAAAATGGCCGCTGTGTGATTCCTGAGGGACAGGTAGCATAACTTGAGGTGTTAAAAGTGCTAGACATATTAATATATTTTATCTGATAATTTAAAAATAACTACTTCCCCACTTAATAAAGAGAAAAGCTGTTCTTATGGCCATCATTGTGATTTTGTGTTGTGTTTATATGGAGTTTTCTCCAGTTGTGCCTACAATACAATTTGGGAGTTACCTTTGTTCAAATAGATCAAAAACTGAGTTGTAAAGGATTTTTGACAGTGTCTAGTCCGTCCTTCTGCCCTAAAGTGTGAGCACACATGCCTAAACCATACCTAGTGGATATTTTATTAATGTTCTCTTCAAAATGTCCAGTGTGCTGAAAACCTTTCAGGAATGTGGCACAGGATGTGCAAGGAAGGTGCACAGCAAAGGGAGGATCCTGTGGCAAATGCATGAAAAGTTTTTCAGTGTTATTTTGTGGTGTGCTTTTCCCTCCCAGAGCATTTCATTCCTTCTGTTTAGTACTCTCTCAGGTTTAGTGAGCAGAGTTTTCACTTGATAGCTGCATCAGAAGTGAAGCTGCTTGAACAGTCCTGCCTGACCCAGGATTGTTTTAATTTCTTTAATTACACAAACTCCTCTCTGTGCAATATTCCTGGGTGCCCCTCACAGGTGCACAGACTGTGCCCCCTCGTGCCGACCGAGTTCTTGCTTGCTTGTGTTAATTTCACAGGACAGGATGGCAAAAACCTTACTGAAGTCGGGATGATGTGACAGCTACTGCTTCTCCTGTATAATTTAGAGTTTTTATCTTGTCACAAAAGGAATAATTTGTCAGAATTTGTCCATAATGAAATGTGTGGGCTTATTCCTCCTCCAGTTTTCATTTTGTCCCAGTGCTCCTGGAACATTTCATTTACCCTCATGTCTTCAGTCACTTGTTCCTATGGTCTATTGTGACTACCATTCTCCCTGCTTACCATTGGGGAGAATTTAGAAATTCTCACTTTTAGGAAAGCCACTTTTCTACCTGAAACAAAACATTATATTACTTATTTCTCTGTTTTTATAATGGCTCATATTGTTACAACAAATAAAGAAAAGGCTTCTTCTTAGCATGCATGGATCAGATGTTAATAGGGAAGGGTAAGTTTTCTAAGGTAATTTTTCATTTGGAAAAATTTCACTTCTGTATTGCTGTCGTGTAGAAAGATGAAGGTACTTTTAAAGTGTGAATGTCAAGATTAAAGATCATAATTCAGCGGGTGAAAATATTAACACAGGCTTCTTGAGGAGGATTTATGGAAGATCTTCACACCTGGGAATCACAAGGACAGGAGGAAGTGCTGCCTGTAAAAGAACAGACAATCCCATGTGGTAGATTAACAAGGGCAGGTAGCAGATATGCACGTGATATCTTAAAGCTCTGAAAACATTTGTGTTCCAAGAGTCACAACCGACTCAATTGATTCTGTTCTGTGAGAAGTATGAAGGATGAAATAATAGAACATTCTAGTAAAACACAGGAGCATTATTGCAAAAAGGAAGAGAGATCAAAAGGACATGTTGAAAAGAAGTAGGAAAATAATATTTCCATGTTGAAAAAAGGGTAAATGTTGAGAAGAGCTTGGTGATTTAATGTTTTGGGATAATTCACTAAATTTTGTAAGTTTTTAGACAAGTTCCAGTTCAGTAAAAGTATCTTAACTATTCTTAGGCCTGTGAAGACATAAAATGGATTTTTAGATAGGATGCTGGTTAGGATTTTTAGCTGTTTAGATAGCTGTTTATTTTTCTCATCTTTTTATGTTTTCTCCCACCACCTTAGAAGATCAGTAGATGGAGCAACTTGTTTCTTAACCTTTTGAATGAAAAATTAGTTTGTAATGGCCATGGAAAATCTCCATCATAAATCAGTTATTCTGTGGTTTGTGAGCAAATCTCGGCTTTGTCACGATTACTTTCTTTTATGCACTGCAAATTCAGGTGTTAGCTGTGTTTTACATGTAAGTGAAAATTACTATGTAAAAGCTAGGAATTACTATTTATTTACTGTATGATATTCACAGTGAGCAGTATGTGGAATTATGTGGTAATGTCTCCTCTTTACATAAGCTGACCTTTATAAGCTTCCCCTTCTTGACTAAATAAATCTTAAAATTCAGTTTTCCTTTGCACACCTGCAAATGAAACCCCTGTCAGGTGGGGAGTATTAATGAATACTAAACCAAAAAAGTACATAGTTGAAGAATTCACTGCTTGCTCACTTACATCCATACCCTGAATGAATATTCTAGAATGAGTATTAATTCTAGAATGAATTCATGAAGATTCTCTAAGGTCATATTTCACACTGGCATGAATGTAGCTTTTTATAATACTTCCATCAACACCCAAAAAGTGTGTTATGTAAGTGTGAACATATCATAACAACTTTCCTGTTAATGCATGTAAGAGCTTCTCCCCACAGAACAATTTAGAAGACTTGGGCAGAGCAAAGAGAGTGATGGAGGAACAGTACAGTATATAGGAATAAGTATAAAGGAACAGTTTTAACATTGGTATTGTGCTGCCTTCATTTGGGAATAAGGCAGTTTTAGCTGATGTCATTTCAACACCAGCCTAAAAATAAAGGTATACCTTTCTCTTCCAAAGGATTACAGGTAAAAATGTCTATGCCAGCCAAAGATTTTCATCTTTTGATACTATGTCATTTTGGTAACTGCTGAAATAATCCACCTCTTACCTTGCAAGATGCAGTCCCTTTGCAGGGCTCAATATGATCAATTTTACTGATGTTTTAGAAGTTTCATTCTGTCCAAATAACTGAGTATGGCTGGGAGCTTGCTGGCTCTGTCAAGTACTGTGAAGCAAGGATTACATAAAGAGTTCTTTTTAAAGGAGGTTAATTATTTTAATCTTGGCAAAAGAGTAGTTGATGAAAAATTTTCTTTGGCTCCCAATGGTTACTGTGAAGAAAGGAATCTTGGCTTCCAAGGAATTTTAATTTTTGAGTCAAGGCATATGAGATCAACCTCCTTCAGTTTATTTAGATCATCTCTTCCTACAAATTATCATTGTGCTTGTTCATATGTTGTCTCCTCCAGATGTTTTTAGTTATCCACAAAGTAGTTTTGAGATTTGTTCAATGCACTTCATTTTGTTTGCATGCTCCAATTAAGGATGAAATATGTGTTTATCAAGATATTCTTATGTAGAGGCAAAGGAAATTGTGTAACATTTCATGTGTGTATTCAATAGTTTCTTGTTTGTGATACTGTTTTAGGTTCTAGCTTAGGAGCCTGAATCTTCAGCTTTGCGCGCTCAATATTGTTTTTCATGACAAAATCTGAACCTTCCTGACCTGTGAAAATGCTTATAAACAGAAGTTTGCAAGAAAATCAATCGGGTACAATTGCAGTAATGTGCTTCTCATCACTTTCTCCCTTCCATTTTTTACTCTCATGTTTTTCCTTGTAGAATATTTTCTCATCTCGTAGTTGCTAGTTAAGTAAACTCTTTCTGTAAAATTCTGCTTTGAAGTTTTTATTCATCACTTTTTCCCTCTAAGATTTCTTAAAAACTCCTGCAGTTTTGGCATATGTGCCACTATAACCCAAATTCAGGAATTTTGGTTGTCCTGTGGCTTACTTTTATTCTTTTCAGGCCCTTGTGTTTGCCCTTTTGCAGCCTCTGGGAAAATAGCATTCACTTATTTGAACATGCTGGGCCACTTAAGGTTATATTTGTCTGTCAGATAGCTCTTTCTGCTCTGTCCTTCACATATACAAATTTCACAGCAGACAAACCCATCCTGCTATGAACCTTTGTAAAATGCATATACGAATAGCAATGTTGCAGAAACTAACCAGAGGCAAAGATCTGTCACGAGCCTGTTAATTGCTCTCTTACTCACCAATGCTCTTTGCATTATTGAAAGGCCTATAAAATCAAAACACTGCCTTCTAGAGCCTGAGCTCCTGACTAAAAGTAATGATAGCAGTTGTAAAGAATTAGACTCAGGACAAGCAAGATCCAAACTTGCAAATGTGGTTTTAATGGGCAAAGAAATTGTGACACATTCTTCAGCAGCAGAATGAAACCTAAACCATTCCCAGTGAGAAGAGCTTGCTGTATCTAATACTCCTTCACTATAACATCTTCTTGTGACAGTATCTCAAGCCAGGGGGAGTACCAGGATCCTTACAGCGCTGCGAGCACAGCCAAGATCTTTGGATGAGAAATCTCAAACCACCATCAGGCTCCTCTGTCATTTATTGTTCATTGTAGTGCTCTCCTCACCAGGAGCCCTCATCATTCCTGCTGTGTCCTTGGGGTTTCACTGAAATGGTGACAAAGTGGCACACCAAGGACAGTGTGTGTGATCTGGGCCAGCCCTGCTCCATCTGCTGTGCAGCAGCAGCTCATGGAGAAGGAGCGGCCCAAATGCTCCTATTGAAGGTGAAAATAATTTCATTGATGCATAGAACCACAGTAGCCTTGTCTAGCAGGACCCCTGCTCCTCAGCGTGTGGGAGATGTGTGTTTGTGCAGCAATGGTTGTTTTCAGCCTCAGGCCATAGGCTGCACGTGACCATTGGCCTTCTCCCAGCTTTGATCAAACAATGCTACTTCCACGAGCTCTATGCACAGCTTTAGTACGGCATCATTTCTCAAAACACACATTTTATAGCTAATCTGTGATAATTATAACTTAATTTGGAGAAGAGGAGGGTGAGAGGGCAAAAGCTTTAATTGCTGCTACATGGCTGGAGCTCTGTACCATCATCTGATGAAGTGCTGTATAATTTGCAGACTTTTACCTTGTAATGTGTTTAATGTGTGATATTCCTAAATAGTTTTCCATGAATGTTTGCAAATTTCATTGTTAATAACAATCTTAATCTGGTATTCATTAGCCTGTTAATTATACTGTCATTTAGAAATCTTGCTTCCAATTAGCTTTAATGACAACATCAGAATACTTTTTCTGTGCTGCCATTTTTGTGCTGCACTTTCCCATTTAAACTGCCTGCTGCTCTATCTTAATTAAATTTAATAACAGTAGTGGTAGTTTATTGGGGACTTTTTAACCTCATTTAATGTCAGACCATTTATACTAGTTTGAAGTAGGCACTGAAAAAGTTTGCATTAATCCAATTACTTTTAAAAGAAGCAAAGTTCACTTTTCAGAAGATTTTAATTAAGGCAAAATCCCTATGAAAGGTCAAACTCCCTACCTGCGCAAATATGAGGAAACATTAGGGAGTTTTCTAGGTACAATGAAGATATGTTAAAAAATCAACAATATCAAGAAACACTAAAGCACTAATAGAAAGAAGGAAGGCATATTTTTTTGTTTGTTTTAATAGAGGAGAAAAGGGTGAAAAAGCTGTCATTAGTGACTCAGTACTGCCATTCAGACCAAACTTAGGTAGGGAATGGTTGCAGCATTTTTTATCTTGGGAAAGCTCCACAGGGCCTGAATAATGTGCTTAGCATTATGCAGCACCCTTGAAGCTGCACCATGAGACTAAAAGCATGGTTCTCATTAAAAATAATTATCTTTCTAGCCTATGCAAATTTAAAGCCCTCCGGAGAATCTTTCCAGGGGATTACAGGAAATCATAGAAAAGTAGATTGAAAGAGATGCTGGAGGTCACCTAGTCCATCCTCCTCCTCAGGCAGCCTGTCTAAACCAATACCATTCCTGAATAAAAGCTTGCTGGACCTTACAGTCCTGTTGTGATAAGAATTTGTGTGTTTGTTACACACCACAAAGGTGTAAGAGGCAGCTTCTGCTCAGCTTTACTCACTCATCTAAAGCTTGCTCTTAGGACCACGAGCCACCAATAGATCTGGACAAGAGTTTCATGGAATCATGGAATCATTCAGGCTGGAAAAGATCATTAAAGCACCGAGTCCAACCATTAATCTGAGACTGCCAAATCCATCCCCAAACCAGGTCCCCAGGTGCCACATCAATACCTCTTTTAAACCCCTGCAGGGATGGTGATTTAACCACTTCCCTGGGCAGCCTGGTCCTTCCCTGTTGCAGTGCTTGACCACCTCCGAAGTGAAAAAATTTCCCTACCATGCAGTCTAAATCTTCCCTGGTGCAACTTGAGGCTGTTTCTACTTCTCTTACAAGTGTACCTAATTTCTGGGCAGATATCCAGTCCTATTCCATTTCAGCTGGTAATGTCTCTTTGATTCTCTAAGTATCAAAAAGGCTGCCCATGTTGGTATAAACTATGAAAATCAGAGGATTTTTTTGTATCTATGTGTCTTCCTTGTTTTGGTTTCTTGGGCATGAACATATGAGGTACTAACCAGGAATTTTAAGATTCTGTCCTTCTCAACATCTGTCTCTGTTCAAGTCCACAGCCTAGAACCCTCCACAGTTTAATTATATCCTCCTTTTCAATAAAAAATCACAGTGTCCAATAAAAACCACCTTGCTATTAGAAGGGAAACAGTGTAAGAAGACTTTTTTGCAATTTTTTTCCTGCTTAGCAAAAGAGCTCTTCCACTTTTCTAGTAGGTCTACTATGTCCTCAACCATTTTACAATTTGATAATAATGTAGGGGCTGATGTCTCAGTGAGAAGTCATCCCTAAAAGGGAAAACTATCAAAGGAAAAAACAATAGAGAAAAACCACTTGTAGCATTCATTGACTCACAACAACAGCTTTTGAGTCCTGTGAACCCTAATTTCATTCCAGGCAAAAATTGGCTTTCAAAAATGGATGTTAAAAGTCTTATACATTAGGACCGAATTTATGTTGCCATTCAGTGGGAAAAAGGGCAATGAAGTAAATGCTGTATAATTTTCCTGAACTGGGTCGTTCTAAGTCCACTGTCCTGCATATTGAAATGTTTTAATAAGCTCCTTTACAAAGCATCTCTACTTTCAGGTAGTGCTGTCTACTCCAAGGGAGGCCCTGCCATGTATTTGCTTAAAACTCTGGCTTTCCCCCAAAAAGGAATTTTCATTTTAAGATAACCCTCAAAAAACCAATAGCAGTCTAAGATGTAAAAGAGGAATAGAGACACTGAAGATAACAAATTCTGGCAATCCCTGAGTCTCTTTTCTGCCCTTTGAAAATTAAGGTTACCAGAGAGGGAGCTTTTTGCCTGAGGCCTTTCCTTAATGTTTTCCAAATGTTGCTTCATGAGAGACAAATGGTCAGAGCCACTGAAGAATCCTATTACAGATGCAGATTTTTTTTCATTTTTAAATATCCTTCCATGTTTAGCTGCATTCCTGAAGCTGTAACTGAGATAAAGCATGTATAAATGCTTTGCTTATAGAGTCCTCCACAGCTCAAAAGCAAACAATTTTCCTTCAAGATGCATTAGAAGTAAGATGCTTCCAAGTGTGACAGTGGCTGCTTTGCATAATAAGTTCTGAATCTGGTTCATGTAAAATATTAAGAAGAACTGTTCTTCTGTGACTAGCCTGGCAACAGCAGGGACCAGTGGCAAATTTAGGTGAGCCACTACTGAAACACAAATTGAGAAACGCAGGAAATCAGTCTAAGCTCTCTGATCATAATTATCTGATTCTCTTCTTTTACAGCAACAGATCAGTTGGTAATAGCAGGTGATACCATATTTAACAGAGAAAGAAAAATGAGCTGGAACCTCTCCAACCATAAGCTTTGTAATATTAAACCAGATTTCCTAGTGTGCAATAGGTTGATGTTTCCAACGTGCAAACAGGAGTCAGTTGGCTCAATAACATCTTTCTAAGCAAAACCAGAAAAACAAAACAAAGGAGATGACTGGGATAAATGCTTAATTTATGAAATGTGGTTACTTCACTTTTTTCATGATTTGGAGAAACCCACAAAGGCAGCTGTACTATCCATACACCATCTCCAAGTCTGTTGTACGTGTAGTCAATGTGTATTTAATCACTAGAGTATGCAGAGGGTAATGTCTTTGCCACTTGAAATATTTTAAGCACCAATTCAGCAACTTTAGGCTTTTTGAAGAGATACTAATATTGCAGCACATTCTCCCAAGGACTCTTCAAAAATACGTCTCCAGTTTGGCCATAGGTGCTTTGCTCTGATTTAAACTGAAGGACTGCCAAAAACATCTAAGCAAAAAAAATTGTCTCTCCTTAACATTTCATCAGGCCCTTTCATTCATCTCTCCTCAGCATCACTGCATGCTCTCTGCAGAGGATGGGGGAGGCTCTGCTCCAGATGTCTCCAGAGTAAAGAGCTTTCCCTTCCCTTCTGGCCTCAGGCACTGATCTCAAATAAGGCTACTATTGCCAGAAGTGGTGGAGATTAATATCAAACATAAAACTTCCCTGGGAGACTGTTAAATCAGTGTTGACCTGATTTTAATAGCACGTAGTATTTCCATGGATTTCAAGTAAGTAAACAAGCAAACACCTTGCATGAATGGACTTTGAAACAGAAAAGACTCTTAAAAATCAGTAAGGATACAGAGACTATTTTCTGAAGGGGAAAAAAAAAGGAATTTTTTGTAGAACAGCACTTTGTTGATTTAGAAACTTCTTGTATTACTAATGTGCAGTTTCTTATCTTGGACAGCTCTGCCATAAAATGCTATTGGGAAAGTTTCTTAAAACCATTAGTGTCATGTCTTGCTGGGATCCACTGGGAAAAATGTACTCCAAATGTATTTCAAAAATGTACTTCAAAAATCAGGTAAGGAACCTGAAAGATCAGATGAAAGTTTGTCTGGGATTTAGTTCTCCTTTGGATTACACACATACCACCAGCTGCTAAAATTGACGTATTCTGTGTTAAGCTTTTGATGATTCTTCACGTGAATTACAGGAGGCAAATGGATTGCCTCTTCAGATAAATTGTATTTGGAATCATGTGAACTTCAAAGCAGCAATGCTGAAGAAATGGCAGTAGATCTTCAAGTAAGTAATACCTTGCTCCTTATGCAGTAGCTGGTCTTGTGGGTGTATAAAAAATGGTTTCAATTTCTTCAGTTTAACTTCTTAACTCTAACTAGCAGGCAGCTCAGTGGCTTTGGTTTGACAGCAGCTTTGGAGAAGTTTTGGTGCACTTTCTCTGCAGCTCTGCCTGGCCTTGGCCAGATTCCATGTCATGAATCCTGTGCTTGGTCAGCTGGAATTGACAGGCACAGAGGGCACTGCTTCTGAACTTAGTCTACTGTCCAGGAAATTCTCTCCTTAAAACTATAGAGGCTCTTTAGACCAATCCTTTTTGGGAGAAAATGGAGAGTTCCTGATTAATGTTCTCTTCCCCCCTGTATTTCAAATGAAATCTGGTGCTTAATTCGTTGTGCAAGCCTGTGGCATCCTGCCCTGCTGGTCAGCCACCATGGACATTCTGTGCATCATCCATAATACGTTCTCAGTGGTACATTACTTGCTTTGCTTCGTTCTTTTATTGGCAGCCACACTTGCAGTTCAGCCTCAAAATGAGGCCAATTCCTCCAAGTGCTTATCCAGCCTAGTCCTGCTGCTTTCCCAGTGAGTTTCCCACTCTCCTGAGACTGAGTGTCAGCTGCAATCAGCTGTCCATTGTTTATCCACCCCGGCTGCAGGAACAGCAGAAGACTTGTGCGTTCTGGCTGCCTGTGAGCCAGCTGTCTCTGCCAGCATTGCTCACACCAGCAGCAGCCTCCCCTTCCTATTATTGCTTTATAACATGGAGCACTCTCTTCTTTTCTTGAGGCAGTTGTGGTAACGGGTCCCAGAATTGCCGTTTCCCATAACTCTTACAAAATTGCCTCTCAGCTGCATATTTATCTTCCTATGAGGCATAGAATATTTCCTGGCCCTTGAGACATGCATCCTCAGTCTGAGTTCTTCCTCTTGTCCACTGAATCTCTTTCAGCTTTAGCCTGTGTACATGTTCCATCTCAGTGGTCCTTGCTGGGAAAAAGAGAAGGTGCATCACAAAATGCATTTAAACAAGCCCAGGGACAGAAGTTAAATACTATAAGAACAACAGTAATGGATTTAACCATATGCTCATCCTTTTTCACCCTACTGGGATTAGGTCTTCTGCTGCAGCAAGAGGGAGAGCGACTATGGAAATTCCAGCTGTCATCAAAACATTCTTCTCTAGTGGTGTACTTAACAGAAGTGTGCCAGGTGGCTTGCAGTGCACTGAGCAGATTCATTTTCAAGAGTTCAGCTGAGGCCATCTATTGATTATATAGTAAATAGAACACTCAGGCTTCTAAACTGGAATTGGAGAGCTTCTAGTTGCATGAAACACAGCAGTGATCCAGTGTAAACTCCCTCTGAAGATTCAGATTTATTCAAATATGTTTAACGTGTAACTTGTAATACTGTTGTATTACACCATTGTATTAGCATGTTGTCGGATCAAGCATTGTTTGTGCACACAAAACCAGCATTAAGAGCACTCTGGGCTCTGTACTCTGGCTAATCTGAAAGCACCTGATTTGTGTGAAATGGCAACTGCTGGGTAGATGTTGGTAAGGAGGGAAACTCCATAGCAGCTTAACGTAGATATTACCAAATTCACTGCTCTAGAGGTATGCTTGAACCCATATTTTCTAAGCATGTCACATCATAAGGTCCTTGTGCTTCCTCAGTATCTACACATACAGCCTTGCAAATTTTCCTTATCAGCTTTCTCATAGTTACTTTCTCTGTGGCTATTTTCTATTAAACCTTTACTTGTATTATTTACAGGCACGTCTGTGTTATTCCCAAGGAGTTTTTCATGTTGACTTCTTTATTTGTAGTAGTTTATATTTTTCCTTCATGGCTGGCTATAGGTTTTCCTGAAATGACATTCCAATTTTAACATTGCCATATAATGCCAGCGTTAAAATGTTTCCAAGAAAGAAATACACAGTGATAATTTAAGCCACAGAAGGAGATTGAGCAATTTGTCACTGCTTGTTGAGAAGTGGCCTTTGCTGCTTGATGTCCAGCTCCTTTCTCGCTGGCCTTTCTTCTCTTGCCTTTGAACCTCTTTTTCATTTCTGAATTGGTGTTTGGCTGCATCCCTCCTGCTGCCTTTTTCTGCTATTTTCTGTTCTCTGCTTAACTCCTTCCTTCTTTACAGGCTTTACATATTTGTTCATGCACACACACACAGAATTTAATAAACAGACAAATCTACTTCCAACAGACACCTACAGATCTACTTTTTTCTCTATGATTTCACAGTGTTGTATGGTCCATGGTTGGTCCCTGACTAATTAAGATTATCATGACACCAAAGCAGCATGCACACACTCATCCAATTATTTTTTATTTAGTTGCACGTATTTGTTATTTCCTTTCTAAAGCATATGAGAGCACCTTCTGAGGGACTGTTTCTTTGAAAACTGTTGATGTCAGGGGACAATGGATGAGTGGTGGTTTGCTGTGCAGCTGCACTGCGTCTTCCACAAATAATAGTGAGAGCACTTAAATTAAAAATCTTCACTTTTATTAGGAAATCTGCCTGGGTCACATGAGAACTATCCCCTGGGGACAAATTCTATATTTATATCTACATATATCTAGTGCAGCACTGTGGCTTTTTCTCCCTGATCCTTTTAAGTACTCTATTTCTTTCTCATAGAATGAGCCAAAGGATATCTGAGAGTGGCTGCATGCAGAAGGCATCACAGGGTTCCCACCTCCCCCACTTTATCACAACTGAAGGGGAAATCCAGGGGTGTTTTCAAAACTAAGTACAGCCCCAGCAGTCTCTGGGACACGTGAGGAAGCTGCATTTCAGCCATGTGTGTCCCAGGCTTTACATAAACTGAGATTTTGAGCACACACCTCTAAAGGGCTTGAACTGCTTCTCTGGTAATGGAGTGTCTGAAGTGTAGGAAGCAAAGCCCTGCCCTCACCTCACAGATCTTGTGACTTCGTTAGGCGATAAGAAAATGAGCAGATGTAAAACCAAAGGGAGCGTCCAGCTGAGCCTGAGAGTTTGGAATAGGTATAAAGGGTCACTGTCAGCTGTTAGGTTTATCAGAAGGAATCTTGCAAAAATCTGAAGTGTCTGTATATTCTCTTTACAGGAAGCTTCTCATTTCCAAAAGGAATGCCATAAAAGAGGAAGAAGCAGCACGAGCAGCTGGGGAGTCCCCTCTTGTCTGTTTGGCCAGCTGCAAGCACTGTGTGTGTGCCTTGATGGGAGGGGTAATAACACGGAAAAGATTTGATCCAGTAGAGGCAGGTGAGGGATGCAGGGTATGAAAATACTATAGAGGTGATAAATCAGCAAGATACATTTTTCTGCAGTGTGTTAAACACTTTTCTAGGGAGAGAAAGTAGATGCATTGAAATCAGGAAGAGGAAGCTTCAGATGTAGAGGAGAGACAATGAAAATCTGAAGCAGAGCTTTACCAAAGGAAAAGGGGCTGGGTTTTTAAGGCAGCTTGCAGGTAGAATGAACGTGATTTGTGTTGAACAGGTTACCTCTTCTCTTGCCAGCTGTGTGCATTAAAGAGAAGAATGCTTTTGCCATTCACAGGTTACTCTTCTTACAAAATTACTGAAAATTTCCATGCCTGTTGTTATTTAGAAACAGTTGCAATTAAGGAAACCCAATTATTTCAGTTCCCTCTGTTTTAGTTCCTCTTATTGCTGAAATTAGTTCCTCTGCTAGGATCTGCAAGCTTTTGCAACTTCTGTTTCACTCTTTATTCCCAATGTAACCATTATGTCAGCATAAAAATCCTCCCAGTTTGCACAGTGCTTTTATATAGTTCTGAAATCCTGTGAGAAGATTTTTGTTCAGGAACCTAAAACTTTAAGGCTGTGTTTCTGAATTTTTATCTTCTTTTTTGTTATGTCACTACTAAAAGAAAAAGCAAAGATGTGTAGAAAGCCTGCTCTTCCTTAAGTGTGAATTCAAGACACTTTTACTTTGCTTCTTCATGTTAAGTCAGATACGTGTTTCTGGAATTACTCATATTAATCATATAAAATCTGAAAGTATCTATAGCCAAGTCTGTGATGAGGATACCCCAAATAACCATCCTCAGGAAAACCTGCTTCAGTCTATAACAAGTCACTCCCCTCCTCCTGAGCTTCCTTGGATGAAATATCTAGAAGTAAAATGGAATCTTGCTGACTGCAGTTTTTCCCCAGCTTCTCAGAAATAGTTCCACTAGAAGGCAATGATTGCAGCAATTTAAAACCTATATTTAGAGGATGCTGAAGGATTTGTTTGCTCTCCATGAGAATGTGCTTCAGGTTTCACATGCAGAAATGGAAGAAAAAGGTCACTCTGGCTCATAGTCTGCTAATTGAGCAAATGCTGGGGAGACAGGCAAGTGTTTTGTGTTTTCTGGCTGTTTAGCTGCCAAAAGAGTAATCAGTCAAGTCAATAATATTAGAATCATTTAATCTTTCTTAGATTTGGGTTTGGTAGAGACTACATAAATATGTCCAAAATCATACTTCAATTTAATCACCTATAAAACTGTATTCTATAAAAGAGGAGGGAGAAAACGCCATTACTTTCCTTAAATAGATTGAATTTCGGTAATAATCCTGAAAAGTCCTTTACCTTTGATTTAACACATGCAGGAAGGGCCTGGGTAGTCACTAAATCAGCTGTGCACTGGTAGAAGGAACTTGGTACAGCAGCAGAGATTCAGTGCTCTAATTAAAAAGTCTCAGGCTATTGGAATTTTCCATTATGAGAACAGAATGTTTGTCTGCCTCACAATTATGATGCTATCTTGACTTGCCTCATACATCACAGACATGTAGAAAATAATTTTGGGGTAATTTAGAATGTCTTCTTTACAGCACTCTCTTTTAGGAAGGTTGGAAAACATGTGCTGTCCATTCAAAGGCCCTAAAATTTGTTTCCAGTGTTCCTATATTGCATTCTGATACCAGACCTTTTTTTGTATTATTTTCCCATGAGGAAAAAAAAAGGGGAAGAAAAAAAAATCTGGGTTTCTCATCTTCTTAGTGGTGCAATTGTGTAGGAGCTTTTAAAACTTTTCTTATGCTGCAAATTCTTCCAGTTTTCTGGGTGTAGGGCATTGTAGCACTGCCTGTAATTCTTCTAAGCAACCTGTTCCAGGTTAGTTTCCATTTCAAAAGAACCTGCTCCATTTGAAAGCACAGTTTCTTTTGCTTCTTTCTAAATATTTCATGGAGGTCACATTTCTAAATTATGCAGGAAAGACTGCACAAAAAAAAAAAATTGTCAGCAATCAAAACCGTAGAGATGGTTTTCTCTGTTAAGTGCTATCTGGTGCTGTTCCTGTTTAACATAAAGGCAAGAAGGTAATGCAGTTCCAAGTATTTAGGAAGTCCAGTGGAGAACAGGAGAACTGGAGAACAGAGAACATATTTGATGATTGTTTTCAGTGCGATCACAGCACAGACTGCCTTACTGCAGCAATTGGTGCAGCGTTATTGGCAATAACAAACGGTGTGCATGTCGAGACAAACTCTAAAAGCAAACATTCCTGAAGCAGGCACTGCTGTTTGTAAAGCTGATTTCACAGTTCATTCCAGCTGACATCACCTTTCTCATACCTCCTGTGTGGCTGTTTCAGAACAAAGCTGTATCTGGATGGCAGCCTGGGCCGTGGTCCTGTGCTCCCAGGATGTGTGTACATCCAGTCCCACCCCAATACAGAGGTTAGATCCTAGTGTAGGATTTGTGGCAAGGTTATGATTTGAGAATAAATCTAATACTTTCAGTCTGAAACAACTTTATCTGCATTTGCAAATTCACAAGGAAATTATAACTCTCCTATTATTAAATGCGAAGGCTTAATATCAATGTTAGTATTTTCTTGCATATTTTTTTCGGTTTTTTTCTTTCTTGTTAAATATATACAACTTCTATTCTATCTGTTCTAAATTTTTCTCTTTGGAAGAAACAATTTCCACTCGCTGCCACTGAATTTTCATTATGTGGCAGACATCTTTTTATGAAAATCCTTTTCTTGGGATTTCTTCTTCCTGAGAAGCTGAGAGGCCAATCCACCCTATTCCTTTGGATTTCACCTTTGGCTAAACACATTTCTCTTTGCTCCATGGATGGTGTTTCTCCCCCTGGATGTAGTGTGTGGCTTGTTCTTGGATGAGACAGTGATTTCCATAGCATTGTTTTCAAAACTGGTTTCGCAAGAAAGAAAATGTGATCTTTTGTACTGCTGAATGACGACAAATTTTTGTCTGCACAAATCCTTATTAGATGGCAATAAAATATTATTTTTATGCCTATGAGAATTAATTTCCATAATGAAATTTCATTATTAATATTTTAAAGGAAGTTGTGTTGCTATGTTTATATAATGTGGTGTTTAATCACATAAGAATCTAAATCAGAGCTTTCTGATGTAACCCATTACATAAGAATAACTCTTGGGAGATTTCACAAAGAATCAGGAGTTAATTCATAATTAAATGAAGAGGAATAATGCTGCTATTACAAGTTTTTCCTTAGTTAATAGTAAAAAACATCCAAGATCATAAAAAAGAAAAAAATCCAACAAACTCCCAAAGTGAAAAATAAAACATCTGCCTGTGAAAGTGAAATGTGGCCTAGTTACACTGTGGCATGGGCTTGATTTACTGGAATCCAGACAGTGTCTGTGGGATTTTCCCAAAGAAATTTTTGCTTGTTTTAGTTTTAGATCATTTGAATGCTTATGAATATGGGCACCCTATAAACCAAAATACGTGAAAAATGCTTCGTGGGAAACAGCAGCACTGGCTTTCCCACACCACCCTCACAACACTGTCCATCTGGATTTGGTCAGAAGGAGAAAACAAGGGAAATGTTCCTTGTCCTGCCCGAGGTAAGTTTCTGGGAACCTCTTGTTCCTTCTCCCTGTTTAATTTCTGCAATTAGTCTTATATTAGCAAACGCAGTCTTAGTGTAGTAACTCCCTAACTCTAGGCAATAAGGTAATTTTCCTTTTCTTGATTTCTCACTCTCACCTCTCTCACTCTATTTAATAATTTTTCTTGTTTTTCAGTGGAAAAGCTTGCCTGTCAGGGATAACAGAACACGTGGGCTCTCTTTGCAGCAGAGAGGGGAGCATTAAACACGGGCCTCCCTCACCTTTTCTTTGCCTCTCTGTCCTGTCGGTCTCACCTTGCAGCTGATAATTGACAGGTTCTGGTTTTCTCATCTACTGGGAAGTCTGTCAGACCACGATGACAAATGGGGTGTTTAATCCTGAGAAAGTTAATTTTTGCAGCTAGACCTTTTTACCAAATCCTTTCTGTATTACTGCAGGTCAGAACAAATGTCCTCAAACTTCTTAGAAGTATCTTATACGTCTACAGTAACTGAGGACTGGCCAAGAACAACTGTCTGCATGTGCATGGCCAACAGGATCATTTGTGCCTTTGTGCAGTCAAAGCAAATAAGTCCGTTTAATTTCCTGAGAAATAATGTGTAAATTTATGGCTGTTTTAAAATGAATTGTTTTACATAGAAATAAAACCAGCAAATGTATTGCTCCTCTGGATACAGCATCATTTTCCCTCTTAGCACAAGATGGATGCAGGGAAGTGAATGGGATGTGACCTGCTAATGCATCACCTAGTTTCCAGCAATGCCTTCAATGATAAGGATTTAGTCTTGCAAGCCATTGTAAAGCTGAGCAAAAAGTTTCAGTGAAAAAGGGGGAAAGAGAGTAAATAATTCCTGTGTTTGGGAAAATTCGTAATGTGAGAATTTCTTTCAGGCACAACGTGACCAAAAGTTACCACGCAGAGCCAACCCCTCCATCTTCCCAGCCCAGCACTCGTTCCCTCACGTCCCAGAGGCACTGACCCACTGTTCTATCTGAAAACTTCAAGCTGAAGATGTGGTCTGATAAAATGAGCATTCCTTTCCTTAGGGGTATATATTTCCCCCTGTACATCTCATCGCAGCCTGATCTGTTTAAACATCAAAAGTGCTTGTGTAAATATATACAATGAGGCTAAGTGATTAGAATAATCTAATGCAAATTTCAAAGACTCTGAGGAGATCTGAGAAATCAACACTGTCATGAGTTTCATTTCCATAGCATGAATGGAAATAATATTAGTAAAATACAGTTTGCACTTCAAAGAAAAGCGGTGTTGAAATGCTAATAAGTGAGAGGATTGCTGGAAGGTGAGGCGGGGAGCATGGCAGGTGCAGGGTAAGCTCTTTCTCTAGTTGTAGATGTATTTTCTTTGTTCATAAATGCCTTAGAAATGTAATAACCTCTCTGTGAGCAATGAGGCATTATTTTCCATTAACTTTTACCACATACTTTTTTCATGCATCCTCATTCGTCTCCTGAGCATGACTTGAGCTCCACAGGCTGGCACTGCCCGGGGCATGGCCCTGGCCTCTCTTGGCAGCACCAGTGACAGCCACCACCAGGGCTGAAAATAAGAGCCATACAAAGACACCCCTGCAAAATGACAGTGACAGCCACCACCAGGGCTGAAAATAAGAGCCATACAAAGATACTCCTGCAAAATGACAGTGACAGCCACCACCAGGGCTGAAAACAAGAGCCATATAAAGATCCCCAGGGAAAGGAAGCCTTCTCAAAGGCAGCACCCAGCCTCAGCCGTCCTCTGCCTAGAGGCAAGGATGCCTTCCTCTTGGACAAAGGGGAACCTAGCAGGAAAGCAAAACACTCTGCTGTCCTAGGGTGACGTTGTGATGCTTGTATCCCCGTTCATGTGTTCTGTTTATGCTGGATATCATGTTCTGTGCCTTCCAGACTGGCTCTGAAGAGTGAAAGTTTTGTTTGGGTTTCCTAATCAGCCTGATGGGACACAGAGACAGGGCAGTACATAGTGAGGCTTTTGGGTTTTTTGCTTTTTCTTTTTGCTTTGCTCTCTCTCTTGCTCTTGCTTCTGCTCTGTTTCTGCTTGCTTTTGCTTCTGCTCATTAGCTAGTTTGGCTAAACAGTCCAAATCTTCCCTGGACTGTTTCTCCTTTCCCTGTTTTGGACCTACTCAAAGCTGCTCCGGGCTGGGCCCTGGGAACACCGAGAGTTTGCACCTTGGGCCTAGCGGGGCCTGCTCTGGGCAGCAGCTGCCCCAGCGCTGAGGGACTGAGAACAGAGCGAGCACCCCCAGAGAGACTTTCTGAATTTGTCATCTTTTTCAGAGTGGTGACATCTGGTATTGTTCATTCTGTGTGCTGGGGGTGCTGTGCCTGTTCAATAAACAGGTTCTTTCCACTTCTCTCCGAGGAATCCTCCCCAAACTGGTTGTGGGGAGGGGGCCGTGTGGGTTTGCTTTCTGGAGATTCTGTACCAAATTTGCCCTAAACCAGGACATCTGCCCAGATGATTCAGGCAAGAAAATGCAGTGGAGGTGCAGCCCCTGCAGGTGCCACCAGTCTGATATGTGCAGTTCTTGTTCAAAGTCTGAGCACATGCTCTGTCCCCATCACGCCCCAAAATGGCACCGTGTCAGCCCCGGTGTGGGGGCATGGTGTCTCCTGTCTGACGGGGATGTGGGAGAGTCTCGTGTAAACCTCCACTCCAGACTGGAACCCAGACCGTGCCAAGGCTGCCCAGCTTTGCCTGCCAGCAGCCAGTTCACAAACAGCTCCTGGAGCTGACAGAACAGAGCAGCCTCCTTCCTGTGACGGGAGTGCCCATCTGGTCCCGTCCTGTCCCTCCTGCCTCCTCCTTATCCACTGGGTCCTCGTGCAGCTCCACTGCCCAAAGTGCTCCTTTCCTCCATCACCATCCCTTGCACTGAAGTGCCATGGGCAGCTCCTCAGGGATGGAGGAGCTCATGGAGAGGTGGCACATCAAGGCTAGGAATATGTCTTGTTTTTTCAATTCTGAGGACAGGCATTTTCATGAGAAAAAAAAAAAAAGGTACATTTTTAGATCAATAAGAGGTGAAGAGTTCAGAAATAAAAGCTTTTCCTTCAGAAATGCAAATCATTTGGATTGCTATAACATCTCCAGGGCTCTAATGATATAAAGCACTGTCTTTTTTCCTGTCTGCAAAGCAGCCATAGCTTGACCTGTGAAGGACAATTTCATTTCAAGTGACCTAGGGAAGCAATAAAAATGAAAAGACAAAATGGAAAGGAATATTTATTTCTTCACTCATGGCACTATTTTTATTTGCATCACAGAGATCATAGACCAGTTCTGTGTGATGTTTCCATTCCAAATTGCAATGGCCCACTATAGGAAATCATAAAACAGCTACAAGTACAATTGAAGCCTTTGCAATTACCAGCAAAACAAGAGAAAAGGTACTTTTGTCTGGAAGGCCTTTTTTTACTGTGAAAATACAGTAATGAATTTGGGGGTTAAGGCTGTAAGGATCTAGAAATATGCATTCATTCATTGAGATGCTTTAAAAAGAGTACAAAGCTGAGCAAGTGAAAATAAAGTAGGTCTGATTTACACAGTAATACAGTAAAAAGGCTGTGCAGGAAAAAAAGCAAACAATCATTTTATGTATGTTTATGCACATTAACTTTCTAAGTGATTATACAGTCTCTAACATCTAGATTTTCATGGGGTTTTGTAATGCTTCAAAGGAATATAGCTACAAACAGACAAGTATAAGTTAAATTTCCTTCATTTCAGTAACAGCAAATGCATATATTTTTCTTTCAGACTCTGCCTCTTCTGTCAGTAGTACTTACATTTTTGTCTACTTTTCTGCTGATAAAATTCCACTGCTGTCAACTATAGCAAACATTCATGCTTGCTAAATGTGTGAACAAGAAGGGAATAAGGGCCACACTAAACAAACAAAAGTCAATCATCAAGGAATAAATGGGGTTTTAGGCTGCTCGAAGAAAAGGTAGGTGCAAGGGCCTTTCTATAACTCTTCCTTCATGCTCAAAGGTAATACATAGGTGCTGTAATTTAAATAAAAGCTTATTTTATGCCTTCTTTTTTCCTTGTGTGCTCTCAGAAGAAATTATTATGAAAAGGCTAAAGCCACTGACATTTTGGTGTTGTGAAAGAGTGAGAATGTAAGCTAGAAATCAGTGGGAGTGGATTCCTAAGTATACGATCTATTAAATTATGTTGCAACCCTGAGAAATGAAGCATGGAGCATTTTCTTAAAGTCAGTATTCTACAGGGGTGAAAGCAATATTGGGATCTTTAAAGGCAACAGCCCAGTAAGTACCTAGGTATAAATACAAAATACCTCTGGTTTACTTAAAGGGACTGCCCTGAATAAGCACCAGTGCAGCTGAGCACGGCCCAGGGCCTCTGATCCCTGCCTGGATGTCTCCAGGCTGGTGTTCCCAATGCTCTGAGAGAAGGCAGTCCCTGAAAGAGTGGCAGCTTCAGAAAGCTGTTGGCATGACAGATGTGGCTGATCAATGGTGTTTTGCTGCTGCAAGGGGAGCTCCAAGTGAAGCTGCCTCCCCTTGGTCTGCTGCCAGGGACAGCAGCAGAGGGCTCTGAGGAGCTGAGGAAGAAAGGAAAAGGAGTCTGGAGGAATTCCTTTGTGACAGTGACTACAGACCAAGAGAAGCCTCTCAGCCATATGCATCTTTTACAGCCAAAAACTTTGCAGAAGTTAAAAGAAGTCAGTATGCTGCTGAAAAGAAAGTGAACTCAATCCTCAAACACTCTTTTCACCGTATTCTGTCTTCAGGTTCTGTGAGTGGCAGGTGAGATGAAACACATCTGGAGAACACAGGAGCTTCTCCATCATTCCCTCTGCATTTGGCACACCGGGATCTAAAAGCAGCAGCATTATGAAGCCACAACTGCCCAGCATAAGGGCTCTCTGCCCTCTGTCAGTTCCAGCAAAGACAGGATCACACAGTCACAGAATGGGTCAGGAAGGGACCACAGTGGGTCATCTGGTCCCAGGGTCATCTCATGGCACATGGCACAGGATTGTGTCCAGACAGCTCTGGAATATCTCCAGTGAGGGAGACTCCTCACCCTCTCTGGGCAGCCTGTTCCAGTGCTCAGAGCTCGGTAAAGAAGTTGTTCTAGCGTTCAGGTAGAACATCCTGCCCATCAGTTTTCCCTTGCTCTGGGGCAGCAGGCCCGTCTCAGACACACCCAGAGCAGCTCCAACCCACCTGGCTCAGGTGCTGCATCTGCTGAGGCACCTTGGCTCAGCAAGCTGCTCTGGGCTGGCTGTTACCACTTTTACCACTGCCACAGCCACACCAGGCTCCTCAGCTGAGTTACACCCACCCATGTGAAGCACACTGACACACTCCAGTTTGCACCTCTTGGGCAGTACAGGAGTCACGCTGAAATTAGCAGGACCCTGGTGTGACTGACAATCATGTGCAGGAAGGAGAAGGGTCAGGGTCTGTGTAATGTCACACACTTAAACTCTGTCTTTCCAGCTCTGTCACACCCTCTTTGAAGCAATGATTTCTAATTTTTCTTCTGGAAGCAAAACAGATGCTTTTAATAAACAAGCAGAGCCCTTGGGTGCTGCATCTTTTTAACCAGATGACAGTGTCACCAGAAGCCATCTCTCAGTGTGATAACTTTTGCCTTATCTCTAAAGTAACACATTTGCCTGATCAATCAAATATAAAAAATATCATTTAAAGCAGCTGCATTTTGGGTTTCTGAAATTCATCACATCTTTAGACTGTTACTCTTATCCCCTAAGCTGCAATATAATTTTAGTTAATAACCTCCTCCTTCACCTTACCTTCTCCTCCACTTCACAGTACAGCCCCATTTCATCCCTCACCTTTAAAAGCAATTGATTTGATTTTTTTGGTGGCTGGGGAGGCAGGGGATGGGGACAGGATGGCAGTGGGGAGAAGGAAAAGCTGAGTTTGCAGAGGAAACAGGATTGCTTTTCTGCCTTGCTTTTCTTTTTGCACATATAAATTTTAGGCAACAAGTAAACCTTGCCCATCTGTGACTGTGCAGAAGTAGGTTACACTGCCTAAAGCAATTGCAGTAACTCACTTTCCACTTTTATAGAACTCTCTGCTTTATTAGTTTTATGCTGATAACTTGACTTTCCAGGCATGTAAAAGGCAGGTAATTGAAATCACATAGGCAGTTCAATACCTGAGCTATCATACCATCAGCTGGATGGATCTGAAACCAGATAAATACTGTGTGCACTCCTTCAGCTGGGCAATAGTTTATGTATCACATAACTGAGTGTTCTCTGTGTAAAAGGACAAGTGACAGAAGGACCTTTTCTCCTGACAGTGCAAGTTCTGAAATATTTAGAAGCACTAATTTAAGACCATCTGGTCAGAAGCTACTCCTATACTAATAAAGGCACAATGGGATACAAATGTTTGGAGTAGTGGCATTATTAAAAGCAGAAAATTTTACAAACTTTCTGGATCTTCAAAGTGTTATAGAACTAGGATTTATTCACATGAAAAACGAGTGCTTTTGTGGCTTACAGGCACAGATGGAGAAACAGCTTTCACCATTTCAGCCATGATTAAATATTTCATGGTGGCTATCAAAATGCAAGAGTGAAGACTTCTCTTGCCACGGCAGAAATAAGAATGATGACCACAGATATCTGATGCAACCAGATCTCAGGATCAATCTGAACTGACTGATAGCATGCAATTAATTCCAACCCCTCAGAATATATTGCAGTATACAGTAGACCTGGGAATTCCACCTCGTGCACTTCTACTTCACTACTCCATCTTCCACACCTCTAAAAGGTTTTCCTTCAGCCAGTCGAGCATGATCTTGGTTTCCTCTTCCCTGCAGAGTGTGCCTGTAGCAGCAAACAGTTGGTCCAGTGTGCCAAAAATTCCCAATTAAGATGGCAGCCCCCTTTTCCCCCTTGGAGAAAAGGGGCTCAGAGGGGACCTTACCTCTGTAAACACTCCCTCACAGGAGGCTGTGGCCAGCTGGGGTCAGTCTCCTCTCCAGGCAACAAGCAAAAGGACGAGGGGAAACAGCCTCCAGCTGCGCCAGGAATGGTTCATCAGGCAGCCGTGCCACGTTGGACATCGGGAAGAATTCTTCACAGAAAGTGTTGGCAAACATTGGAGCGAGCTGCCCAGGGAGGTGGTGCAATCGCATTCACACATTGACACCATTCACACATTGACACCATTCACACATTGACACAGCTCACTCAGCGCCGTGGTCCGGCTGGCAAGGTCAGCAGTCGGATTCCATGATCCCAGAGGTCTTTTCCAACCTAATTAATCCTGTGATTCCGTGATTACCAGTGGATACTTGGTATCTCAGCACATTTCTAACTTTCTTTCCCAAGATCAATTGCGCAACTCTTGTAATTTAAATTACAGGAAATGATTGTTTGCTGATTCCCTGCACTTAACACAGGCAATTTGAGCTGAGTCTTCAGTGAGGGCTTTTTAAACTACAGCCACTAATGCTATATGTGTGTTCATTACTTCTGAATCTCAAAAACTGGAGATTCCTGTTGTCTGCAGAATCCCAAAGCACACAAACCGCTTTCTGTGCTGGCCTTTCTGTTCAGCTTCAGAGTGAAATGCTGTGTGCTATTAGCCTGGGTTTGCCAGGCTCTGAGCAGAGGCATCACCCGAGGGAGCACGAACTCTGCAAGCAGCTGGGGCTTGTGCTCTGTGCCTTGGTCCTTGATTAGGCTCGCTTCCTTAGGCAGAAATGGCTCCCTGGAAACAGCAAGTGGCGCTGGTTGGGATTCCTGAGACAAGGATTGCCTCCTGCTGTTCCCAGCTGCCAGTCCTGAGTAAACAGAAGTGAGTTGTGCTTGGGCTCTCCATCACGTACCATGCTGCAAAAGCAGCTTCCAAGGCTTCACAGGTTTAATCTCACACACCAAATGGTCACTATTAGTGACAGAAGGAACGTTAATACTGGGAGAAGGGCAACGCAATGGTGCAGACCCTGCCACAGTTGCAGGTGTGTCTGAAAGGGCTGTCTGAGGTCCCACAGGCTCAGAACAAGTGGGAAGTTATCCCAGGACAGCCCACAGGCCGCATTCCACCGGCGCCCAGCCCATCCCAAGTCATGGCTTACTGCACTAGACATCAGCTCCTGCAGTTCAGCTGAACCTAAAGGGGAGTGGGCAACAGCGGGGCTTTGGCAGGAGGGCAGAGTATTGAAATTATTCTGAGCAAAGGAGCACAACCATAGAGCACTGCTCAGCACCTGGGCAGCTGAAGGACTACAAGCGACAAGTACAGGAAAAACAATCCTCAGGTTTATTAGTAATGTAGTTTGGCAATACTCCATATATCGGAACAAAATACAATGCTGGACTTAGCCCAGCAAAGATCATGACAGATCTTTTGGCTGTTGTTCTCACCTCAGGGTGTTTCACCAAAGAACCTGAGCTCAGTTGGAAACAAAACGCCGTGCCCTGCAACTTCAGGGTCAGATCACTGCTTGGGCTGAGCTAATTCTCTGTCACCCCAGGGCAGGGCACACTCTCCTGCTGGGCTGCAGCTTGTGACAGCAGCCATGGAGCAAGGGGAAGAGCTCTGTGCTTTCTGCGTGAAGCTGGAAGCAGGTCATTATCTGAGAACCAAACATCTCCAAAAGGACAAAGACTTTCAGATATTTTTAAATGGTACTTTAGGGACTCTGGCTCATTTTCAGTGTTAATAATCTGATATAGTTGTAATATATTTTTTTTTAATATCCAAGAAAAGATTACAGCACATAAAAGACCATGAGGTCATATTTTAGTTTTCTAGAAGCTGAGATAGTCATATTAATATATTATGAAGGCATTGTAGCAAGAGATTTTAAGATATTTAAGATATTTAAGATATTAAGAGATTTTAAGATTCAGGGTCAGCAGCAAATATATATCATCATCTCCAAATTCATTTTAGATATAACAAAATAGCATAGCATAGGAGATCTGTCACACCTTAAACAGGATAAATGTTATTTATACTTTACACAGGTTCTGACAGCCCAGGCAGCGGTGGGAATCCAAACTCCAGCACCAGCAGGATGCTGGGCACAGGTCTGCCCTTGGTTGACCAAAACCTGCTGACTTAAAGCAAGGTCAGAAATGTTGCTTGCAGGAAAGGCTTGTTAAGCTGCTGATTTGCTGGCGACTTTGTGAAGTGTTGAACAGAAGAGCAGTATTTTTCTGAAGGTGCATCTGTGCTTAGATGGAACATGCTACGTTTTACGTTGGCCCTGTCTGCTCAGGAATGCTTTTGACAGTAGATCACAGCAGTGTTCTTGTGCAGTACTAGCAGGTAAATGTCAAGAGGGAATCTTTGAAATGCGTGTAACATCAAGAAAGCATGGAGAATGTGGAAGGAATGCAATTTATTATCTAACTTCCGAATTATTTTAATGTTCCAAATCTGGCAGCGGTGGTTGTATGTGCAAAATGCCTGGTAAGGAACTGCACAGTGCTCCACAGGAACTGTGAATGCTTTGGCAAAACAAAGCCCATCCTTGTCTCTGCCATCAAAATAAGGGGCTGAGTTTAAATCAGACAGGAGGCAGCCCAAGGGTTTGTGACCCTGACTAGCAGGGATTCACTTTCAAAGTAATCAACCTCTTACTCTATGCCAAAAATAAAACAGTAGGAACGGCAGCAGGCAATTATAGCAGCAAAATACTTGTATTATCAGTTAAGGAAATTGTGGGGGGATTGGCATTTTTACACTCTAATAAATTAGAGTATTTTAAATTAGTATTTTTGTAATGTGAAAATCTACAATAGATGTGATGTAACATCAAGATGAAGTGGAAACATTACTTTGGCCCTGAGGCACTCAGTATTTCTCATTTCAGAAGGAAACCAAAGTGAATTTCAAATTACATTTAAGCTGGGAAACACTTTGGGAGAATCACAGGCTGTAGAAGTGAGGTTTAAAATTATGCAACAAACACTTTAGCATCCTTTAGTGTGAGAAAATAGGAGGAGTTGGGATAGCTACAATAGGTTTTCTCATGCTGAGCAGTTGTTTCTCAGCAAACCTGCTTGTCTCTAGTAGCTTAATTTGGTGAGACACAGAAACGCAATTTATTTTTTTCCCCCTTCCATATTGAAGTACAGGCTTGTGAACCTACTGTTTGTTTAGCAAAGGGAAACTAGTGGCTTTTCTATGGATTATTCCTCACATCTCTGGCATTGTCTTGCTGATCTTTGTCTATCCTGCTTATGGAAGCTAAAAACTAGGCTTTGCTTCAAATTTCCCATGTGTAGTAGCCGATTACAGCATGCATAATCTTAATAAAGGAGTGTCATAAAATATGTTTAGTCTGGAGCTTCATGGGTAGGAATGAAGAGTCCAAGCTGCAGAGGGCTGCTGCCAACTGGACAGGCTGTGATTTTGTCAGCTACTGTGTTTTCTATTTATGTACCTAAAAAAAGAGATGATAACATTTGTCTATGTCCTAAGTGCTTTGAGCCTTTAGAAAATATTTATTAATTGCATGAAGACTTTCGGGAGATGAGTAATTACATTTCTGCATCTTGTAGAATTGGATCTGTTCCTGCTTTAAGCAGCTTCATCTTTCAGTCTTGAGAGCACTTTCCAGTGAAACTGTTGAAATTTAGAACTAATATTTTCATGCTAATGGTTAACATATTAACCTCATGTTAAAAGCTTTGCTTCATCTTCCCCACCTCTGCTTATGCTCATGTTGTGTTCCATAACACCTCCTGACATTTCAGATGAACTGTAGATACTGAAGATTACTGAATTGTTTCCACTTGGATAAATAGGAACGTTGCCACTGGCTCCTCTGGAAATAGAATCAGGACCTGGACAGATGCATGTAATGTCCTGCAAGACACACTAATACCTTTGTGCCTAAACAAAGAGGACTCTGAGCACCTCTAAGTTTGGCCTCTAACTCTCTGTGACATGCCTGCTACTACTTTTTCAGCTGCTCAGTACATTTTAATGACCTTCCCATTCACTTTCTGGAAAGAAAACGAGCAATACTGGATTGATCAAAAGACTCCCAGTCACAGGTGCTAAATTACACCTGAGTTTAAAGGAAAATGCATTAAATCTACAGGAGCACCCAATGAATTCATAATGAGCTGGTGCTGTCACCATAATAAACAAATGCAAGAGCTTACAGAGGTGACCACAGCTTTTTTTTTTGTTGTTTTTCAGATTCTACAGGCACAATAAATGCTGCTGTGATTTTAATTCAAGTCCTACTTAAGCTTTGTTTAAATGATCATCACAGAGGCTAAAAAACCTGAAGTGTAAGATTTTATCAAGGTCTTAGTTTCCTGCAGTGCAACACATAACTCATGGGTATCAGTGGGTACATGTCAGAACTGTCCCACTCTCAAATCAGAACGTCCTTTAACCAGGGACAGTATTTTTAAAGGAAATGTAAGCAATGAAGAAAAATGGAGCCAATATGATTTTGTGCCTGACCTGCTTTTCAATGAGGTCAGAATACATGTTCATGTTCTGTTCCATCCTGTTCCTTCCATTTACCTAAAGATAACCAAAGTGATGCACTTTCTGTGAAAGGAAGCCTATCCCAAACAGAGCAGCTGCTTTTAGCTGTACTGGATAAGCAGAGAAGACCCAACACATCCATCCTGTGTGGCCTGCGTTGCCACAGATCGACATGTTTGTCTGCTCCAGCCTGAATGCACCAGATTACTTTAAAGCAGCTTAAACCTGCCTGTTCTGAGCCCTGGAAGGCCAGGCACTGCAGGGCTCATTCCCGATCCCAGTTTCCAGGCAGGCTGACAGCACAGGCGTTTGCAATGGTCTGAACAAAAGGAAAGCAAATCAATGTCCACTGAGAAGCGACCCTGCTAAATTACAGCAGTACCCTGAGCATCTGCTGCAGGCCCTGCTGTGACTCTCACTGCCAGTGTGCCACAGGAGCTCACACGAGCTCTGGAGCATTGATCTAGCAAGGATCAGTGCAAGGGCACTCCAATGAGAAAATGAATAATTCTTTGTCCTGATTATGGTGATTAATTCTGTTATGTCAGCAGCCTTTGGCACAGCCAGTGACAGCAGCAGATTTCAGAGGGGAAAAATCTATGTCAAGAGCCAAGAACCTTAAAGAGGGGTTTTGTGTGGCTAAGTAATATTAATAAATGACATACAAGCAGCCATAATTTTACATATATGGATAAGCACATGTATTTTCCTCAGGTCTGTATAGGACTTGCTACTGATGTAAAGGTGTTTTGTATTTGAAACATCAGCCAAGATTTAAAACCTGGCATTGTTGCTGGAATTGACCAGTCACAGATGGACTCAATGTGGAAGTTTTTGGACCACATGAAGCTGAGCAGAATTTCTCTCTCACATGCCAATTTCACACATAAATAATCAGTGTTGAACTGGCAGGTGTCCCACTCCATCACTTCAAGTTTGGTTATGACAAAGACTAATCAAGACATCTCTCAGGTGCATCATTTAAGATAGGCCTTTGCACAATGTTGGATGTTTGAAGGGGATTTGGCTTTCAGACAGTGCATTGACTTGTTTCCTGTCCAGTTCTGAGGGCATGCACTCACCAGTTGTGCCCCTCTCTCCTACAGTTTCTCCCTCAGCTGCCATAACCAATTGTACTCTCTGGCAGTTTGCTTTGGTCCTGGATGAGCCACAGCTCTTGTCTTTCATGCATTTGGTAGGAGATGCATTTAGGAAGAAGTGTCAAGACCAGGTTTTCCAATCCTGTTTTGCCACAAAATGTTCATCTGGCAATCTTAACATCATTAAAAATGAGCCTCAACAGGGTATGCTCTGCTAAAACATGACCTTTAGCTGTTCAGAAAGGGTAGAGAAACACCACAAAAGGAGGTACTGGTATAATCAGTTCAGGTATTTGACAGATAACAAAAAGGGCTCTCTTGCATTAAGGCATGGCATTTACAAAGCTGGAGCAACACTTCAGGTTGGCTGCCCTTGTATCATGATCAGTCTGCTGTAAAACATTCCCTTCAGAGGGAAAATAAATGCCATCACTTAGATCTGTAGATGGGTAATTGACATGTTCACTTTCCAGTCAGAACACTGCAAACACCTCTGCAGGTGTCACCGTCTCAGCTCAGAAGTGCCTGGTACTGGCAGCCTTGCACAGAACAGGATCTGCACCCAGCATTTGGTAACCCCACGGTTTCTCACCTTCCCAATTCACATACAGTGTTGTTTCCTATCTATTTTTTTTTTATCATTTGCAAGGAAAAGAGTTGAAGGCTAGATACACAAGCAACCAGTCTCCTTTCCATCTAATGGCAAACTGCCTTACAGATTTTTGTGGCAGAGAGGATACCAACATTTTACTTCCATAAAAGCTAGGATTATCTGGGGTGCTCTTATAGTGACTAGATAGAGCCCCACCAATTAATATCTAATAATAAAAATACTGAAAAGGTGATGTGCAAATACACAAAGAACTACATTGATCTGCCATACTGACATAAACAAGGAAGCAATTTCAGTGTCAATTTAGACTTTGTACACAACCTACTTTCCAGCTATTCACGGGAGATCAATAATTATGACAGTTCATTAGATAATGCAGTTGACTTTTATTGTGCAGACCAAAAAAAATGCAGTCACTAACCCACCACTGCATAATGTATGAAATCAGTTAACAAAATTATTGTAAAAAATAACTTAGTTTCTGATGGGCAAATGGAAGCAACAGCTACAGCTTTCCCACATTCCTGTGTTGATAGGAGGAAATGGTATTGAACCATTATACTCAGTAACTCAAGGACAAACCCATTCTGTCGTTTAGGGGAATAAAAGTATCTTGATTTTCTCCCCCAATCCCAAACCTACCATCAGTTCACCTACAGGAAAAATGTCCTTTGGAGGTACTGCAGAAGTGCCACATTCTTTGCTCTCTAACTCTGATACGTAAGTACCTGATAGAGCTATCCTACTAGCATGTACACAACTCAGGGAAGCATTGCTTGGCTCCTCCAAAGCCAGCACACTAAGCTTAATCTTCTGATTCCTCATAATGTGCATAGCCACTAGCATAGGTCCTTCCTAAATTCAAATTGCTGAATACATCTGTGGCCTCGGAATCTGAATCCTTCCCTCGCTCATCATTGTCATCTTCATCATCATCTTCTGCTTCATACTCATCATATTCATCCTCACGGTCACCTGCCTCCCCAGCCTTGCTGGAGGAAAGGTTTTTCCAGTAGGCATCATAACCAGAAGCTCCATCTGCATCTTCTCCTCCAGTCTGTCTGCCAAATTTCAATGAACGTGCTGCAGGCAAAGAAAAATCATCATGTTCCCACTAATCCAACATTTCATCTCTATCTTTTTTTCACTACTTGAAGAGTAGTTTAAATGGCAATTATTTTTCATTTATCCACAACTAAAATCTCCAACTAGACAAAAGCTTTCATTTTCTTGGAATGAATTAATTGTTAAGAATGAGACTGCTCAATTCCAGAACTCAGAAACACAAAGTTTTTCTCAAAACACATGAAGCAAAACTGTGCAAAACAATTGAACGTAACCAGACGTTACTCAGTGCTCCTAGGTAGAAATTAATCACTACTGGCACTTGTATGGTTTGTTAGCTAGAGAAACTGGCTTACTTGACATGCTCAGATCCTTTGTCTGCTGAGTTTCATGGCCACACTTAGGGCAAGGAGGCTTTTTCCCCTTCTCCTGCTTGAAAACCTTACTTCGCACGTGATCGTCACAAAAACAAGCCTGTGTGGTGCAGGGAGAGGACAAAGGCCAAATGTTTTAACCACAGAAGCACATTCTTCAACAACAAGCAAGCAGAAATGTGTCCAGCAGCAGGGCTTTCTGGCTGGGATTACAATTTAATGAGGTCTCTCTGCAGTGGACATGGGGTCCGTGCACAGAGGAAGCGCTCTGTGTTCAGTGTGGTTCCAGGGTTTCTGGGGAAGAGGCTGAGCACAAGTGCCAATAACCACGCAGAGACAGTAACATAATCCAGGGCTGGATTGCAGTGCTGCCCACAAGGAGCCTGGCAGCTCCTGGGTTTGTGCTGACAAGCTTAAATAAACACTGTGAGATGCATGCCAGAACAGAACTATGCAGGAGCCTGGAGGAAAGAAATAGAGATGGGAAGCACCCTGAGCACCAGGGTGCAGTGGAAATACCTGGAAAAAGGAACTATTGGAACAGGCCACCGATGCCATGGGAGAGGGCAGGGAAAACATATGGAAGGTAAGAAGAGCAAGAGCAGGCAATGAACCAGCACCTGGAGAAATCTGGGCAATGCTGATGATGCAGCAGGTGGAACTTTTTATACAAAATTACTTCTGAGTGTGTAAAAACACAAGCCCAATGCCAACAAATCAGCCTGCTCATATGGAAAACTGGATTAGCTGTGGGGATTACTCCTTTGGATGCAGCGATTTCTAGTCAGATAATCACCTGACTGTTTAAAAGAACAACTTCTCCAATTGTTGCAGTTCCACACTGGATCAAAGCATTTTCCAAAGCCTTGGATTCTGTTCTCGACCAAGGATTTATTTTGTTGTCTTGGTTGTTTTTTAAAGCCCCAACACGTTGCAGGCCCAACTCAAACGAAGAGAGCTGGACAAAGATCACCTCACTCTGCCTTGTGGCTAACAGGCAAGCACAGGTGTAAGACCTTCTGTCCCCCCAGGTTTGACCCCAGGCTACAGGAACTAATACAAAAGTATGAATTTCCTTTTAATCACGGAGAGGAAGATGTGGCAAGGCCTGGTACCAGCCTTGGAGGCCAAGGAGAATAAGCCTAAAATCAGCTCCTCACAAGTGTCTTGACTCTTTACCTTGCAACGCAGGCAGGAATGCTGCCCCAGCCTGTTACAGGAGACACCTGTTGGAGAAAAGCAGAATGACAAATTCAGTACTAGGAAACTGCACACCTGTCATGCTTTTAAAACCCTGTAAAAGTATGCAGTACCATAATTGAGGCATTTCTTTTTAATTCCCTGACACAACTGTACTCTGGCAATGTGAATCAGTCATTTTACCCCACGGTACCATTTTACTAGATTTCCTTAACTCTCAACCTCACTTTGACACAAAAAATGAAATTTCAAGAAGGGAGAAGCATTTAACTATTTCTTGAGCTTCTAAACTTTTAAAACCTGAGGTTTCAGAACCAATTTAGTGTTAAGGTCTCATCTTGCTTTTCCTTTTCTCACAGCATTCAGATGAAGGAGTGCTAGAGATGTAAGAACACTTTAAGCTTGCCAACTTCCAAACCTAGAAAAGTTGTTACATTCTGTATTTTCTGCCATATCCTCTGGAAATGTACTTGACTGCACAAACTTCATAAGAGAATCTACCTGTGTTAAAGAACTGGAGCTGGCACACAAGCCGTAAGGAGCAGAATCAGTGGCCAAAATTTAACTTGCCTTGAGCTCCAAATTGTTTTTATTATTCCACTAGAGGGAGTACAGTAAAGGCAAACACTCGGGAATTGGCAGCAACACGAAGTTTGGTGAATAGTTACTCCTTGAGAAGCAGTAACACATACATTCCAGTTTCTGTGCAAGTACTCATTCCTTTCCTCCTTGTCTAACCCCTATGCCAGCAGTTTTTCAATCTGAAGTAATAAATATTATCAGTTCTCCACATGAGCAGGACAGACGTGGGATTTAGAGCTATGGCATGTTTAAAGATGGAACTGGAAATGCTGATGCTGAATATATATTCATTTTTTTTTGAGTACCTGCACTTCAAAAACCTCTCTCAGATAGTGATGGAAAGTAACAGCACCATTTTCACAGCTCAAATGGATTTATACTACAATTGCATGACCACATTTGAAGTTCATGTCTTCTGTAAAAATACAAGTTTTATAATCTTGCTACCTCACTGACAAAAATCTTGTCTCTACGAAGTCTGCTGTGTGCCACAAAACACAGTGAAAACCCTCAAAAAATTCTCTCTCTATTTAGGGTGTGATACCACATCTGTGAATTGAGAGCTTCCAACAATCACTGAAGAAACACTCTTATGGAACAGCTGTTGCTGCCTCAATATTGCTGTGCAGGAAGAAAATGTATTCTGGCAGAATACATCTAGGGAATTCTGGCAGAATACATCAAGAGAAGCTAAGCAAGGCTTAAAAAATAGCTGGCTAGGAACAAAAGTATGGAAGATGAAAAGAAGATAAGAGATGTCTAAAGACTGATTAAAATACTGAAATCACAAATACTCTGGACCAGGAGAAATCAATTAGGACAAGAGACTAGTCAGTTCAAAGGAAAACAGCATTATGATAAAGAGCACCTGCAATTTCCACACTAAGAATTGAAAATGTTGCAATAGTCAAGACACATGCATACAAGTTTTGGGAAGGACAAACAAATGCTTGTCTTGCAATAAATCCAATCCTGTTTAATGGGGGGTAGGCAAGAAATGCTGCTAGAAAAATTTCGTTATTTCAAATACGCAAAGTCTTGGCTTGTTTTGTTTTATTGTTGTTCTTTTTTTAACTTCCCTTGAAGACACCTTGTTTCAGCCAGGGATGAGTAATGGGTGAGCAGTGTCGGGCAAGGCCATCATGTCCTCTTACAAACAGCAGTTCTGTCCTGCAAGAGCCTGGCAGGAAAACAACTGCCAGGTATGCTCTGGCATGGAGCAAGGGCCATGAAAGACAAACAAGTTCCAGTCTGGGTAACTGGATACCAGAAGCCAGTACATAGAAAACAGGCCCTTCCCTCCAGGGGTGGCAAAATCTACTTGGGAAAGGTGATGGAGAGTATTCTGGAGCACACAGGAAACAAAGAGTATTCTGGAGCACAGAGGAAACATAATCCCTTTGCTGTGGTGAAAGGGATTATGAATAACTTACATTTAAATGTCTCTGCTTCCAGAACTTGGCAGCTGGCTTGATGTTCAAACTGATCATCTTCACAGAGGAAATCATGGCAAAAAGAGCAGGCAAATATTCTGCCTCCTGAAAGATTTATCAAGGCAAAATAATCAACAATGGACAGAGGCATCAAGTCCCACTCTACAAACAATTTAGGCAGTAGTTTTGACTGAAGACCAGCTCTCCCTTCTGTGACAAATGCTTCCAGGTCCTAAGTTAGACACTGCTATCCATTTTCACACTGAAAAATACCTCCTATCCTACAATATAAGACAGTATAACTACAAAGCAAGCATTACTTCTAGTACTTTTCTTCATTTTAACTTGACTGTAGCATTAACTATTTTGTTAAAATCAGATCACACTCTCATCCAGTCTTCTCTGCTCAGCTCTGATACACACTTGAAATAAACACTTTAAAAGATTCAGAAAAGGAGATCAGTATGGTTTCCTAAGCAACTGGGAATCCAAATACCCGTGCTAGTGCAGAAGAATGGAGTAAGAATGGCAGAAAACTGTGTTGGCAATTTGATGCAGTGCTTAGTTATGTGAATAATTAAGCTGATAAAACCATTATAATTTAGATTACATAATCATCCCTGAATTGAGCACTGTATGTTCTTGAGCAGGTAATTTACTTTCCCCACTGCAAAATGACTATTTTTAAAACAGGAAGAATCCTTGATTTGAACAAACATACCGCAAGGACTAATTTAATGAAGACTAAAAAGGCTATGTTAAGAATATAGGTGCACTCACTTCAGCAATGCAAGGAATGCAGTGTAATGCATATGTTCTTATTTTTAAGTGTGAGCAACCTACCATGGTCCCAGACACTTCTTTCACACTCAACACACTCTGCATCTGCCAGAGGGCACATGCAGGCGTGGGTGCTGAGACACTTCCTGCCGTGGCACACCCAGGCTTCACAGAAATCACAGATCGCACCCTGCAATCACAGCAAGACATCATCATTCTGCAATAAAAACAGAGACACTTATCCCATAATCCCCAACGTATCCTGGAATCCATCCTCTCCACGGGCTCACTTTGGCTGAGTGAGATACTGAACCAAACCTGTTCCCCGAGTGTTCCGACCTCGCTGCTCCACAGTTCATGTTTGTTATTCATTTCTGCAGGACTAAGTATGATGCAAAATTTGGTTACCTATCTCAATCCTGGTTTTACATTTCTTATCACACACTTGGCACATGGAAAATTGTGTCCTCCAGTTGAAACCTGGGATCCATAAACGATAACAATGTTCTGGCAAAAATGAAATTTCAAAGACCTGAAAAGTGCCTTTAGATTCTTAAAGCTGAAATCACTCACTTGGATTTTAAACTCTACTATATTAGAGCACAAGCTCTCAGAGAGCAAAGAACAAATAAGTCATTAGAAGTAAGTTAGACTCTTTAACTTCTATTTTGATTAAATTGTTAAGGTCTCCACTTCAGCTATCCTTAACTGTAGCACTTAAGAAGCCCCTCAGCCCATAGGTAACTAATTACTATGTGCATTACATGCACACAAAGCTAGGAAAACAATGGTGAATCCAAATGTAAGTGTTGATGTGCTCACTCCTGCATCAGTGAGTGCATGGGATGAGCTCAGGAACACCAGCATGTAAAGGCTGGCTGTGTTACTGACAACAGCTGATGGCCAGCTGCAGGCAGCAACAGGACACAGGTTTAGATCATTTAATCCAGAGGCTGTGACACTCACACCTTGCTTTCCAGAAACTAACATGCCCTTCTAAGAACAAACCTTCAAAGACCTGAAGCTATGATTATCTCTAATTAAGAGCCCAAAAGAGGGGGTCTGTTCATTAAAATTCCCCTCCAGTGGAACAGATTCCTCCCTGTGTTACTGACAATCTCTGCAGTACTAAGACAACAGCAACAGAAGTCTGCAGGTTTCTGCAGAATAATCCCACATTTTAATGAAGGCTGGGAATTGTCTGTGGTGCATGTAAGGGGCCAGTGCTCCTCATGCATGTGCTTAGGGCCTGCCACCAACACAGATCCATTAGCATCCAGGACATGTGCTGGAGTCTGCAGGAGCTGAATCTAAAACTTCAAAATTTGGGGGTTTCAGTATAAGGGAAAAATCAGTTTGTTACAGAAAAGCAAGGAAAAAACCAAATTTGGCAGGGTACATGCTATCATCCCATAAATCTGTTTTATCATTTTTCCAGAAGATTTGCACAGAATATTCTCATAGTGCAAAGAGGGCTGTAATTTTGTATACATACCACCATAGCTAGTCCAGTACTGTACACACCAGCATGTTTTATAACACAGTCAGAAGACTTCATCATGCATTTGGTTTTTCCTGTTTAAAATAAAAAGGCAAGCAACCATAAGAAAACTATGTAAAAATAAAATAATAATATATTGATGCTTTAATTGATATTGATCAGAAATTATACAATCCCTAAAAAAGGCAGTATTTATAGGTGCCTTGCTAGCGGTCAGAGCTTTTTTAGTTTTGCTGCTGTTATGAAACAATGCTCCACATGGTCAATCTATGGAAACAGTCAGATTTCTCAAACCCAAAAGGAAGTGAGACAACTGTTTCCAAAGAAGACAAGCCATGATCCAGGCTGGCAAACCTCTAGGGGTTAGAGGCATACATACTGATCAAAGAAGATCAATTCCCAAGGTGGATATTCACAGCAGATTCACAAGAACCTGCTCCACATCACAGAGGTACTTTAAGACAAAGCTACTGAAACACAGATACTGAGAGTTTAACATCACAAACAGGACTGAGGACAGCTTGTTTTCATTCATCACTTCTACTCACCACATTGTGCACAAATGGGCAATTTCTGAACAGAATTACAGAAGTAACAAAAAGCTCTATTCTTCTGTCGTCTAGGCACATGGAGGTGAAAAAACAAAAATAAAGTATTAAGCTTTAAAAGAAAGCATTAAAAATACCTCTAAAATGTCTGAAACAAATACTAAACTATTGGCTTTAGAAGGGTAAAAATTCTTACCTTTGGCACTTATCACATTCCTAAAAAGAAAAAATGAAACTCTGGTTAATTATTTTCATTCTAGGAAAAATATATAAAATTTACAGACTTCCACAGGGAGTTACAATTAGGATCCAAACCTTTTAATCAATATTCTGTCTGGTGCAAAGGTAACCTTAAATAGGAAGGACAGCAGGAAGAATGACATTCCAGTGGCATTAAATGCATTCAAGGTGTTATCACTGGGTTTACATAACCAAAACTTAGGTATTTTAGTACAGAATACTTTAGGTCCCTTTACCATTGAAGCATTGCAAGGGTGTTTGGCCAGGTCTATGTTGGCTCGTGAAGCCCTGATCTGCTTCTCACGCTCCCGGCGGTTCTCGGCTTTCTTACGAGCACCCGTCTTCTTTTTAGGCATGGTTGCTCTGTGGGGGAAAAACGTATTTTATGTACTTACATAAAACATGTAAGTGCATACATGGACACACATGGCACATCCAGCACTAAACCTGGATTAGACAGTTCCTGCATTAACTGTGCTTCATCTCCATTCCCTTCCTTGTCTGAAAGTCTCTTTTGAAACGCGGAATAAGGGGACAATCCACGAGGAAGAGCCATGTGATGAACCACAAAGAATCTTGTGATCTAGAAAACTTTGCTAGCCTGAACTTTGTTTTAACTCTCTTTGAAGGGTTTTGCCTTAAAAAAAATGAAACCATTACTATCTGTAGGTTTATTTGTGACAGACCTCTGGTTTTGGTTTGCCTTGCCTGTTTAATAAGCATCTGTAAGGACAGCTGCAGCATCAACAGGCAGTCAATTCTAGCAGCTTCAACTTGGAAGAAAAATTAGTATCTTCATTCAAAAGGTCTTATAAACCAAAGAATCCTAACTTTCCTGAACACAGAAATATATTGTCCTGACCAGACACTAAAATTTGCTTTTGATAGCACACATAAATCAGTTTTCCTGCGCTGTTGCATTTTGCACTATGTTTAAATTGTATTAGTGTCATATTTTGTAGTCAAAATTATATTGCTGTGCTGCCTGCTGGCAACTGTCATTATTCTAGAGTGTGACATTTCTGACACTGGGAGTCCAATATCAGGCTCCACACTAATTTCCAAACCACTCAAATGCTGATTTAACGACAGAATCTAATGGTGAGTATTTATACCTTGACTTCTTCACATTCCCTCACAATGGAAAGCACCAAAATGACAAAGTGTTTTCATGAAAAGCACTGCCCCAGCGCCTCCTGAGGACACAGCCATGGGAAATTTCAGATGGCAGTTTTCAGAAAGTTGCACTCAACTAAGTGACAACAGAACTGCAATGTCAGGTCCCTCTAGCAAAGCTGTAGAGTGAATCAATGCTTTCAAACACCATGCAATAATAACAACACCCTGTAGATCAATATTCTTATCACTCTTTCCCTCTGAGCTTTCATTTAGGTTGTTTGTTGTCTTTGTCCTGGGATCAAATTTTTTAAGAAATTTACCGTATTTGTAATTTTTGGACTAGAGCTTAACAATGCTATGATTCCAAAAATTATGACAGCATAAACCCTGTCTACCTTCAATTCCTTTCAAAGCAGAATATCACCTTCTGAAACCACTAATTAGTATTCAAATGCCTCTGCAGAGTGTTCTACCTCCACTTTTGGCACACTGTTACCAAATGCTCAGGCAGGACAGACCCAGTGGATTCTGTCTGCAGCCCACACCCCTGAGGGGTGTGTGGGAGAGAAAAGTGCATCTGAAGGACCTGAAATAAGAGGTTGTAGGTCCATGCCTGGTTCCCCCCTCAGCCCCAGAGGGTACAACTGTGCTGCCCTACAGAGCACTGGAGCTCCTGCATGGGAAGCACTCTACACAAAGGCTGTTTCACCATTTGAAGCTCCCTCCTCAGAAGGGAAATGCTGTGCCTGGGTCACAGCAGCAGCCGTGGGAGTGAGCGTGGCTCTCCAGCTCTGTGGCTGACGCTGTGGCACAAGGAGCAGAGCTCAGATAGCGGGAGGCTGTGCAGGAATGAGGTGAATAGTTCAAAGGAAAACCCCTAAAATGGGAGTATTGGGTTGCCAGCACTGTGCTCCTCTCTGTAAATTTTCACCTCCTGTTACTCTCCTGCTGCATTATTTGCTAAGGCAACCAGGGGCAAAGACTAGGGATTTCCCACCACACCTCCAAAGAATGGTGGTCGTGCTGTGAGGTGCATTAACAATGTCCAGCATCTAAGTTCTGCTGAAGCCACAGCTTCTTGTCCTTGGTGAGGTTGCAAAGACACACCCTGACTGCACCTGAACTGCAGGTTCCTGGATCTTCTGTGCCTTGCCTCATTGCCTGGTGGCACAGCGCCCACCGTGCTGTCACAGACACGGGGAACAGCTGGGACGGGCTGCTCACTGCGGGAAACTGTACTAACAGTAGTTCATACTTAAAAGGATCATGAACTGAACGCCCTAATAACGCAAAAATCATTTCCCAGGTACTGTGATGCCCATGACTTACTCCACCTTTTAAAAGCAAGGTGGATAAAAGCTGTGGGCCCGCAGCCGCCGGGGGCCGCTGTGCTGTCGGTGCCCAGGTGTGCGGGGCTTTCCTCAGGCGCCCCCTGCCCGGCTGCCTCCTCAGCACCGGCCCTGGCACCGCCGGGAGGCGGAGCAGACCCGCTCCGAGGCTGTGGGTGAAGCTGTGGGGGCTGCCCTTGGCATGGGCACGCACACTGCCGGTGCCCAGCCCTTAGCGCTCTCCCTCATCCTCGGTGCCCAGCCCTTAGCGCCCTCCCTCATCCTCGGTGCCCAGCCTTTAGCGCTCTCCCTCATCCCCGGTGCCCAGCCCTTAGCGCTCTCCCTCATCCTCGGTGCCCAGCCTTTAGCGCTCTCCCTCATCCCCGGTGCTCGGCTGCCCTGGCCCTGCCGGTGCTCAGCTTTAGCGCTTTCCCTCATCCTCGGTGCTCGGGTGCCCGGCCCTGCCGCATCGCGCTGCCGACCCGGATCGCCGCGCTCCGCGTTCCCCCGCACTGGGTTATGGGGGAGCCGGACACCGCTTCGCTTGCTCGGGCACGGAAGCCGTAAGGGCCCGGAACCGAGCCCCTCAGCGCCTCTAGCCCGGCCCCTCTGAGGCACCATCACCCTTCAGCGCCCCGGGCCCGGGCCTGCCCCCTCCATTCCCGTTCCCGTTCCCATTGCCGTTCCCGTTCCCGTTCCCGCCCCCGCCCCGCTCCAACCTGGCTCGGCGGCCGCGCGGAAGCCGGAAGCGGCGGTGCGCCGCGGTGCGCTGCCCGCCCGGCCCGCGCCGCCCGGCGGGAACGTTCTGGGCGCCGGCCTGCCCCCCTCCCCTTTCTAACGCAACGCATATAACATTCATTTTAATAGTTGCGGAAAGCCAATCGTGTAGTACATGCATTTTTCACAGTGTGTATTTGTGAGTGCGATATGTGTGGAGACCGACAATGGGACAGTTGCGAATTCTAATAATAACTGAGGAGAGTAAAGCATGGAAGAAGGCCTTTGAACTTCTCCTTTGTTTGCAATTAGCCCTGGTTGATTTAGGAGCATTGGAATTAAAGCGTTAAGGATGTTGCTCTCTGCTTGTATTTAATCCTTAAAGAGTTCTGCAATAATAATCTTTTGAAGTATAATTTTAAAATATTACTTGTATCCTTGAAACTATAGCTTTGGAATTATATAAAAGAAATATGCTTGTCTCATGCCTTATTGAAGCAGAGAAAAACAGTTTGAGAAAGGAAGATGAACATCACCTTAAGGATTTTTGGCCAAAGGGAAGCTGGACATCACTGTTATGAGATTTATAGTCTCTGCAATTAAAAGGTGGACACACATCTGGGGAGCT
>JAWWMS010000208.1:10879637-10894246 GCA_035048045.1 Chlorospingus semifuscus | reverse complement strand
TGGGATTCGTCTTTCTACTTTTGCAAACTGGACCACCACCATCTGGGGATACTCCTTTTGAGATACATCCTGAGAAATTAAAATCACAATAGTGTATAGGATTGTGATGTGAAAATTGGAATAGAAACTGCTCATGAGTAAAAAAAATAGGAATAGAAACTGCTGACAAAGCTGATGAGTACCCCTATAAATACCTGTAACCACCAATTATTGGTGTGCAGTTGTACAGAAAACTTCCCCCACTGTACCCAGCGCTGTATTGTTCATACTTTACCACATTAATTAATAAATTGACTGCTGTTTGAATATTGGCCTAGTCAAGCTTCTTATTCATAACGGTGGTAAGGGGCATCTGAAAATTTATCTGTGAAATCTTTCGTCTGTGGCTTGAGCTGTTTTTAAAATGAAGTATTGATTAATCTGAAAGGCACAAATTTCCCAGGCATAGTCCTGGGGGAGGCTGTGAGAAGTTCAGAGAAAAGAATGATAAACAATTCCCATCTTCACTTGCTGCCGTGTTGTTGTGAACATGTGGAATGTGTTTTGGAGATTTCTCTTGTGTGACTGCTCATTTTTACACAAACTCATGACTGAAAAAGAAGAACTCTAGAAAACCCCCAAGGAGATATGTAGACGCTAATATTTTTATCTTAGTTTTATTTACCCTGTGAAACATTACCTGCCTCAAATACGTCTCAGCAACCACCCTCTAGATGGCAGGAGTTTGTCACCTCTCTCGTGAACAGAAAAACTGCTTATTCTCAGAACCAATAGAGTGGCCTGAGGCTGTAATTAAAAAAAAATGGATGAGGATAGCCAATTTAGAGCTTACAGAACTTCCATTCGCAGTACTGGAGCAGGCTCTGGGGAGTTGTTGCGGACTTGTTTCAAGAAAAATGCAGAAAGTAATGAGAGTCAGCCTCGTTTTTCGGGGTGTTTTCAGTGAGTGTGCGTGAGAGGCAGAGGAAGGACAGGGCGCGTGTCTCTGAGTGGTTATCACTCCGTGTCTCCTGTCAGAGCATCAGGACTGTCACGCCTTCACTTGATGCCTGCTGCCCGGCTGGCCGGGATAACGGATGGGGCCACGCCACGCTGCCTGGAAAAGGTATCTGTCTGGCCAGGAGCACATCGGTGAGGGCCTTGCCCCGCAGCTGAGCTACCTGCAGAGGTCACTGGAGAGAAGAGTGAAAGTCACTTCTGTGAGCTGCATGATGCAGCGACGGCAGGGCCGCTGGTCTGCCCGCGCTAGAGGCACAACCCTGCAGCAGCGTGCACTGCTTCCCTCTTCTGTTCCGCTCATGCGTCTCGTAAAGTTAGTTTTACCTATACAGAGGGCCAGAGGATGCCAATGAATCAGAATCTCTCAGAAATAAATGGATCTCCTGGGTACAGAACTGAGAAATTTTGAGCGGTATCTTTCCACCTCGCTCTCTTTGTTGTTCACCTTTCAGAGTCGTGTGGCAAGTCAGAGGAGTGACACTGGATTACATGGTGATTGCTGGTCAGATGCATGTTTTTAAGGCAGTAAATTCACATTTCAGATGGGAATAATTCAGCAAGGAGTTGTCTGAGGGAAGTGGGCTCGCTTTTTCTAAGGTCAGAGCTGAGCAGTGCCATTGCAGCGCCGCATACCAGCTCCCGTGGACACTAAACATCTTCAGGTTGTTCTGCTCACTTCTTCCTCTGCTCATCTCTTAAAAATTCTTCCTTTACTGCGAGAGCACGTTTCAGGAATGGACATTTACTTATTCCTTACATTACTCATGTAACAATAAAGGATTCGTGCCTTCTCACTTTTACTGCTGAAAATTACGGAGATCAGAAAGGGAAATCAGGAAATGAGATGTGTGCACAGCCTCTATCAGAATGGCAATATTCTGGGCCAGATAAGACCTTCATATGCAGTGACAGCAGACTGTGCTGGATGAAAATGAAATATTTTTACTGCCTCTTGCTGTGGTATCTCAGTCCCTTTAAAGATACAAGAAAGCATAGTATCTCTCAACTTGAAATAAATACTGACCTAAGTTGTTGTCATTTACTTCTAATTTAATGAACTGAAATTTCTTGTTTCTCTAAGTAATATGTTCTGATCTATTTAAGCCCCTATTGCCTACCTGCCTATTACCATAATTATCTTCATTATTGCAATGTCTACTTGCAGCATTCAATATGTTTGCCTCCCTGGGGATTGCATTGTAAAATAGGTGCAGCATACACCTTTCCAAGTGACCTTTGAAACGGCATACATCAAATTTAATTTGTTTTTAAATCCTGACCTTGCAGCAACAGACCTTAAAAGTCATGTCAATATTTGTTTGATGTAAGATAATTTTGTCTGAAGACATTTATACTTGCTGATTTAACTACATAAAGAAATGGGAAACAAAGAAAATAACTTGAGGCAAAAATCTTTCGTGACGTCTACTGAATTGGCATGTTCAAATATAATATTTTAAAATAAGCATCCTAGAATTAGATGTAGAGATTTTTTGTGTGTATGTTTTCTTTTCCCCCTGCTATTATACCTGCTGCTTGCAGTCATTAATCTTAGCCCTGGAGAGTCATGCCCCAAGAAATTTCTAGATGGTTATTTTGTCTGGTCAATGTTTGTATCAAGAGGGAAAAGAAGAAAGATAAGAGATAAAACAAAAAGAGAAATTTTGCTGTTAAGTCATTAGAGTCTTGATTCAGGGAGCTCACTCAGTTGTCAACTTCTTTATTAAAATCTATTAATCTTTCCCATGATATTCAAGTTGCATTTTTTCACATTTCTTCCATGACTTCAGCAAAATACTGAACGGCATTTTTATCATGGTATCTTACTGCGGCTTTTTATTTTGGTTTTTGAGATGGAAGATATGCAGTAAAGCTAATACTGCAATTTATGTGCACAGTTAATGTGCCATCATATGTTAATTACCATATATTAATTAAGATTGCTGAAGTGAGGGGATAGTGCAGGACTAATCAGTGACTCATTTTGTAACATAAGGGGGAAGCTATAACTTTTTGTTATGGAGAAATAAGTTGCTGTCTGCTGGCAAGCTATTAGTGTTGTTTTTCCATTATGAGATTGCAATATCGTGAATTACCTTGTTTCTCTCCTCTCTGATCCCATCAAAAGGCTGGCACACGATGATATATTTGCTGCATAGGTGACACTAGGAGGCTTCGTTTGCGAAGAAGAGCAGGGAGATGTTTGATAAATGGCAGCACCTGCGTGACAGAAATGAAAAAGGTAAAAAGAAAAAAAATCAAGGTCAGACAGAGGATGGCTGATGACAAGAACTTCTGTCTCAGTGCTGGAGGCTTGTCAGGTGGATGGGGCAGAGGAGAATGAAACACATGAACGTTTTAATTGGTCACAGAATATGGGGGTAATTCACAAAAGTGATCAGGAGATGCCAAGGTGATCAGGAGGCTGAGAAGTCAGTCCCATAGGAGGAGGCCAAAGGCCTCCATGTTTTTCTTCTGTTATCGAGCTGTGTGACATGTTCCTCTTTGGTGTCACTTCATATCTGGAGAGCAGTTTTTCTCCTTTAATTGTGGCTTTTCCTTGTTTAGCAGAATTCTTTTGTAGAAATCTTGTGCAAATATGAAGTGAATGGTTTTCCTGTCTAATTACAGTTCCATTTGGATGACATTAATATCAGTGGCACTGAGCACTGGCTGAATTAAATAGTGAATTTATTCAGCTAATGAAAGCTGAAGGACAGATCATTTGTTTTATGACATACAACATGGGTGGCGTAGCTGTTGATTCAGAGGACTGAAAGAGAATTTTTGCATCAAGTGTTCACTTCCCTGACATTGTAAGGAGCTCTCTCTTATAATCTCTTTCACAAAATTACCAAGCTCCCATCTTACTTGCCCTCACCACGTTTTTGAAAAGCACTGTGGACGAAGAAGAGTATTGCACCCAGTGTAGCATAGCATCATACAGCAATCCATCATATGTTGAATTTCACAGTGTAGGAGATGTAATACCTGTATTATAAATAAGATGTTTGAATGCAGGTAATCGAGTGTCAAATCAGATGCTTATGGCACTGTGAAAAATTACACTTGGAACCATTTCTAGGCATGGGTATCAGTCCTCAGGATTCTGATTGATTTAGAAAACCCATTTGTTTATGTTCCACTACTGTTTGTTGGTATTCTGAAAATAGTTTCTATTCATTCTCATTTGTGTTTTATTAGATTTCATTTATAGTCCAAAGTTGTAATAACAGTTCTATTGCTTCTCAAGTACCTGTACATTTACACTTCTTGAAATGTCATTCTAAATAGTCACGTGCTCACTATGTGAATAGTCATGTTCACTAAACTCCTTATTTTTATTTATATTTATATTTATGGTGGAGTAATGAATCTCTGGTCCTACTCTGAGCTAGAGCTTATCCATTGGTGATATATTGTGAAATACATTTCCGTTTTTATAATAGGTGTTTGAAGCATAGTGCTGTTAAAAAGCTGAGCAAAAGCCTTTTTGATGGATTATGAGGGGGAATGGAAGAGTTTGCTCCAATTATTTAATTGTATTTAAATATTATTTTAAACACTAACACAAGCTGCGACACTGTTGACAAGACACAAAGCAGGACAAAAGCAAGCAGTTTCTGAGAACAGCATTCTGGGCTGTGAGCTGGTTTCTTTGCTCATTTTCACTAGGTTATATCTCTTTTTGGCAAGACAGAGTTCTGCAATCTGCACTGAGTGTGTGTCTGATGGGCCCTGGAATATCAAGGTGTTTGAAGAGTTGTTTGTTTGTTTTCCTGTGTTTCTTGTTGGTGCCATGTCTCTGGGCAGGCTGTTGCCACAGCTAGGACGTGGCTATGTATTTTATATGAAATTAAATATTTGTCTGCAAGGGCTTTGAGGCTATGAATTTGCAATTTGCATTGTGATGAGTGAAGTTAGAACGGAATAACTTTTGGCCACTGCCTGCTTCTCTTGGTCTGACCCACTCTGAGCTTGAAGACCTTCCAGGCATCCCACAAAAGCTAGTTGTGTAACAGATTTGGGCTGGAAGATGGATGGGATGCCCCTGGCAGCCAGTGTATTTTCTGAGCATTTTCATTTGTATCATTACCCAGCTGAAGTTAAACGTTGCTTGCATTTTTATTTTTATTTTTTTGCAAGTGGCTGCTTGTTGGAGTTTATTTGCATAGTGGTGTTTTTGCCCCTGGTCAGTTAATTTTAAATCTAATTCATTTCAGAGAGCTCAGACCTTTTAAATGAGCTCACTGTTTTCCTATGTCAAATCCAGCTAAAACAGCCTAGAATGAACTGGAGCACTGGCCTAGAAAGGAAAAGCTTCACAGCCCATTACTGATCCCCTGAGCCATCTCATCCCCTTTGCTGTCATGTAACGTTTGTTTAATGTAAAATTTCCATGGAAGCCAAAGAATGCAAAACCCAGAATGCAGAGCAGCAGCTCTTTGCCGCTCAGATATTAAAACGGGAAGGCAGTGACAATGAGATTTCCTTTCACAAAGGCATCAGTGACCTCAGGGAGACCCTCCCCAGGGAAATGCCGCGGTGCTGAGAGAAGGCTCAGCTCAGAGGAGGAGGTGGACAAGCCCCTTTTGGGAGAGGAGGTCCTTGTGGGAGCCTGCCGGGATTCCCAAAATCAGTGCTCTGGCCAGGCTGCCGCTGTGCGTGTCGCCAAGTACCTGTGGGCAGGAGTGTGTCGCTGTGTGACTGACTGAGGGAGCACGTCATTCCGTGAGTCACTGCAGATTCCCGTGCATGAGTGACTGCTGCTCTGCTCAGATACGAATAAATAACATTCGGAGCCCCCAGCCGTTCCAAAAAGGTTTAATCGAGGCTATCAAGTAACTGGATTGTCAAAAAACAGTCCTTGCTGAATTTATTCATGAGGTTTCAGGGGCTGAAGTAAATTCAGCATCCCAGCCGTTTCTCCTGGGTCATTTGAAGTTCCCAGAAAGATCAAAGGAAGGCCTCGAATTCAGATCTTTGAAAATCTGAAGCCCAGATGGGATCACTTGTGTGAAAGGTGGAAGTGATGTGTTCAGAGCCCCGTGCACACATCCCCTCCTGTGGGATGCTCTCCAGCTCAACAGGTGCCTCTGCAGCCACTGGTGCATCTGTCGAATTTTGCACAGCGTTGGGTGTCGACTGCAGCATTCATCCGTTGGTGAGCCGGGGATTGAAGGCACTGGGCAATGAGGGGAGAGCTGCAAAATGGGAAAGGCAGCCTGAAAACACTTGCTGAAGGGAGGGAATGTCAGAGCTCCCTTGCTGGGCATGAGGTACAGCTGCCTGTTTCCACATGGCCCTGCTGAGCCTGGCGCTTTGAGCAGGACCCTCGCCTGGCTCTCTGTCCTGAGCCTGTGGGAGCTGGCCATTGCCTTGTTGCTGGTCCTCAGAGATAGGGCCCTGCTGCAGCCCTGGGCCCCAGCAAGTGCACAGGGACCTTGGGATGAGCCAAGACTGGTTGCACAGTTTAAGGTCAGCATTTCAATCCCCTCTCAGCCCACTCATCACAGGGCTGGAGTCCCTGGTCCCTTGTTGGTCAGACTTGTTGGCCTGTACACCTAATAATTTCTCTGTGTTTCTGGCACTTGCCTTTCCTGTTGCAGTTTTTCATATCTTTCATGCTGCAATTTTCATGGGAAATATAATAGGGATGTAAAACAATCAGAGTTGGTTTTTTTACTCTAGAGAAAGTAGCCGTAATAAGTTTGAAAATTTTAGATGGTATATTTTTATCACTTTCCTCTATATACAACATAAAAATGGATTTTGTCAGGCCTAGTAATACAGCTCGAATATTCAGAATAGTTGAACATTCAACTATAATTCATGTAGTATAAAAAAATAACTTTCTACATGAGCAGAACTATTTGGTAGGGCTACTCAGTATATTGCAGTGTCCAAGTGTAAGCCACAGTACAGTGATTTCCTTATGCTTTGTGTGTATGCAATTATTAAGAATATTTAACATATTTTGTCTTTATTCCCCCAACGTAATTATTTTTTCAGTTTGACTGTTTCACCAATGTTAATTAACAGCAATGCTGGTAAGAAAAAGTGAGATTAGGACAGTAGTGAATAAAATGTGAAGTAAATATTAATTGTGGGATTCTTTGTTTAAAAATTAAAGTACAGTGACAAATATTCTCTATAGCTTGAAAATTGGCGTGTAATATATCCATGAAATCACTGAATTGGATTTCTTTCCTTCTGCAGTATTTGCCCTGCAAACTTTTAGTATTTCAATAAATTGTAGCTACTCATGAGGACGGTCTGTCACTGGTGCTAATCGAATGTTCCTGGATGGTTAGGTTTGATCCGTGATGAGGTTCCCATGCTGATATCCACAAATGACACTATGGCCACTACAACAATGTCTTTGTGCTGAACAATAAGGAAAAGCTAGCGGATGAATATAAAAAAAGGAAGGAAAAGGGCCAAGATAAGATGATGATCTCATTTTAACAGTACTCTGAATTGCCCTAAAAATGGCAAGTGCCCAGACAAGACCCAAGGAAGCTGATGAGATGGGCAAAGGAAGCTACATAGGATGGGTGAAGTTCCTGTTATGACACGAGACTTAAAACATGCAAGTGTGGTTAAGAAAGCCTTAACCCAAATCATTTTCAAGATATTTTGTGAAAAAGAATAGCAAGTTTTAGAAGTAATCAGGGTAAGAGAATCTCTGGACTATAGAACAGTTTCCAAGCTTTTCTACCTCCTTATTCCAGTGAGACAGTCTTGGATCAGATAACAATAGAAAGGAAGCATTTTTGTAATATTTCAGCTTTTTTTTTTAAGTTGAGAACAGGGCAAGGGGCAAGATTGATTGTTGAAGGTCAAAGGATCTCTTAAGGAAGGATGTGAGCTGTGATTTTTATTATCTCTTCTTTTGGATTGGTAAGTAGCTGTTTCTCCTAGGAAGAAAAATGTCCCCAATAATATCCCCTTCCTTGGTCCTTGAGTTAAAGCTGAACCATGAGCATGTGGAAAGGTTCAAGAAAGAAATTTAAGGAAAGCGATAAAAATGTATTGAAGGTACATATTTTTAAAAACCACTTTGAATTTACTACAGAAACTTTGTTTTTTTTTAATGAAGAAAGCAGAACAGTCTCAGTTGTGTCAGTTTTATGTCCAGTTCTGTAACTCCTGAAAATACTGAGTGAATCCAGCACATTGTGAAGTTTTCCTCCGAGGCTGCAGAGAAAGGCTTCTCACGGGCCAAGGATGACCTCTTGTGGTTGGTTCTCTAGCAGAGATTCAGGCTTGGCCCATGTCTAAAAGAGGATGGATGTTTATTAAATGGGGGAGAGTCACAGCATACACTAACTATTCCTATAGCAATCCTTTATTTAAGTGGGAAGTACGAACATTTTGCCTCCTTGCTGGAACTTCACTCATGTTGAGGTTAATGTTCCAAGCTGAAATGGCTTTTTAAAAAATAATCCATAACAGTTAAACAAAAAAGCAAGTAAACTTTGTGTAATTAAAGCCTTCCAGGTAAATGTTTCTATCAGTCTAAATGGGTACAATGCAGGAGTTGTGGCACTGTGCTGGTATACAGGAAAGTACCGTACTTACATTGTTTATGCTGACTGAGGTAGAGACTAAATATTCTGCATCACCTGGAGAAAATTGTATTCCTAATATGTCTTGCTTGAAAGTAATCTAATTTGGCTGTCCTAAAAGTTTAAATATAAATAATGATGTAAATAGCCAACTAAATAAATAAAGTTTTTCATATGCTTACAGAGGAGGGTAGAGCGTTTTCTTTTTGGTGTGCCTTCCCTTCTGCTTTAAAAAAAAAGAGATGGAGGGCACAGGTGATACCTGCTCCAAGAGATGCCACTTTTCTAGAAGACCTTTCAGCAACGTGAAAGGTGCCCAATTCATCTCCCATTCTTCAAAGATTATTATGATAATGATGATTAAAAAAATTAGCTATTATAATTATTAAAAACAGAAGATTAGCAGAAAACCACAAGTATGTCTATCTATCTATCTATCTCTGTAAAAATTGCATACACAAGCCAAAAGGCTTGACATTTGATAAATATGGTAAAACATTTCTCTTAGGCCTCTCTGGATTATTTGGAAGCAAGAAAGCATTTCGGGTAAAAACTTCTGTAGCTTAGAAGTTAACTAATGAATTTCTACAAACCTTCTTTGAAGATCAAAAATTAGTTTGTAAAGTTTGAGAAGCATAATGAAATATAAACCTCTATATGCATTATTGAAATACAAACAAGTTGAAAATTTACCTTTTTTTTTTCTAATTTCCTATGAAACATGGAGCTAGGAATGAAAGCTGATATTAAAAACAATGTTAACAATTGAAATGTTAATACTGTCATTAGCGTTGTAGGAAATCAGAGTAGGTGATCACAATGGACTGTCTTACAGGAACACTAATTAGTCTTTGCTATCTGTAGCAAAAACAAACAAACCCTTACTGGCTCCAGAAAAGCCTTTTCTTCTCCCAGGACGATGTTGTAATGAACCATTACATTGACAACAAAACCTTTATTCTCTTCACAAAAAGCAGCTCTTAGACAACATATTGACTGAGGCATACGCCAAATAAAGGTGTAATGTAACAAAGGGATTTCAGCAATTTAACTCTGTCACACAGAGAGCAATGTCATGGCAAACTGCTGTGCTGAATCCTTTATTTAAAAAAGGTCTGCAAAAGAGATTAGAACTGGAACTTGATGAACAAACTTTCTTGAATCATTTTTTTGCTAAAAGTGCACTATTAAATCTCATCAGTTCTTCCCCCGCATGGGCCATTTCTCTGTCACTCCAGCATGGCCATTTCTTTGTAGTGATAAACAGTTTATAATTGTAACTGTAGTGATAAACAGTTTATAAATGTATGAGGTGACAGCAATGCAAAGGATAGGGCTGTTATCTAAACCCTAATGCAATGTCTGCAGTATTTGAGTGATGAGTTCAGAACACTTGTTTTTGAAAACTAACCTTACAGGAGAACAGAAATCTAAAGCACAAAGGGGATGAGAAGAGGTAATAGCCCAACATTTAAAATCTGAGCTCTATCCATTTTTAAAGTAAACGCTTTGCATACTTTTTCCTTCAATTCAGTTCAAAGTCTCAATAGGCTGTAGCCTGTGCTGCAGTGCAGGTAACAAATACCCTTCCACTTGGTCCAAGGAAGGAAATAAGAAAATGAGACAGCAAAATCCTAGGCTCTCATTTTTTTTCTCTCATAGGATTCAGTGCAATTTTCATTCAAACTGGTGGTAAAATACCAGTTGAAGTGGAATTTCAATATCTGCTTATGAAAGTGCTTCCCTTGAGCAGCAGCACCTCTTGTGAGAACCTGTTCAGTCCCAGTTTTCAGCAGCAAACCATCTTAAGAAGCATCCGTGGGAACATCCCAAACCGTGCTTAATGCGCCACAGCATTTTGGCTGTAACCTGCAGATATGAAAGTCTGGAAGTGCAGAGCTTGTGAATCTCTCTGTGACAGCACCGTCTGGTGCCTTCTACTAATGCTGTTTGTGCTATTTTTAGTGGAAGGAAAGGAAAGAAATATCCTGGCAACCTTTAAAGCTAATTTGGGATAGGGACAAAGGGGATTTCCTGGATCATCCAGTCCAAACCTCGCTGTTGCATGCCATCATTTAATGATTCCTTCACATCAGTTTATCATGTCTTCTTTAATGCCAGTTAGGCAATGAGAAAATTACACAGTTCTGTTAATGAAAAGCTTTTCTCTTTTTATTTTCTTTCATATTCATTTATATATGATCAACTTGCACTCTTTTTCTTAAGGTCCAAATCCTAAATTGCTGTTTTCCTTCCCCTGCATTTAGCTTTCCTGACATACCTACAGAGACCACCAAATCCTGTTTGGTTCTCCCCTTGTTGCCAGGCTTTTAACTTTCTCATAAATAATTCTATTCATAAATAATTCTATTCTCAGTCTCCTCAATGCCCTTTCCTGCATCTTGTACAAGGGCAGCTCCAGGTGGGTTTTCTAGAAAAGATGAAAGAAAAGGTTTGTATGCTCCCCATCACTGCTGATCCTATCTGCTAATGCATTTTGGGGCCACATTTGAAGGGGCAGGGGATGTTAATGGGATCTTTGTGACACTGTCATCTTCATGAACCGCTCTCCCAACCAAGAGGCTTCCAGTTAGGAGCAGAAATGTGTGTTTCAGTTCTGCTCTTCCAGTTAGGGGCAGAAATGTGTGTTTCAGTTCTGCTCTTCCAGTTAGGGGCAGAAATGTGTGTTTCAGTCTGTAAATTCATGACCTGGCATTGTGCACTACTGAATTCCATCACATCTCCCTCGGCTGGATCAATAAGACTTTGCTCTATTCCATACATGCCTTTCTCTCCATTGCCAATGGCACCTTATTTTATGTTGTCAATTAATTTCCCATTTTGTTTGTGTGCACAGTGGTCATTTTAGCAGGGATCAGTCCCAGGAATCTCTCTTGGGAAATTTCTTTCAGTAACCTCACCCATCTGCTTTCAGCAGAACGTATTGCTGCCTTCCATTTGGCCAAGCATCTGTGGCACTGCTTAAATCCTCTGTTTAAGGTCATCAGCAAGGTGTGCTAGCACAGAATGCCCAATTAATTCAGGCACATGCTTCCCATCTCTCAAGCAGGACCAGGAATCTCTGCATGTGTTTGAATTGCCCAAAAAAATCCCTCTCATCATTATCCTGGGCACATCTGTTTTTCATTATTGCATTCAGAGGCTCGTTGGTGATTGCTGAAGGAGCAAGATGCAGGATGTCTGTTGAGCAAGTGACTTTGTGTGGCTGCTGCCTGCTCTACAGCATACTCACTGATATGTTTCAACTGAAATACTGCAAAGCAGAATTCTGCCACTAATTAGAGAACTGCAGTAATGGTTTTTATGTATTGTCCACAATACACAGGGGTTTTTTTCTGCACAGAGATTCAACTCTGTGTTTCTTTTAGTGCCCCCTTGGCTGCCCTGCAGACCTGGGACTGGGTTTTGCCTGTTCACTTTTTCTGTGGGACATCTAAACACCTCCCTTTATAGAAGAGCAAGGGAAATAACCTAATAACAGGAGAAAATTAACATTTTGATATTTTTACGTTGCAAAGGAAAAGCCAATACTCTGACTAAGGGCTGAGTAAATCTCTAGATGAGATTATTGAGAAATGTGGAAAATGCTGAAAGTTTAAGAGAGCTGAATGAGTTATTACGAAGAGAAAGAAATTACAGAAAGGTGACTCTTTCTTTCAACATATTTTTAGGAAGCTATAATAGAATAAGGAACAGGCAGAAAAGGGGTTCACCAGTAGCCATCTCCTGGGGTGTACTTTACCAAAAAAAATCCCTAATGAGAGACACTAAACAAATATGATGAAACATGGCACGTTTTGCCTTTGGAACACAGGGAGCACTATCTCACTATGAAAACTTAATAGAGATCAAAGAAGGTAAGGCTCCTTTGAACTATTTTCGTAGTTTTTAAATTAAAGTATCACTTTCCCTATAAATTCTATTGAACTGGTCCTTTAGCTCCAGTGAGCAATTTATTTTGGCTGTAACGCAGATCCCTTTTTGTCTGGGACTTGGCTCAGAAGCTTTCTTTAAAGTGTCCAAGTATTCTCAAGAACATTTCAAATGTACCTAAGTAAAGGAAACCAGAACTACAGTGGCAACTGTAGCGATACAGAGAATTTGTCTCACTGGTGTTTCAGGCAGAGCAGAAATCTGCTATTTCCCACGACTTGTTGCTCCTCTGAAACATCCAGGGACAGCTGTATCCTCCTCGGGCCCCTTTTCCCTAGGAATATCGGACAATTCTTCCCTGCTCTGGCCCCACAGCCGTCCCTGCGTGCACAGTGAGCCACACGCTGCTCCCGCGTGGTTGGCACTTTGTCACCTGCAGATGTGGTTTCACATTGAGCTCCATTAAAGCACATTCTGTCTCAGCTGAGCTCACCTCATCTGGTCCCTGACGGGTTACAGGGCCATGAGAATGCCGTGTGTCATTGAACAGCCCCCTTGTCAAGAGCCTGGTGTGGATGTGCTGTGTAACTTACTAACCGCACTGATAGCTTCCTCACAAAAACAGGAACCCTGTTTGCCTGGCAGGCCACTTCCCATAAAAGCACTCTGGCCACACGCTGCATTTTTGTCTCCCTTGGTTCTCTTCAGGTTGGTTAATGTCAGCCCAATCAGCCTGGCACCAGCTGCTCACCGTAATTAGCCTTGCTGGGCCTCATCAGGAAACCGAACACTATGTCTCTCCAGATTTTCCTGTTATGCCAAGATTTACTTTAAGTGTTAGAAAGATAGTTACTCTCTCAGTTCTGTCCATCCTTTCGGTATTTTATTGGTACATATGTGCCATTTTCCTGGGTCTGCTGGTTTTCATATGTTCTTAGAAGATACTTCTTCTTTTGTGAGTCCATAATCTAGCAAACATGTCCTCCCTTTCCTTCCAAATACAACCCTGAAGTATTCATTCAAAAATGTGTATATATATATATATATATATATTTAGCCTTCTCTTCTAATAATACTCCTTACACTCCTAAATAGACAAATGCTTTGTTGCCCATAGCCCCTCCAGGCATGGATTTTCTCCTTAGGGCTTCCCTGATGAAATCTCAACACCTTATAATTAGTGCTGATTGCCATCTACTTCTGCACTTCAATGTTAGTTCTACGCAGTAGTTTTTTTCTTCTCATTTGCTGAATTTGCTTGTTCAAGGATGGGCTTTCAACGAAAATTTTCCTATTGCTTAATGGTAGACTTCTTGGTAAATTACCATATTTCCCTGCAAACTTCTCTATTTTATTCCCCTATTCACATTTTTCTCCCAAATGCAGGGAGGAAAATGTGAATAGGGGAATAAAACAGAGAAGTTTACAGGGAAATATGGTAATATTTTTTCAGCTTTAGGGAACTGACTCTTTTGAAGCAGCACGTGTGTGTGTGTGTGTGTGTGTGTATACAGCATGGTTAAGGGTTGTTTGTTTGGATCATGGCCAGCTATGAACTGGAAAGAGGCAAAAATTGACACGAGTGAGACATTGAGGCACTCACTGAATGAAAGTGAATGATATTCCAGCAGCAGGTTTTACCAACGGGGTCTGCAAAAGACCTATAAATCATGTAGGACATTCTTTTGTTACTGAATACAGCGATAGAAAAGTGGAATTTTGGCCATCATTTGCACTACTATAGACAGACACAGAGCCCAGCTGGGCTTTGATCCTTTTGAAAGGCGTCAGTCACGGCCAAAATTCTTTCGGGGTGTTTCATGCACTGAAAATCCCCAAAATTTCACCGAGCCAAAATTAAGCACATGTGCCTCCAGAGAGCAGCTCCATCATTCTTTGAGCTTTCTGTGCTCCTGTCAGCCACATCTGATTTCGGTAAACTCGCCCGTCCTTCCCATTCCGGAAAGTACGGCCGGAAACGAATTCGGCGCGTACTCAAAAACCCCTGTGCAAGCGACCGCGCCACCGCGGCACCGACCCCCTGACACGGGCGGACGTGTTGCGGCCTCCGGCAGCAGCCGGGAAGGGGAAGCGGAGAGCGGGGCAGCGGCGCCGGGCGCTCGGGGCCGCCGGGCCGCGCTCCCG
>JAWWMS010000208.1:10848324-10879050 GCA_035048045.1 Chlorospingus semifuscus | reverse complement strand
GGGGGAGGCAGCGCAGCCGTGCGGGCAGGGCCGGGCGGCGAGGGAGGAAGGAGGAGAAGGCAGAGGCGAGGCCAGCCCGAGGAAACCCCGCGGCCCCGCCATGGATTAGGCTGCAAGGGGAGGGCGGGCCCCCTCCCCCGCCGGCTGGTCCCCTCGGCACCGGGCGAGCAGCGCCGCCCCGCTCGGAGCGCGGCCGGGCGCGCACGCACGCACGGAGCGGAGCGGAGCGGGGCCGGCAGGCAGGGCGGGCGGGCGGGGGGCCGGCCGGTGAAGATGGCAATGTCTGTGATCCAAGCGTGCCGCAGCCTGGCGCTCTCAACATGGCTGCTGTCCTTTTGTTTCGTGCATCTGCTGTGCCTGGACTTCACCGTGGCCGAGAAGGAGGAGTGGTACACGGCCTTCGTCAACATCACCTACGCCGACCCGGCGGGCGGCGGCGCCGAGCTCCGCAGCGAGAAGAGCGAGTGCGGGCGCTACGGCGAGCAGTCGCCCAAGCAGGACGCCCGCGGGCAGGTGGCCCTGTCCGCCTCGCCCGCCGACCGCTACGCCTGCGACCCCGGCACCCGCTTCAACGCCCCGGCGCCGGGCAAGAGCTGGGTGGCCCTGATCCCGCGGGGAAACTGCACCTACAAGGACAAGATCCGCCACGCCGCCGCCCAGAACGCCTCCGCCGTCGTCATCTATAACGTGGGCTCCAGCAACGCCAACGAGACCATCACCATGCCGCACGCAGGTGAGCCGGGCTGTCCGAGGGCACGGAGCCCCTCTGCCAGCCCGCTGTGCCTCCCGCATCCCCGCGGTGCCAGCTGCTGCGGGAGGGTGTTCGCGCACCTCCCGACAGGCAGCGGCAGGGGCTCTGGGCATCGCTGGGTGCCCATCGTGGGCTCGTGTCATCGTGCTGCCGTGGCCAAGGATGGATGTGCCGGTAACGTATCCGCCGGTGCGTCCAGGAGGGATGGTGGAAAGTTTGGGACGTGCAGAGTTTGGGTGGAGCAGAGGAATGGGCGCTGATCCCGCCGTGGGGCACCGGTGTGTCCTGAGAGTCCCGTGGCAGGATCCAGCGTGATTGGGATTTCGGGAGAGGAGGAGTTGCAGTGATGCGGTGCAGGCTCATCAGGAGGTGCAGTGAAGTGGAGAACACGGTGTCCACAGCCGTGGCTGCAGTGGTGTGAAAGCTGTGAGATCGAGTAGAAATGCCGAGTACCTGATCTGGTGAGAACGTGAGATGTGCTGTCCAGGACTGGGATGGGAGGAGTGTTTCACTCTCTTCTGGTGGAGTTTATGCTTGCAAGTGTCAGCACATGGGTGCCAGGGTCCCAACATGTGCTCCCAACCAGAACCCAGTCAAAATTCAGGCAATCAAAATAACCTAAACTCTGGCTTATGCCCACAGAAAACCGCCACTCTTTCCATACCAGTGCTTGATCTGAAATAACGTCTTAGAAACAGTTCACCAGATTTCTATTTAGGGACAGTGTTTTCTGCCAGGGATCAGTTGTCTCTTGCACCAGCTGCCTATGCCATGGAGATAAGATGCCACCTATTGCGAAATCTCAGTTTGCTTTCCATCCAGTAACTAATCATGCCAGCTGTTTCATGCCAGCTGAGTCTTTGCTAGTAGAGTTGGAGTAAACTGAAACACAGAAATGCTGCAAAACAGGATGTTATTCTAATGACACGTTACATTTCCACAGTAAACTAGCTAGCTTGGATGTGCTGAAAAGCAATTTGTTGCCTAACCATAGTGCCAAAACACTGCTGATGCAAAAGCAGAGATTTTGGAGCCTCTTGTGTCCGGCCTGTTTTGGAGATTAACCACTTGTACTGGGCAAATCAGTGTTTCTTTGGTAGGGTTGGTGGAAGATGGGGCTTGTTTTAGTGTTTTCCTTTGGTTTTGTGAGACAGGCAACTCATAACCTCTTGAGCTTCCTAAAACTACATTTTATAACCTGCCCACGGTTTAGCAGCTGTTCAGATTATACTTCTTGCTACTTTAAGTGTCACAGATTATATACTAAGAAGTAAAAAGTAGTAGGAGCTTGGCATACTTATGCACCCTCACAGTAAAGCTCAAGCTGTTTTAAAACTTAGGATGCAGCATGGTTTATTATTCTCTAGTAAGTTTCTCCAAAACTGCCAACATGCTGGATTAATTAATGGTTTGCCTGTTTTTAAAGTATGCACTAAGCTCTTTTCCCACACAAATGGTGTTTTATTAAGAAATGGTGGGAGTAAAAAATGTAACCTCTTAGAATGTTGGAGCTTTGGTTTGTTTTAAAGCCTAAGATGAAATGGGAAAGGAAACTTTCTTACTGCGAGTGGCCTCAGATTTAAAAAATATGAACATAGTATCAATTATCCTGGGAGCAGCTTCTTCTGTGTGATATGATTCCACAGGATTTGTCCTGAGAATCCTTTTGGAGTGCTGAATTGATACTCAGCAGTGGGTTTGAAGGTTCCATTGATCCTCCAAGGTCATTGACTTCAGCACCAGTGGCTGAAGTAAAAATAAACGTTCAGAAATTAACCTAGACTTGTGGGATATGATCAGGACTTTGCTCATAGATTTGATGAATTTGTCTTCATTCTAAGGATTTGTGTTCAGCGAGGTTGAATCGTGGTTGTTGGGCTTGCCTTAGAGAAAGCCTGTCCTCTGCACGTGGTCGAAACTAACAGGAGTTTTAGACCACAGGTCTGATGGAACAGAAGAAAAAACAATTATTCTTAGGTGTTCAGCAATCTAGCAGGGATTCAGGACTTTCCTCTGCCTCTGGTGCCGCTGTTACTCTGGGACAGAGTGAATGGCTAGGCTGTGTAGAATTGTGGCTGCTGCGAGTTTCTGACGTGGAGCCTTTGACATTTATTTGTTTGTTCCCAGTCTAGATGATTGCACAAGATTCAAGGGAAAAATGAATCAGTTTCTTGGTTTGTGAGTTCAGCAGCATCTGCAGTGCTCTGCCCACGCGAAATCCTGGAGTGAGGAGAAGAAAATTCCATCCTGGAAAATACTTGGAGGTTGAGAGGGAAGGGTGAAATATGACCCAAAAAGCAATTTTAAAGTCAAAAGAAATGTGATGTTACTTCCTTATTATTTTCCATTTCTCTCTCACAGATTTTTTTTGAGGTTTCATAGAAGCTTCCAATCTCTTCCTATGCAGAAGAGTGTATCCTGTTGCATAACAAAGTGGCTTCTGCCCTATGTTCTGGAGCTAGGACATCTGCATTCACAGGGAAAGGGCAGCTCTGGGATTCTCCTGCTAGGATCTCCTTAGCTTGGATATCACCTGCTACAAATGGCATCTTTATTTTTATTGGCTTTATATGGCATAGGAGCTGTGAGTATGACTTTGTTTGCATTTTCACTAAGTAGCTCCAACCAGAGAAGGAAAAAAAAAGCATCTAGAATTTCTGAATGTCTATTTCAGGTGCTTTGCATTTCTCCTAGATCAACTTTCCTAGCAGAAAAGTACTCTGATAATATATAGGATGTTCTTTTTTTCTCCAGGAGAAATCCATGGTGTTGGCTGGAGTTTCTCATTGAAGTTTTTTCTTACTCAGACCAAATTAGCTATTGTCTAGGTTTGGAAAGGCCCCAGTCACTGTGTCTGCATTTAATAATTCAGTATCAATTTGCAGTAGTCTTACCACCTGTTGTAGATTATATCCTAACATTTCCTGGATGGAGACAGTGAGAGCCTTCCAGAAGGTAACTCAAGGTGAGAACGTCCTGCTCTACAGTTGGTATTTGGTTATATCCTAACATTTCCTGGATAGAGGCAGTGAGAGCCTTCCAGAAGGTAATTCAAGGTGAGAACTTCCTGCATGGTTCCTATTTGAGGGAACCTCCGTGGACCATTTCTGCCTTGGGAACCTGCCAGGTGCTTGGGGAGGTTAACTGTGGTTGTACACGATTCATATGTGGGTAAAAATCAAATCTGTAGTATTCTGTATGGTTTCTGAGGTTCAGCTGGAATCCTGAGGTGCATCTGATCATCTCCCAGAACGGATGTTGTTAACACATGGAGTGAATTGCATCCCACGTGCTTTGCACCAGGAGCACATGTCAGTCAGGCAGTGCTGCCTTCTCCATATTCTGCTTTTCCAGTGCATTCCATCACCAATTTCAGGTCACATGCCTCTCCTATGACTTACCCTTCGCAACGCTGGGCAGATGCCTCATTTTTTTTGCAGTGGCTTGTACACACAAGGGTCTTGTGAGTGCCAGCCTGCGTGAGGAGGGTGTGGCCATCCCACTGCAGATGCAAATGTGCTCTCCACACGTGCTGCTCAACCTGGGAGCATTCAATAGCAGTCTCTTCCTTTGTGCTCAGATTTTTGTTCCTTGATCAATGACTAGTCGTACCTTTTGCATATTTTAAGGTGTGTTGGTAATAGGCTGGGCTTTGGCCAGAGTGGTGAAGTATTGATTCACTGAAGATTCCATTGGTCCTCCAAGGTTATTGACTTCAAAAGCAGTTGGATTTCTGCTTTGGTTATCTGCAGCATTTACATACAGTGACGTTCATACAAGTGCTGTCTCCAGATCTCTGCAGTGGGAAGTGGCACAGCAAGGAGAAAATCTTCCTCAGGAACAAAACTGCATCCACATCCACACCGACTAACTGCTGACTGGTAATCTGGAGCAACTCCTTTTGCTGTTTAGTCCTTAGGAGAATGGCTTGCTTTTGAGAAAGCAGTGGTTTGTCCTAGTCCCATTGATATTTTGTCTTTAGGATGGTATATCTTAGACTATACCATTTAGTTATTAGAATATTGTGGCAGTTTATGGCTTAGTGTAGCTCACTAATTGATGCAGATACATTTCTGTGCTACCATCACAGGGGATGGGAACATTTTCAGCAGAAAGGGAGAGAAAGCTAACTAGTTCAGTGTTGGCACTCCTAGGAGTCCTTTCCTGGTGAGAGAAGAGGACACTTTGTACTTTTCTCATGTAAGCAAGGGCCTAAAAGAGCCCGTTGTTGTGCAGCATGCGTCTGAAGCAGCTCATGGTGCCTTGTCATGTGTTTCACTGAGCTTCCAGTGATGCCCGCCTCTGCACACCACCAGCCAGGCTGATGAAGGGTTAAGTCTCTGTGAGGGGCTAGCCCAACAGCTTCCCCACTTGCTGACAATTCCTGCACAGCTAACCTGCCCAGAAGCAGCAGTCACTCCAGGGCAAGCCCCACCTCTGCCCTTTCAGCTGCATTTGAGTAGCAGTCACTTGATGACTCCTTCGGTGCAGGAGGGAGTGAACAATGCAATCATTGACTCATAGAAATCAGATATGGAAAAGACTGAGTAGTCCATGAAATCTGCCACCTTACCCAGGCAGGGCTGCTTCCCACAGTGCTACATCCACTGCCATCACGGGGCTTTTTGCAAAGGAGAGGATTTTGTGGTGCTTCAGGAGCAAACGCTGTCTGTGTAAGGAGAGCGGTTCTGAGGCAAGAGGCACGAAGTGCAAAAGGCGTTAATTAGGAATGCCATACCTTGCAGTGATATTAAATTCACGTCACTTCCACAGAGGCACAGCAACTGAAGGATAGGGGTGAAAGCCGGCTGTATCCATTGTATGCCACAGGGGAGTTGTATGGCAATTGTGAGAAGAAAGAAGTGGCAAAATGTTTCACAGCTGGTTGTGTGCGGACAGGTTTTGCTGTGCTGTGTCTTTATTCTGCAGTGGGATGTGATCCCAGGCTGTGTTCGTGGCCAGCGCTCTCCTCAGTTCACTCCTCAGCGTTTTGGTTTCTCTGGAACAGAAATCTGCGTGGTTCAGCCTCAGGTCAGGCACTGCACAGTTTGACTGGATCCTGGATAAGCAGGGTCCAGGATTCCTCAGGGTATCCTACCTTTCATTTGGATCTACTATCTCGTAATGTAATTCTCTTGAGAACTACAGTTTCTCTTTCCTGGAGAAGAAAACCCAAACCTCTGAGATGCAGCCTTAACTTTAAAAATACATTTAATAGATTTAATAGATGTATTAAACCTACCAGCTGTGTATCTGCTGTCTGGTGCACTCGCCACATTAGTGGAGGAAATTCTTCAGCCAGATGAACATCACTGAGTTGTGTTCTTACCAACTGCTGGGAACAATGTTTTTTAGCTCAAAAATGGATGGGGAAAGCACCTCTTCATTCACCAGTTCTAATAGGTTGTAAATACTGTTTGCTTATGAAGCATCAATACTTTTGATTGATGTTTTACAGGACAGGCCTATCAAGGGCATTCTTCACTTTCTGCCTCCTCTTCAATAAATTATTTGAAATAAACCTTAGAAAACTGAACTGAGGAGAAATGAAGGAGAAGATGAAAAAATTAAACTGTTTTATTGCTATTCCACACTGAAATATGAAAAGCTAGCATACTCTATTCTGTGCTACTTAAAGGTAATAGCTTTTAAAAATAATTGTTCATTTCTTTTCCCTCTCAAGAGTGGCCAATAAATAATGTCAATAAACTGAAGTGCTTGTTTATTTGCCTCTGACAGTATAATCATGGTGATATTCAATTATACTGCCAGACCTGAGAGTCTGTCAGAGTCTTGGTCTTGAATTTGATGTGTTTAACTGTGTTTATATGCTGCTGTAAATTGGAAAGGTATTTTCAGTTTGAGGCAAAATCAGAAGGAAAAAAACGTTTATCTTTTTGTTTCTCAAGCCCCAGAAACAGAAATTGCTGCCGTGTAACTGCACAGAGTTCTGGCTTGAGAATGTCTTGTATATTTCTTAAAGGCAGATAGAAACATTGCATCTGCACAGGAATGCAGTTCCTCAAGGGGTACATGGAACAGGGTGGGTGGCAAATGCTCCCCTGGGCTTAATGAGACCCAGCTTTTTACAAATAATTTATATTCCGTGGTGGTGTGAGCCTTCATCATGAGAGAGGACCTCAGCAGTGGGGTGCTCCCTAACCAAGCAGGATTTTTGTTTGGTTTTCTGCCAAGACAGCCCTGCTCTAGTGACATATTTGTCTGTGAAATATCATCTTTATCACTGAAATGGGTTTAGTGATACAGGATTTTATTCTTCCTCATAATTTGTTTCAAATCTTAGCCTTCCTCCCTTCTTATGTGCTCTTTGGTTTGCTTCTTACTGTTCAAGTCTCTCCTTACAAGCCATCTCTTTTTTGCAAGTCACTGTTAGCATATCTCACCACATCCATGTTATTATATTATTAAGGGAATTAGACATCACATTAATCTCTGGCTCCCAGCTTTATAAATCACACATCGCTAAATTGTGCTCCTCTATTTGCTGGTTCATTTTGCAGTCCTTGCCCAAAAAGATTATTTTTTTTTAGCATGGTCACTGTTATTTTTCATTGAATGTGCCTGACATGACACAGGCAGAGTGTTCAGGATGGAGACCCTAGTGGGTAGTTTCATCTTTAATTAACATATATGCCTACTCTTCAGATTGCTGTAACATGTGTCAGCATTAGTAGAATCTGTGTTGTGGGCTGCCTGGGTTCAGCTCTGTGCTTTTGTTGTTTTGGTTAAATTGATTTGTGGGGCACTGGAGAAGCTTTTGCACCCAATTGTTATTCTCACAGTGGCAGAGCATTTCCAGATCCTCAGGATCAGATCTCTGGGCGTCTAACAAGTCTCACTAGAAAAGATTTCTTGCATTTTCCAATTATGCAAGGGTTCTCTATCAGTATCTGATAAAGATCTCTCTGGTTTTACATGCTGTGATGCTAGCTAAAATGTTCCTATTCTTCTTCCTTTTCCACTTTTCCATTTCAGTAGCTTCTGTTGGAAGACAGAAATCATTTCTGCTTTTTCTTTGCCCTTTCAAAAACCCGTGTCAGAGAATCTTAAATTTCAGCCTTATTTCTAGTACGTGTCTGTGTCTGAACTCAAAAATAAATCAGTCTTTAAAGCAGGGTGGTCTGATGCTGCAGACATACATGATTGCCTCTTATACTTGCACAGAGATTGCTTTCCCCTCTTGTGCCTTTTTAAGCTTTTATTATGAGCTTATTGTCTCCTATTTTACCTGACATTATGGTGTTCCTTGGCAGAGGCAGCTTTTGGAGATTCTGTAACCTCTGTGCCTGGTCTCTCACTGCTCCTGATGTGTCCATGTGTTTGAAGTACCATCTGCTTGTGCATCAGATCCACACCTTTACTAAAGACTTCATCAGATTTCATATGCTGGAAAATGAGGAGCTGAGTAAAATGCACTTTGTCTTTTATAATGCTGTCTTTGATGTATTTGCCTTGCCTTATATTTCCTTCAATGCTATACCCCTTTATTTTCTACCTAATTTTTTCTCTCCTTTGGTTTGTTGGGGTTTTTTACATTACTATCCCTGCTTCCAGTAAATCTTTTCCTTGCACTTCTCACCCTTTTTTCCCTTGCCTTCCTTTATGCATTCTGCACCTGTTTTTCATCTCCACTATTTTGATTTTTTTTTCCTTTCTGCCTGCTCCTTCCCAGGTTGACAGAAGGAGCCAAAGGCTGTTTGCTTTGCACAAGCACTGGCTGTAAGAGGAAGCAGAGCAGGATTATTAAAGCTCTTTTGGTGGCTTTTCCTTTGCAGCTGGCTCTGGCTTTAAGGAGCAGCTGCTGTCAGGGTGGGCTCAGAGGAGTGGGACACCAGCAATTGGGATGTCCTCAGAAGAGTGACAGGCATAGCACATTTGCTGCTCAACACCCCTGAGTCTTTTCCATTAATTCTCGAAAGATTAAATTATGGTCTCCTCTCTTTCACACTTTTATGGAAGAAGATTAAGTTTCCCTGCACACTGGATGCTGGAAAAACCGATGGGAACTATTTCTTATCAGAACTGTTTTTCTTAGGTAATGAAATGGATTTTCAACAGAAAACTGTTTTGGAAAGTTTTTGCTCTTTGGAAAAGTCTTACAGGTCTGGTTTGAATAAAAATTTTCTTTTAGTAAATATTTTGTGTGGCTGAATTTCAGTTTCAGAAGCAGTTCAGTTTCTCTTTTCCCTTTTTTGATGATATATTATATTTTAATCAGCTTCTGCCAGCTTTAGATACTAGCTCCCTTCCAGAGCACAGACCTGACTTTTTCCCAGCTGGCTTTTCTCTGGGAATCTGTGCATGCATCTCATAATCAGTATTATTTAAAGGTCTGCAGATTTCAGCACTGTGTCCAGATACACATGGCAATGATGCTCAGTGTGAGGTGAAGATTGCTCTCACAGACCTGGGTGTAACAGGGATCAGCAGCTGTCCATGCAAGTGAAATAAATTCAGACTTGTAGCATGAATTTCCTAAATGGCTGCCCATACCTTAATGTTATTTGCATGGGACTTGATAGTCCCAAACCCTGGGGAAAATACCCCATTCTCTTTTCTCTACTGTATACCCAGACAGCCTTTTCCCCCCTTTTTTTTCTCCTATCCTGGTCTAATGATCAGAACTTGCTGAGATGCAAGGTATGAGAGCCCACAGACAATTTTTAAAACAAAAATATGACTGCATAGCTATTTATTTCCAAAACTATGGCTTCTAGTGGTTGTTAGTGCAAGGAAATGTTTGATGCCAGAGAATTGGTGTTATCTGGTTTCTAAACGTGCATGACATCACTTATTTCTGCAATAACTAATTTGTGTAACCATCTTTCTGCTATTAGACTTACAGAAAATAACAAAGCAAGCACTCAGTTTTTAGTGGAAAATATCTCCTGTTGGGTACCTTGTACATTTGAAGTGCAGCATCTGTTCTTAGTTCTTAACCAACGCTGTGTTGAATTAGCACAATGATTACTGTTGCCTTTCCATATTCTGGACACTCACCAGGCTATTTTGGATATTTTTTGCCAATGCAAAGACAGCTCTGCAAATTCCATCACAAAGCTGTTGTCTTTGGCTCTGAGGAGCCAAATGTGGATTAGCCCACAAAACAGGAGCTACTGTGCATATGTAAAGCAATAGTATCCTTGTAGTAATGACAGCAGGGAGGCAATTTTGGTGGCATCTTATCTGGATCCCATAAAAAATACAGCAAACTGTATTTTTGATGGGATCAAAATACATCATCTCCCAAAATCCCATCAAAATACAGCAACTCCTAAAATCTCTTCCTTGCAAATGAGACCAGTACTTAAAAACCACTTCTCACATTAGTAAGCTAGTGATTTGGCTATCATAGAACTCAGTAATAGATATCTTTAAATTATTTCTAATGTCCACATTAGATTAAATTAATTTGGAGGGCACTTCATGGCCCAGTTGAGGAAAATGCTTGCACAAATAGTTGTAGTTAAGCTCACATTCAGTTCCTGCTGAGAATGGACCAGAAGCTGAGCACCTTGACTAAATGTCACTGCAAGTGCTTCTGTGAGGAAATGTCATCTGTGAAAGATGTGGAAGTGTCTGGCATAGCCCAGAGGCTCATTACTGAGAATATTAGTGTGGTCATCTCAGGTGAAGCTTATGGCCTCCTATAGCACTGTGAATATTGGAGATCCTTGCAATAAGCACTTCGTTTGAAATTGCAAAAATAAGATATATATGCTTTATATATGTCATTAAAGCGGTTCTTAATAAATACCAATCAAAAGGGATTGGTTAATTATTTTTCCTTGCTCCACGCAGTTTGGCCTCTGCCTTCTGGGTTATCAGCCGTGTCTGCATCCCAACCCAAAGCAAAGGTGCCTCTCAGCTTCCACTGAGCACTGTGCGCTTCCGTCTGTGGATGTTCTAAGTCAGCTTAAAAAAAAGTAATTCCAATTTCATTTTGGTTTCCATCTTTAATAATGGCAATGTCCCTGTCACTGAAATGGATAACATTCACAGCGTGTAAGCACCTCCAGGCTCTAGCAGTGAAGAGATTGGACCTTTTATTTCAGAAAGGGTGCCGCTCTGTGCAGACTTGGTAGCATGAAAGCTGAAAGAATGTATGAAGTTTTCAATAGGTGGGTGAGTTTTAGGCCCACTTTTATAGCTGCTTTGAAGCAGCACACAAATGACTGGAAAAGTCACAGGAAGTTCCTAGGAAAGAAAAACTTCTTTCACTATTTAAGGGTCTCCAAAGTTCCCATTTAATTTAATTACATTTTGCATGTTATGAAAAGAATTCCAGTAACTGTCCTGTAAATCCCAACTCCCAAATCTTTCCTTTCTGAGACTGCTGATTTCCACAAATGCACTTACCACTGATGCCACTGATTTGTATCCTCACTTCTGAAACCCTAGCCATGCTGAAGTCAATGGCAAAGCTTCCTAAGGATGTAACTGCCAAATAGTTAAATCAGGAAAATGAATACCAGAAGTTGTATCTTCTGCTGCCCTCCTAGTATTTAACACTTTGTCAAGTGCAGAAGAGCCACCAAGAACTATAATAGCAGGCTTTCAGCAGCATTGGCAATGAAGCATCAGCAGTCAGCATTTCATATGAATTGTACACATCTGTTGGATTCGAGCAGAACGTCAGACAGCACCAGAGCTTCACCAAGATAATTCTGTAATTGCATAAAGTGATGGGTCAGCCTGTGAGTGCCTTGGGCCTGTAAATATCAACTGGCACATTCAACAAAGGGTCCATCTGGCCTCAAGTGGATGTATAAAATGTGTAGTCATTGCTACATTTATGATAGTGGAAGAAGTTAATTTTTTTGCCTTTTGAAGAGCTGGAGAATAACAGGTCCTGTCTTACGTGTGTTTCTGACAGTGGGCTTCAAAACAATTTTTTTCCTGAAATCTCCTGAGAGCCAAAATTTGGTTCCTGCAGGGCTTTGTGTGAAGTGACAGGAATTGGGTGCTGTTGGAGCCGTGTTAGGAAGGGGGTGAGGATGCACATCCCTGCCAGCCTGTCTCCAAGGGCAGGCACAGAGGATGCTGCCTGACCAAAGCCACAGCTGAGATAGAATCTCCGGAATCTCGAGCAGGTACTGGCTGGGTGCCCTGCAAAAATACCTGCTCTAAATTTGGAGAGAGAGGGAGAGAGCAATGTGCCTTTCACACCTTTCTTCACGAGCTGGTGCACCAAGGAGGAATGGCAATGATGACAGCCGCATCACGAGGGGAGCGCTGCCGTGGTGGTTGGTAGGAGAATGCTCAAAATTAGCATTCGCTGTCTCCATGAAGGATGGGATCTGTGCTGCATGCCATCCATCTAGATACCAAATGGGTGTGGACAGTTGTCATTGAAATGGTTACAGTGTCTCTCCACATGAAGCCTAGCAGAGGTCATTTCTAAACTGTCTGACCAAGATAAGATGGCATTTATTTAATATGGGCTGAATTTATTCCAGACTGAGGTTTATTAGTTATGAGATCTTGAAGTACATGGCTGGTTGGTGATCCTTGTTTTTCTTTTTTCCATGGTTTTTCTAGAAATACCATTCAGCTGAAGAGAGCACAGTGTAGGCAATACCACATGGTGATTTCAGTGCCTTCCTCCTGACGTGCATGTTGTGTTTTGAGTGATGCCATTCTGTTTTGAGAGCCTGTGGGATTTTCAAAACCGCTGCTGTGTTAATCTCATTTGGGTTCTCTAACATACTTCAGATCACTCTCTCTTTTTCAGAGCCTGATTGCAAGGTACTGAATGATGTTTTGTGGTGCAAATGGGCTGTTTGCAGGTTTTCACTGCACCATCATTTTGGAGCTCTTTAACTGCTTAACCTCTCTGTAAGCCTTCAGCGTGCCATATTGCAGCGAAATTCTCTGCTAATCAGGGTTGTTGCTAATGAGAGAATCGCTGTCTCTCATTCGGCAGAGGCACTGCTGTATCCTGAAGACATCCTGCCTCTTGATCTCCTTGATCCAGATTAATTGTAGCAGGCTAAATCCAGACAGAAATATCAAATGCACAGCAGTGCTTAACAGAAATGTTACAATTACATACAAGCAGGAGAAATCAAAGGAGGGATCCAGAGAGGTGATGGAGCATGGAAATAACAGGGTAGCTGAAGTTCATGGTTTCAACTTGCAGTTCTGATCTGCTGGTACACAGACACTGAGTCATCAGAGGCAGGAAAGTAAAGGAGGAGAGAGAACATAAGCTGTCATACAAGAACCAAGGCAAAAAAAATTACCTGCCTTTCATGAACTCTCTCTATGGGCTGAATTTGTCTCTGATGCACTCCAAACACAGAAATACATGAGCAACGCTAATATTGCCAGCAGAGGAAGATTTTCAATAGTTATGACTGGCATTCCTCCCTGGGAGCCAGTGTGTGTTATGTTTGTTGTTGGGTTTTGTTAGGTTATTTTGGGGTTTGTTTGTTTTGGTCTGGGTTTTTTGTTGGTTTGGTTTGGTTTGGTTTGCTTTGCTTTGCTTTGCTTTGGTTTTTTTTAAGGGAAGAGGAAACAGGCATGTGAAATACCATGTAAATATCTGAAACTGCACGATACAAGGTCTGAGTTCAATATTCAGGGGATAGCTGGAAGCTGCCACTGAAGATTGGCTTAGAGCAAACCTTGCTTTGGAATCAACTTAAGTACATCCCTTGACATCTTCAGCTCTTTCTTGTGTCCTAAAACTTGCTACGTTTGGGGCAAGATTTAGTTTCTGAACATCTTAAATCCGAAATGTTTCACGTAAAGTTCTTGTTTCAAGTCATTTAAATAGTTATGAAGTTCACATTCAAACTCTGAACCTTCTGGCTGCAGTACATGTTCAGATGATGAGATTTCAGTAGGGAAATATAGCCTTTGCCTTATCTATTGCAGATAGATCCAGCGTGGAAAACTCTTATAATCAGCAGGTGCTGTAAAAAGATCTGCATGGGTATTCATTTGTGACTTTAAAAGAAAGAATCTAATTAGGAATGTACTGTGGTATCAGCATTATGTTAAGTGCTTTTGTTTCCATCATCCTCAAAGCATGCCTAAATCTCAGAGAGAAATGGGGAAAACCATATAATCAACCATACAAAATCAGTCAGAGCTGTACAAAATGTAGTGTGGGCAAAAACATACCTCTTGGTGAAGCCTGAAAATACTGGCAGGTAGCTCTGACAAAAGCTCTGTTGTACAGATGTGGACACGTGGGACACACACTGAGCATCAGCAGAGCGTTGTGAATTTGCCTGAGAAGCATGTGCTTAGATAGAGGAATGTATTTCTGACTGAAGAGGAATTTAGTTCTGAATTTATTTCTGCATTCCCATGTTCTTGTCAAAGCACAGAGGAAGTTTAAAGCAGATTTGGACCCATTTGTGCATATCAGTCCCACGTAGGCGTAAATATCTTTATTTAGGGGTAGAGAGCATGAATCTTTTGCCTGTGGGCATAGATGTGTCTGTGTGTTTTTATTCACATCCATGTATCTCAAAAAATGGTGACCTCCTCCAGGGAGGCCAGCTACAGCAGGTAACCCACACCTGGTGTCACACTCACCAAGGGCCAAGGATGCAGGGATCCCATGTCATTATTTGGCCAAGAATGATCTGCACAGACAAAACCAGCCCTCTGTTTGATCTGCACGTGGCATGGTGGTGGCACTTTTGCTGGTTTGCTTTGCGACTCGTTTCAGTTGCAGTTCTGCAGGACATGGATAAAACGAAAAAAATGAGCTTTTAAAAAAGTTAGAAAGTTCTAAGAAACCCCTCTTCTGTGTGCTTCTCTGATTTGGGGGGATTCAGGAGAGAGGTGGGGAGAACAAATTGTCTCAGCCAACCTGAGTCCTTAACCTTTCAGGTATTGTAATGCAAATAAAATTTGTTGTTCTGAAATGTAAATAGAATGTTTGATACAGACAACTCATAATGCAATCCTGCCACTTGTACATGCACAGGTGTAGCAGAGTGGGGACAGGAATTTGCCTTCTGTTTGTCAGCTTTTCAGAATACTGAAAGCAAGAGGTTCCATCTGGAGAAGAGTTTCTAAGTTTCTGAGATAAAAAGGAGATTAATGTTGTTCCTATATTGTTCCAAGTGCTTGATTAGAAATGAGTCAGAGAGTGATCTCCGTGTTCTTCTCCGTCTGGATATGTGTAGTCCCGTATTTCAGATATGAAATTAAAAATCCTGTTAGGAGTGTTCAGATCCTCAGGTAAAAGCCTTAACTAAGGAGACAAGGTTCCTTGTAGGAGAATGAGAGATCAGTGTTACAGTGCAGGCCCTCATGCTGAAAATACCCGTGCAGGCATGTGCCATGGATGTAATGAGCTTGCTTGTCTATTTATAGTTTACTCAGGGTGTGTTTGTGCCCAGATGGTGCTCCTTAAATTTCACTGGGCTGTGTGCATGAGCAGCACTTCACACTGAAGATCACAGTGCAGAACAGGAGTCCAGGGAGCAAACAAATGTACTTCATTAAATACACATTCACAATTAATTAATACAATGCTTATGGCCTTTTTATGGTGCCTCTCTGCAAGAAGGATTTGTAACTTTCAAAATTGCTACTAGTTACTATCTTGGTTTTGTTTTGGATAATTTTCTTTCCCAGGATAAATAAATAACACTCAGTTTTGAGAATGGAGAAATATGCAGAAAGGGTGGAGTAGCCAAACCTTACAGTGTGCCAGGAGTGGATTCCAACCTACTACTGGATTATTCCTATCCCTACAGCACCTTGCTTCTCCAAGCTTCCTATTTGATAGTTTGGGTTCCATATGTTCACTCTTTTCATATGCTCGAGCTCCCAGCTCCCACCAAGACTGCTTTGCTTTCTTTTCCAGTAAGACTGAAATTTTCCTCCATTTTCAAACATTTGTATTCACTTCTTTCATCAGGTACTCTTGTAATTAAATTATTTAATTTTTAAAATGTTATCATTTTCGTATACATTCTGAAATTCTGCTTTAATCTACCAATTTGAAATTTTGTAATTTAAAAAAAAAAAAAAGAAAAACGTGCCTGTAACGGGAAATAATCCAGGCAATGACATTAAACATGCTTACATCAAACTGTAGTTGGACCAAATGTCTTTCCCCATGTTCCTCCCCTCCTACTGAAATAATAGATTTCATGTTAAATACCATATTCGAATAAAATTTTGGGGGTTTTTTTAACATCCCCAGCCACTGAAAGGTGTTTGATCCACTGATGCCCTGATCCTTGTACAATGTATCTGGTACAGGTTAAAAGTACGGGAGGTTTTTTGTTTGGTTTTGTTTTGTTTTTCTCTGCAGCATGTGTCAGGAAACTGGCTTCCCTTGTTCTGTTTGTTACTTTAAAAGCATTTGAAAATACAAATGCAATGATTTAATTGAGCTCCGTGATTGCCAAGTATTTTCTGTGACTTTTAACAGGTTCAATTACCAGATTGGGATCACATCAAAGGAACTGCAGGATTATTAGCATCACAAATCTGCTTCCTGATCAGAACTACTCAGCACACTGAGTTTAAGGAGGGGAGATTAATATATTTCTGTAAAATGAATGAAACCACCTCAAGTTCCAAACCAGCCTCTTGTGTACTCCATAAAAGTTCCCTCTGTAAAGGGCCAGGTTCTGTGAGGTACTGATTGTCAGTTTTAAGCTGTTTCTAGCTTTGGAGGCTCTACAGAAAAAAAAGCAGTGAACATGGGAATAGTTCCCCATTCTCTCCTGTTCTCTTCCTTCCTTGTCCTCCTTCAGGCTGCACGGTTCCCACTCCCATGCTGCTGTTTGCTCCCCTTTTAGCTCTTCCAAAATGACTTGGGCTTCAAGAAGACTTGTTTAGGTTAAAGAAGAAACTAGTCTTGGTTTTTTTTCTGGACCCTATCAGACCTGATTCACCCTGCAGTCCCCTAGTTCCATGCTGGCCTCGCTGAAGGCTCGGTGCATGGCAGGGATGTGTCAGGAACGGCAGCCCGTGGTGGGACAGCCATAACTCTGTAAAATGGCCTTGTTCCCCAAAAAGCAGAGCATATGGATTAAATCTCATGTTGAGCATCAAGTGCAGCTGTTTCTATTACACTGTCTGCAGAACAGAGCAAGTGGTGTGCAGGCAAAGCTCAAAAGCCCCTTAGCAGCTTCCTAATCTGACATCAGCTGGGAAAGGATTCTCATCCCTGGATTCAGCTTCCAGTTTAGGGGAAGGCCCTGCACCTAAATCCTTTGTGCACTGAAATGTTGTTTGAGATGGTTTGGGCTGCAGAAAACCATCGGATGCCTTTGTTAGAGGAGCAAGGGTCTGCAATTGGTGTGAATAACTCACATGTGGAATGGGACTGTCGGTGCAATGTGTGTGCCCCAGCTTTCCAGCCTCAGACTGCTGACACTGTTGGCATTATTGACATCCTGTATAGCCTTTGTTAGAGCACCAAGGGTCTGCAATTGGTGTGAATAACTCACATGTGGAATGGGACTGTCGGTGTAGTGTGTGTGCCCCAGCTGTCCAACCTCAGACTACTGACACGGTCCTTTCCTGTCACACGTCCTTAGGCTGTTCATACTGTTTTTTGACAGCTTTTCTGCCACATCAGCTGCAGCTTCTCGCTCTCCAGGTCTTGGCATGCCCTGTGGGTTGGCTGGCTCGATGATATTCCCTGTTCCTGCAGAGCCATCTCCTCCTGTGGAATAGCTACCATATCCTTGATGACTCCTGTCCCATTCACCCTCACTTTGCCTCTTTCCTCTTTCTTCTGACTGTGATTTCAAGCCATATCACAGCCACGCTGTTCCAGGGCAATCATTTTCTCTTCCTTAGCCATGTGTTTGCCTGGTCATGTTTAATTAGTGGTTTTCCTAAGGGTGATCTCTGGTCTTCTTGCACAGTTTCAGTAACCGCATCTTCTTGAAACTGCTTTAGTATTCTGTCATGCAGTGGAACTAAATGTAGAATGTCCATCTTCCTATTGAAAATGTTGTAAGGGGCAGGGAAGATGCTCAAAGAAGGACAGCTGAGGTCAGGGAAGAGCGGTTACTTACGCTGGGAAATCTGTGACTGCGTGCTGGGTAACTCTGCCTGTGGCTTCCTCGTGGTGGGGAGGACGTTCATGATTCCAGGAGCACACGCAAAGTTCATGCTCATCCTTCATGTGACTGCTGAATGACTGGTCATCTCACGTCAGATGTGAAGGAGCTAAAAGTGCAACTCTTCTCAAGGAAGCTTTTCTCATCACGGCTAAGAGCAGCATCTTTCTCTCTTTGCATCTCCCTTCTGTCCTTTATGACTTCAATGGAAAATTAGAAACAGGCTTTTTCTATGTTTCTTTTGTGTACATATTGACCTGCTTGGCCACTGTAGCTTCAAAGAACCACTGTGCTTTCCTGCTCTGCCCTCCTATAGTCACAAGCCTCTCAGATCATCAGGTGCTCTCCAGAGCTAAGAGCAGAAACTGAACAATGCAAATCATGTCAGATCGTGAACAGCCTGAAACTCACAGTCCAGTTTAGTTGTAACCTGGAGTTGCTGGCTTTCTCTTCTGCAAAGACCCAAACAGGTATAGTTCAGTCTTTAAAATCAAGGTAGATCTTGTTTTATGGAGTTGTAGTTCATGAGAACCCAGCTGCACATCTCTCAATGACAATGAATTAGTTAATTCATTTTTTATCTGTATTACACTATCTAGGCTGTGGACAGCATCTTCTCCTTACTATTTTTCACATCTCTGTGTTTTCTTCTGCCTTGACAGAACTGAAATTAAATCCTTGCAAACAAATAGGATCTCAAACCTAAAACAGTTATGCCACTTTGAATAGGACTTCTTTGAATAAGACTTGGTGAATAAACCTGTCTGTGGTTAGGATTCTGGACTTTTTTTAATCCTGTGCTGTCTCCTTATCACAGATGTATTTTAATTCATTAATAGTTAATTATTTGTAGCAAACTGGCAAAGGTAGAGATTGTAGCATTTGAGAGATAAAATGTGAAGGCATTAATTGATTGCAGTAAGAATGGGAAAGCATTTTTCCCAGCACATGGGGAAAAAACCTTTAATATGAAAAGGTTTTTATTCTGTTTCGTAGATGGAGATTTTGGAGATGGAACATGCTAAAAATGGAACTTAATGTGCTTCCACGTCTCATTTGGGTAGTCATCAAGCGAAGCTGGTCTGTGTGGCATCAGAGTATTTGGTCACAGTACTGCATCAGCATGGATTGTTATTTCTTTGGCTCTTTGGGTCTCCCAGAGTACAGTACATACTTCACATTTAAAATGACTGCTCACTTTGCTTTTAAGAAGTCAAAGAGAAATTGTTTCTGAGGCTGGGCACAAGACAAGTCCAGCTGGTCACTGGTGGAAGTGCTCTGCTCTGTGAGGGCCTTTGACAAGAGGCATTCTGAAGGAGCCTAATACCAAATTTCCAGGTTTCCTCGTTGTGTGCACACTGTCTCAGAATTACATGTCCTGTGCCCTCGTTTCACACAGTTTCACTGACTCATCAGAGGCTGGTTGCCAGCTTTATGCTTCTTCTGTTAATGCTGGGAGAACAGTCTTGTGGAAAGGCAGGCGTGCATGTTCTGGAGCTGTGCAGAGCTCCAAACGGGGTGAGAGCTGCAAAAGAGGAATTAGAAACAGAAATGGCAAAAACCTGCAGATGTTTGGAGAGCCAGGAGACCGGTGCAGGAGCTGCCAGAGAAAGAACACACAACAGGAAAAAGGAGTGGATGAGAAATACGGGAACGTGAGGTGTGGTGGGAAACCTTATCTTGAAATGTGTGTCAAGGCAAGAATCGTCACCACACCAGGAGTAGAGCATGGTATTTCCTAAGGGTCTTGTTCCATGTATCAACATTTCTGAAATACATGAGATCGGAGTACTGAGTATCGTGGAGGAATTGTGGTAGCCCTAATTGTAGGAATAAAATTTTAGTTGGCATTTTTCTTGTATTTCTGGAGGCAGGTTTTTTTGCTGAAAAAATCACGTGACTGGTGGCAAAGCCGATAAACTTTTCTACATTGTATATGTGACCCTGAAAAAAATCTGTTTTGCAAATGGGTCCTCGCAAGAGAGTGTTCATGCATTGAAGTTAAAAAAACCGCTGCCATGTCCTATGTGTCTGTTTTAACATTGAGATAAAAACAGCTAAAACTATATTTTAAGCAATAATGTAGTATTAGCATTAGGATATATTTCAACTGTAATAGCCAGAAAAAACAGTTTGTTTTGAAATCTCGTCTGCCTACTGCATGTACATTTCTATAGCCTTGCAGCCTTGTTGTGTTCATGAAAGTATATGGTTTGCTGAGGATTTTCCAATTTAAAACATTCTAAAATATGTAGATTAAGTCAATATAATAGATAATTATAAAACAGAATATATTAAATCAATATAATAGATTAAATCAACCACGTATCTGCATCTTTTGATTTACTATCTTTTAAAAAGATAGTAATAGCTACAAAATAATACATAGCTCTAACAGATTAAAGTATGTAAGAGTATTATTTATCAGACATTTTGTCAAATCCAGACCTGAAAAAATAATCCGTATCTGGGCTCTGTGATAAAAATAACAGGCGGATATATTTTGATCATGAACTGAAACGAAATTCAGCTGTCTGGCAGCCCTGTTGATCTTTCCCTGTGTGCCATTTAATCTGGTAATGAAAGATGTGCTATCTCCCTCCCCCACGTGTTTACCTGGAACAATTCTTTCAGGTTCTGGGCACCTGTGGCTCCGAAGCAAACCGAGTGCTTTCTGTGGCACAAATGGAGCGTTCTGTTTGAGCACAAAATGCTCCTCCACAAGTCAGTTTCATGCCGAGGTGACCGTCTGCCCTTGTAAGCTCTGGGCTGAGCTATTTTGGGCTGGTTTCACTCGTTAGCTCTGGAATGGTCAGAACACGTCTCAGCAGCAGCAACAAAACTGATGCTCAGCAAGTGCACCGAGCTCCAGCTCTGACACGCTGGTAGATGATTTAAAATCATATTGTGTTTGCTTCAGAGGAAAAACCCTTAGAGAAAACAAAGTGAATGAGCAGTGGAAGTGGCGTTTAAGGCGTGCTCGCAGAGCTTAATTCCAGATTAAGCTTTGCTGTCTGAATGCCAGTGTACTCACTCCCTTGCCATAAAAAGATCCTGTCTGTATCTTCACCTCAGCTGGTTGCTAGAATGTAGAGAAAATGCTCACTGATGGAGTGAGATACAAAAATAAGTGCTTCAGATTAGTGCAGGCAGAATTTGGAGTGCATGGTGACTTCTGTCTCTGATAAATGTTCATCTCAGGCATTTAAAACAGGGCTTGGGGCAGAGAGGCTGTTTTTCCATTTTGTTTGCTTAATGACAAATAGTGTTTCATTGATAAACAAATCTATTTGAGAGCCAGATATGTTTTTCACAAAATGAGTGTTTGGCATGCCCCATAGTGATCGGTGCCTGGCTTGACTGTGTTATCTCACTGGCACCCAGTCCAAAATTACTGGGAAAAATGCAAGTGAAGCTGAGGGCAGAACCTGCTGCAGATTTACCATCCTTCTTCCACCCCCAGCTGGAGCTCTCAAGAAATGAATATACTTGAAGAATTTGAACAAAAAATAATAAAGAAAGAGGCAGTCAAATGCAGAATGTGTCACAGAAAGGAAAAGCTAAAATAACAGTGAGTTATGTCAGCACAGAGAGCTTCAGGAGAGAAATAAAATCCTCCCAAACCTGTATCACATACTTCATGACATAAATGTGTGTTTTCTAGTTACACTGTAGGTGCCTGTGTGTGCTGTTGTTCCTCACCAAAACCCACGGAAGGAAGAATTTATTCTTGAATAGTTGGGCAGGGCCTGCTGTTCCCAATGGACACTGCAGCGCTCCTTGGGGATCCCTTAGAAGGGGAATATGCATGTGGCACGTGTTATCACCACAGATGATGAAATAGCACATTTTGGGGGCTAACAATAAATGTTATTCTTGGTCAGGGCTGAACTGAATCATCAAGGACACTGTTTTGCTGAACTGCTCTGTCCTATGGAGCTGGAATCAAGTAAAGAGGTGTCTGAATTACTTTGGTGTTGCTGTGGCCAAGTTCAGCTAAAAGTTTGGTAGTTTCCTCTATTTGTTCAATGCTGGTTTGACAGAAAAGCATAAATGCAACACACTACATTTTAAGCACATGACCTTTTGTATAGGTGGAAATCTTCATTTGCTTAGTTTAACCATGTTGTAAATTTGTTTTGTTCCATATTACTGCTCCAGGTTGTGTCTCTTTTAGTGAGATTTACTTTATTGTGCAAACTCTGATTCGATATGAAAAGTTGCAAATTGTTAATGGCTGTGGCCTTCAAGGATTTAACCTTGGTCTTTTTGGAGGGATGCTGAGCACCTGCAACTCTTCTATTAGCAAAAAGAGTGACTGCTCAGGGCCTTTGAAATGCACATCCCAAATCCACCTGTTTGAGAATAGCCCTCATCCTTAGAAGCCCATTTCCTGTTATTCCACAGCTCTCAACAAAGGTGTTTATCTCTGGCCAAATTAAGTATATCATCAAGGGCATAGTTTTGAGTGTTTCAACAATCAGAATGATTTTTACCCTGAAATATGCTGGGGTATATTTATATAATGTATCATATCCCCAGGCTGCCTTCTTCTGGAAAGCATCACCTGAAGTTTATTAAAATCAAACCTTGAGCAACAAAAGCATTTTAAATTTGAAGTTTTTCTAGCAGATCCTTTGTGCAGTTTGGATTGAGTGTCGCCTTTTCCCCACCCCTGTGTGTGTTTTCCCTTAGCACTATTTGTCTATAGAGATGTGCTCACTGATTCAGGCCTACTAAGCAGGTTATTTTGCAGCAGTGGAATCATTTTCACTGGAACCTGCTGTCATGATTTGAAATAGAGGTGCCTGCCATGTCTTTTGTTTTGAAAGCAGAAGATGTATTTCTAACCAAGTCTTTATTCTAAATTCTCATTAAGATGATTTTGCTCAAAAAAGATGTCGCATGTTCCTTGGAAAGGCATTCACGTTGGGTGAGGGTTTAATCTAAATGGATGGAATTGAAGAGAGATTTCTTGGTACTGCTTAACAGGCAAAGATTGATTAGACAGGTGTAACAATGCTCTTTCTCTGAAAGCCTGTTTCAGATTGAATTCCTGTTTCAGTGTCAAAGATAACTTGCTCAGCTTGTGCCGAGCTGTAGCTGAATTGTACATAGTGAGAGAGATTTGTGTGATGGGAGCATCTGCATGTGCATGAGCAAGAGGGGAAAAAGGGACGGATTTCAGCTTGTTTGGAAAATAAATTGCATCATTAATCAAATATGACAGCAGCATAAGCTGTGAGGACTGTCTGTGCCATGAGTCTGCTTTTTGTGCTGCTCTGCCAGCTGCACTCACGTTTTGGGATCATCTTTAGAATGATCACCTTTCTATTCTTCTGCCCTTCTTCAAAAGCTAAATGCAAAGGGAGCTGTGGGAAAGAGTATGAATGCCTAATAATTTCATGGGTTTGTCACCACACTGCTCTGCATACGTGGCAGTTTTCTCTCTTCCTTGAATAGATGTTTCTCCTTTAAACACTTTGCAAGGGTTTCTTTTTGTGGGGTTTGGTGCTTGTTTTTTTAAATAGCAAAAAGGTCACAGGCAAGTGAGTGCAAAAGCTAACAAGATAAAGTAAACAGCAATTATGAATAAGAAATGCATGGAAAAATATGCATGTGTGTACAGAAAGTTTTTACATAAACTGAATATAAATACAGTGGAAGCATAAGAGGCTGAGCTGCTGCCAGCAGGATAATTATATAATTGATGTGCTTGTCCATGAAACTGCTTTTTCTGTGCTTTGATATATGGCTCCACTAATGAGGTAGGCCTCAGTCCCAAAATTTGGTCTCTGTTCCTTGTGTAATGTTCTTCGCATATACAGCTGTGTGAGAAACATGCCTGCAGCCTTTTGGAAGTTAAACACAGTCCTTCTAGGTAACACTCCTTGCATCTGGCTGCTTTCTGGTCACACTTCTTGCCACTTCCCATCTGAGGGAAGATGGTGCTGGGAGTGGGAACACACAGAAAATCAGAATAATGTAGCACACACAGCAATTCACCTCTCCTCTCCCACAGCAGTCATTTAGTTTATTTAGATGTATTTTCCTGATTGCTTTTGTGACTGAGTTCTCCTTGCCCCTTCCTTTGCTAATTAATCATCCTCTTGTGCTTAAGCAGAGGTCAGGAAAAAGGATGAGGCTGATGGATGTGTGACTGGAAGAATCAGGTTGTCTTGCTGTTGCTTCACACCAAAGTACTGGTGTTTTGTAAAATAACTGAGTCTAAGTTGAATATTGCATTGCCTGGGACCAGGGAGACGATTCTGGGTGTAAATTTATTTTACTGTTTTGTTTCATTTGAAGATTCGATTGTGATGTACAATCTAAGCCAGACTTTTTTTTTTCCTTGCTCTTTTTTAGTTTTCTGCCTCAATTCTCATTTCTTTGAGCTGTCCTTGCAGCTTTGCTCCCTCCTCATGCATGCACATGCATGTTGAGAAGTAACTTCCAGAGCTCCATTGTTTTCTTTCAGAATGGCAAAAAGATGAGAGATCCTCAGGCTTTCTGTCTCCTCCTTTGCCTCTCTTTCCATTTCTTGTCCCCTAAAAAGAATTCCACAGACCAACATTGTTTTGCTGCTTTTGCTGAAGACATTGGTGTTGTAGAAACCTGCTGATGAGTGCTGTCTCTGCCCCTATTCCATGTGTCCCCACCACAGCCCCAGGCCTTAATGCAGATGGGCACGTTTGGAGGAGTTTTTCTCTGTGCTTCTTAAGAGAGCAATAATAATAATAATAATAACTAATAGCAAGGCTCCAACATGCTCCTGTTTGCTAGCATTCTGCAGAGTCACTCCCTGTGTATTTGTGTGGTGCTGTGTTCTCGAGTGAAAACGAGGAGGCTTCAAACACTGCGTCTGAATAAGTTTAGAATAATTAAAAGTGTTTTGCTATCGGTATGTTCCAGATAAAGGCATGGAGAATAGAGGTATGGTCCAGAAGTTCCAGGTGTGTGTCACAGTCACACATGATGTGCAATATGTACGCAGAAAAGAGATCCCAGTGAGACGGGGCAGCATCTGCTCACTGAACCAAGGGGACCTGCTCTTCTGCTCTGCCCGGCTTGGCTTTGCTATTTATGCATCAAAGCTGGCGTTTAAACCTTTACCTTTTACGATTCCTCAGCTTTGAAAAGGCACAGATCTTGACAAAACAGGTGACAAGCATTTAAAGGACATTGTAGTGCCAGAAAACATGGGATTTATGCACACAGCCTCAAATGGGAGCCATGCCACCAGGGTGTCATACGTGTCTGTGCTGTAGCAGAAAAGTAGTTCAGGCTGGATTTGGCTTTCCATAGATCCTTTAATATATAAAATACATCGATGTTCTGTAGGTTGGAGAGGAATTTTGTCAAGTCTAAAGGGTTCACATAATGCAAATTCACCTATTTGTCAGTACTGTAGGTGACTAATACAAACCAAATTGATGGTTCACAACTTCTACAGTTAATAAAATGTACTGCTTAACACATTAAATACACATCCAGTCATGGTCCATAAATAGCTGTATCACAAAACTTAACAAGATCACAGGAAAAAAAATTATTTATTATTAAATAATATATGCCTGGGAATATAAAGGCGCTATGACTGAATTTTATATCTTCCTTTCAAGGATAGCTTTGATATTGCTAAGTGCTGCTATTTCCTCACCAAAGGGTTTTTTAGATGGTGTCTAATATTTGTGCATCAGTGACATATGTGATATAAAATCTAGATCTGCCTAAGGTAATAACCTTTGAAAAAGAAAACTATTTCCTTAAATTTGTTATATGGGATTGATGCACACAGCCTCAAATGGGAAGCTGGAATAAGGGGACTTTTTAATGAACTACTATCAATGTTACAGAGGCCAAAATTGTCCTCTGAATTTTTCCGTGTTGAATAATCTCCCAAAATGGAAGAAGTAGTGATGCTAATTAATCCTCCTTATAATATATTAAGAGCTCTGATTCCTGTGTAAATTTCTTTAAATAAAGAAAAAATATAAGAGATACAATATAAATTAAATATGAGTAGGAGAAAAAAAATGTTGGTTTTACTAAAATATACCTATATTTTACATTACTACAGAATGTGATTCTAATATAATTTAAACTGATCTAAGGTAATTTACTGTACTGTTTCATTGTATGCTGCCTGGAGCTTGTGTGTGGCAAAGAACCAAAACATCCAGAGGAAGTTGTATGTTTGTTTGTCTTTTTATTAATAGGCTGTTGGCTAAATAAATTTCCAGACTTCCAGAACCAGGTACCTCAGAAATGTCTGTGTACACATCTCTTTGCTCTTTGCAGTGAGCAATGTACTTTACTTATCTTACTGTAGTTTATAATGCTTGCAAAATGCTTTATGTCACACAGAATAATGGCTGAGTTTTGAAGCCTGGGCAAAACAAATTCTTGGAACCTGTGTAAATGTGAAAAAATTCAGCAGAGAATGCACAGGTCCTAATTTTGAAAAATCCCCAAGTGTTGCTCTGATTTTGTCAGCCTGTTGTTGCCCAGCTGCTCAGGAAAAGCAGCAGCTGCTGTGTCTCACTGCCTGCTTCTTTCGTGGTCGGTGCTTTGTGATTTAAATCACTTCTTTGGGTGGAGAAAAGCACCTCTCTCTAATTCAGCAGCAGCCATTTACATTGACTTGACAGCAAGACATAAAACCATTTGAAAAGGATCACTGCAAGGATGGAGTGGAATAGGCCTGACTAATAAAAAGCTGCTGGAAGCAAAAGAAAAGGAAGACATGCTACTGGGGTTTAGCTCTCTACCTAGGAACATAAAAAACATGCATGCAATTTTATGCATCTAGAAGGAAATTGTTGTTAGATGAGGTTTATTTGTCATTTAAAAGGCAGATTTTCATAATATGCATTGCTTATAATTCTAGAATAATAGCTCAGACAGCAGCTTTCATGTTCTGTGGGGGCATTTTAAGCAAAGAGTAGGCTGTCTCCTCATTAAATCCTTTTGCCATTTTTGACTGGAGAAGAAATGCCTCCAAACTGTGCAAAGACAAGAGGGAGACCAGACTGTGCTGCTTAATATTTGTGACTCTTTGTGCCCTGTGCTCTTAGCAGAGTGTGGTGTGGCTGGTGGGGAGCTTGCCCCTCAAATCAGATTATCTAACAGTTAATCTGTTTTGTTGGTGCTCTCAACAACAGCAGCTCATCCAGGAGCAGACTGAGGGCAGGAGGGGGGAGCTCTTCCGAGAGCAAGCTGTTTCAACCAAGCATTTTCCTTTTAGTGATTCACAGGATTAAATTTCAGGCTGTTGCCTATGGAACCTGGCATTAGCAGCCAGCACATTCATCACATTGGCTTTTCTCTTCAGCTTCCCTTATGGGAAAAAAAATAGAGCCATGGTTTCACCATCAGTCTCCCTTGACCAGCTCCTAAGGCTGTGATTACATTTTTCGTCACTTTTTAATACTGACCAGACCCTGGGTGGTTAAATTCACAATCCCGTGATCTTTTTTCTGAAATCGATCTGTGCTAATGTTAGCCTCCTTCCTTTGGAGACAGACTATCATTATTTCTCAGCATATGTGTGGGAACTATCCCTATGTAGCAAGACTATTTCCTTTTCACCTAGAGGACAGATGGGGATGGGGATATGTTTATTTCACTGCCTTTTGCTCGTTTTGATCAAGCCCAGTAGATCTTGCTGTGGCTGCTATAGAGTTCCAGTGCTTTATCTGCTCAGATTACTGCAGTGTGCTCCTGCAGGGTGGCTCTGGACCCCGCAGCTCCAGCTTCCCAAAGCCTCTGAGCAGGGGAAAGCAAATTCACACAGCGTTTGCTAGGAGGTGAAAGCTGAATGGAATCAAGGAAATACGCGCCGTTCTCACAGGTTGCACTGGGTGCAGTGGGGATGAAACAGCCAAAGCCTGGTAGTAGGCACTAAAATACAGACAGCCTTGCCTTTTCAGGACTGCAGTGTGCTTTGCTCTGTGAAAATGATGTAAGACCGTGTTTTGACATCACAGAGATGAGATTTCAGCCAGTGCAGACAGGGCTGAGCTAATTGTAGCCTAGGGGGCAAGACAGAAACTAGACAATTCTGTGCCTTCAGCTCAAAGCCTCCTCCTGCACAGCTTGCTCCCAGACAGGCTGAGTGATGTAGGGACACTCACTTTTCGATTCTGTGTCTTAAGGCAATATGTGTTTTTACCTGTTTCTGTAAGCTCAGGGGTGGGTATCTCTGGTGTGTGTCTAGCTGTCATGCAATGAGGGCAGGAATAAGAGATTTTAAAAGTCTGTATTTTCCCTGGAGGTATTTAGAAGATGTGTAGATGTGGCACTTACAGCCACGTTTTAGTCTTGGACTTGGCAGTGCTGGTTAAATGGCTGGACTCAAAACCCTTTTCCAACCTGAACATTTCTGTGATAACAGGAGAGCTCAGTGTGGAGTCACAGGGTCACAGTCTGTGTGTATCTTTTGGGAATGTTGTTTGGGAATGTTTGCTTAGCTGGACTTGCTAAACTTGAACTAACAGCTGCAGGGAAGCATCCTGTCTCGTTATACACCCATGTTATTGCCACCTGGATATCTCTGTCCGTGGGGAGTGTATAAATGTCACAGCAGGGCTGCGTGTTCTTTTTAATATAAAAAAATATACTTTTGTAGGTAGTTAATGAATGAAACAACTACTGAAAGGCAAAAAGCATTGTATTATTGACTAGAAAGGTGAAGTGTCATGTATAATTCACAATTTAAGTCCCCCAGGAAGAGTTCACGTAATGCACATGGAGTGCTGAGCTGTTTAATAAACAAGGAAACCAAAAAGGGCAATGTAATCCAGACATCTGTTTAATGCATACAGGTATTTGCAGCCAAGTAAAAAACAACATGGGTTTTAACATTGAGGTTGAGAGGAATTGATAATATCACCGTGGTTAAGCAGATTAGAGCAATACAGCTGTTTTCTTCTCTCAAAATGCAATAAAATGTTATCAAACCTTTGAAATTGTTGGGGATTCATTTTTTCAGTCAGGGGTGGTGATACAGGAATTTCTAAACTGAACATCTGTGCTTGCTGCACTCTGGCAGTATGACGGGTTGGTAAGTACTGAAGCCATTACCAATGTACAACCTGACAGCATTTCCCTCATTTTCAACCAGTGTTTTAGATAACACAGTGATATGAGAGCTTCAGTTCCTTCCATGGTTACCTTTTTCATGAGAAAAGGTAACCATGGAAGGATGGTTCACCTTTTTCATGAGAACTCAACACTATGGCGATTGCTAAAAACCTGACATTGTAATGAAAGCTCAGGTGAACCAGTCTTTTCTCAGAGTGTTGCCATTGATCCATTAAAGTCACTTTGCATCATTTAGCCCAGATGCTACTTTTGTTTTTTACAGCTAAATCAGAAATGGGAATTGCCCTCCCAGCAAAAGCCACCGATGCCTATCTCCAATGGGACACTGAACTGCTCTCTTTCCTCGGAGGGTCCTGCTGCCCTTTAGCATTTTGGGCAGCACTTTTGGTCAAGCCAGCACCAGCTTGCGTGGGCTGCACGTCCCCATCAGCAGCAGGATCCCTGCCTTGGAGTGACTGCAGTTCCTCTGGGGCCAGAGGGAAGCCAGCTTTTGTTTGTCTCTGTGTGCTCGGTGTGCTGCTGTCCAATCTGCCTGACATGTGAGAGCTGATGGGAAAGCTGCAAACAGTATTTCCTACTGAAATGAAATCTGAAGAGATCAGACTGAAGAGAACCTCTTATTTTTGCATGCTGTATTTTTTTCATGTGTTTCTGGATGGCTCATTCCCTCATGGGGAATGAGAATATCATGAAGTGACAGATTTCAAAATTCCGAGTCAGTGCAGCCCACTGTACTAATTGCCTAGTGACCTCCCTTTTGGATCCTTGGCAAAGCCTGTCTTTTTAACAACATGTGCCTCTGCCATGACCTCTGATTATGGATGTTAAAAAGTATTCCTTGACTTTTCTCTCACTTCTTGTAAAGAAATAGGTGTTGGCTTTCTTACTGTCCATTATTCCCTGCGGGCTTTCTCCAGCCACGTTTCAGCTGGGATTAAACTGAGCTGAACAGATTTGTGGTTTGGGGCAGCCTTGAGGGTGTGGAATAGAGTACTGTGGTCTCCAGCAGATGTTGTCCAATGGCAGCTGGTGGTTTGCTTTGGAAGGCATTCAACCTGGAGTTTTTTTAACCAAAGTTATCCTAAAGTGGCAGCACTAGTCTGAATGAGGCAGGTAAAGTCCATTCATTGTTTTAACGAGCAAGGCATCTGCAGAGGATGAATATCTCATCCTTTTAGACTGTAGGAAGAGCCTTAGGCATCCCATGTTCAAAGTGTTAGGTTTGATATGTCTGGGGTTTTTTTCTTCTCTTTCTAATAACATTTGATTGCCATATTTTGAGGTGAAGCTCACAAACAACAGATCCACCACAAAGTCTCAAACATTGTTTCCATGGGGCTTTCTTAACCTCCTTTTTTTTCTTTTTTCTTGCATGTAGATTTCTACCAAACATTTTTAGGAGCCACCATCATGTAGCATGTAAGTGCTACAAACTAGTAACTGAGAGAATCATGTCAAAATAGCATCAGAAGGGACCTTTAAAAGTCATTTAGGCCAGTGTTCTACTCTTCACAGCAAAAACAACTGTTCCTACAGAGCACAAAGTTTTGGTTTGTGTCTTTATTAACCTGAGTGCTCTTACTCACTCTGCTCTTTCTGTACTGACTTTAAATGTTTTCCACAGTGCTCCAGGATTCTTTATAAGGCCTGCCTTTTATTAAGCTAGGTGCATTTTGTTCATTACATCTCTTGGGCAACAAATGGAAGAAAATCTATCTATCTATCTATCTATCTATCTATCTATCTATCTATCATCTATCTATCATCTATCTATCTATCTATCTATCTATC
>JAWWMS010000208.1:10808881-10846792 GCA_035048045.1 Chlorospingus semifuscus | reverse complement strand
ATATCTATCTATCTATCTATCTATCTATCTATCTATCTATCTATCATTATATCTATCTATCTATCTATCTATCTATCTATCTATCTATCTATCTATCAATCATTATATCTATCTATCTATCTATCTATCTATCTATCTATCTATCTATCTATCTACCGTTAAATAACTGTTATTCCTTTTCCCATATCTTTGCCTGAAAGCCACTTAATTTCTAAATGACAATAATTTGAAAGGAAGGGGATCATATTTTCCATTTCAGGGCAGGTTCACAGCTTCCTTGGCGGGCACCAAATCTTTCCAACCATAACAAAGAATGTGGATTTTGTTTCTAATGCAAAGTTACTGCATTATGTACACATTTACAATGGTAATGCTGCTGTCTGTGTGCTTGGGTGTGTAAATCTCTTGTGTCACGACCTTCGGTCTTCCCCGCTAATTTTTCTGATTCTAGCTTTACAGCAGTTAAACATCACTTTCCTGATTCTTGTAGATGTTTTGGGGTTCCTATTCCTGAGGTCAAAGCCTCTAAATGCCACTTGCTTGCATTAATGCCAGGTTTGAATAAATCTCTCACTTCCCTTTGTGTTTGTGGTCACCCAGTCTCAAAGCAATTCATAGGCAAGGGTTCAGCAGGGTCAGTGTTTATGATATGAAATGAAGGAACTGCAGAAATAAAAGAGGGAAATACCAAAGACTTTAAAGGAATTTAGTCAAAAAGCAACACACTTTATGTGACACTTCAATTATGGAACATTTCCCCGGAAGGTGAGCCTGGCAGTCTCAAAGATTGGTACATTCAAAGTCGACACACAGAGGACTTCTACACCAAAAACATTCTTAAACCTGGACAGTCACTCCCAGGGGGCAAATCAGAAAGAACAAAAGAAAGGACCTAAAACTGAATGAAATTCTTCTCTTAACCAGAGTTTTGGTGGTGACTTTTTAATGCTCTTCCTACAAAGAGACAAAGCATATATTGAGAACGATTTCAAGTTTGTTAGTGCGTTCTTTTAGATATTTTTTCCCTCCTGCAGAGCACAAGCACTTTGGTCTACAAATCACTGTCTGGTTATTACCAATGCAAGATTCAGTACCAGGCCAATGGCAGGCATATTTCAGACAGCATCTATCCCATCCACGAACTTTGTGTTACATTTCCAGCTGAAGCATAGGTGAAACAGCTGTGAATTGTGTCTTTTCTTAAGTCATTTCCCATGTGGATACTTGAAAGGCTGAGAAGCAGTAAATGGAAGGATAAAGAAGATTTATTTCCCTGTATCATTCAATTATGAAGTATATAGCTCTATCAAATTTGATAGTAGTGATGTAAAAATAATGGCATCTTGAAAGAAATACAGACCTTACATCTGAAAGTCACAGCAGAGCTGCAACCCTTTTCTTATCATGCCCACATGCTTTTGACAGTGGGAAAAGAATATGCTGAGCAGATGAAGGGGGTTTGTTGATCTGCAGGGGAATGTTCTTCAATAATTATAACTTGTTTTAAGTAATTATTTGGAAACTGCATCTCTGAAATAAAGTTGTGGACTTGTTTTAGCTGAAGCATATACCTGGCATTGATTGATTCAGATGCTGTGTAAAGTGGTGTTTCATGAAGTCTGCACTTGCTGAAAATGACAACCTGTACAATGCTGGACATAGTTCAGGATTTTAAGAAAACACTTAGCTCTTACACCTGCCAGGATATTTGGGGCCCTATTTCCTTTGTCTAGGATGTCTGTAACTTCCATGCAGAATCAGTAAGAATTGCTCATGTCCTATGCTGGGAAAATAAGGCCTGTCTATTAAAACCTATTGTCTGAAGAGCAGTGTATAAATAAAAATGACAGCTTTTTCAGTGGTGGTGGATGTGTTCCATCCCTTCAGTGACCCTTCCAGAGCTGAATTTACACCCAAAGTGACCAGTTCTGCATTAGCCAGTGGGGGATTTCACTTCCATTTCATTGCTGGCAGAATCAGCTTTATGGAGAAAAGGTGTGTGACTTCTGACTGGAAGTGCAGACCTTTCCTTCCTGATTTAGGTGAGAAAATAAGGTTTATACGGCATTTACTTTTCAATAATATAAATGCACCTTTGAGATGTTTCTATTGCTGTCATGGCAAGGTGTGCATTAAAAGGATTTTTAAGAGAAGCTATATATCCAAGCTCCACGTGGATTGCAGAACTATAAGGTTCCAGAGCATAGTTGTTTCTCTGTATTGCATTAGCAAGCATTCCAGTGACTTTCTCCTTGTGAAGTCAGCAAAGACAAACAGTGTGCCTCTATAGAAATATAAATATTTTTCTCCAAGACATTTAGACTTTCACATGCCGTTGAAGACTGTTTTTCTTTCTTTTTTATTTTTTTCCCATCTGTAAGAGGGCCTGCATATTGCAAACCTTTTCAGGCTCGATGTGTAGTTTTAGCTTAGGGTGGGTGTATCTCGCAGAGCTTTGGTTTGGTGAGCACTGCCAGCTATTTCTGGGCTCACATGGTTCAGTTCTCTCATTGAAGGCTGAAAAAACACTTCTCTTGGGTTTCATTTGGGGAGTTTTTCTTTTTATTATTTTTTTTAATATTTTCCAGTATGTCTTTGTTCTGCTTCTTGTTTTGAATTAGGCTTTCTGCTCTTGAGCTCAAGTTGGATCATATGTGTTTGGTAACATGAAGATCAAATGTGCACATACATATATGTAGATATAGATATGTATCTGTATACACATTTTGTGTGTACACATATTATCCAGTCATCTCCTGGTTCTGTTTTCAATGAAGCTCCTCAAATTCTTCAGGTCTGTTATGGTTTTCAAACCAAGGTCTCTCCAAAAAACCCTCTCCACAGCCACAGGCATTTCCATTATTCTGTTTCTCAGTTCTTCTTTGCTTCTGCTCATTGTTTTCTGTTTATAAATCCCGGGATTGTATTTTCTTTGCCACTAGGTTACCTCTGAACTCTGCCCTGATATGGCAGATTTTATTTTGGTTGGCTGTTCTGCCAGACTTTCCAGTTTTCAGTCGCCCTGATTTTTGTCTGATTCATCCTGATTTTACTTTTTTATTTCAGTGTATGGAATAGGTTCTTGGTTTTGTTGAGCTTTTTTACCATAATGCCTGAAAATGAAGGCCAAAGATTGACCAGCTCTGCCCGATCCTCAAAATGGAATGTTTCCCTAACAAGGTTCCTGAGCAAACAAGATTTCTGCAACAAAAGTCTATTTTTTGCATACATGCCTTCTTCTCTTTTTTTCCTGTTTTAATGGCTTGGAAATTTCCTGATTCTCTGCTCTCCAGGGGAAAATGTTGTTTATGTAGCATGTGCCACTAGTATTTTCTTCATGTTAGGAGTAAGTGGGCAGGATTGGTCAGTACATAAAAAAACCCACTATTCTGTGTCTTAAGTTTATATCAGAAGCTTCATAATAATGCATGTAGTAAGAATGATTAATCTCTATAATAATGGCAGCACTTTTTTTCTGTGTAGAGAGAAGATATTTACACCCTTCTAAGAGCACCAGGCATGTTAACTGGTTCGTGTTTGCATTTTACTCTACCCTGACTGCATAAGATGCCATTTAAGGCATATTTCCTTTTGGCACAATTCCACAAAGCAACTTCTGCTTTAGACAGTGGGTGTGTTTTGCCAGAACTCTGAAAAGGCTGCGTTTTACTAATACATTATCTAATTTAATAATTTACTAATACAAATTATTATTAGTAATTTACTAATACAAATTATCTCTGTAGCATATTTTGGTCTGAGTTGGAGCACAGCTGAGCTGTAAAGCCTGCATGAAGGAGCCTTTCTGGCCCCTGATACATTAAAAATCCTGTTAGTATCCCAGTGCAGATTCCAATACAGAAAACCAGTGGCATATGCCATTAGCAGTGTATATATGGTTTAGAAAAGGAGGAAAAATTCTGGGGAGGTCTCCAGTGCAAAGGCTCAGCAATTATAATGAAGTACCAACCTGGTTAAGATAACAGAGTCTCACAATTTGTGCCTTGGGTGGGATCTAAGGAAGCCTCTTGAAGAACAGGCTGTTTTCTGTAATTAAATATGAATATGTATCACTGCACTGGTTCATTAGCACTGGGTAGTTCAGCAGACTGACAAGCTGATACTGTAGGAAAGAGGCCCAGCAAAAATGCAGCTATCATGCTGGATTTGATTCTGTGAGCTTTGTAGCTGTTTACTTCTTTTTCCTTTGCTGCAGTTGCTGCATAACATTTAGAGAAAGTCAATATATCCTGAGCTCTTACAGCCTTGGCAGGATCAGCCCTGATTGCAAAAACATGAACAGAAATTTCTTTGTCCCTAAACAGCAATAAAGGTCTGAAGCTGCTTTCCACAGGAAAGATCACAGGCAGAAGCATCTTGCCTCTCCTTGATTTAGCATCAAAAAGAAGTTAACCAAGAGCAGCTCTGCTGGAGGTTGCTGTTGTCCAATTCAGGACAGAATAACAAACTTTTATATTCCTTACTTAAATACTGTAATCAATCATTTACATCAGTGCATCTTTTTTCCCTATGTGTTACTTAATTATCTTAATAGATACTTGTGCTTTTGCAATGACAAGTGTTTCATAGCAATAAGATTGTCTAAGGAAAAAAATAGTTTGTGTAAAAGAATTTCGTTTTGCAGTGCTGTAAGGAAAAGGTGTCACTGCTCTCTCCATGGTTGCTGCATTTGCCTTTTAAAGGAAACCTGATTTACGGTTAAATGTTTTGGAAGATGGGTAAAGGACCAAGGCGAGTGCTAGCAGTGCCAAGGAGAAGCGGGAAATTTGTGAGAGGGTCAGCTGAAGGAAATTTCTCTCTGCTTTGTAACATACAAGGAAAACAAGTTGGAAATGTTGGTGGGAGGAGATGAAAGCTCCTACATCATTGCAAACAAGGGCTCTAGAGTAAAAAAAGAAAAGCTGTTATATGGTGAAATCTTGTGTTCTGATAGCTTCAGTAGCTTGGTAAGCACGGGGTAAACATTGAATCCTGCCTCTCCAGAATGGCTCTCCCAGCCTGCAGCAGTTTGTGATCCCTGGATGTTTTTTGTACCTGCTTGCTCGTGGATGTTCTGAACACCTAGATCCTGTGTTTTAACCCCTCATGTTCTCAGGTGAGGCCCTTCCTCTTTTATTCAGAACCGCCTTTTCGGCTTAGGAGTCTTGGGTGAGGAATCTCACTGCATAACTGTGGCCAAGCTGCTCTGTGGCTGCCCACATCAGTTATGAAACCTCATTAGGAATTGGTGTCCTTTGCAGTCCTCTGGCACTGAGACAGTTTATGTAAGAGATTATAGCTGCCAGTCTGTAGCCATTCACCTGTGACACACGGTGCGTTGGCTGTGTATTACTGCCGCTTACTGTAGATTGCTCTTCTCCTGCCAATGTTTTTCCCATAGTATCATTTATTAACACTTCAATTTGAGGCCAATGCCTTGAATGGCCAGTAGGGAAAGGCTCCTGTAGGGAACAGTCCTGTGGGTAAAAACCCACTGGGATTTGTTACCAGTAATGTAATAGTTCCCTGTTTGCCTACATAAGTGTCTAGGACATTGTTTAAACAATATTATGCTTCTTCTTCTCCAAATTGGGTGAAGCTCAGAGATCAGATTGTTAAAAATATTGCTTTGATTTTCAAATGTTCACAAAAACATAATGTAAGGCTAAGGGTTTGGGTTTTTCTAAGAAAACCAGGTATCAGCTGTTATTCTGATCAGTTTATAATTGCACCGTGCAGAACAGAAGAACTGAACTTGAGCTCTCAGTGGATGGTCATAAAGACTTGGAGCCCTTGTTGCAATAGAAGACAAATCTTTATTTATATCTTGATAGTATATCTTGGAGAGAAGACTCTATATGCCTCCCCAATTGAAATTCTATTCAAATAGTTCAATTAGCTTCTCTGACTGACTTCTAGCTGTTGCCAAGCATGAAGCATTAAACTGCCTACTCCAAAATGTGTCAGAAAGACCACGTTTTAGAGCCTCCATCAAAAACTGGCAAAGCATTCAAAGAGCAGCTGGGCCTGACTGCTGATGAGAGGAGAGGACTGTGTTCAGTGTCACCTCTGGGAGCTCCCAGGGCAAAATCAGGGGTGTCACAGGTTTGTAAGCACAGCCTGCAGCTGTGTACATCTCCTGGGTGTAAAACTTGTTCATTTCTGCTACAAGAGCCACTGTTCCTGCGCTGAAGTCTTTCATTTCCTCTGTCACTAGTGGATAGATGGTTACCTTTGAAGTTTGCAGGTTTTGCATGGGGCCATACCTGCTGAAATGCATTTCCATAGCCAAGTCCTACACGGAGAGGGTCCTCTGGATCTTTTTCCAAAGCATGCATTTTCTCCACCCAGAAATATTCAATTAGGCAGTAATGCTTCAGCAAGGTAAAACGACTCAAATCATCCCCAATGCCTGCAATTTCTGCCTTACTTGTTCCGTTAGGAGAGGACTCTGATATGTTAAATGTTTCCTAGCCCAAAAGAAAGAAGAAGAAAATCCATTCACTGCAGCCTAAATGCCTTTGATTTATGGATCTCTGATTCATCCTGACAGCTGCTTAAAAATTCATGTCAAATTCTGCATTAATGTTGGCCAGAAAAAGAAAAAGAAATGTGTTAGGGAACAAGAGTGCCACAAAATGCAGCTCCCACTGTGGGTGTGTTTAGTGAGAGGCAGGGGTAGCATTTAACTTGCCAGGGAAGCATCAGTACATGTTACTAGATCCTTTCTCTTTTTTAAATCTGTTGAGGAAATGTGTACTGGGGCATAAAAATGCACCTCTAACTCTAATGTCTCATTATTTTATTTCCTTTCTTTAATCTGCATGCTTTTTAAAAATGTTGCAGCTTATGTGAAACTGAGATAATACAAATGTTTTGTTTAAAAAGGGACAAAAGAGAAATAAATTATAAATTACTTTATTTTCCTTTTCTTCCTAATATGAACATATTTGAGATCTAAAACATAGCTTAATAGCATGATTGATAAATAGCATTCTCTATAATGTCTTGAAGAAATTACCATAAAATCAGTAAAACATAAAAAAAATCTGATTGTTACTTGTCACTGCTCTGGTTATTTTTTCCAACAATGCTTCATTACAAGTGGTAATATTTTCCAAGAAAATAACCAGATAGCCTGAAATTTTAATATATTAAGGGTTTGAATAAATAAAAGCAGCTGTTTTCCTCTTGGAATAATAGTGTCTTCTGCATTGCATTTTGAAAAAGTTTTATTTAGTATATATGCATGGCAATTGCTTAGTGTCCTGTGCCCAGAAATACATTAAAGCTGTATTAAACTATATTATAATTGAACACAATTAAACACATTGTTAAAGTTTTTTAAGCTGTGCAAGATTCAAGATGATTAAATCGTTAGGATAGTACCTGTGTTTTCTGCTGGACTTGTCTCTGTCTCCATTGTCATGGGCTTTCAGGTGATGTCCATGCAGTGCCCTGGGTTGTACTGACCACGATGTTAAAGGTCAGTGCTGGATAAGTCACTTGGACAGAGTGGTGGCTTTTGGGAGCAGTTGATTAAATTCAGTAATATTGGCTGTGGAATTTTTCTCTGTGGGGGTTTTTTAGGCTGTGCATGAGATTGGTGTTTTAGTTTTCCTGTAGAATGATTTATTTTTTCTTTAAAGATGGGGAAAGGAACAAAGGAAGTCATGTGCACAGCTAAGCCCTGCTCCAGACAATTTTTCTTTTTGACTGCAGGAAAATTACTGGCGTGGCACCAGTGCCCTTCTCAGCCACTTTGAGACTTGGCGAATTTTCCCTAGGCCATTAGGGTAATGTTTGCATTAGCCTTTTGTAACAAATAGGTATCAGAAGAGTTGCAAGGCTAGATTCGTCTTGACTGCTGATGGCAGACTCTTGCTAGAGAAAAATCAAGGGGAATAGCTGAGAAACAGCAATGCTTTATAGTATCAGCAGGAAGGTTGAGTTTCCAGTCGTGAATATCCAAAGCTCCTGACTCAGCCAAACGTTCGATCCCCTCTATTCGTGGAGTGACCTGTTCATAATCAGGGCAGTATTATGATGGAAAGCCCCTTGAGGGAAAGAGGGGTGGTGTTTGCATTGTGCTCTGAGCCTTGGGAGACCAGGGCTCAGTTCCCAGCTTCAAGCACACTTCTCTGCAGAGCAGCAGCAGTCTGCCACAGCTATTTCAGTGCCTCCAGCTGATGCAGGAAATCCCAATTTCCTGGGATTTCATGTCAAGTTCTGAGGCCCCAGCCCAGCACAGCTCTTTCAGTTCAGACACTCCCAGTTTTACCTCTCTAAGTGCCAGTTTGTGATCATTTCGTTTGCTGCTGCTCCTAGCACATTTTTACATTACAATACACCCTGTCTGTCCTTAGCTGCTTAGAGCAATTGGCTATTGCAAAACATAGTTTAGGTGTAAAAATTGTCTACGTGCTTGTTTCATGAAGTGAAAGAACAGAATATCCCTAATATTAAACTGTAAAGCAGTGATCGTTTATTTGTGAGGCCATTAAAGGCAATAAAGGCATTAAAGGCATAAAAGGCACCTGGTGATTCCCAGATAATTTCAGACCACATATATTTCATGTACACAGGGGACTTAAAATTAAAAAGAAAATACTTTCAGCAATGCCTGATGCAAGTAACATCAAAGAGTGCTGTACAGAGAGGAAAATCGGTGTAAAGTTGAGGCTAGCTGGATCAGTGGAGGGCCCAGTTCACAGGGCCATGGCAGAAGGCCTGGCAGCACTGTAGGAAGTCCCTGCTTCATCCCATTAGTGGGGTTTTGCTGCCTCAGCAGTGCTGACCTGCATTTTTGTGGAATTGAACAGTGATCTTGACTGTCAATGTTATCAGTTGGAGAGCCCAGCTCCCAGCAAAGAGCCACAAATTGCTGCATGGCCTTGGGCTGTGGGAGCCACTGGGAGCATGTGGAGCTGCTCTTTGGGTGCCAGCCTGGTGCTAGAGCAGTGATGCTTTGGTGAGTTCTGGTTGTGAAACCATGTGGGAATCTGTGATTGAAAGTGCTTCTGATCCGAATGCAGAGTTTGGAGGGGCTTCTCTGACAGACCCATGGCCCTGCAAAACAGACTGTCATAAATGTGTATGGGGTGTTGGGTGCAGTGCACCTCTCTTTTTGCAGTGCTTGCAGCAATGTCATCCAGACAAGCCTCAGTAAAATAGACATGGAGCCATTAGAGAGGGTCCAAAGGAGGGCCACGGGGATGGCGAAGGGCCTGGAGGGGAAGTTGTGTGAGGAGGGGCTGAGGTCACTTGGTCTGTTCAGCCCGGAGAGGAGGAGACTGAGGGGAGACCTCAGTGCGTTATAACTTCATCAGGAGGGGAAGCAGCAGGGCAGGCACTGGTCTCTCAGTTATGGGACCCAAAGAAAGGGCATGAAGCTGTGTCAGGGGAGGTTTAGGTTGGATGCTAAGAAAAGATTTTTCACCCAAAGGATAGTTGGGCCCTGGAACAACCTCCCGAGGGAAGTGGTCACAGCACCAGGCCTCACAGAGTTCAAGAAGCATTTGGACAAAGTTCTCAGGCACAGGGTGGAATTCTTGGGATATGCAGGGCCAGGGGTTGGACTTCAGTGATCTTTGTGCATCCCTTCCAGTTCGGGATAATCTGTGATCCTATGACTGCCTTTTGGTGATCGCTTGATTTACCTAAGGCTCCTTTTCTCTCTCTGTCTGCTAGGCCTAGAAGACGTTGTAGCAATAATGATTCCCGAGCCCAAAGGCAAGGAGATCGTGAGCCTGCTGGAGAGGAACATCACGGTGATGATGTACATCACCATCGGGACGCGCAACCTGCAGAAGTACGTCAGCCGCACCTCGGTGGTGTTCGTCTCCATCTCCTTCATCGTGCTGATGATCATCTCCCTGGCATGGCTGGTCTTCTACTACATCCAGAGGTTCCGCTACGCCAACGCCAGAGACAGAAATCAGGTCAGCAGGGCTGGAGAGACTGCTTGTGCTTCCCAAACATCGCCGCGGGGTTTGTTGGAGGAGTAAAAGTTAAAGAAATTGTCTGTGTGTAGTAAAAACAGACAACCAAAGGAAAGCCCAATAAAGTGAAAAAAATAGGAACATTAAAATGACTGTGATGATCCAAAACTTATGTCAGTATGGATGAGATTCAAGGAAAAACAGAAATTAATAGTGTATGTATATTATGGGGTTTTTTCCTTATGCAAAACACAAAACAATAGACAGAAAGGTGATGTTTATTTGTGAAAATATTGTTGTGGTACATATAGCCAAATGTCATAGCAAGGTGTATAACTAAAGACCCTTGAGATCAAAATGCATTGTGAGGTATGTGTGTGTGTCAAGCAATGTTCTTGATGAGTGAAGAAAGGGGAAAAAAATAACCTATTCTCACTTTAATGCTTCCTTAGAAGGATCTTGGGCTAGAAATACAATTGTTGCTCTTCATTTGACAATGATCACTGAATAGGACTGTAGTGATAGCCACTAATGTTGTTAAATCATTGTTATTGGTTTTGGCATCTTGTCCAAAGCCCTTGAAAGAGATAAAAAGCCTATAGAGCTGAGGAGAAGTCAGTAGCAGTGGTTTTGTAAAGCACTGCCTATCTTTATGTAGTTCAGCAGTGAATAATAATAGCAACAATAATAATAAATTTAATATTTTCTTGGCCGGATGCAGCTATCTCAGCAGAACTGGGAAGCTGAGGCTTGTACATTTCAGTCTAATGGTACAGTAGAAAATGTTATCAACATATGAAATCTGAAGAGATAACCATTTTACTGCACTGTAAAAAATGCACTGTAATTCAGAGAGGTCTCTGAACCCTCAATACATTACTGTCAGGGCCAGGAGGGTTACCTAGCTTATTCTGCAGAAAAGGTAAAACTCAGAGTATGAATTATTGTTTGGTACAGAAAAGCCCTGCTACACACTCTGTAACAAATACTTGACGTGTAGGAATCCCTCGCCTTCCCCCATTGAAATTCAGGCATCCTCTGAGATGGAGAGCAGCTGCTCTGTATTTACAGACAGAAAGAATGTATTTTCCATTTAAATATACAGTCTGGAATTTTGGATAGCAAGAACGAGACTATCCCAGCTGGAATTGGAACATCATTGGCAGCAGATTCGCTGTGACTGCAACGTCTGGGGTAATTTTTAGATGCTTTGTCTGCAGAAGCACATGCGTGCCTAATTTGTGTGTGTGAGTAAGTGTGCTTTCAGTCAAGTAATTACACAGGCAGCCTAGCAGTGTAAATAGACATACATAAACATGAAACTCACCAAAATAGGAAGTTCATTCAGGTAATATGTTATAGTTTGAAACTGATGTGTTTATAAGTTCAAACGTATTTCCTTTTCAGTATTCTCTTTCCAGAGTTTGAATGAGACCTACATGTGCACAAGCAGTTGTCCTATGGAGAGGTTTTAACAACTTGGTTATTATACTGGTTCTGTTCTTTAGAAGAATTAGAAAGGATGCCTCCTAAGTAACTACATATTATTAATTATTAATATTATTTTGAATAAATAATATTATTATTATTTGAACTGGGCAATTATAAGGGGCAACCTAAAAAGTCTTCATGCAGTTTTCTTCATACAGTTTTGTCTGACATCTAGTTTCTTTATTAGCTCTTTTCATATGAAAACAGTAGCAATATACAAACAAAACTCTATTATTTGTGTTAGTGGCTTGCTGTGGCTTTTTAGTTTTGTTTCTTTTAGTCCTGGCTACAGAATATATTGATGTAGGTAGTTGAGAAGAGCTCAGCTTGCTCTTGCCCTTCCCATGAGTTTCCTCTTTGTTTTCCATCAGGTTCTGGGTTTTCTTTTTCTTTGACGCATTCTGTTGTAGTTCAAGGATGGGATCACAAGTTTCTGGTTAAAATCATGCTGTCCTTTTGTCAGGCCTCATAAACACTTTTGTCTAGTCCTTCTCTATCCGGTGACTCTCCAGGTCCGCTTCCCCTCTTTCACTAGGTGTAAGTTTCTGAGCAAGCAGTAAATCCAAAACAAAGTGATTTAGTTACCATCAAGAAAGCAATGAGTCCAGCTATTGGGAGAGGCAGCTAGAGAGACTGAAAAATCTCCTGGAATCATTTGCTGTGACTCCACAGTGAGATGAAACCTGGACATAGTCCATCTACATCCTCAGCCACCACTCTTACTCATCATGTGTGCAGAATCTAAGTTCACACGCCAGGAGGAAGACACAGCTTACTCCAATTAAGTGCCTGATTCTGATGAGTGGAGAATCAGGATTTCAAAGATTCTTGCTGAATGCCAGGGTCTATTCATCCCCACTTGGCTGAGGATCAGTGCAGTAGAGCACAGAATTGTCTTCCACCATGGGCTTGTGCACCTACAGCCAGGGTGTCAGCTACAAACGTGGTGAGATATCGATTTTTATTTTAACACATTTAACTTTTGAGAGTACCTCTAGCACAGACAACTGTACATTACATATGGAAGTAGAAGATAGGTAGTAATATTCACATTGATTGAACCTTCTTTCCCACCTTACGAGATGTCCAGGAGGTTGGTGGTTGCCTTGTTGATGAATCCTTTCGACGTGAAGAGAATAAATTTGTGTAAGAAAAGATGAGAGAGTTGAGAGGTTTGGTAAAAGGCTGTGGAAATTGTTTAAATCAAGAAATATCACATTGTAGAGCTAATTGGAAGCAGAGTTAGAATTACATGACAAGTTAAGTTCCAGAGATAATTCAGCATTGCCATCTCTTCAAGACCACTGCATCTGACATGCTTAACTCCTTCCAGTCCAGAACTGAATGTTGCAGCATTGCTAATGAGATTATGAGATTTATGACAGTAAATCTCTAAGCCTCACTTTAAACCCTTAAACTGCTGTAATGCCTCTTATCTTTTGGGAAAAATAATTGGTTATTGATAGCATGCCTTGCATTCAAATGGGAGAATCCTTTGAAATTACGACTTTAGACCAAGAAATTCTGGTTCTTTCAAAAACTAAATTATTCTTATTTATGTGTAAGTTATGAACTTATCTATTTACAATAGATAAGAGAAAGCAAACATGAAAGCAATCAAATCAAAGATGTACAGGAGTTTTTAATCTTGTCCTTTCCCCTTCAAGAATGTGCCAAAAAGAACTGAGACATTTCATTCATTAAAGTAATAGTAATGATAAAAAGGGATCACAAGCACTTTCTGAAGCATGACATAATGGCTCTTGTCTGGCTGCATGTTATCAGTCTGTCTTTGATTTATATTAAAGAACCAAATACCTGACAAGAAATGTTTCCAGCTCTCATTGCTTCTTTTATTTAAGGGAGCCTCTGAGAAAGATGGACCACAGAAAGAGATGTTGTCTGACTACAAGATACTCCCTCACATGCAATAATTAAGTTGCTGGAAAGCTCATATGTAAATCTCCTGATAGCCAAGATTGTCTTCACCTCTTTAGCCAGATCTGAAATTGCACTCTGCTTTCAATATTGCCTGTGTTTTGTCAGCCTTTCCAATCCAACAAACTTACTCTCTAAATTTAACCTAGTGATTTTAATTGAATCTGAAGACCAAAGTGGCAATTTAGTGGTCACATCTGTGTGGTGATTAGGTCTCAACTTATGAATTACCTCAAACTTTCTTCTGTTTTTGGCCGCGTGCTCTCAGCCCCTCCAGCTGGAAGCCCTTGCTGCTGACAGGCCCCTCTGACCTCTGCAGTTTCCCAGCTCAGAAAGTTGAATGTCTTCTGGATCACCAAAGGCCCTAAGTGTCTCTTGTCTCTAGCAGCACATGGCTGGAAATGTGTTTGGGGAAAGGAGGCGAAGGGAAGGGTTCAAGTCATTCATTGGTGGCAAATCGGAACTTCCTGTGTCATTAACTGTTTTAAAGAAAACATTGGAGTGGGCATTGCTGCATGAAACCATGTGAGGGAGGCATGGAAAAACGAGGAGTGCCCAGAGCAGGGTCACAGGATGGTCTGGGGGCAGAAGCACATGGCATCTGTGCTTCCAGCTGCAGAAAGGGTGGCCAGAGAGGAGCCGGAATCAGCTCTTCCTGGAAGTGCACAGGCTAATGGTCACAAATTACCAGAAAGGGAAATTCCATTCGTGTGTTTAGAGAAGAAGAAAGGCCGAGATTGGTCAAGTGCTGGAACAAATTATCCGCAGAGGTTGTGAAATCTCCTTTCTTGGAGACAGTCAAAACTTGACTAACGCAGCTCTGACTTTGAAGCTGATCCAGCCTTGAGCAGGGGCTGGGAATGCATGACCTCCCAAAGACTTTTCCAGGCTGTGAGTCTATCTCCAGACGGCCTTGTGGCTGGATTAGCACAAGTGAGCAGCCAGGTCCCTTAGCACTGACACAGAACAAGCTCCATAGCTGGCCAGTGACTGTGTGAGCTGCCCTGCGATGCTCCCAGCCTCTTGCAGGGAGCACACATGTCCCTTTGCAGAGTCTGAGCACAGGGTGGTTTGTGTCAGGCTGTTATTACGTGCTTTAACCCTGGTGGCTGTGCCCCCGCGATGCTCCCAGCCTCTTGCAGGGAGCACACATGTCCCTTTGCAGTCTGAGCACAGGGTGGTTTGTGTCAGGCTGTTATTACATGCTTTAACCCTGGTGGCTGTGCCCCCGCGATGCTCCCAGCCTCTTGCAAGGAGCACACATGTCCCTTTGCAGAGTCTGAGCACAGGGTGGTTTGTGTCAGGCTTTAACCCTGGTGGCTGTGACCCTGCCAGCAAAGTAACAGTGTTTTGGAAATGTGGGAGAGCAGTCAGAAACATCACGTGGTAATCACTTTATGGTCCGCTGGAGGAAATGATAGAAGGGCAAAGAATGAGTAAATTGTTATGTATGGACAGGATGTTACTGCAGGACTATATAGTGCTGTACCTGTAAGAAACTGCAGATGCTTCCACCTCATTTTTATTAAATAGGCAACTCTGTATTGCAGGAAAAAAGACAGGAGAGATTATTCAGAGTGTTTGTAGTTAAAAAGTTTACCAGCTCACTTTCAGAAGTTGTATCCTGCTGAAGATCATGAACTAGTTATGAAACATGTAAGAGTAAAGTTCAGCCTTCACTCTGCTAACTCCCCAGTATTTTTTTTTGTTTAACAAGTGTCATTAAAAAAAGAGAGGGAAGAAGTAGGATGACCAAATAATGGACTTGTTACCTACCTTGGTACGCACTGCTGCAGTGTCGAACACCTATTGTTCACCCTATTGTTGAACACTTATTGCCCTTTTTATGAATTATTATGTTTATATCTATACACTCTCCTGTTCCATGTAGTTAAAACTATTAAGAAGCCTAGGGAGGAAAAGGTTTGATTTGTGCATGAGGAGATGCTCTTTGCTTAGAGCCAATTTTGTGTTGCAGCGGCGCCTTGGAGATGCTGCGAAGAAAGCAATCAGCAAGCTGCAGGTCAGGACCATCAGGAAAGGCGACAAGGTAATTTTTCAAAATGCTTGTTACTAAGTTAAACTCTGTGCTGGGGATTCCTCCAGACCTCTGGAACAGCGAGGCAGAGCAGAAATGCCAATTGCTTGTTTGGCTACTGTGTCCTTCAGTGCTGGTAAGCAAGTTACGGGTGAAGCTGAGTGTGGAGAGGGGGTGATTCGGTTAAAGATGCAAAATATTCTGAAAGCTAAAACATACAAACTAAATCTGCATGCTTCCAGCTGGAAACATGTCAGAAAATCTGACTTGCTGGCTTTGAAATGCATTACTGGATTTGCAATGTGCTTCAGTGAGTGTTTTACTTTGCCACATAGGCTCGTGTATGAAGAGATTAGCTAACAAACTAAGAAATAAATGTGATGAATATTCTCTTTCCTGCAGGAGACTGAGGCAGACTTTGATAACTGTGCTGTTTGTATCGAAGGCTACAAGCCCAATGATGTTGTCAGGATATTGCCTTGCAGGTAAATTGGATGTGCTTCTAGTTCTAATCATCTCTACTTCAAGCCAGTCTCTGCTCTCAGTTTCACAGTGGTGAGATTACTTGGGAACTCGGGGAGGGAAGGGTGAATTTATTATTTTGGCCTGTTCTGAATCTGATGGTAAAGGTATCTGAAATGCCTCTTTATCCAACATGAAGTGAAGCTAGTGATGGTGGTGAGACCCTGAGGGTTTCATATGGTAGTCAGAAATTTTGTCTGACCTGAGCCTATAATAAAGTCTTTAGTAGGATTTTTAAACTGAAGTTTTGATTTATCTGATTTCCTCACTGTTTTTTTAATTAGAATGAATGCCTTAGGAGAATTTGCCTCTGACTTGTCATGTTCACTGGCTTGAGAAACCAAAATACTTGTTTATTTTCCTGCTATAGTAGATATTTGAATCTTACAAGCTGTCCATTTCTGTTAGTTCATGTGATTCATTGAATCTGTTTACTGCCATCTCTAAATGGCTAACACAAAGCAACAGATTAATCACAAATTTGACCTACTGTAGATTCCCCACAATGACAAATTGCAGGTGAACTCTTTTTTTTTTCTATAAGCAGACACAAACACATCACTTCATGAAGCAGAAATACGGAAAAATGAGAAACTACCAGAAAATGTAGTTTGGCATCAAGCCTGTTCGTACAGAAGCAGAATAAAGCCTGGAAATTTTGCATGATAGACACAGGCAATGTTTTGAGGCAGATCTACAACAGCTTAAATATATGTCTAAGCTTTAGCTTTCACTGTGTCCCAGCTCATAATTCAGTGAGCCCTTGTCATCCAGGGCGTTGTGTCAGGCAGAGGGAATAGGAAACACAGAGTTAACAGGTGGTGTTTGGTTCTGGCTGGCTTAAAAGGTCACCCAGAAAGTGACTCATGCTGAAAGGGTAGCAGCAGCAGAACTGCCTTGTAAAATACCCACAGTCTGAGCCTTAGCAGGCTGCAGTTATACAAACTCAGAGGTGTTTCTCAAGCAGCTCTTTCACCAGCCCTGGCTTTCCTGCTGCACAAACTGCAAGGGTTTGAACTTCTGAAACATGAAATGGTGCTCATGACTCTTTCTGCTCTTTTCAATCTCATCTCCTCATCCAAAACAAAGAGTGGATTCATTTCTGTTTCTTTGAAGTGAGCAGGAGAGGGTTATATCTTGATAAAGACCTGCAGACTCTGTAGTTTTCCTGCTCCAGTATCCTCAGCTGGGCCGTGTGCATTTTCTAACATGGGAACCTCATTAAACCTCCAGTATAGCAGTGGATGAGCTCTGAAGTAAAAAAAATAGATATTTACTAGTCTTGGGCTGTTTTCCCAGCTGTCCTCTATTTTCTGCTGTCTCTGGATAGCTGTTCTTGTGTACCCCACTCTGGAAAGCTCGGAGGAGAATTGCCAGTGCACTTGTGCTTCTGCCCCTCTGTCTTCGTCAGGTGGCTCCCACAGCTGACTGAATAATAAACCTCACTCCACAGAGTGTGTTAAACAAGTAAGGAATGACACTTGATAGAAGTACAAAGTGCTGACTTGCAGCTGGCTTGGAGTTTAATGGTAGCAAACATCCCTGAGGTTGTCTTTAAGGGCACTGACACCAGATCAGACGTAACCAAGTTCATTGTTCCTGGAGTGGCATCTCTTGTCACAGCCTTACTTCATTCTGCTTGTCTTCCATCTCCAGTTTCAGAACACCTCTGCCTTTTCTGCTCCAGCTTTGGAGAAGGTGCTGGTCCTGCTGCTCCCAGTGTGTGCCTGTTACTAAACTTTTACTAACTAAACTTCTGTAGGGAGGTGAGACATTTCTTCCAGCCCTATCTCTGCTGAGTGCCTCATAGGTTCTTGTTTTTCCCGTTTCATTTCTTTCACCGATGAACACATCCTCTGACCTGGTTCCAACTCATTCTTTTTCCCTGAACCTTCACTCCACGAACAACTGTGATTTCAGTTTTCACTCCTGCTTTCTCTTTTTATTAGCTTCCTGCGAAAACTATTTCGTCACACACATTCTTCCCTTTGATTCCTTCCTCTCACCCTCATCATCTTCTTTTGTCATCCTCAGAAGCAAATAATGCTGTACATGCACCCCCCAAAACCTTCTTGTTGGATGCTACAGTGCTACTCAGCCTCTCACAAAAATTCTAAATCCTTTACTTCAGCCCTAGGTCTAATCCAGGCAACTGATGCTCTTACTTGGGGTTATCAGGGATGTGCCTCTCTTTCTGCATAGGAGTGGAAGCTGGGAGGAGAATACTTTCCCTTCATCTGGAAAAAAAGCCTCTCGAAATTGCTGGCAAGCTGAACACTTTACAATAGCTGTACTAAAATAATAATAATAATAATAATAATAATAATAATAATTTATATTTATATTTATATTTTATATTTATATTTATATTTATATTTATATTTATATTTATATTTATATTTATTATTGTTTTTATTTTGGACTGAGTGCAACATGACTTTTTTTTTTCTTGTATGATTAAAATTGCATCTTTAAAAAAACCACAAATACACTTCAAACAGAAGCAGGGATCCCAGGAGGGCAGCACTCTGGAGCAGAGCAGGGCACTGGCACACACACGTCGTTCTTGGCAGCTTTTTCCAACACACTCTGCACTCTCCCGGGGTGAAGGCTGCAAACCCCCTGGCAATTTATGGTAGTGCTTCATTACCTTGGCTGTGGTGAAGCCTTTCTTGTTGTGTAACCTGGATCTCACTTGCTGCAGTTTAAACAGCATCATTGTGCTGCTTGTCCCTGGGAGAGGTGGGGAACGGTTGTTTCCTTTCCCTCGTAAAAATCCTTTTGAGGCTGTGACAGCATCTCGCCTTCCTCTCTGTCAGCTCATTAGTTGCAGTTCTTTTGGGAAACTTTTCAAATCAACATCAGCATCATTTTGTAATGAATGTGGTTGCACACAATAGGGAAAAAATCTGTATTTTTTTCTAGCTTTGACTTTGATTGTCAAAGCCATGTCCTGAGCCTGAGCTTGAAACATCCCTTCCTGTCTTCCTGTTTGGGTCATTACTTCTGAAATTAGCCATCCATCATCCCCTTCCATTTAAAACTTGCATCAGTCTGAGCTGCAAAGGGAGGGATTTTTGTTGCAGTTGATCTTTTTACATCTTCGTCTTACCGTGGGACAGTGAAATGCTGCAGTTGCTCTCATCACACTTTACGTTTCTGTTGCTTGAATTTGGAACATGAAACAATTGACAATTAGTTGAATGCCATTAGCATGTACGTAGTGCTATACCTAATAAACTTTCACATCCAAATCTGCAAAGCCTGCCACCTTGCTTTTCTGCACAAATGTTTACGTGTTCAAAACAGGCATTATAAGAGCTCTAATTGTATAATGCAGTAAAAAAATTTTAAAAGGCAAATCTGCATCTGATTTTCAGTAGCATTCCATTATTCTGTGGATTTCTGTCAATAATCAAGTTCCCTCTGTAGTACATATTAAATCTGAAATTAATGGAGTCATAATACACTGTGCTAAATTAGTATTGAGATGTGCAAAGTGACAAGATCTGTCATGTTTTTAAATTACTTGGTGTTGTTAGGATTTCTTTTAGAATATTGTTTTTGAAGCCAACTTTAGGAACACTGAACTTCAGATTTTAAAGTCTTTAAGGCATGAAAGTGTTCCAAGCTTTTGGTGATGAACAAACACCATGAAATTCTCTAATATGAACCCCAGTTTGACTGAGGCTTTCAAAGCTGGAAATTGAAAACAAAAAGGAATTTTCTGGTCTATGGAAAAATGTCTTGGTGGAAACTATGTATTTTTTATTCAAAACAGATTTTGGAAATCTGTTTTGTTTTCTGAGAGATTCATAAATATCTCAGGTTTTGTAAATGGACTGATTATTTTGGCACAAACGTGCTTCAGATGTTTGCCAATAAGAATATTGATGGGTTTGATTATATAATTAAAGAAACCAATCACTAACAACAATTTCATGTAGCTGAAAGGTAAGACATAATGAATTAACATTGAACTAACAAACTCAAGAAAATCTGTTGGTTAGACTTCTAAATGTAAAATTACCCATGCCTAAGAACTGTATCTTTATGCTTTCACCTATTCAGAGTGCTTGTCTGATGATGTGCTGAACATGCCTCTCCTAAGATAGGTTGGTTTTTTATCTAATTCAGTTTATTTCTTTATGCCTCTATCCAGAAAAATACTAGACCCTCAATGGCTTCACATTTAAATGATGTATAATCAGGTTTGTCTGTAGAAGTTTAAGAAAAACTAACATGATTGTTACCTTTTCCAGCAAGCAGCTTTTGTTTACTGGCAGCCTTTAACATTTAAAGAGTATGGGGTTTGCTAATGCATTTTGTGTACTTTCCCTAAGTCTCTGAGTATGTACACCTTCTATTCCCAACACACTGAAATGTGCACATGTGCTTGAGTTGTTCAGGAATCATTTTAGCCTTGTGTGCATAGGACCTGGTTCTGCAGTCCTTGAAGAGGTCACAAACAGCACCAGTTGAAATTCTCTCGCTTAAAGGAACTCAGAATCGTCTGGTACTGAGTGGTAAGTTGTGCTGTGGTGCATTTGAATTAAGATATCCTGCTTTTCATTGCAGGCACCTGTTCCACAAGTCCTGTGTGGACCCCTGGCTGCTGGACCATCGCACCTGCCCCATGTGCAAAATGAATATTCTGAAAGCTCTGGGCATTCCGGTAAGCACTGTGCAGAGCAGCCCATCAGGGCACAGGGGAAACACCAGCCCCTGAGTCCTTTGCCTGTCTGTTCCCATCTTCCTCTTTTTGCCATATTATTGAATAATTGATTGATTTCCTGAGGGAAGTACGGCTGGAAATGTCTGACCCTACCTGTGTCCTGCACCCCACTGGTATCAGCAAGGCAGAGCATGTGTATGGGCAGTGGTTGGCTGCTGGGATTTGTGTGTCTGTGCCTGCCTGCTTGGTGAAGCAGAAGATTGGTCACTGATGTTTTGGTGGATTTATAGAATCTTTCACAGAGCTTTCGGGACTGGTTTTATTTTTTTAATCATGCCCTCGGTTCAAATCTGAAAGTAGAAAGTCTGCAAATAAAGTTTTGTCTGCTATACTCATCAAGGACAGCTAATTGCTCATTCTGGGGAAGCAAGTCCTTTTTCTGTCAGATTTCTCTTAAAGTCCATCTGAAGTAAGGTCTGTACTCCTAATTCCAGTTAAGGGCCATTTCTCCCAGTTAGTAAGCGTGTGGTGGAGCACATGACATACAAGAAATTGCTAAGCTCTTTGTTATTTGGAGCATTCAGATGTGGCTAGAGGCTGCCAGAGTGATTGATCTTTGTCAGTGGCGTGTTTGCATTCAGATGGTGTGTGTCCTGTCTGCCATGCACTTTCCCAGCTGGAGCTATCACAGAGCTCAGGGAAGGAGTGAGCCGCTCTCCCCCCTGTGCAAGGCTCCTGAAGTTCATCCTGAAACACCTCCAGGTGCTGTAAATAGCCCCCCAAGTTCCAGTCAGTGATGCACCAGCTCACATTTGAAAGAGCTCTATAAAGTCAAATAGTCAAATAGTTCACTGAATGTGTTGGGGAGCTGCTACAGCCATTCCCAGAGAAATCCATGGAGACTAGGAAGCAGGTTGCAGGCAGATATGTTAATAAACCTAATATAATCCAAACTGAAAACATGCAAGTGGGAAAAAAAAAGGAGGGCATTGTGGCTAGGGTAATGCATCAAAAGAGTTTGGCTACTTTTTCTGCTAAATGTGTATATTGTCTTTAATATATTTAGTGGTGATGCAGCTGTTAAATCGGGGTCTAAGGTGAAAAGCCCAAATGAAGGCTAGCTCTGCCATTCACCATCTCCACTGGTGGCTTAAATACACAAATGAAGGCTTAAATACAGAAATGAAGGCTAGCTCTGCCATTCAGCATCTCCACTGATGGCTTAAATACAGAAATCAAGGCTTAAATACACAAATGAAGGCTAGCTCTGCCATTCACCATCTCCACTGATGGGTTAAATACAGAAATCAAGGCTTAAATACAGAAATGAAGGCTAGCTCTGCCATTCAGCATCTCTCCTGATGGCTTAAGTACATCTCTGACCTAGGCTTAAATACAGAACTATTTCCTTAGGTTCTGTCTCAGATAGATAATTGTACTGAGCATACCATTGAAGATGCTGCTGTAACTTACATGAACAACTGGTTCAAATTAAGATTTCCAAATCAGCTTTAGTGTCGGTCTGTCTTAACACTAAAAACAAAGCCCTTGGATCTTAATGCTCCACTAGCAAAGTTTTTTTGGGGGGGATTTTATTCTGTAAAAATTTCCTGCACAGATTTCATGCTGTCCTCCCCCTTCTCCCAGCCCAGCACAGCTGAGGACAGCCCAGGGTGGCTGTCATTCCTGAGGTTTGCTTTCTGGTGCTCCCATGAGCCAAACAAGCCACCAGCACACATGAACTGGTGTTTTTAGAGATTCATCACTTAGCCAGGTGTCCACAGGCTGCTTTGGGAAAAGATGTTGCCCTCAAAGAACCTGTAGAGTTCTAGGGCTTCTCAGTGAAAGGTGGCAAGCATTTCTGTAGAGTGGATAAAGCAAAATGTCATTCCCCAGCCACATTCTTGAGTCTTGCTGAGCCCTCTTAGCTGAAATTTCCACACACAAAAGAAGAAAAAAGCCCTAGGCGGGCATCAGCCTCTGGTGGAAGACTCGGGTGCAAATTTGCCAAAGCCCTTTTGCGGGCTTTTACAATGGGATAAATGAGGAAATCTTACCCTAGACAGGCTGTGGGTTTTTTTCCTGCCAGCTGCATGTTTGTCCTGTGGTTGTTACTAGAGACCTGGCTTGCATGTCTGTGGATATATTGTGCTTTATTTAGCAGGAAGACTTTGGGTTTTCCAGGAAAGGATTGGTTAAACCCCAAATATCTAAATGTTTCAATTCAATTCACGGCTAAACTCTGCATTTACTTTGTAATAGAGACTTGAAATATGATGTGCCCCAAGCTCAGATTCCCCAGGCAGCTGTGGGGCACCAATGTGGGAATCTATAAAAATTTGTGTCTGTGTATAAACTGCTGGTGTCAGCCAAAACTCCTGCACTCATTTTCACAGTGGCTGAGCACCCCAACACCTCCACTTTTGGCTCTGTAAAATGTAATATTTAAAAACAAAATAATAATTATTAGAAAAGATAATTGTTCCCCCTCAGCTCCTGTTTCTGTTTACGTTTGTGATTGAGCAGATCGTGCCAATAAGCGAGTTACTTTTTCAATGCGCGCATTCCCAAACCCTTTTAAAAGTATACATAAGAATGTTTAGCAATTGTAGGTGACACAGTTTAAAACTCAATATTTCCATGGCATACTTTGGGTCTCTCTCCCAACAGATTGCATTATGTTTTAAGCACATGAAGACAAACTCTGTGTGTTTATTCATTGTACGTTGTCATTTTTCAAAGCCAAAAAGTCTGAAGAAGCGGTGAGAAGCGAATGGAATATTTTTCTCAGGTAGGAGCTGGATTTTCTCCTTTTCTCCCCGTTAGCCCAACGCAGACTGCATGGATGACATACCTCCAGACCTGGAAGCGTCCATCGGGGGCCCCCCGACGAACCAGATCACGGGGGCCAGCGACACCACGGTGAACGAGAGCTCCGTGGCCCTGGACCCCCCTGCCCGGAGCGTGGGAGCGCTGCAGGTCGTCCAGGACGGGCCCTCCTTCCCCCAGCCCGCCGAGGGCACCTTCACAGCCACCAGTAAGTGCCCAGTTCTGGCAGGATTTGCACCAAAATACGTGTCTAGGAACCCCCGCCACACACCCGTACCTAGTGAGCGTCCTTGAGGGCTTTCCGTGTGCCTGGGGGTAAGTAAATTTAATTATCGTGTATTCTGCTGTGCTGGTGGTCAGAGTTCCTGTACTTGGGAGCCTGAGTGCAGTTAAACAGCACTGATGATTTGCACAAAACCAAATCATTGCGTCTTTTCAGTGCCTTTAGTTTTTGCCTGTGTAAGGTGTGTCAGCGGTACCATTGGAACACGGAATTCTCAAAATGCTTGCATGCCTCTCTGTTCCTAAAAATTATGTTCTCTCTTGAAAATCTGCTTCTGAAAGTTTAAAAGAAATGTTGTTGGCTGTTTTGAATGAGGACTGTGCTAGTCTAAAATTCTCATTTTTAGGCAAAATAGCAGATCAGTAGAAAATACCTGTTTGATACCAGTTGGTGTATTGACAGGACTATTATAGAAAGTCATCAGATATACTTGAAGGGAGGTAGAAGAATGTGATAAAATACAGTTTTGTGTATACAGTTTGTGTAAGTTCTGGAAAAAATATACATTTTCAGTGGTTTCTAGGTACTGCTATGGGCCTGGGCATGAAAAAGAAGGTAAGTAATAATATCATGTGAAAAGGTAGGAGACACAAGATGGCACTAGGCTGAAATGATTTTACATTACTCTTCTTACTCTGTGGAGAGACTTGATAATCCCATTTCCTCTCATGTTGTCATGCCAGTGTCATGGAAGTGAAAATAACTTCTAGAAAGACTGGACTTGTGACCTTAGATACTGCTGGCCCAGATTTTTTCATTCTGTTTTGTGGATTTCGGGTTTCAGATTTGGTCTAAGTTGTGGATTCAGCAAGGGGTGAGCAGCAAGGTTTCAATCCCAGCCATCTTCCGTGCTGCCATCTGGGGGCATTCAGTTTTCTCAAGTCTCCCTGAGTGCTGGCAAGAGCTGTTCGGAACAAGATGGGATTCTGTTCCTTCCAATAATTGTTTTGAAATGCATTGAAGGCTGGTTCTCAGAGCCAGCAGAATACTGCAAGGCTACAAAAATGCTTGATTTTGCCTTGGTGCCCTTTGTTTTCCACCTTACCCTCCGTTTTTCCCCTTACCTTTGACAATATTGGACAATAGACAATCCTTAGGGCTGGCAGCAGAGCCCACGGACAAGGACCTTGCACCAAGAGCAGGCAAACCACAGAGCATCAGGAGATCATCAGCACCTGGAGAGACTGGCCAGGCCAGGGAGGGACTGTGAAAAGAGGCTTTTCACAGGTAGAACTTGGCATTGTAGGCAATCTGAACTCTTAAGGCAGTGAGAGGGGAGCATCCAGGACCTTATGTATAGTTGTGGTATGAATCCAAATGCTAACTAAATCAGAGGGTAGCTGTAGGCTAAATAACTGGGTCACAGCTGTCAGAGTGGATGGACCTTTATAGGCATTATGTCTGTTTATTGCCTTTCTGATGTTCAGGATGCTCAGCTACACAAGCACAGAGCCTGCTGAGCGTGCCCTGGCTGTGAACTGGCCTGCCTGGAGTTTGTAAGTGCTGGCACTGATTGCTGCCAGGAATCTTTGCTGAAGTTGTAGCTTCTGCCCTCTCTGTACAGCATTACTGATGCCAGCCTGCTCCAAGGCTGGATCTGCACGCCAAGGTTTTCCCCTTGTTATTGAATCTGTGCAGACTCCAAGGCTCCAGTGCAGCCTTGACCTGGCCTCGTGCACCCAGCACCACCAGTCCTTGCACCATCCCTTGCTCCTCACAAAAGTTCAGTGGTCCAGGAGGCAAAGGACTTGCCATCCTCTTTCCATCCGCTTCTGCAACACTTTCCACTTCGTTGTTGCTGCATTCTATTTTGTCTGTTGATTAATGACTCTGGTATTGTTGTCTTGGTTTGGGTTTAATTTCCCTTCCTGTGTTTCCAGTGATGGTTCAGAACCAGAAGACCTCCCACAGTGTGTCTGGAGGGAGGGTATTCCCAGAATACTGCTCACATGGGGTGAAATGCTGTCTCCGTGGCGGCAAAGCGCCCGCCTGCTTCACTGGGGCCAGATTTATAATTTCTGGAACTCAGCCAGTGCTTTTCTTTTTACTTCTGTGGGTATGCTCAGCAGACATCCTGCCTTCTCTCTGTCCCTTCTGCTCCCCATGCTCCTGGTACCTGTGGGACCCTTGGAAATGTGGTGTACTGGGAACATCTGGACAGGACTAAAAAAAAAGGAGGGGGGACAGTAGATGGGGGAAATAGTGTGAAATACCTAAGAGTTCATCCCAGCTGAGTTTACTGCTCTGACTTTTTCAGCTCTCCAGAGCATGTGACAGATGACAACCTAAGGATCTTTTTCTACAATCATGCATCACAGCAATCTGTGGTGCCCAATTTTTAGTAGTGAGTTATGCAAAATGCTGACATTTTTGGAAATCTCAGTGCATGTGGAATTTCCTGCCCTACGTGTGATATGAGTGTGAACTGGACTTGGCTAAGATCTGAACCTGAAGGGGCTCTGAGCTACACCAGCTTCAGAGGGTGGATCTGAGATTTGAGGAGACCACGGCAATATCCTTTGGGTCAGGCTTAGCTGGGATTGAATTACATGATTAAAAAGGTAGTTTTCTGGGAAAGTAGCATCTAGGTATTCTAAAGGTATGGTGACACTGGCAGGTGGAAAGGAGTTTTTAGATTTTATTCTGTTATGGCATCCATGGTCATTTATGGATCATGGTCATCTCCCTGAAGCACTTACTGATTTCTGCAGTAAATAATGTGCACTGTCTTTGCCAGTAGAGTTTATCTCTTCATAAATACTTCCCGTTTTTCAATTTAGACAAGCTTTTATGTTCCATCCAGCAGGATATCTCATCCCACCGCGTAGGGCCTCAGAAATCCCACTGGTACTATCTCTGTAGCTGGAGGGAGATCCCTAAATAATTCTACTGCACACACGAGCAGGATTTTTAGTGTGAAAAACCACAAGCTTTCCTCAGGTGTCATATCACCTGCAGAGTGCACGGAGTTTGGCACAGTGTACAGCAGTGTGGGCAGTCTAGACAATACCAGTGGCTCCTTTTCTGCCTCTCATCGTGTTCTTTCCATAAAACCCTGCCAACCTACAGCTCATCATGGCTGTTAGGACCCTTTCAAATCTCTCTGATAGCTCCTCATTAAGTCTATTAATATAACTTCTAGGCAATTATTTTGATCTGTGTATGTCTAAAATATCTTTGTGAAGAACAGCCAGCCTTTGGAAGTGGATAAAAGTGCATGATGAGAATGTGATCCACTGTTGTCTTGTAACCACTTGACTGTTCCTCCTTGCTGTGAATAGTGGGGTTTTATAGGTGGAATGTAAAGGGGGAGGAAGAGGTGGAAAATTCCCTAGGTGCTAGTTAATGCAGCAAGTTATTAGCACTTGCATTGGCAAGTTGTGATGCTGTCCCAGAGAGAGGATCCTGATGGGACCTAGTTAAAGGCTGAGCTGATGGGGTCCCACGTGCCTGGCGTGTGACACGAGTCCTGGTGGCTCTGCTGAAATCCTGTGGGGATATTGCACTGAGTAATTGCCATGGACCAAAACTTCCAATGAGCTGGGTTCCTGGATTGCTTTGGGACCAGCACTGATGCCAACACAGCACAGTGGTTTGAAAGAGCCACCAAGTGAAGCACACCTGGCACTAAAAATGTGCTCTGGATTATCACATACACCACAAGACTCCTGCCAGACCCTGAAGGGACAGGGAAGCTTTCCTGTTATAAAACTGCTCCTTCTTTCCATATGTTGAGGAGTGAAATGCAGAGTGTTTCTGCACAGAAAATTGCAAAGAGGGATGTACGAAACTGCTGTGAATCAAGGAGGAAATTTAAATTCTAATTGATTTTTTGTTTTCTATTTCACATCTCCTGTGTCCATTAGCGCTGTGTACAGAGTAAGGATGAAGACATCACATCAATAAGGTCCCTTTTCCCCACGGAGCTGTGATAGGGCTCAGCCAGAGGGCATGGTAAAAGCAGCACAGTGCACACTAGCATCAGAGCTGCATTAATGAGCATCCACCCAAACTGGCTTCTCACTGTGACTGCCTTCTGCAAGTGCCAATGCATTTGACTGTTCTTTTCATCGTAACTCATGGTAGCAGATCTGAGGCAAGAACATAGGCTCTGCTGGGTGGCAGTAATTAAGCCATGAATTAATATACACACAATGTGCAAAACAACTCACCTGGAGGTCTCTGTGAATGTTTGCTCTATTTCCTGCTCTCGAGGTAGCATAGCGCTATAAATCAATGAAAAAATGCTCCTAAAGGACAAGTGCACAGAAAATGTATAGAACAAGGGTGCCACTGGCAGAGTCAGAATATGAAAAGCACTTAGCTGAAATAGCTTTACTAAATGTATTAAATTGTGGCATCTCAGTGGGGGGAAAAAATCACACAAAGGGGGTTTAAAATCTGCCAGTTCCTTGCCCAGTAATCAAATAACACAGTGTTATTTTTATAAAAGTGTGTTCAGCTGCTGAGGTTTCTTTGGGAGACAGCCACCACTCGTGGTGTGTCAGGTATGCATGAGCAACCTGAGTTCAGATTTTGCCCCCGAGTGCTCAGGATATTGAATTCAGCTAAGCTGTTGCTAAACTTCATTGCTTCCCTGTAATGGCATTTTGAAAAGGCACCAGCAAACTGCCTTCCTGCACATGAATACCTGTCAATCTGAAAGACCAAAATAGCCTCAAAGAAGGGAATTTTAGAAGAATGACCCTGTACCAACCTGTTCTGGGAGATGGTTCTGCCTGTTCACCCTCAAAAGTTGAACTGCTATAAATGTATATTCCACAGGGCAGAAACAATTGCATGTGTTTGCAGCAGTTCCCTTTGTCTCTCTTTAATTCCTGAATTAATCCTTCAGTTTTTGGTTGATTGTGACTGACAGATACAAGACCACTTCCCTTGTAAAAACTTAAAATGTGCTATAAAGTGGTACTCAGCTTCTAAAAGCCCCTTTTCCAGACTAGATAAAAAAATATACCAATATTTTAATCTTGGAGTTTTTATTATTTTATTTTATTATTTTATCTTGTGTTTTCTAAAGGCTCCTGGGGTCCAGCTTGTTCTGGAACTGCCTGGGAACCTCTTGGGCATGGCCATTTTTCAATGAGAGGAGTGAAAAGTGAAGGAACTTGAATAAAAAAGGAATGGCAAAAGGGGTTAAAACCACACTTAATGCCACAGAGTTTTGACTCTAACTTTGTGGTAGTGTAACAAAGGGAAATAATAATGAGCAGTGCAAAGGCATTTAGGTTTTTTGAAGTTACATGGTTGGTTAGAGCAGTTTTGTTACTTTTATTTTTCTAGGGAGGTATCATTATATAGGGTAAAAACTCTTTCTTCTGCCTCCCCAAGGACTGTTAATGCTCAGAACACAAAAGAAGGAGGAACAGGACTGTATAATACCTTAAAAACTGGAAACAGAGACAAAGGTTTTTCATGCAGAGAAACAGTGGTTTTGAGTTGCTCTGTTTCAATCTGAGTTTCACATATAGAATGTTAGGGAGGTCTTGGTGCTAGTGCTGGTAGCCAAGTGACCTAATAAGCATATTTGCTAGTGAAATTCCAGCTGCAATTTGTTGAAACTTAAATTGACCTTTCCCATCCACCGCTCTAAGAAGAAATTCAGAAAATGGATGTCTTGGGTTTGGCCTTGTGGTGTTCCCATGAGCATTTCAGCAAGCATCCCTGATAAAAGCTGGGCTTTGGAGGGGACGTTCCCATGCCAGGAGTGGTTCAGTTGAAATTACACTGTGACTGGAGGCTGATATGCAGGGAAATGCCAAACACCCCTAGATTTATATACCCCAAAACTGTTTCTGTGGATGTCCCTGCAGGATTCCATACCAGCCAGCTATTTTCATAAATTTTTTTCAGACAATATTTGAGTGCAGCAGGCCAGGCCTGGCACTTCAGATTTATTTTTAATGGGAAAAAAAACTGTTGAGCTCTTGCATGATGGTCAGAGGAATGTTCCAGTTAAAGGGAGATTGGCATCAACTGATTTAAATTTTCCAAAATTAACATACAGGATAAACAGCTGACCTCTTCCTTTGTGAGAGCTTTTCTGGATTGTTGTTCTGTACTTATGTGTTCTCTGTGAGTGCATTAACGTACTCAGACAGGCTTGTTAGAATTTTATTTGGTGCACTAGCCCTACCACAAGACACAAGCAACATTTTGGACATCTCTGTTCCAAACGAACCTCCTGGTCATGTTTTAATCCTCATCTCATGTGCTCGTGATGGGGTTTATATGTGCTCATTTTTCTTTCCTGTGGAATGCTTTTGATTAGATAAAAAACATTGCTTAATCCTCTAAGTAAACAGTGGAAGCAACCTAAAGAAGATGCAGAGGACATTAAAAAGGTTTGCTTTTCCAAAAGGCAAGGTTTTGCTATAATCTCTGAGTTTAGGGTTTTTTTATTATTTCTAAACTAATGAAAAGAGAATGTGTTGCAGGGTTTGATGGGCTTGTGGTGGGGTTTTAAGGAAAGGAGAGTTAGCAGCTGAACTCATCTGTCACTGCCAGGGGGCCCTAAATTTTAAGTGTGTTTTCCATTAGGATCAAAACTTTCCACTGTTTTCCATTAGGATTAAAACTTCGTTCTGTAAGGATTCTGTGAGAGTGGATGTTGAAGAAAGGCTCCTTGCAGAATTTTTAATTAGGAACTTCAAAAGAGGAAGAGTATGGATACTGTAGAAGCCCATGGGGAGGAGATTTAAATGGTAGAATGCTCTGAAAGCAGCTACAATTTATTTTTGAAAACTACTGCAATTCTGATAAAACTAAGAGGTGACGCTTCAGCTTGTCACGTTATTTTCCTTGCTAACAGACATCTAAACAGCAGAAATTGTTCCAGAGGCTGGATGCCCTGTTGGGAAGGAAGCAGAGTGATTCTTGTCTGTCAGTGAAACAAGACGAGGGTGCTGAGGGACTGAGGTGTGGGGTCCAAGATGGAACAAAACACTTTGCAGGGAATAAAATCTAATGGGTGGTATCTCTGTCTGTGGCATGGGGGTGGAACTAGGTGGTCTTTAGGGCTCCTCCCAACCCAAGTCTCTTTGTGATTGCCTGAAGACCAGATGTGCAGATAACCAGATGTGTGGGGATGAGCTGATCCAAGAGCATAGAGTGCAAGAGACAGTGTCATGGCTCCATTGGCTGTTCTGGCAATCCTTGTGACCAAATTTTGACTGAGTTTCCAGTGGGAGAAAGGAAAGTCCACTCATGTAAAAAGAAAATGATGTTGCAGTGTGTGGGCCACAGAAGGAGCTTCCCTGCTGGTCCCAGGAACATGATGACCATGACCCATTAAGGGTAAGAACAAAGAGGAAATTAAACTGAAAGCAAAAATGTTCTAATTTCTTGCGTGTTCCGATTCCTGGGTAAAATCCCAAAGACTTAGTATATGCTCATTAAAGATAGATACACATATATATACAATAGGAAAAAATGAATTTTACTTTTGTATCCATTTGGGCCCAACTACTTCCATACAATAACATCTGGTATGTGTTCTGCCCCTTTTTTTGCTCAGTCTTTTGCAAATGTGTTTGCTGTCTGCTCTCTGTGTTATTTCCCCTTATTTGGACAATTTTTTCTTACTTTCTTTTGGGGAAAGCATTTGGGTGCTGGTGCTTTCTGCACTCTCTCTGAAAATGAGTTTATTGGTCTTGCCAAAGCCCGAAAGGTCTTCTCAGGTAACTGGTGTTAAAGTTTATTGCTTAAGTACAGCATGCTCCAAATTTAGGTTTCAGAAAATTAGTTATATTACTAATGAACTTTCAATGTGCCATTTATAGGCATTTTTAAACATGTATTTTATTCAATGTTATGTTAGTGCAGTTATGGCCCGTTCTAAAGTGTTACAGTTCTCAAGATGGTACGGTAGGAATGTGAGACATAAAATGATCCAAGGAGAACTGTGAGATGATTAACTTGAGAATAATTTTAACAATCGGTAGTAATTTTAAAAGAAGGGATCTCAGTGATAAATTTGATTGGTATTGTTGTGAAATAGTTGCCATTTGAGGTAATAATTTCATAAGATGCTCTTCCTCTTGGCCTAGAAACAGCCAAGTGACGCAATGGCAAGGCCACAGTAGGAGGTAACAATAAACTCTGTAATGGTAAAGTGCTTTCTTAGACAGACAAAGAAAAATAGAGGGCTCTAGGTATGTCTCTTTCATAAATCAAATGTGATTAATTGTATCCTGGTTGTTCTTATGCTGGGAACAAAATCTGAATAGTGCTGCTTGCATTGGCGTTCCTCTGTGGCTTCAAGCTGAGCAGAATGTGCTTTGGTAAAGATGCCATATCAATGCCTGCAGTACTCTGGATGTATTTTCTGATCAGGTCCTCAAAGCCCTAGGAGATGGCCACATTTCTGGTTTCTTATGAAGCAAAACCCTTCCAGACACATCTGAATGTTTTCTTCAGAAGTGAGCCCTAGACTGAAATAAGGTTCATGGTATTCCGTGTGTTTTAGATGCTTGTCTAGATCTGGGAGCATAACTAACACCAGGGATTTGGCTTTGTTTAAATCTGTCTTCACAAACTGAAGAGTTCTGAAATAAGGTGCATTTCACTGCAATGAGGATGTGAAATGAGTAGTGGTACTTCTCTGCTTGCTGCCAGTGGGTGCAATAGCAGAGAGCTACCCAAAAGTCAGGAGAAGGAAAGAAGTGCCACCATCAGCTCGTTTCTCACCCCTGAGTGGGTCATTGCCCATCTCAGCTGGTGCCCGTGCTTGGCAGAGCAATGGGTTTGTAAGTGCTCTTTTCACTCACTGTTCAGTGCTTAGCTCCCTCCCAAGCCTCTTGAAGCAGTATCAAATTCTTAGAAACCCATTGTCTGACCTCTTCCTGTTGGAATATTTATTAGTGTGCAACAGCTACAGACTTACACCAATGGTTGTGAATAGCAGCAGCAGTAGATAACTATTACCAGTGTGCAGTCTTACTGTTTCCAACACACCCGAGTAATCAGCTATTTTCATCTTGGTTTGATTGCACTAATGTTCACATGTAAGCATCACTTGATGCACTTTTCAAGAAGCAAGAGCTGTACCACCCTTGTGTAGGCCACTTCCAAATCTACGTGGTGATATTCCTCCCATGCTGCTGTAATTGATCTAAAATAACATTGGCTAGAGAAGGGGTTTGGTTCATTTCACCTCTCAAACAAAAGTGTGTCAGGAAACAGAAGTGAGTGGAAAAAGTCTGTCTGGAGAGGCAGCGTGCTGTGGTGTATTGTGTTTCTCTGACATGAGAGGAATGTGGCAGGGAGGTCTGCAGTTCCCTGCTGCAGGCACTGACGCTCTGGCTGGAAAGCAGCTTGAGATGTGCCTTTTGCTTCATTAAGCAAAATGCTTTCTGCCCGTGGCAAGAAGTGCTGTAAAGCACAGTGGAAGTATTATAGTGTGTGTGGTTAGACAGCGCTGCCAATTTCAAGTAGCTGAAATCACAGGTCAGATATTCCAGCGTAAAATCGGTCTACAAAATAGAGATTTAATTTTTAAAACACTTTGTTTCCTTTTTGCCTCTTAAGCTTCATTTATTTTTAAGTGAGAGCTGAGATCTTCACTGAAAGTTGAGCTCCTCATCTGATTTCAGGGCTTTAAGAAAAACAGCAAATTACAAAAACCTTGCAGAAGGGCCACAAAGGTTGTTAGCAGCGAGCCAGGCATCTCCTGCAGAAGCTGTGTGATTGTGTAAGCTTTGTCATTGCAAATGGGATCTGAAAGGCAGGGATGCAAAACGCAGGCGAAGCTCCTGGCACTCGCAATGTAGCTGAGGTTTGCTTACCTCTAACAAATACCAGTGACTGTGCTGGCTTGTGTTACTGAGCAGGCAGCCAAAAATCCCAACCAAACAAAGCAGCACGGTCTGGCAAGGCTGTGCTGTGTGGGGGAGCTTGCAGTACAGACCTTGCAGCAGGGTTACCTACAGCTGATCGTGTCTGTGTGGCTTCTGCAGCCTCCCAGAGTTTCAGAAAGGTTTTAGACTGTGTGCTGGGGTCACGGCAGGACTCCTGTGTGCACAGCCAGCAGGGGATGCTGAGGGATGCATTGATTCCTTGTGGAATGCACTGCAGCTTCCAAGGAAATGGCAGTGCGCCCCTGAAAGGGACATGATGTCCAAGGTGCTCTCCCCACTGTGCCAAAGCTGCAGCTTTAGCATTTTGAGCTGCCACGCTGGTAGCAAGCAAGGAGGGTGGAGTGCTTCTGTTCCCAGGCACTGTCACAGTGCTGGGAAATCAATGCCAGAGCCTAGGCATAGGCATTTTCAGGATCACTCCTTGTTCCTGCCTACCTGCACTTCAGTTCCAAAGGAGACCACAAAAGCCCACAGAGCAAAGACTGAGATCCAAGAATTTGAATAATTGTATAGGATGTGTAAAGTAAAGCTCGAGTTCACTGGCTGGGAGAGAGTGAGCTGCTGTGCCTCCACCAGGTATGAGGTGTGTGAGCTGCAAATCTGGCCCTGTTCTATTGCCTCTCCTGAACTCTCGATGGTGACTTTAGTGTTGGAGGTGTGTGAGATGCTCTGATGTACTCCAGGACCCAGCAGCTCACCTGAAGTCTCAACATCATTTAAGACCACTGAATCTGCAGGATGTATCATTCAGCTTCTAAATCCTTCCTCCACCTACCTCTGGTGGAAACGTTTATAGTCAGAAGCAATGCCTTGAAATGTTTACTAATGTCATATGGAAAGGGCAAAAAAAAAAGATAGAGATATAAACATGTTGTGTGCATTAATTATTTATCTTGCAATCAAGAAAGCACAAAAGCAATCCAGGGTGAAAACTGGGCAGAGTTGCAAAGGGGAACACTGACTCTCAGTTGGAATAATGCACACCCCATTCAAGCTTTCGCTGCAGAACATGAGGTCTAATCCCAGCACATGTGGGGGGTTTAAAATCTAAAATTTTTAAAAATCATGCTGCTCTTGAGAGGTGATTAACTGTGCTCGCTTAGCTTCAAGTGAATAATTAAACTGTGAGGAGTTATTATTTTCCTGGCTCCTTTGTCGTGTTTCTTACTTATTAATTCTTGGCTATTCAATTTCTAGATGTTTTAGCATCAATCAGGCTCTGCTTCTAATGCTTAAAAAATAAAATATGTAAAGGAAAAGCTGCCACAGATTTAAATACATTGTATTGTTACAGTATAAATACCATCTGTGTAATTAAACCACTTGGAAATATGAACCATCAAATTTTTGTCTCAGAGACTCAGCCACCTATGAGGATTTTGTGCCTTTGAAAATCTCCCTAGTGTGCTTTGCTTCTCCTGATTGTTCTTGGAAGAAAATTAGCTTTTAGTGGTTTAAAACCTGTTGGCTTTATTTGCTGCTAAATATGCACATGGTAAGTGCTGTGGGATCAAAACAAAAACAACAAGTTGCTCTTCCAAGGATGTGATTTGCAGTTTGGCAGAAGTCAGCAATACAACTCTTGGAGTATTTAGGGTCGTGGTGCATTAGGGTAGATCCCTTTGGCCTGCATCAAGAACCTGCAAGGTGTCTTCAAATCAGAGGAAAGAGAGAATTTAAAGGGACTAGAAAAGGATGAGAGAAGCCACTTGAGAAAGCAGGCAGCCTGGTCCAAAGTCCTGGATTTGTTTTGTCCATGTCCAATGCCAATGTTCCTACATTAGAGCAGTGCCCTCTTAAAAATGTCCTCTGGGATTCTATCACTTATTGAGGGTTTGGGCAGGTTTTTTCCTCTGGGAAATGTTTTCCTGATGATTCAGTAGCTCCACCAGGTGCCTGTGGCTTTGTCATTAGCTTGCTGTGTTTGTGGGGAGAGTAGGATGAGGCCAGGTTGGGAAGGTGAAAGGGGACAGGGAGGGAAGTTCTCACGTGGTGGGAGGAAGTTCATGAAGGACCTGGATGAAAAGCCCTGAGAGGATAAAGAGAATAAAATGTTACCCATCCAGGCTCCTTTCCGTCATGTTTTCACTGTGAATGTCTGGAATTTTGGGGTATTTTGGAAGTGTTGTAGACAGATATTAAATCAGAGCAAAGTTTGTAATCTAATGGCAATCTCAGTGGCGGAGAGCCCTCTGGGTTCCGCCTGCAGAACTAAAAATCAGCGATGCATTAACAGAAAGACGTGACCTTTTCCTGTGTTTTGTGCCCCGACAGATGAGCAGGAGGCAGCAGTCAGCAGTGATTCAGACATCTCCTTGATCATGGCGATGGAGGTTGGACTCTCCGACGTGGAGCTTTCCACGGACCAGGACTGCGAGGAGGTGAAGTCCTGAGAAGCAGAGCTCCAGCGCCAGCCCGCAGGGCAGGGCCGCAGGCAGGGACCCAGCGGCTCCCCGGGGCCTGGAGCAGCCATGCAGATGCCTCCAGAGCGCTGTCATCCTGCACACTCCATGCTGAGGTGGTGGAAAGCAATAGCAGCTGCTGTGCCTGCCTGGATGCGGTTCCATCGCCTGCGCACCCGTCTGGCTCGCATGGACACGTCCAGACTGTGCTCATGGGGCGCTCCAGGGGCTCCTCGACGTGCAACCGAAATGACAGCCTGAGTGTTTTTTACACTTGTTCAATCCAGTTTCTGTTGTGTTTTTTGAAAAGGCATATGTTTGTTTTGTTTGTTTGTTTATGGTTTGTTATGGATGGACAATCTGTTTCTATTGACTGACCCCAGCTTTTTCAAGAGTTCAGTCCAGAAACCCGAATTCCCGTTCATTGGTCACGTCATGGTCTGAGCAGGATCCATCATTGCCTTGTTGTTTCTGCATGAATTACATGTGGCTGGCCTCAGAAGGATCATGCACCAGCACCCTGCTTTAGGTAACACCTGCCCACATTGGGTGGCAGCCTTGGAAATGGTACCTTCTGAAGGTTTTATTTGTAAGAGAGCTCTGAATTAGCAGAAATCTGGGTTAAAATGGCATTAGTTTGTCTCTTACAGTTCTGTTCTAGACAGGTGTTGTACAGTGTGAAGGAGAGAAAGAAGAGCTTGGAGCATCACTCCATCCATGTGCTCCTGTCCTGTATTTTATGCTATTCATGGTGTCAGTACATTTATGTCCTTCCTCCAAGTGACAATTCAGTAGCTGGAAAAAAAGATCTAGCATAACATCACTTCTTAATTTTACAGGCCAAAACCAGATCAGTGGGCTGAAGGAGCATCTGAGAGGTTTCCAGAGGCTGCTCATTAACAGTTCTGCAGTGAGCAGGTGACAGTATTCTTACAAAGGGTCTGGAGATGCTGCTGTCAGTGTCAGGAATTGCTGAGGGAGCAAGAGGCAGCCATTGGAAATGTTTAATTCCTGGTTTGCTTTGGGTCTTCTCACCCAGTGTGTTTCATTTCTCACATTTTGACAGCAGTTTTTGTCTGCTTGTTGTCTAACAAGAGTTCAGGTGGTTTGTTGCCCTCCAGAGTCCCTGTCAATGTTTTCAGAAGAATATTTGCAATTTGTATACAGGTACATACACCAAAATATATTGGGGAGGGAATTTGAAAATAAAAGAACTAATATAAATCAAAACACCTAAATAATAATGACCTGACCTAATAATTTATTTCATCCTGAGCTCTGCTTTCCAGGTAAGGGCTCATTGTAAATTGTGCAGTGTGTGATTTGGTTTTTCAGTGTAAATACTCAGCTGTGAAGAAGCTTACTGTTACACAAGAATTCACAGTTTCTGCTGAGAGTCAGATGATTTGAATCACATTACTGCCTCCTGAGTCAGTCCACAGAATCAACAATTCATCTTACATTGAAATTTCATGCAGAGGTCAAACATTCTGACTTGGCAGTGCCATGGTGGCGTCTCAAAATGCAACTGTTGGGGCTCACTGCACTTAATCTCCTTGTGGATTTACTTGTTAAATGTGAAAACCAGCTTCCAGCCAAAATTTGTGTTTGTCAGATTTTATTCAGGAACAAATGTGTTCATCCCTAAAATTTTAGCTGACTTGCTTCTTCAGTACAGAAAGAAGGAAAAAATATTCTCCAGCTCTTCTGTCCATTTAGAACTAATTAAACATTTAGTTTAATTCTGTTTTATGTTCTTAGTCCCTAAATTTCAGGGTAATCTTGAGGTGAAGCAGAGTTACACATCACTGAAGCCTGAACTTAGGAAAGCACTTAAGTAAATGTTTTATTCCATCCTTCTTAAAAAAAAAAAAAAAAAAAAAAAAAAAAAAAAAAAAAAACAAAAATTAATTTTTG
>JAWWMS010000208.1:10710783-10787188 GCA_035048045.1 Chlorospingus semifuscus | reverse complement strand
GACGCCGGGCGCGGCCCCGCCGCCGCCGCCGTGCCCGTGCCCCGGTGCGGGCGGGAGGAGCGATCGGCGGCGCGCACGGCGCGGGTGCGCGCCGGTCCCGCGGGTGTTGTGCGAGAGGCAGCGCGGAGGGGCCGGGCCGGCGTTGATGTCACCGCTGCGGCGGGAGCTGCCGCCGCCCCCGGCCGCAGCAGCCGCCCCTCCGCGGCCGGTGGAGCGCGGGTAGGCGGCGGGGGCCATGCGGCTGCTGCCTCCGCCCGGTGCCCGCCGGTGCCGCGGCGGCCGGGCATGGTGGCGCCCGGTGCGGGCGGTGCGTGCGTGAGCCAGCCCCCAGCCCGCCGGGCCCGCTTTTGTCCGCGCCGGGAGCATGTGGGTGAACCCCGAGGAGGTGCTGCTGGCCAACGCGCTGTGGGTGACGGAGCGGGCCAACCCCTACTTCATCCTGCAGAGGAGGAAGGGCCACGGCGGCGATGGCGGCGGCGGGGGACTGGCGGGTAAGGGCGGCGGCGGCGGCGGGGCCGGGCGGGGCCCTCGGCGGCTCCCGGGTGCGGGGTCCCTCGGTGGCTCCCGGGTACGGGGTCCCTCGGGGTCCCTCGGTGGCTCCCGGGTACGGGGTCCCTCGGGGTACGGGGTCCCTCAGGGCCGGGGTACGGGGTCCCTCAGGGCCGGGGTCCCTCAGGGCCGGGGTACGGGGTCCCTCGGGGGCCGGGGTCCCTCAGGGCCGGGGTACGGGGTCCCTCAGGGCCGGGGTCCCTCAGCGGCCGGGGCGCGGCCATCCCCGGTGCCACCGCCCGCCCGGCTCCGGAATGCGCCGCGGTTCCCACGCGCGCTCGGTATGGGAGCGCGCCGGTGACCCACGGCTCCGTGCATCAGGGTGGGACTTGCCGCACGCTCTGGGAGGATTTCCTTGCCGAACCTTTAGCACGCGTTCTGTAAAATGAGGCGGTGTTGTAATTCAGAAATTTACAAAGGAAACAGATTTGCTTCGGCTTGTCCGTATTTTGCAGATGTCCTTGTGAAGTATATTGCCCAAATGCTTTGTTTGCGATTGCTGGCAGCTGGAGACGTTTGGGTCATACTCATCTAGGTCTTAATAGCACTGGGCATGTATGTTCATCGAGGTCTTCCACCCTTTCTTAGGCAATGCATATGTGTTTATATGGGATTGGAGATACAGAACCCAGTGGTGTTTCCACTGGTACTTCTTGAATTGGTACGGAATAATGAAGCTGCTTCTCCTGAAACCTGTCCTTTCTTCTTTGCGCACTTCCATGATGATTAGTACTTCAAGCTAAGCAAAATAAACATACGGACTGCATCTGTGTTTGCTTCAAGGTCCTGTACGTGTTTACTGTGAGATTAAGTGTTTCTTCAGACCTTCAGTGCTCTACGGACTTGTAAACAGTTCATAATGTAAGCTAAGGCGCTGCTGTGAAGTGTGTTTTCATTTCAGACTGCTGAGGTCTCCAGGCAGTGTTGTGTGTTGATATACTGCCTTGTTCCTGTGTGGGAAATGACCAGCAGCCACTCCACGTTGGCCGTACATTTCTACATTTCTTAACAATCCTTTGAAGTGTGGACAGGATTGACAAACCCATAAAAAACGTGTTTTGCCTCAAAAGTTCACCCTTGCTCTGCTTACTGAAAAAAATTTTTCAGGCTCTCCTTTCATGGATTGCCCCTTGGCCTCTCAAGGTCTGAAAAGACATTCTTCTACCTTTCTGACTTTGTTATCTTTGAGTTAGAGATGGTTTTAGAGAGCCATCAGTTTTCCAGTCATTGCTCAGTTATTGTGGAGACAGGTTGAGAGTTTGGGGTTCTGTTCTTCAACCTGCTTGCACAGTGCATGCATACCCAAGTCTTGCTGCAGCTGGATGTGTAACAGTCTGATTGGTGATACCGCTGTGCAGATGGAGAAAAGACTTCTGGAAGATCTTGTCCTTGTGTGGAAGTAGGATTCATGAATGTGCACTCTTTTTTATTTTTCTGTGGAGGCCAGAATAAGCCTGCAGCATGTTAGAAGCTCAGAATAGAGAAATAGTTATTTGTTTCTGCGTTAACCCCCTGCCTTTTGGAATTTAAGTGCTGTATCCATTATTTTAGTATGTGAATGCAGTCTGTATAGTCTGTGTATGAGTATTATTTAGAAGGAGAAATTCTCCATATATTTTGAAACCTGCTGTCAATGCTCTTACTCTTAGCTCTTACTAGTGCCTGGAATTGCAGCATTGAGGTAGTAGCAGCAAGTCCATTTCCAGGGGTTTTGTTTGTTTCTGCCAGAAAAGGGCTGGTAAGAAGTTGTGGCTTTTTTCAGTGCGTTGCCAAAACCGTAACGAATCAAACCCCTGTAACTAACCCATTTGTTAGAGTCAGCAGCACTTAAAGGAACGGATGGGAACTTACCAGACCTTGTGCTGAAATGACAAGGGTTTGTGACACACAGAAGGTGGGAGAGCAAGGGAGGGAGGGATGGATGTAGTCTCCAGGCCACTCCCAACGTGATAGGCACAGTAGTAAGTGCAACTTAGGTTTATTGTATTTTTTGTCATGGAAATGCTGGAATTTTCTGCTGGTTCTGTTAACAGCTGTTCTGCCAGTTAAAGGACAAGGAAGGTGGAGAAGGCCAGTGGATTGTTCTTGGTAGGAAAGACTGATTAAAAGCAAGGTATTGAGGGACCTGGCTGATCCTGAGATAAAGAATGAACATAGTAAACAGGATACATAATTTGTAGTAGTTGCAGCATTTAGGATGACCCTTTGGAAGCTCCCTAGATGGTACTGACCTTGTGACAAGGGTGCAGTTTACCTGGTCAAAAGTAAACAGGGATAAAAAGAACTTTTGGTGTGGTAGGTTGGATTTTTTTTCTCCTTTATTAGTGACATAATAGTGAAATTTGCTCAGATATAATCTAATAAGTTAGCCACCCATGAATAAGGTATAAAATCTGGCTTAGTTGCTCTGTGGGAAACTAACTTACATGTCCTTGACGTTGACTAGAAATACTGTATACAAGATTTTTAACTGTGCTAGGGATGATCTCAATTCATATTTGCAAGAGAGGATGTAAATACAGCTGTCCTTTTTTTTTGTGATCTAGCTTTTGCTGACTTACACTCCCTCATTATTGACTCTTGAAGTCATTTGTCTTGAATTGTAGAGTGAGAATTGACTTTCAGATTGATGGGACTGTGGGTAAGACGGCATTAGATGGCTTCACCATGTAACTGAAGCAGTGGCTGGACAATGAGAAGCATTGATTCTCTGGCATTGCCCTCAGATCTGGGTTTGCCATGAAGCTGTCATCACCAAACTGATCAGGGCTAAGTGTAATACCCTTCTCTCCATGTGTGAGCGTGGCAAACTTCTTTTGGCATGTCAGTCTAAGGCCAAGTATTTTATGTAGCCTTGGGGGTGGGTGCAAGTGCTTCTTGCTGGCTTTGTGTTGGGGCAGAGGAACAGTACTGGAGTTCTCTGTTCTCCTGGATCCACCCTGAGTGCCTCAGTGCTTTGCAGGAAAAGGACTATCAGTCACTTTGGGGGAAGGGGTGGAAAATCTGGTGTTCTCCTCTTGGCCTTGGTTTATGCAGCAGTTGAACAGAGAAACTCTTATTTAAATACCTGTTTGGACATTGGAGCCCTTTTCTCCACTATATTGTACTGTAACAAGTTAGGAGAATGATGGTGATCTCTTAATGAGTCAGGGCAGTGCTGATTAGTGAGTTCATGGCAGTAGTCTCTGCTAACAAGGTGCATTAGATCAGTGCTTTACTTCAGAGATAGAGCTTTCCTCATAAGCAGTGTGGATCCATTTTCATACTGAATCAGGGTCTGGACTCATTTGTGTTACTGTCATTACTGGTCACATCAGCGGGGCTTTTCTTCGTAAGCGTGCCTTAATTGAAGGGCTGTTTGGATTTTATTTTCCTTTTTAACAAGAAGAAAATAGAAAAGATTTTAAATTGGATTTTAAATTGGATTTTCGTAGCTGTTCTGCAAACTCACATTATCTTGCATCACTGCATTAATCTTTCAGGACAAGACCAAAAAATGTACTTTTCTGCTTTAAAGGTATTTGATGGTTGATGAGCTTTCTCTGTAATTAAATTGTTTCATGCCTTGCACATAATGCCATGGTCAGGAGTTTCATCTTCCTTTTGTTCACAAACAGGGAAAAAAGTATTTTCTTTCCTCATATTCTTCTTGCTTCTCTGGGCAGCTGGGTATGGCCTGTATGACATAATTCCTTCTTCAGAGGAATGTGGTGTATTTATTTCCACAGCAGCCTGCATCATCTGTTGTTGTGTGCAGTCTGTAGCAGAGGCATTTGGACAGAACACAAACCCAGATCTCTGCCATCATTTGGGACTGTGCCCTCCAGGACAGTATTACTTTATAGATGTAAAGGTTTGAAAATGCCATAAACTTTTTAAACAACTAAAAGGTCATGTATTAAGTATATCTTGCATTCAGATGCAGCGAATAGGTTTAAAAATGCCTCTTAACTGCTTTCTGCTATGCTGTGATAATGTTTGCCAAACTCCTCTACTTCAAGACATTATAGTAAGGAATTGTTGTACCTGGTAATGATGGCAGAGCAATGAATCCACTTGGAGCTCACAGGAGGAGACACTGAGGTGCGGTACAGTCAGCTGGTGGCTACTGTGCTCCTTTTGCCTGTGTACATCTGGGTGTGTGAAGCAGAGATTAAATTCCAAGTGACTTTGTTTAAATGTTATTGTGAGATCTCTGAATCGCGAGGGAAGTAAGTTGCCCTTAGCCAGAACTGTTTTAGAAGTGAATTCTTTTGCAAGCAGGGTATATGTACTTACAGCTGGGACAGTGCCTGTGTGAGAGATGCAGTAGGAGCTGTAAGTCCATGCCATGTTGCCAAGAATGATTCAAATGTTTCAGCAGAAGAGAGCAGATGGAAATGTGCTGACTTCTGGTGATAAAAGGATCTGATGAAATACTACTTCTCCCCAGATATTTTTGCAAAAGGAGTTGTCATTTAATTTCCACACTGGGAAGGCAAAAAGGAGAGGTTCTGAGCTCGGCTGGCTGATATGACATATCAATGTCAGATCTAGTATAATTTTTAATGCTGTGACAGTGTTCTAAATTGAAAAGCTTTTCTGCAGCCTGGCTGGACAACACAATTAGTATTTCACATTTGGAGCTAAGATTCTGTCTTGCTCACAGCCTCTCAGTTCAGAGAGTGGAGGAAGAGATTACTTGAAAACTTGTTTATGCTTAAGACTTAGAAAAGCTTTTGGCCAGCTGGTCATCTGCCTGAACAAAGTGTGGTCCATGTTTTAACATACCTGTCACTTTCTGCCTTTGTTGACTCAAGCAGTTGGGGTTTTGCATGTCAGACTTGAGTACAAAGCATGTGCTTTCTGATACTTGAAATGCAGTGTTTATCAACATGGATGCAGTTAGCATAATGGGTAGGGGTGGTCTGCCTGTCCATCAGCTTTCCGTGGTTGTTTTGGCACTCAGAGTGGGAGCTGGTCTCTCCTGCTCTGCTTTTGTTTCTCAGTACATCAAATCTGCTCTGATTCTCTGAGCTGCTCCTCAGGCTCTGCTGTGGGTGTGTTTGCTTCCCCACACCAGTCCATGTCCACTTCAAGAACCTGCAGCTGTCTAGGGCTGAGTTGGTGTTTGGTTCCCCACACTGACTCTCAGTCTTTCTGTTGAATTGCCAGATGCTTTTCCTAGTTCCTCACTTCCTGCCTAGTACTTCTCTGCATCTCCAGCTCTTCTGTTGGCTCTAGAGACAACACCTCTAGTGCCTGAGATGCTGCTTGGTGTAGCTTTGCTTCTCCCTCTAATATTTCTTGGTCAGAGACTTCCCTTGCATGATAATTTACCCCTGACACTGTGAGCAGTGTGGCCTGTCCGGGCTGCTGAGCTGAGCTACCTTTTCCCATCTTTGCCCTTGAAATAATGTTACTGTTTGACACGTGGAATTCCAGGGTGGCCTGCTCCTGAGGTCTCTGTAGGAAACTCTGCTGGAAATGTTGCACAGGATCACAGGATAGTAAGCACTCAGTCTAGGCCACTTACTGATTTTCTGCATTATACCAGAGTTTGAATTGCTTACAGGGTGTTTGTTATTGTTCTTTGGTCCTTCACTGAAAGGTGTAGATGTAGCACTTCTTCACATCAGTTTCCATATTTCCATCACTGCATCCTGATCAATGTTGATATTCAGAAATTATGTTTGCATTTTGACTTTAAATCTGGTGCTTAGGTGATCTTAGGTTCTAGAGGACTTCTTCCAAATCTTCCCATTTGTTGTCTTTCCAAAAGGAAGGTTGTATTTTCCATGCTGGATTTGTGATTTTTTTTTTTCCTGAAGTTTCCAGGTAGGGGTGTTTGAATTTCTACCACAGCAGTAATCTTGGTTTCAGCCAGTACATTTTTAATGTTTTGGATTTTACTGTTCTTTCCTCATAGTCTGTCTTGTTCTTCCCCTCTGTTTTTTCCAGTATTTTATCAGCCAGAGGTATTGGGATCTTCCATTCAGCATTGCTCATTTCCCTGGTAAAGTGCCTCCTCTGATAGCTGTGGAAATCTGATCTATCTGCAGGTGTCCAGTCAGAACTATGAAAATATAAAGTTCTCTTTTTCTGAAGCTATTGCTTCTTTTCAGATTTAGCTTGTATTTCAACATGCTTCAGGACTGCTCCTTCTGAGTTCAAGCTGAGTTTACTGTGCCCCCTTCAGTCCTCAAACTAGATTCAGTTTACAGTAATTTTTCTTAGGTTAGGAGTGATGTTTGGAGGTTTTTTCTGTTTTGTTGTTGTTGTTTTTTTTCTTAATTTGCTCATACTTACTTGATTTGTTCTTTCATCTTACACAGTTTACCTGAATCTTATGTTGGTGCAGATTCAGATTTAAATTTTCCTGTTGGATGAAGTTTGTTAAATTTGCTTATGCTCCTCTGACAGAATGGGATATTTAAAATAATTAGTTGTGAGTGAAGTTCAGTGACTTCTCTGCTGTTTTGATACTTGATTATGCTTTTCCTAAGTGTTTTTTACAAACTTATGAGTAATTGTTTACATCACACCTAGAAGGCATTTGATAACTTCATCTATATTTTTCTCACCGTTTTCCTATAATTTCATACAGTCTGGTGTGATTGATATGTAGTATAAATTTTCTTTCAGTAGTGTGAGATAAGTTGTTTGGGGTTTTGTCAAAATACCGGTTTTCTCAGTGCTGTAAGCCTTCACATCCTTGTAACTGTGGCATGTCCTGTCAGTGCTCGTCTCTTTCTGTGAGCTCCAGCTTAGCAGAAGTTGCAAAAAGTTGAAAAAGCTGCAAGTCTAAACCCAACCAGATTTAGTTTCAAGTTAAGATGCAGATTTTTTACAGGGTTGGTCATGAGTTCTTTGGACACCTTAACAAGTACAGCTGATAGCTTTTAAATTAACATATTTGGAGATAAGCTGATTCAATCACAATTGTTAAACTTGAAGGGTGCATGAAAGCTTTATTGTTTCTTGCTGTTTTATCTCTTGGTAATCAGGCCAGATATCACACCAGCCCTTCCCAAGCTTTTTCTTTAAACATTGGTGGTTAGTTTTTCAGTCTTCCCTCATTTGTGTTCATCAGCTTGAAGACACAGAAAGTAACTACTGGTTTTGCTGCTTTTCTTACTAAATGTCAGTAGAGTGACAATTCTTCCTCAGAAGCAGTCTCACTGAACATGTTTGAAAACTCCTGTGCAATAAAGGGGTGGCTGCACAAATCTATAGAACTATGTTGGTAGGAAGAGAGAGCAGCAAAGGCAGGCATTGGGGAAAACTTAACCAATCCGATTAATCCCATTCTTAATTATTTAATAAATAGATATAATTATTAATTTATTATTTAATTAAAGAGTATTAATTGTTGTAAGTCCAGAGGAAGAATTTTGTTTCCTTGATGCTACACTAGATGCCCATATAAGCCACATGGGAAGGCAATTAGAAAATAAGTCTTTAGAGGTCATTTAACCTTCATTTATATGAATGAACACCTATTAAAAAAGTGTAGCCCTTCATGAAGTTTTAAGGGCAGTGTTGTGGGTATTATTGCCAGTATTGGAAGTTTAAGACTCAGTTATTTTTGTGTGGTGTATAATAGTTTTAATTTATATAGGCATTCCTGTGAAATTAAATCAAGTAGCATTGGCCCTCCCTTTGAAAAGGATTTGTCCATAGTATTGCCCATGGAGTTCAGGATGTTGCTCTAGGTTGAGTTTTGACAGACAAGTAATGGGATGATTTCATCCTGTAATAAAAAATGAGAGAGCTAATCACATAAATTGCCTTGAGAAAGGGTGGAAGAGCGAGTATTCATTATCCTTAGTATGAAAAACAATACCTAGTGCTGTATGCTTCAGTTATGTGTTATTAGGAGTTCTTGTTTTTATAGCTCAGGAAGCAACACTCGGATTTTAGGAAGAGTTTGTTCATTGTCCATTAAATCAATATAAAACTGAATGCTCAGGGTGTAAATGTGATTTAAATCAACCCTATTGATTGGAGCTTTCTTAAAGATCAGCTGACATCTACAATCTAAAGAGGTGCCGTGGGTGTTTCAGGTTTATGAGCAGAGCTCATTATGTGTCCATCTTACTTTGCTGGAAAGAGGAGTCATCAGCATGCTTTAAATACTGAGGGCGTTTTAAGCAGTGTGTGTTTGATTCAGTGTTGGAATGTCACAGTGCCTGTTTTGAAAAGGTCCTGCTTGTGGCACATGTGACATGGCAAGTTTTCCTGGTTGTGCTGTTGGGCTCCTACACAAACAGGCTGCTGACATCCCTGAGACTCTTCGAGTGATAGCTCATGAGCCTGGCTCTGAGAGTCACAGTCTGACCTGTATTATATCCAGCTCTTCTGCAGGGTATTATTTTGTATTTACTCTTTGTGCTAAAAACATGCGTGCTCTTTGCTTATACATTTGGAGATAAAGATCTCCAGGGCAGGGCTCTTGTCCCTGTGAAGAGCCATGTGAATAACACATGTTTGCAAACTGGGGAAGGGAGGGCACAGCAGTCAGTGGCACCAGCTGCACGGTGACATCCTTAGCTCCAGGCAAAGTGTGACACAAGTTGCCTGTGTCACAGGGCCCTGGTGTGTGCTGAAAGCACTTCTACTCTGAGGTTTGAAACTATTAGGAAGCACCACTGTCTGTTACTATCCCAAGCTTTTTGGTGCTTGCTGTGCTACAAAGCCGTGGCTGCTGGTAGTTCTTAAGCTTTGAAGTGCCGTTATTTATTATAATTCATTGGCTTCAGTGTTTTTATAAGGTACACTAGAGGTAATGTATAATCCAGAGCCTCACTTTTGAATATGTAATCCAATTTAATTTGAACAGGTAAAACACAAAAGCTCTCAATTATAATGCTGCTGCGAGGGGGACTGTAGAAGAGTGATAAAGACTACTCAGTCTTTGTGGTTTTAAGTGAAAACGTGGCTTTCTGTGAAAGAGTTACTGTTTGTAATAAGAAAATCCTTTGCTAATAAAGAATTTGTTCATGTGTACAGTGCATAAACTTGCTTTTCCTTTAAAAACACGGGTAATTGATGTTTTACAAAGACACTTGCGAGTTATTATGAAAGATAAAAGAAAGAAAAGAAAGAGAGAAATATTCCTGCAGCAAAGATCTGTGCCATGAATATCCAACTAGTCACAGATGTTGTGACTTAGGGCAGGTGTTTGAGTCATGTACTCTGAGGTGTGCATGCTGAAGTGTACCAGGTTGGTTCTGCAGGCCATCACCTGATTTCATGGCTGTTTGTGGGTGGTTTGTAATCAGTCTGACTGTAGGTCATCTGGATACTGGTCTCTGAGGAGCAAGGACTGCAGTGGTGCTTGCAAGAATCTCGACTGGCTGAAGCTATTGGCTTAGTTTTCAAACCAAGATGACCTATCTTTCTGAAAAATGCCCTTTAGTGAGATAGGAATGATTTGTGAAGGGGGTCTGTGTTATGGAGGAGGTCAGGCTTCATGTGGTCAAAATCCCTTCTAGCAAAAACAACAGGTTGAAAATCGGTTGCTGTTGTAAGGACGCAAGTAGAGCACATAATGCGTTAATTAATGAATATAAACTACTAATCTGTACTTTCTGCAAGGGTTACAGGCTCCCCCTCCAGCTTCTGACTAAATGTGAGGCACCACTGAATGTGGTCAGGTAAGTAAAATGCAGTGTGATTTCTTCCTTCGGCACAGAGTGCATTGGGTAACTGAACCTCTCTTCCAGTAATTCCCTCTAGTGCGCTGTATGTCCTTCCAGTAACATGATGCAAGAGCAATTGCCCAGGCCCTCAGCCAGCTGTGGCTTTGTATTCCCTGCTTCCAAATACTACATATCATTATTTGTCCTCTGCCAATGCCTGTGTTTTACGGAAAAGAAAGAGAATACTGATCAGTCTTCTGGACCTCTGCTATAGAATTCAAGCTTGCAAAAGAGGAACCTGCCTTTATTAAAAAGTTGTATCAAGCAAAGTGAAGGCATTATGCCTCCCTTTTCCCCTCCTGCCCCATGTGTAGGTGTGGTTGCTCTGGAAGTTTGGCATGTGTGTGTGAGGGGACTGTTTGTGCCCTCATGGTTACTCCTGCTTGAGTGCCTTCAGGACTGGGGCTCCCATCAGTTAGCCAGATGCTAATCCTACAAATTACACCGTGTGCTTTAAATAAAACTTGTCTCATGAAAACCTCTTGCTTCAACAAGGCCTTGTAGATCTAGTATTCTTACATTGGAAATTTCTCCCCTCATTTCATTATGCAGTCAGAAACCTGATGAAATAATGGGAAAAAATGTGCAGTCAGTATAGTCATGTGATTTGATGCCTGGGTAACTCACTGGCTCTTGCCCAAGGGCCAGTCTAATATAAGGAATATGAGTCTTGGTTGCCTGTTCTGTTTCTATAGAAACCCAGTTACTTAATCATGTCTGAAAAGGTTCTTGCTACGTGAAGAATTCATGAGCTAATGAACAGTATTAAAATTCTCTTAATTTTTTTTTTTTAGTTTTCATTTCTGCTTCATGTAGAAATTCCTCAAACAGATTATCAGTATGAACTGCTGTGATTTCATTCTGGTTGCATCACATGTCTGCATTGCAAAAAAACCCAACCAAACAACAAATACCCAAACCAACCAACACTGACCTAACAACAGGAAAAGGAACAGTTCATGAAGGAGAGCAAGCAGGCCCAGCTGCATGATTGCACGAGTTTTCATGTGATAAAAACACATGCTTTTTTTTAATATCACACGTATCATCTGTCAGAGCAGCTCTTGCATGATACAAGTAAATGTTACTGATGAACTGTCAGTTGCAGTTAACTTGCTAAGCTTGGATTTGAATTTCCCTGTGATGTTCTGGAATTCTGTCAGATTTCTTCCTTTGACCTCACTACATGGTTACTTTTTCAATTTGTTTACTGAAAAGCCCCCGAACAACTCCTGCTTACTGCACCATGGGAAAGTATTCTGTTTTCTTTTCTTTTCCTACCTGCCATGTGCTGTTTCTATCACTGCTGGCTTCTCTCTTTTGTTGGTGTTTTTTGTTTTTCATAGTGCTCTTCATATTTTTTAAATACATTGCTCTGTCTTAGTGTTTGTTGGCACAGGGGGATGTTCCTCTCCTGTCTACCATATCCAGGGGAGAAGAAAGTAGGATGGCAAGTTCCTTTGAACCTGATGTTGCTATACAAGTCAGTCGGTTTATTCTGATTTTGTAGTCTTGCCTGCCTATCCCAGTTTTTACAGCACTCCAAGAACTAGGGGCAGAATTGTTGGGCAGGACCACCCATATGCCACTGAATTTGGAAATACAGCAGGAGGAGAGAAACAAGCATGTTTTTAAAGAATACAGGGAATGAGCAGTGTTTCTGTATCTCAGAGAAGATTGCATTTGGCCAGCATACAACTTTATTTAGATATTACATCATGCCTGTTGCATATTTATTACTGTCAGTAGTCATGTGAAGCTGAAAAGCAAAAAGAAAACATTCCTGCTGTATTTGCAGCAAACCCAGCTAATGAACAAAGTGTAGTGTCTGGTTTGGTCCCCACTTTAGCTGAGCAGTACTGGCAGCTTTATGCTGTACCTTGGTTGAAGTGACACGTGCTCTCTGGGCCGGGGCCATGCTGCATTTGTGAAGCTCAGATGGAGAGGGAAAAAATAATTAAAGGTACATTTTAAGCTACCTCATTCTCCCGCGTTTGAACAGAGCCGGGGTGTATCTGAAGGGCTGGTGGAGAGTTGTTCAGAGGGAGCTTGTCAGTGTACAGCCAGCAATCAAAATGTGAGAGAGATGAGGGGAGCTAAAGCTAGTGAGACTGATGCACGCTGGGGTATTTTACAGTCGTGTTTTGTGTTTGTGTCCTGTAATTGTCAGATGGCTTTGGAGCACGCCTTACCAATGGCCTGGTGTGCCCAGACTTGTTTCTCATGTCTTGCCCAACTCTCGCATTAAGAAGTGGAGCATGTTAATTCAGTGAGCGCAAAGAGATTACAGTTGATCCAGCATGAGAAGATCTGTGTAAAACAAAATACAGATAAAGGAGATAGAATGGGAGAAAGACAAAATCACTGCTAGGTGGGGCATTTCTTAGTATCAGTTTCAGATCACACTGAGGTGGAAAAAGGGTACTGCTTTTATATCTTTATGATGCACTGCGCAAATCTGAAGGAACAGCAAGGGAAGCAGTATTCCATATACCAGTTTCAGCAGAGAAAAATGAGCAACTAATAAAACTATGACAGTAAAAGATGAACACGTGAGACTTGAAAGGAGGAGAGAACTTCTAACAGGAGAGTTTTAAAATGCTTTTGGTGCATGCAGTTTATTTCAGCTGTTTGAAAAAAACCTCTAATTTTTGCCCTAATAAATATTTTCACCAAAAAAATCTCGGAGAGTTCATCCATTTGTTGTTTATATAGTTCAAGTGTTTTTTCCCAAACAATTTTCTGAGAACTTCAGCATGAAAATTGAAATCTGACGTTGCTGCAGGGAAGATGAAAAATGGGAAAACTTTTACATAGTTTAAAAATAAACTATGTAAAAAAAAAAACTCTCTTCTTGCAGAGAGTTTGGGAGGGTAGAATTTTGTTTTATGTGTAGTTTATTATAAAAATAAGATCTAGAAATTTTGGAAATAGGGTTAGGAATTATTGGTAGCTGTTGGTATGCGATTGTTGGTGGCTCTCTCAGTAGCAAAGAATTTTCAAAGCTACTTCTGGAAAACAGTATGGCTTTGTCTTTCCTCAGTATCCTTTCATCTGAAAAACAGCTTGACTCTTATGGCATTTTGATCCTTCCTACCCTAAATAATCAGACTGTGAAGTAGCACAATTATTTTTGCTGGAAGTCTTTAGTTTTACCTAGCTGACATTCAAGTTTTGAACCCTTATAGGATGTATTGTCTGGGATTTCTTGTTGGTGTTGGAGGAGGATTTGTAGTTGGTAGGTTTTTTACTGCTCAGGGTTCCAGCAGCGTATGAAACACAGGAGAAAACTAAATAACTTTTAAACATGAGTTTATAACACAGCTACCTTCTGCTTTGCTTCAATTTGCCTGTCTTTATGCTAGCATTGATGTACATTAAAGAGCTGAAGTCTTGTTTAAGCTGAGGATGTTTCCCTGTTAAATCACTCTTCCTCTTTGCAGCCGGAGACAAGAAGCGTGAGGATGAATATGCAGATCTGCATTTTGCTGTGGAGGGTGAAACTGGGGGTGAAATGGAATGGGGAGGGGCTGCAGAGCCCTCTCCTGTGGGATGTTGAATTTTCCATCACTGTGTGTTCACCAGAATTTCCTGTCCTGCAGGTCTCCTTGTGGGCACTCTTGATGTTGTGTTGGACTCCAGTGCCAGAGTGGCACCATATCGAATCCTCTACCAAGCACCAGACTCCTTGGTCTACTGGACCATTGCCTGTGGTAAGGACAGATGCACTGATGTGGGTTTTTATTCTTCCTGGAGTCTGTGTCACATACCATAATAGAGAGCATCCTTCCTGCTGAGCACAGTCAAGTCAGGACAAATAAATGGGTCAGAAGGAAAACCTGCTGTAGTGGTGAAATTCAGTGGCACCGGAGTTTCTGCTAGTCAGACTCGGAATGCCAGCCTGGGGGGGTGTGTTAAGCACAATGACTGAATGCAAAGAGAAATGGAGCAGGGATGAAACATCTGTTTTTCCCCACTTTCCTTCTCCCAAAGGTGTTCCCAGACCAGCACCCATTTCTCCTCCTTGCATGCTGTTCCCCATGGCCAGGGCTCACTCCTAGAGCCCTTCTGAAGCGAGCATTCCTGGGTGAGAGGATGGTGGGAGGAGTACCTGGGTTGTAGCACCCCAGTTACCCGCACAGCGCACCTGGCTTCCCTTGCAGTGGTGACCAGGAAGAAAATGCAGCACCAGCGCTCACATAAACACTGAACAGCAAACAGCGAGACATTTCCTGTCTCCTCCAGGATAAATACCAGCTAGATCCCAGGGATGCCCTGCCTCCTGGATGTTTATTTCGGACACTGTGTGGTCTTTCTATGTATGATGTACTTAGAAGTCAGCAAGATGGTAGCTAGCTTAAAGTTAACCATAGAACTGGATGTTCTTACACAGATGCAACAACTTTTAAGAGCTTTGGTCTTTAATGCTCCAACTTGGACAGACCTGGTTATGGTCCCATAATAAATAAATGTACCATACAAGTAGAAATGTATGGTGCTGCTGAACTGTGAGAATTTTGTTTTTCTTCTGAGAAAGATATTGTGGATTTTATGTAGAAGTACTCGGTCTTTATTTAAGCTAGTATTAATAAACATGCTCTTCAATTATGAATCTTAACCCTAATTGAAATTGCTAATGTAGTTAATTTATATATCTGTGATTTCTGTTCGTGGAGTATTTCTTAAATGTTTGGTCTCCTAATACCTGGTTGATAGTTTAGTTGTTTTGATCAAATTAAAAGACTGCATTAGTGTAGTCTTGTCACTTGAGGGGAATAGTGTGGATCTTGCAGGGAGATGAAATTTTACAGAGAGCAAATAATTTATCTGTGCAACCTTGAAGCTGAGCAGCCCAGTGTTCCCTAAGGCTCTGTGCTGTGGTTATTTTATGAATTTGCAACTAAAGCAATTCTTTCTGAACTGATCAAGGGCTGTTAAAATTATACAGGTTACTAAGGGCTTTGGCTGCTTTTAGCTATGCAGCTCTCATTTGTTCTGCACTGTTCTCTAAGGGTAGACTGCTGGTTATTTGGTACTTGTAATCTGTTTTCACAGAAGTTTATCTTTTTCTCCTGCCTTCAGTAAAGAAATAATCTCCATCTTCAATAAGTAGCTGTACAGAGTGACTTGGAGAAAAGCAATTGTTTTGTGATTTCTTTGTGACATTTGGTCTCGCTCAGTGCAAGAGTGTTCTGAGGATGAAAGTAATCCAGGGGGGTTTGTCTGCTCTAAAATGACTGTTTAGACAGATTTGGATGTGAAATGTCTTGGATATTAACACTACTGATCTGGGCCCTGTGAGGATTTTGGCTGGTGAATCTGAAGCCTCGTGGCTCTGGAGAGAAGCCTTGTGAACAGCCCTTTCTCCAGTGCAGGGTTGAGTTAAAGATGTCACAACTTAGAGTTCTGTTTATTGAATTATACAGGAGAATTTTTATTTACTCTTCAAGAACAATTGATGGTCTGGGAATGCAAAATGCTGTACACAATCAGCCTTCCATATTGCAGTAGCACTTCTGTGTCCCATGCCAGCGTCCCCCCCAGAGTGCTGTGCTCAGTTGAAGGTGAAAATGGTGCTATATCTAAGTTCTGTTTTGAACAGAATTTAGATAGTGAAGTGAAAGTGAAGAAAGTGAACAACTTTTTAGATCCTTCTCCACCTCTAAAGTCAATTCTTCTGACAGTGGCTTTGTGTGTTTTTCAGTTACAGAACTGCTGTAAACAGGTTTTTTGTGATAATGGTAATTATATGCATTTTCATGCAAGTTGCTATGTTGTAGCTATTTTCATTTTTATTTCCTGCCAGTCTTGAGGGCTCTGTATTTTGAAGTGCAGTGTTTTAACTGTTAAATTTGGTTTCTTCCCCTTTCCTGAGAGTCAGAGTTACTGATTAATTTACCTTAAAGGCCAGTGTTGGTAAAATGGTGAATACTTTTAATATGCTAAGATAGGTAAAAACTTTCCAGTAATAGTGATAAAATAACCTGTAATTTAAAACATTGCAGCAAGTATGTATTTTAGCCCTGAACAAAGAGAAAGACCTAGGCTGTCATGATGGATTGTTGAGAAGTGGGGTGTAGGCTTTGGGCTGATTGTGTGATCTGCTGTAGGGGAGACTGGGAATTAAAGGGACATTGACAGTAGTGAATTACTTATTTTGTGACTTTGGGTTTGTTTGTTTGTTTTTTATATAGGTTGCTCGAGGAAGGAAATCACTGAACACTGGGAATGGCTGGAACAGAATTTGTTGCAAACTCTTTCAATCTTTGAAAATGAGAATGACATAAATACATTTGTCAGAGGAAAAATACAGGTAGCGTATTAATTACTGCAAATGTTGTTAGTGATTAATATGACTGGGGAAAGAAAAGTGATGTGAATTTGGAAAAAATTGGAGCTGGTAGTTCCCAGGCTGCTCTGCCTTTTTGAAGGACTACCAGATGCTAAGTAGCAACGTGTGTGTAAAAATCAGGGAAACTGGGAATAGTGCATGTAGCTTACAAGAGTGTGATTTAAAAAAAACATATAAATATATGGGCAGGTCTTAAGAAATTGCAAGTTCTAAAATTAATTGCAGTGTCTTAAACTTTGACAGTTGTCTGTGCTACTGCTTTTCCGTTGCAAGGCTTAATTTTAATTTTTTTCATGCACTCATAATGTCTCCTCCCCCTCTTCTGTGCAGTTAAGTCCTGTAGTATTGGCATTTGCACTCCATATAGGTGTTAGGGTTGCTGGTTCATTGATTTGTTTCCTTGGTGGGAAGTGGGAGTGTTGGTTTTCTCAGAATTTCTTTTTCTCTTTATAGGTCAGATAATAACTATACTGGCAAAAAGCACTTTTTTTGTACTAAGAATTATCTAAAAATACATACTTTTTCAAAGATTGTAAGAAGAATTGCTGTATTTATTGGTGTGTGTTCAAAGTATTGGCTTTGTCTCATTCCTCTTTTAACGTTTTGTATCATAAGTCAGCTCTCTTACAAATCCCACAGTTGCTTGTGTTTCCCCAGTGAATCAGGCATGAGTGCTGTAGATGGTCATGGAAATACCTTCCCATGTGTGTTTTGAAATATAATCCTTAAGGAAATTGTTACTTCTTAGATTTGGATCAATACTAAATGTGAACTATGTTTCTCTGTCTCATACTCTGCTCTTCATGTAAACAAGTTGAAGGCAAAAAGTCACAAAAAAGGCAAAAATTTTATAACTTTTATATAAAAGACAATAGAGATTGGGAAAACAAGCAAATAAAACAGAGCTTCAGTATAGAACAGGAGGAACCGTAGTCTTTAAAAATATCAAAAAACATCTTTTGACCTGTTGCCTCTTCAAATTTCATGAGGGTCATCTGCACCTGAAAGTGGGAATTTTTTTCCACTCTATTAGTAAATCTGATTGAAGATTTTTTTTTCTTCTTTCTCCCCCTCTCCCCCCCCCCCTTTTGCTCTTTTATGCTCAAGGTCCAATAAGAGAGGTCAGAGAAGTAATATAAAATTTTCTGTAAAGAACAACAGTTCCTTTTTTGCTTCCCTTCAGAAAAATTTCACGTGAAATCCTGTGTCTGACTCCCCAGGAAGGAGGAGGAGGTGCTTCAGGGGCTGTTAGGAGTGTTTGAGTTAGGTTGGTTAATTTAAAACAAGGCACTGGCCAGGGGTTGGTGTTTGGTTGCTGTTGACATGGGCGCAGCAGGGAGTAAGGCCATCGGAAAGAAAGCCTTGAATAAAGTAAATAACTACACAAGCCAAAGAGCTCCCTGAGCGACTTCCTTGGCACTGCAATAACCATTGTGGCCTGGATAGCAGTGGGAATTAGGATATCTGATAGCCCAGGGCCACTAGCAGTGGGAATTAGGATAGCTGATAGCCCAGGGCCACTAACAGGATGTGTGCTGGTTTTATTCCCTGCCAGGGCATCATTGCCGAGTACAACAAGATCAATGGCATCAAGGAGGATGACGACACTGAGAAATTCAAGGAAGCCATAGTGAAATTTCACAAGCTGTTCGGGATGCCAGAGGAAGAGAAATTAGTGAACTACTACTCCTGCAGTTACTGGAAGGGAAAGGTTCCCCGGCAGGGCTGGGTGTATCTCAGCATCAATCACCTTTGCTTTTACTCTTTTCTCATGGGCAGGGAAGGTATGTTATCAGTGGAGTGGTAATTTGTGCATCTCAGAATGGTTGGGAAATCTCCTGCAGCTCGTTTCTTTTCACATACTGATCGCTGAGGGTACAAAGACGCTACTGAGGAAAGGAGAAGCAGGGAGCAATTCCCTCATTTGTCACACTGCTTAGCTGTGTGCTTGTTCCCTTGTTTGTTTGGTCTTTCTCGAAGTAGTTCTCTGTAAAACAGTACTTGGCATTGTCTAGGGACATGGTTCACCTCAGGAGCTGTGCCCAAAAGGAAATAGGGACAAGATCACACCGATTCTGGCTTTCTTTTCTGCTCTTACACAATCCTCAAGTGCTACTCTGGCAGACTTTGCAACCTTAAATCACACATCTACATTTGTTCAACACCAGAACATCAAAAAGGTTTCAGAGGAGACCCAGAATAAAGAACTGCTTAGTGTGAATGCAACTAGTCTGCCCTACAGGGATTTAATTCAAGGCACAGTGGAGTTGAGCAATTCAGCACTATTTTTGGTTATGGGCAAAGGATCAGTCTTGGGATTTAGCCCCTGCTTTAAGGACACCACCTGTGTTGGTGTTGGGGGAAAAGCTTAGGTTCTGTGTGGCTGTAATATTTGAAACTTTTTGCTGTACAAAAATAAGACAAGCCTGTCTGATGTGTGTAGACTGTGTTTCTTTGCTTCCATAGGAAAAGAGGACATCAGAGTCTGAGCTAGTGCAGTGACAATGATAAGTCGTGTTAGCTTACCTGGCTTTGTAATGCTTGTGTGGTGTTCTGTAAATAAAGTAAATGATATTTAAACTCTTTTATCTCCTGCTTGTCAGGTGACAGTGGTTTGTTTGTACAAACTTGATCTATTTATGCTGTACTCCCAACTTTTCAGGATGCTAGAAAAAGTCAGTTGAATGCATTTTATAGGAAGAGGAAGCTAAAAGCTCCTGAATATGCTCATTTTTGTACTGAACCTTGTTTTTGTGTTTGCTCCTGTTCAGCAAAGTTAGTTATCCGTTGGGTTGATATCACTCAGCTTGAGAAGAATGCTACGCTGCTCTTCCCTGACATGATCAAAGTGAGCACAAGGTCAAGTGAACATTTCTTCTCAGTATTCCTTAACATCAGTGAGACATTTAAGCTGATGGAACAGCTTGCCAATATAGCCATGCGACAGCTTTTGGACAATGAGGGATTTGAACAGGACAGGTCGCTGCCCAAACTGAAAAAGAAATCCCCCAAAAAAGTGTCTGCTCTAAAACGGTAGGTAGCATTGCCTCTTACTCGTTTGTTCCTCCTCAGTCCTTGTACTTGCAGGATTTTGTCCAAAAGTTTGCTAATGTTGTGGCCGTTTACTGCTACTCCAAAAGGAATGCTTGATTCCAACAGTGGCAAAATGTGAATAATTATTTAAATATAATTACTTGGTATCTCGTTGGAATAGGAATACAAGCATGTTGCAGAAATAAGCTTTCTTGAGCCAAATGCTCATTTGTTCAGAAGCTCTTTAGTGTATCTCCTGATATTGACCACATTTTGGTATCTGTTCTAAGGCCATTTTATGTCTGTATGGGAAGGTAATAAAGTGATTAATGTGCTATTAAGAACTATGCCTAGCATTCATACTTGGTCTTATCACTGGAATTGAGAAATTGGAGTCTAGATTATTAATTCGGTCTGGAATATAGTTTGGGTAACTATAGCAATACAAAAATTGACAAGCAATACAAAAATTGACATAAAATTCTAAGGGATGAAAAGTTATCTGGAAAATATTTCTTCTTCTTTTATATCACACTTCAGCTTGTTAGTTTCTTTTTCATTTTATCTTTATATGTCATTCATGTTAGTGTACCATACAGAATTATAGCCACTGCTTGTTTCTGTTTCTCGTTATTTAGTGACGTCTGACACGCATTGTATCACTTTTGTTTGTCCTTACTGTTGAGTGTTTTGTACTGAATGCATTGTCAAGACTAAGTCTTGAAATTGTTACCAAACTCTAACCTTAAGGATTCCATAATGTTAATAAAAAAGCCTCAAAGAAGCATTTTTTTGTTACTATTAGCAAAAAATAGATTCACTGTATATATTCTCAGAAAGTACAGCTGAATATGGAAAGCTCACTCAGTCTTTCCTCTCTGAGAAGTGAGGATGAATGTCTGAGTCATTCATGGCAGACTTTTTTCCATGTAGTTTTAGAACCTTCCAAAAGTGAAGACTGTATCTCCACTACAGGCAAATTATTTCCAGCTTTTTGCTGTACACTCCTTGCTTAGCTGAGTTATGTGTTGCAGGTAACTTGCAATGATTTGCATAAAATATATCTTAAAATGTATTAATACGTTCCCTAAACCGAGAAAATCTTTCTGTGGGCTTTTTTAGAGATCTTGATGCCAGAGCAAAGAGTGAGAGATACCGTGCATTGTTCCGACTCCCCAAGGATGAGAAATTAGATGGGCACACAGACTGTACTCTTTGGACTCCTTTCAACAAAATGCATATTTTGGGCCAGATGTTTGTTTCTACAAACTACATTTGCTTTACTAGTAAAGAAGAGAACTTGTGCAGCCTTATTATCCCTCTTCGAGAGGTAAATACTTGTATTTTTAAATTTATGTGGCAATATAAATAAGCAGTGTCTTATTAGATATTTCACCCTAGCTTTGATTTTTTTTTTTTTATTTTGGTGGGGTTTTTTATTTAAAACATTTTATTTAAATTCTTTTGGGAGAAAAGCCTCCTTTCATCCTTTTTATCTCTTGTAAGCATGCCATACTGATGTGTTCTAGGTAATATTTAATGACTGTCTGTCTTGGTTCATGGTTCCCGCTACTGAAGCTCACGTGGAATTTTTTCTATCAGTTTTCATAACCCTTGTGAGTTCTTCCTCTCTCATAACTTGTATTCTGATTTACAGCCCAATTTTGTGCCTTACAGGGAGGAGTGGAGGGTGAAACTTCCTAGAGTGGATAAGTGGAAATTCTGTAAAAGAATCTGTCAGATAAGATTTACTTTAGTCAGATGTAAAAATATTCATAATCCTAAAGTTTTGAGTTGCCTCTTCACACAGACTTGCAATTGTTTATTCTTGTATGTGGAAAATATTTTGTCTGTATTTTTCAAATTGATGTGTTTCCCTTTTCAAAGCTGGTTGCTTAAAGCAGATCATCAGTAAGAAGAGTTTGTTTGATGCAATACAAAAATAATTATGTTGGGGAGTTTTTTATGGTTGACTGATTTGTGGGTTAATGGAAAATTGTGGTAAGTAAGTTTTGGAAGTAGTAGCAAAGCTGATGTAACCAAGGCCAGTTTGGCTTGACTGAAGAGCCACGGAATACTTCAAGGCGCTGTTTTCCCCTGAAAATCATAACGAGTAAAACGAGTACGTGTTCAGAAACTTTGAAGTACAGCTTCTCAGCAGCTTGTTGCAACGACTTTGGTTGTTTGTGATGAGACATTCAGTTGTGGTTTCACTGTTTGTCTGAAAATCACAGGGAATGGCAGTCCTGCAGGTAAAGTGGTGGAGGAGGAGTCAAAGTCTTCATTTAGCAGGACCTCTTTTCCTGAATGCAGATTCAGCAGCTGCTTTTGATAGCCACAGTCACAGCAGCACAGGATTCAGAGCAGCTCCAAAGCTTTAAGAGACAGAAGTAGGTGAAGGAATAAATGCTTGTGTTTGAACAGCTTCAAGTCTCAGCACCAGCAAGGAGAGCAGTACAGCAGGGGGGTAGTGCCTGTCCTCAGAACATCTGATCAGTACCTTTGGTAGTTAAAGGAAACCTTTCTCTCTAATGAAAGCTTTGGGTTAAACCGTGAGTTAATTCCAGTGTTCTGTAATATCCTGGAGGTGTTTTGACAGAGGAGACAATAGCAAAGCATTGATTCAGAAATTATGAAGGGGAAAGATGTTTTTCAGTGGCTGACTGCACTGCTCACTGCACCTTCAGCAGGTGCCCTCTCCAAGACAGAGCACTTCAGATATGTGTGTGTCTCTATTGAATAGGAAATAAGTGGATATCAGCTCTCATTATAGCAGAGCTGTAATTAGGCTTGCTTTAATAATGTCTGTCCTGTGCCTTTAGAACCTGTCTGTATTGTGTGCTGATTGCACTCAAACAGCTTTTAAGTGGAACAGGAAACATAGGGAACACTGTTTAGCTAACTTCAATATGCTATTAGTGAGGTCCTTTAGGTTAACAAGTAACTAGTAGATTTGTAGTTAACAGAAAAATAAAAGGAGGTGGAGAGAACAGAGAAGTGGTTTAGCCCCTGAGCAGTGTGCTGCAGTCTTTAAGTCTTCAAAGAGAGTGCATGAAAAATGGTTACCCTATCCATTTATCTGGAGCTATTAATATTGTAGTACTCATGTCTTAGCATTGATTTCTGTTTTTAAAAGGGTTAAAGGAGCAAGAGTCAAAGTCCTAGCAAAATTAAATGTCCTACTTTCTATTCTGAAGGCAGTAAGTCAGTTTTCATGAAGAAATCATCTAAAGTAATAAAAGCAGTAGTTCAAAGTATTTATAATTGTGATTTGTGTTTTGTTCAATGTATGGACTGCACAAGCTTGATGGACTGATATGTTTATGAGGTAATAGTTGGTAATGTTTAGGACACACAACTGTTACATAATTCATCAACAGTGTATGACTTATCCCTGAGATTTCTTTGTGTTAGTGTGCTTTACCAAAACCTCAGGGAACTCATTCCCTGTACTCAGTAGATTGTGGTATGAGTACTGTTTACAGGCTGGAGTTCAGTTAGGTTAGTGACTGTTTCTCTAACAACTGAAGGCCATTCAGAAGCCTCCACCTCACAGGGTTAGATATTTTCCTTTGTAAGGGAAGACATAGGGCTAATTTCCCTTTGTTGCAAGTTCCTGCGTACTGTGGAAATGCATTTAAAATACCACTATGCAACTGCTCTCACAGTATGCAGCTGTAATACAGCTGTACAGGAGCATCATCTCAAAAATGGTTTATTCACATGTATTGGCAGTAAAAGGTAGGCCAAGGTTTCTGTGACCTGTGCTGACGATGTTAGGAAGCAAGAGAGGGATTTGAAAGTCCTACAAAAAAGCTGATAGATTCGTATCCCACAGATGGAATTTTGTTTTACTGATTCTTTTAAAATACGGTCTGAGGAAAATCAGCTAAGTAGTGCAGGGGAGTTTTGATGGAAAATGTACTGAAACCAGTTGTTTGAGGGGTTACAGCCTTTGTCTTTCAGGCCTGTAAGCCCTTGTATGCAAACCATGTTTTCTGGCAAAGGGGTGTCCACTGCGATTTGATATAAGGGTGGAAGGAGCGTGGGTTTATTGTATTAAGATGGTTTCTTACACCAAGCAGCTTGATTACCTCAAGATCTTAAGCTGTAGCAACTGTTTGTTCCTAGGTGACAATAGTGGAAAAGGCAGACAGCTCCAGCGTGCTGCCCAGCCCACTGTCAATCAGCACGAAAAACAGAATGACGTTCCTCTTTGCCAACTTGAAAGACAGGGACTTCCTTGTGCAGAGGATCTCAGACTTTCTGCAACAAACCACCTCAAAAATATACTTGGATAAAAATATTTCTGGAAGCTATATCAGCTCGGATGATGAGGTATGTGAAAGAACACGAATAATTTACTAGAAGAGGATTTTAACTGGTGTGGGGAGAGGAAACACCTTTATGTTTTTGTAAAGCTAAGCCTTTAGGCACAGAAATGTGACCTCTTTTGTTAATGCCTTTGAGCTGAAGTGTTAAAATTTGTCAGTTAGGATATCTATCTTTTTCATGTTAAACCTAAGAGAAGTGTCATAGTTAATTAACTGGTTAATTGAATAGTACTTTTAATATCTATTTACTTGTCCAACTGAAATGTAATTCTAGAGTTTTAATAATTTGAAGAAATTATCAGTTGGCATGAAACTCCTTTTATTCAAGACTTTAGCTGCTAAATCCCATCTTTTGATTCTTCTGAAAACAATGCCTGAGCTGAGCTGGTTTGTATGTGCACTGCTAGGGAACTTTGGAACATTTGACCTAACAGGAGAAAACCAGCTCTGTCCTGACCATCAAATGATGACCCTATTCTGAACCACCTCCTTACATGTGTGTGCAAAGTAAATAGTCCTTAAAAGTTATGACTAGATACTCTTTTTTAGGTGCCTTCTGCTGAATTCCAGCTTTTATGTATGAAATTCAGGTCATATAACAACTTCATCAGTTCTGTTAATCCCAGCAAAGTATAATAATTCAGATCTCAAAGTAGAAGAGGCTTTTGTGCTGTGTCATTTTGGTATGATGTTGGTGTATCTCACGTTCCAAGTCTGTCCTAAGCCATACCTTAGTACTGTCCTGTGGAGCCCTACCCTGATTGCAATGTGTGTCTTAAAAGAATTTTTCCACTTGCTTTGTTGGGGGTGAGGTGTAATTACTGTGTTGTTGTATACCAGAGCATGTAGGCATTGTATAGTGCTGGAACTTTTGCTGTAAATGGATCTAAATGTTCTACCTACTGAATTATAAACACAAATTATTGTAAGCATTTACTACAATTCATAATATGACTACATATCTAGATATGCATGACTGACTTGCAATTTCAGCCATTTGGTGTGAACTGCTCCATGAGATTTTACTGTTATGCAGTTTCAAAGCTGTTTGAGAAGTCAGAAAATCCTTTTTCTTCAAAATCACAATCTAGTGGTCCTATGATGTTGGCAGATCAAGGGAACTGGTTCAATTGCCCAGGGCTACTTAGGGGTAACATTACCCTAGCAATTCTAGTTCGAGAATTTGGTTGTGTTTCAGGAGAGCTGTTGAGAAACTGGAAGCTATTTCATTATTCTCTCTCTACTGGTTAATTTCTGCTGGCTTATGTTTTTGTTAACCATTAGCATGCATACATTTTGAGGTAAAGTGAAGTAAAAAGTCCACACACTGGCTCATCTTTATGCCTGTATTGCTTGTGACTGCTTTCTCCAGGTGTTTACCAGGTCAAGTAGTTTAATTTCTGCCAGCCCTCACAAAAGCCTGAGCTCTGATTCGGAGGGAGAGCGACAATTCAACCTCAATGATAACGGAATTCCAACAGCAACTCAGGCTTTAATGACGATGTATCGGCGCAGGTCACCCGAGGAGTTCAACCCTAAGCTGGTAAAGTACACTTCTGACTGCTCCACCTGGCTGAAAAGGCTGTCAAATGATGTTTGCCTTAAAAGCCGTGTTGTTGACCCAGAAGAGTTTCATTCTGCCAGACAGTTAAGAGGAGGCAGTATTTTTCACAGAAGTAAAGGCTTGAACATATTGTTGTTTTACCAGTACAAATAACTTCATACATAAAAGCAAACTTGGGTGTAATTCAAGGGGATGCTGTTGTATTCCTGCTCTTAAGTGTAACTGCTTCTCTTAGCAGTAAGGTCTACTGGCATAGAGACTGGGGAATGGGAGGAGGCAGCCCATTAAGAAGGTAACTGGATTGCAGCCAGGTTACTTCTTGCTCACTTGGAAGGTTAGGGTATTGCAGGCTTTTTAGCACTCAAGATTTTAGTGGGTCAGAGTGTTAGAAAGAGAAGCTGCATCTTTATGCCTGCCTTTCTTTGCTTTTAGGCCAAGGAGTTCCTGAAGGAGCAGGCCTGGAAGATTCACTTTGCTGAATATGGCCAAGGGGTCTGTATGTATCGTACAGAGAAAACAAGAGACCTCGTGCTAAAGGGCATTCCAGAAAGCATGAGAGGGGAGCTTTGGCTGCTCTTTTCAGGTAGGTTTCCCTTTGAATGTGTCTGTGGGATATAAGCAGAAGTGTGAGAGAAGAAGGGAGTTGAAAGGTGATTAAAGGTGCACATATTAAGTGTCTGAAAATATTTGGAGTAAGTCAGGCTGTGATTGTTAGCAGGCACCAGACAAGTTTAGACAAGATTTCTGTTAGACTGGCAAATGCCCTTTCTCAAACAGGCTCACATAATTAAGGAAGAATACATAAAAAGCAGAACACGTGCTTGGCAACCAGAAGCCAGTAGTTTAGAGACCTTCTAGATGTTCAGCAACCACCAGCAAGCCTAATTCCCATTTATTTAATAATTTCTGGATCCAGTTGAGCTTTTAGCCTTCACATCAATTGTTGCAAGGAATTCCAAAGGATTCTCTAGATATGTGTCCACTTAAAGTTGGTTTTTTTTGAAGTTGAAGAATTTTATTACTAGTTATATGGAAATCCATCCCAACTCAGGCATTCTTCATAACCTATCACCATATGCCTTCTTTAGCTCTACCCTCCCCAAGATAATTACCACAACTACCCACTCCCCTTCTATGAGCACGTGGGCCTTTTATCTGATGACCTCATGATGCTTTCAAGTTTGTTCTCTATTTCTTCCCCAGTAATATACAGTCATGTACATTTTCTCTTTGCTGCTGGGCACTAGAGGAATGGTTTTGGAAGATAGACACAGCAATGCAGAGCTCTGTTTTGTGTCCTATTAACAGCTAGTTTGGACTAATGTTCACTGTGTAACTCATATTTTCTATGCAGATTACTTTGTGCTACTGACACTTGATTTTGTTTCTGGAGAAGTGTAAAGTCAGTAGCGAAATCTCATAGCAGCTCTGTGAGCATGTAGTGGTATCCCTAAGGCTGAGTGCCCTGCCCAGGATGACAGCATCATTTTCAGAAGTATGAACAGAACTCATGAGTTTTTGTCTCTTGCTTTTGGCTGACATGTCATACTCTCTGCAACCAGACATTAATCTACTCTGTTCCCAGGGCAAGTGGCTTTCTCAGAGACAAGTTTTGAGTTGCTTAGGATAACCAAACCCACAGCCAGCTGCAGAGGGAGCTCATGATACCGTGTGACTGCACAGTTGGTTTGTTCTTCACGCCTCCTGTTTTGTTCTGGCTGAGAGGGATTTTAACCTCATTATAAAAATGCCTGTAGAGAAGACAGAAGGGCTGATAATCGCCAAAGCACATACTTCTAAATTTTTTAATCACCTTTAAAGGAATAATATTTTCATATTTGCTTTCAGAGTTCTTGGTGACACTCGGAATGGAAGGGGAGCAGACTATCATGTTGAAGTACTGTACCTGCTAAACCTTCCATTTTCTCCTGGTTTTAATACTGTTCTCCTACTCCTAGGAGCCATTAATGAAATGACCACTCATCCTGGCTATTATGAGGACCTGGTGGAGAAATCAATGGGAAAATACAATCTTGCTACAGAAGAGATAGAGAGGGATCTGCACCGCTCCCTTCCAGAGCACCCTGCATTCCAGAATGAGATGGGTATTGCTGCTTTAAGGAGAGTCTTGACAGCTTATGCTTTCAGAAATCCAAACATAGGATATTGTCAGGTAATCGAAATCCCCTGCACTCCTTCAGTTTCTGGAATTCCAGTTCTGTCCTTGCAGTCTGTTCCTTCAGTGATGCACGTGAGGGTTTGGCTGTGTGAGGCACACTGAGGTGTGGATGGTGCTGTGAGCTCAGTGCTGCAGAGAGGCAGGAATGCTGAGGCCAGAGGGGTGTCTCACAAGGACCTGCTCTAACAGCACTGTTAGCAGCACACATTGAGAGAGATTTTCTGTAAGCATAATTTCTGCTCATAAATCTACAAACTGGACAGATGATAACAGAGCTGTCTACAGAAAATGACAATGTACCCTGAAGAAAGGTTATTTTCATATTAACAAAAAATACCCTCAAAACCAAAATGCATTGTGTTCAGTCTTAAATTTTTATCTGTTTTTACCTGTCCATCTTATAATGAAATGTTATTCAGTGTATAAGTTACAACCCTCCAGAACCTCCTTTCCTCTTTCAATGATGCCATGTCATCATTCAAAACAATGAAAAGAAATAAAAACAGAAAACAACCGAAGAACCAAGCAAAAAACCCCCAAACACTTTGACAAAAAATAAGGCATCCTAGGAGATATCACTGGGAGTCCTAACCATATATCTGTGGAGTTAATGCTGACCCCAGTGCATGGCTTTGAGGTTCTTATGCCCATAATTCAAGTCACTTTAGTTTCTGGCCCTAAATCATTCTTTCATACTGTATAATTTTGGTTTGTCACTGGGGCCTTTTATTGCCTTCCTACATTCTTTTGCAAAGAAGAAACTTAAGTTCATTAGTATTAAGAAGCCTGATTAATGTCTAACTTTAAGACTTCCACATGGAACTTGAGTAAGTGCAAGCAGTTGTAACAAGATACCATCATAAATTATTTAATAGCACATGAGGTACTAAGTAATAGCTACAACATTTTTAAAGATTATTTAACAGAGAAGCAGTAGAAAGACATTTCAGTTCTGGTCCCTAAAACTGTCACAGTAATTAATAACCTTGAGGTTTGATTCAGCTACAGTGAGAATTCAGGCATATCACTAGTGCTGTGGGAGTTCTGGCTGCACCAGACCCAGATTCCCCAAGAGCACCTATGGCAGAATATCAGTAGCAGTGTAACAGATGCTTGCAGACCTGGGTCAGCCCTTGATTAGGTAGAAAAATCTTGATTTCTTAAAAAAAAAAAGTGCAACACAAAAGAAACAACCCAAAAAAACCCACCAAAAAGCCCCAGTGAAACAACAACAGCAAAATGAAAGAAAAGCCTTACAATTTTCTGTGATTTGAAGTTTCCTAACCACTTTTCTGCCCAGGTACTGTGCTAGATATTAAATAATTGTATTTCCCTTTCTTTTAGGCTATGAATATTGTCACTTCAGTGCTCCTCCTTTATGCAAAAGAGGAGGAAGCCTTCTGGCTGCTGGTGGCTCTGTGTGAGCGTATGCTGCCTGACTACTACAACACGAGAGTTGTTGGTATGCTTTGGGGACGTTTTTGAAAGGACAGTATAAAAGCTAACCAAATGAACTGGTGTTATTTGTACAGAAACAAAAATATGGGTAGGTGCATCTGTGCATGCTGGTGATGAGCCAGCTTGCTCAGGAGAATAAAGGCAATTTCCTAGAGAGGTAATGTTATTGTTAATAGTATCACCTACTTAGGATCAGATGACATTCTAAATTGGGGTTAAGTAAAGTAGATTGTTAAGAAAAGATGGGAGGCTAAAATTTGAGTTTTAGATGATCCATTTAGCTGATTAAGGTAAGGTGAAAACAGGAGCTTTAGCAGTTTGCAGTAGAAGTCTTTGTGGCTGTACCTCTGATGTGAAAGGGCACAAGTATCAGAAAGCTGTTGTTGTCAGATGAGCTTCCTTGGGTATGTCAAAGACAGTGACTTCAATTTATCGTGGAATCTGTTTTTACTATATCTCACAAGTACTTCAGATACCCAGCCTTAGAAATTATTCTTCCTGGCCTGTTTAAAACTAATGTTGTGGTGTGGGAATGTATAATAGAGTTCTCCTGAAGTAAATCTGAACCCTCACAGTCACTCTGGCCTCATTCAACAGGTGATGCTGAGGCCTTGCTCCAATTAATCAAGCCACTATTTAACTTCTGCTAGTGCTAGACCAAATTACTCTGTTCTTATTTATTATGAAGTGTATTATTAAAACAGAAAAAAGCTTATTACAGTTCAATTTGTATGTATAATAGTTTAATGGAGTCTGTTACTCATTTGAAAGTGAGAAAATGTGCATAAGCACCATGCAAAATATTCTTAGGTTTTTTTATTTATATACATAAAATATATAGGAGTTTTTTTCCTCCCCTAAATGGCAATGTATCAGTTGCTCCTGAATTAATTCAGCCTTATTTATCTTCAACAGGAGCATTGGTGGATCAGGGTGTCTTTGAAGAGTTGGCTCGTGACTACATTCCACAGCTTTATGACTGCATGCAGGATTTGGGTGTAATCTCCACCATCTCCCTGTCCTGGTTCCTCACTCTTTTCCTCAGTGTAATGCCATTTGAAAGTGCAGTGGTAGTTGTGGATTGTTTCTTCTGTGAAGGAATAAAGGTGATATTTCAGTTAGCACTCGCTGTCCTCGAAGCTAATGTAGACAAGTTGCTTAACTGTAAAGATGATGGAGAAGCCATGACAGTCTTGGGAAGGTATTTATTACAGAAAATTAAGTATCTTCGTGTTTATGTTTTGTTTTGGTTTTTTTTGCTTGCTTTTCTGATTTGTATTCTATGTTGAAATACTAAATATAAACCAGTATCATATATGTAAACCTTTTACATACTTGTAGTCTCCTTTCATCCATGTAAGGTGCTCCTTATATTGTTTTAAAATAATGCTAAGTGACCAACAAGATACAAATTCTTCTTTCAAGACATTCGAATAAACTTCCCAAACCTAGTTCTAGAAATTTAACTTGATTGATTATTTTAGTGGATTACATGGGTTTTGTTACTTCAGCCTGCTACCTTTTATGTATTAAGAAAAAGCCTTGGTGTTAAGGAAAATTGTTTTGGGAATAGACTAAGTTGGACTCAGAAGAATTAGGTAGGATCTTGAACAAATAGATTTCAGTGGCTTGAGTCATTTCATCAGAACTAGTGCTGCTGAGTGTAACCTCTGCTTTTCTTGGGCTTGGTAGTGGTGTTTAGTTTTCCATATGCTTCTGGAACTTTGGAATTTTTTCATAATAAATTTCAGTAGTACAACCTTAACTGTTCCTAGAGAATGGCTTGATCACTTCTACATGTAATAATCAATATGTAACCTGTGTGCTGTTAACCCTCAGAAGGGAGGGCATACAAATTTATCTTGAATTTCTCATTTCTTTTTTTTTTTTTTCCCACCAGATACTTGGACAGTGTAACTAATAAGGACAGTACTCTTCCTCCCATTCCTCATCTTCACTCCCTGCTCAGTGATGATGTAGAGCCTTATCCTGAGGTGGATATCTTCAGGCTCATCAGGTCTTCCTATGAGGTAGGATAAGACTTCCTAACAGGAACTTACCAACTAACACAGCTTCTGCTCCACAGAGGAGTTTGATACTCTAGTTTGGCTTTGCTTGAAACAGAAAGAACATAAAAGAAATGCAGACTCGTGTGAGAAGCCTGAAATATGGAGCAAGGAAGAGGAGTTAGACTTTCTTCTTCTTTTAACCAAGACTTTTAAATGGAGCTGTTTTCAGAGAAATGTGAGGCCTCAAAGGAGAGCAGCCCACAACCAAAAAGTGATTTACTAACAAAAGGCTGAACTTCTAATTTGAAAGGAGTTAATTCTCATTTAAGCTTTTTTGTGCTTTTCCAAACTGAAATAGTAGTGAAATCTGTATGATTTCAGAAGACCTTTCTATTATCAGTGAAACTTTGTTTTAAAAGTGCTGATTTTAACCATGGGCCACTATATTCTCTACTATCACCTAAGCTAAAAGAAAATCCAAGTGAAAGGAGCTGCTAATAACTAATATCTATTAAAGGGCAGGACAAAGCCTGCAAAACCAGCTAAAATCTGCACACTGCTTTAATTGTCCTTAAATTTAAAAACAAAGCCATCAGTTAAAACATGTCTGGTTATTCTGACATACCCATATTTTATAAAAATCAAGGAAAAACTGTAAAGATTTTTTGTCTTCAATTTCCATTATTCCCTTCCATTGACATGCATTATACTTAGCAATAGCACAGCTTTCTCAAAGGCATTTCCTATGCCCCTAACCCCCCCTTGCTTTAATATACCACATTTAACAAGGAAGTAGGCAGTCCTTAGTGGATTCTGTGCTGAAGGGAAAAGTGTGTCAGGATAGATGGATGTTTGGTAGATGTCAGAATGGCCAGGAAAGTGTTTATGGGAAGTTGTGTTTCCCATGCATTTTCCATTGTCCTCATCATGAAGATTGCTTGCATTGGCTTAACTGCTCTAAAATGAATCCTCTGACTCCGAGCTAGTTTGTCTAGAGCTAGTTTGTCTAGAGCTAGTTTGTCTTTTTGGGGCTTTGGCAGCACGGAACCTTGTATGTCCTTCTAGGTAAATAACCAACTGCACTTCAGTATAATTAGGCAAAACAAGTAGTGTGGTGAGTGAGGAACCATGAGGAAAGCAGGAGCTGCTTGCAAAGAGAGAATTCGTTTCAAGAAAGTTGCTGTTAATTAATTTATTAAAAAAACCCTAATAATTCTATAGTAAACTGCATAATAACTGCAGTTTTAAAAGCCAATGCATAACTCACTAGCTGTCTGTGGAGTGTAGACTCATAATCAGAGCTGTTACATGTTTAACTCATTCAATTTGTGTGTTAGCTAGTTAGGAAAAAAACTGGCCTTCAGCATTTCAGCTGTGTGTAGAGTGGTGTCTGGCCATACTAACTCAAGAACTGACCCTGGAAGGTCTGGGCTGTGGAAAGGTTTGATACAGCTTTGACCTTGAACAGGTGACATCCTCCCAACAACCCCTTGTACAATTTGAAATTTAGCATGGACAGAGAGCCATTCCCAGAAGGTAATCATCTGCAACCTTCCTCTTTTGAAGACTACGTGAGTTTTAGTTTTATGGATGTGAACAGACCATCTTGTTTGGCCCTCCAGTCCAGTGAATAAACTGATTACTGGAATAGGTGTGGCCTCAGAAGATCTGTCGTTTGAAGGTTTTGTGAATACCTGCTGAAATACCTCTGTGATACCTGATATTCATGAATATCTACATTCTACATGTTTATCCACATTCTATTTTTGTCAAGACTTCTTTATCTGCAACATGCTCACAAGTACATGAAGCATTCTTTTACTCCCTAGGTACATGATAAAGATGAGCACCTTTATAGATAAATGCAGCTTTAGCATGAATTTCATTTTACAAGGATATGCCAGCATATTATGACCTGCTTATGTAGATGCACTAGCACTGGAAATATAAATCCATCTTGTATGAAAGTGTGTCCTGCCACCCCTTTATGCTTTGCATGTGGTGTAGGTGATGTTTGGTATTGCTGTTCCTGCTGTGCATTCCTAGGTGTGTGGATTTTGGATGGCAAGAAACTTCTGCTTATAATACTTCTACAAAAATGAATCTTGGGGATTAGGCATTCCTCTGCATATGAAAACATGGAATATTATTCCTAATAGGTTTTCCCCCTATGATGCTTTTGTAGTATGTGCAGGAGCTCCCTGACACTGTTATGTGCATTATGGAAAAAGCTTCTGAAAATAAGACTTGGGTATTAAAGAGCATGTTTTCCTAGTGGAAATTGCATTCTTGCTACTTCGTTTCAGATCCTCAGAATGTAAGGACTGCTGTACTGTCTGAGCCATTAGAGACCCAGCTAGTTTAATATTCTCTTTCTCTTGTGATTGTGAGACATTCCAGGGACAAGCTGAAATATAACTCTGCAGGAGGACTTACGAAACAATCTATTCACAGGGATTTGCCAACAAGAAGTTTCTATGTACTGAGATTACAGTTTGAAATGAGACAGTTTGCAATTGAATAAAGACCTTTCAAATTAAAATAAGTTATTGGGAAAAATCTAGTGATATACTCCTAAAGTCTTTGTAATGTGTTTGAAAAATGCATTAACAGCAGTTTCATTTGTGGTACATCATATAATTAAATTAATTTTTCTAATAAATTAAAGGCAAGCTGAATATGCTGAATTAATACACAGACAATCATGTACTGCTTTTTCTCTTTCAAGAAATTTGGAAGCATCCGGGCAGATTTAATTGAACAAATGAGATTCAAACAAAGACTGAAAGTCATCCAAACCCTCGAAGATACTACAAAGCGCAATGTGGTCAGTACTGAAATATAGTATAATAATGTTCTTTGCACAGAATAAGTTTAGTCAGTTTCTGAACTTAACTTAGCTTTCAGTGAAACGTGAATTTCAAATCTGTAACTGTTAATGTTGTTTCCAAAGGTACGCACTATTGTGACAGAGACTTCTTTCACTATCGATGAACTGGAGGAACTGTATGCGCTTTTCAAGGTAAAGCCAAGTGAAGATAAGGTCAGGTGCCTCTAGGAGGTGTAAATGTTCATTTTTGGTGTGGGAATCTGTCTTTTCTAAGCACCAAGTCAAGTCTGTCAGTTATTGTTTGGTATCTTGATACAAACTTGAATTAGCTGCTGTATTATTGATATACAAAAAAATCCTAAACTCAAGCAGTTTTTAAAACATCGGAAAAGGTTTAGTTCACTAATTGATTTGTCCATGGAAAAAAATATATACTGCTAAAAATAGAAAATGAAAAATTGGATAGAGGCTTTTGATCAGTCATTAGAAACTAAACATGTGTCTCTCTACCTGACCCAAGTTTTGGAATTTATCACAATTATTCTGTTATCTCAGATAGTTGATACTTCTGTATAGCAGTAGCTGATTTTTGCCATCGTCAATGCTTTAATGCATTAAATGGGAATTTAATGCTACAAAGTGATGTGTCCTTGTAAGTTGGTTGTACAGCAGTGCCATTAGATCCAGAAATTTAAAGGTGAGCGTTTAAATGTGTTAGCTTCACCTTCGTACACAGTGTCTTAAGTTACTTTCTTCCTCTGTTTTGTTATGACAAAGAGATTTTTTTTAAATATCATGAAGAATTTATATCCTGTTAATTTCCCATCTGTAACAAGAAGTCCCAGTTGTCCAAATCCTGCAGTGCCTTCTTTCAGTCTTCCATGAAATCAGTGAGACCAAGTCCCACAGTCTTCCTGGTTAATCACTGTGCAGTGCTGGGATCTTCTTCTCTAAGCTTCTGAATTGCTTTGAATTGGATTCTGGCAAAATCAGCCCCAGAACCTCCACTGACTTCAGTAAGACTGAAAGAACAGTACATTATTCGCTGTTTTTGAGAATCTACAAAAAAATATTTCAAATAAACAGCTATTTTTCATATGAGTAAGGATAAAATAAAGATTTCATGAGCCTTCTGACTTAGCTGCATGATGAGGGTGACCAAGCACAACAAGCCTGGGAAGTCACAGCTCTGACCAAAAGAGATATTTCATGTTTCATCTACCTGAAAGGCAGAAAAAGTTTTGCTTTATCTTCTTTTTTCCATTTTTTTTTTTAGTAGAGGGATGGTTTTTTATGCTGTTTGGAGGAGAAACCCTTCCAAAAGCAGAAGGGCTGGATAAATTGAAACGCATCTGTTATGTCGCGTTGTTTTAAGAATGCGTGTGAAGAGTTGTTTGGAATTGCTTTTATCAGGGAGAGCGATGAGTTGTTTCTAGAGGTGCTGGCAATCTCATGGCGCTGCCTTCTGTTCAGGCAGAGCACCTGACGAGCTGCTACTGGGGAGGGACCAGCAATGCCACGGAGCGGCACGACCCCAGCCTGCCGTACCTGGAGCAGTACCGCATCGACTTCGAGCAGTTCAAGGGCATGTTTGCCCTCCTCTTCCCCTGGGCCTGCGGCACCCACTCTGACACGCTGGCTGCCCGCCTCTTCAGGCTTCTGGATGAGAACGGAGATCTGCTCATCAACTTCCGTGAATTCGTCTCTGGGCTGAGTAAGGGGCTCCACGGCACTCTCAAACTAACGTGACAAACCAGCGTGTTTCTGTTCGGCTCCTTTTGTCATGCCCGTGGCAGTGGTTCCCTCAGACCTTAGTGGGTGAATCTGCATTAGGCAGTGGTGTATCACACTGGGCAAAGGACAATACATGAACAGACCCGTTAGGATCTGAGGATTTCACCGACTGCTGACTCCCAACACAAAATCTAACTGCAACACAGGTGCTTAACGGTGTGTTTCCCTAGGCATTAGTTAGAGTGTGAGGTACTACCTCTCTTGCTTCTGAAATCAGTAACCAGAACTGCAGAGAGCAGTTTGGGAGTCCCCTGGAAAGGAGAAAATGAAGGTGCAGGTCAGAGAGGGAGGCTGAATGTTTTAGTCCTGAAGAAGCAAGATTTCAGGACATGAAAACCGACACTGCGAGCCCCAGGATTAGCGTGAGGAAGCAAAGATGAGGCAGGAGCTGGCCACTCCTTTTTTAAATATGGCAGGAGTTGTTTGCTGTAAGTGACCAACATCTCACCATCTACCATGTGTCATTTCATGGCAATGTGGAATTTCTGCCAGCTCTGTATTTTGATTCTTTTTGAGAGTGAAAGGGTTTCCTTGTCTGGCTTTCAGCAGCTCTTTGTTAATGAACAGTATGTTTAAGCATTGGGGCTCCAAATGCAGCCTTGCATTAAACCTCTGTACAGAAGTAGAAGCACTTGTTCTCTTGTAAGTGCAAAATAGCTCTGACAGTAAAACTGGCTGCACACCTCCCTTTCACACCACCCCAAAAATCCCAGTGTTTCCTGTGATGCAGTGATTTGTATTTGAGGTACTGTTCCATGTAACACACTGGGGCCTTCTGGGGACCCAGAAATTAACTACTCTTCGGTTTCCAGGATGCTGTCAGTAACAGTCAGCCAGCTATTGATTGAGACAGCAAAATTTGGAGCCAATAATGAGCAATAAGAACAAGGGCCAGTATTGAGTGCTGTGAACAGAAATGCATGTAAAATGCACAGATGTGGCTATAAGCCAACATGACTGAACTAAAATCTTCAATGGGCAAAACAATCAAATGTGCTCATTCTGAAATCTGGTATTTTTCAGAAACTAAGCCCACTGTGGTGTAATTTGAAAATCTTCTTTTTTTATTCCCCTAAAAAGTAAATCAACCCTGCTGACTCCTTTTTCAGTTGAGAAGCACATGAGTGGTAAGAAGGACAACATAGTCAACAAAACAACAATGGACCTGTTTGAGCATATTTCACCATGCCCCAGGACTTCTAATCATTCAATTTCTTTTCCATTGTCCCTACAAAAAATAGCTCAAGAACCTCCTACTTCAGGTGCCTCTAGGGCCTCAGCTGAGCAAAGATGGAATTACTTGGTGCATTCTTTATGTTTACTCTGTGCCCTGTTACAATAATATAGTCCAGATAGAGGAGTGGTTTGCCCAGTGAGTTGTGCTGCTCAGAAGGGGTTTTCAGCCTTGGTGAGGAGCTCTTTGAGTTATTCACTCTTACAAAGCTCCCCTGCACTCCTGTAACACACTGGATGATAGCACGACAGCTGTTGACTGCACGTCCAAGTAAGCTGCAGAGATCTCTGCATGGATTCCAAGTGGCCTCCTGCCTCCCATCGTGTTTGGCAGCACTCCCTTCTCAGAGCACACAGCTCCCCACTCTCCAGTGGCTGCTGCTGAGTGCAGTCCTTGGCACAGCCTCCTGCCAGAGTCAGGAGGCTGACCCTGAAAACTGTGTCTTGCAAGGAGTACTTGAGTGTATTTTTTTTTTCATTTTTGCAAGCAGGGTTTTGTCAACCACAGAATGCAGGAGGATATTCAAAAAGCAGAGTGGTGAGGTTACCACCATGCCTTTCAGAGGCAGGATCACCTCCCTTGACCTGCTGGCAATACTGTTCCTAATTTTGAGCAGAAAGGAAAAGGGATGCATTAGGAGAAAGGAAAAGTGTGCATCAGGAAGCACATACAGATTTTTCTCAAATTGTAGCTATGGAGATTTTCAGTTCTCTTCAAGTCTGGGGACAGAGAGAGCAGCAAGCCTACATGTGTCACCCTGTGGCCTGGATCCTATTTTGCAGCTCCTGTTGATGGAGGATGCAGAGGTGCAGCCCATTCTGTCCTTTGGTTATGTCATGTTGCCTTTACCAGAAGTGAATGCGTTATCTGCAGGGTGTGATACACCAGATGGGAACATAATGAGGTTTTGTGCTTAAAAAGGACCATGTTGACAGCAAAATGGCTAATGTGGTTGTGCTCAACTTTTTTTTGGCCTAACACCTGTATTTCTTGGAGTGTTAAGCTTTACCAGAGACTGTGGTTGTTAGTACTTGCCACATCACACTCTGCAGTTTGCATAGCAGAGGTCCATTGACAGTCACCTATAAGGTAAAATAAATCTCTGCACTATCTAATTAGTAGAAGTTAGTTCGTTTATTTATGGATGGCATGTCACAACAAGTGAGATGTATGAAAAAGTCTGATTATCTCTTATTTGGTTACTTGAAAATTAACTACTGTCCATTTAATTAATTGGAAGAAGGGGCTTCAATAGACCTCTTGGATTTCATACAGCTAATTCTAGTGTAGACCAGAAACAAATCAGGGCTTGATGTGGAAAAATCACTAGAAAGCATTGCCTGAACATCAGTTTAGCCCATGGCTAAGCTATGATTAATGCTGTTTATTTGAATTTATCTCTTTTTAAAATTTTTTTTGTAAATATCTTACTACTCTGAGACATGTGATGTTGTTATTAGATCCTCAGACCAGAAAGTTTGAAGTCCACACAAAAAAGGTCTTGTTAGCTCCAGCTGGAGGCTTTCTGAGTGATAATGCTATAACCATAGACAGAGTTTTATGACGTAGGCATTTAAAAAAGGAGCCAAGATTGCAGTACGAAATTCAGGGTAGATTTGTCTGTGTTCTCTTACTGTTTTTACTGTGTGAAGTCGAGTGACTGCCGTATGATCTTGAGCTGTAAAGGGGTGCAGTACTTCCCAAAGTGGTGTAGCAGCTGTTATTGTGGCAGTAACAAATCAAACGGCACAGAGTGCTGACTAGTAATGTACTGCATGTAATGTTGTGTAGGTGCAGCATGCCATGGAGACCTTACAGAGAAGCTGAAGCTGCTCTATAAAATGCATGTTTTGCCTGGTAAGTAAATGATGTTAAAATAGCTCTTGTTTTGCTGAGAACGGGAATTTGGAGCAGAGTTGTTTATGACTGGCTCTCCCAGTTAAAAATTAATTTGTGGGAATTACTGTATCTGTTTATGCAGCAGTAAAACAAGGAAGCTTCTACTCTAACCAGACAGATTTGGAAAGTCTGAAAGCACCCTCACAGCCCTCAACTGTTCCCTGCACAAACTATAAATGTCTCTTGCCTGTTAAGCTGGGGTTGGTGATATCCTCCAGGCAGAAGTCCAGTGTTCTTCAGCATGTGTTGCCACAATGCACTCCATTTAAGAGTTGGAAAATTAAGCTAGTTTGAAATGTTCCTGCATGTCCTGGCTCCTGATTTCTGTCCCCAGGCTTTCTTCTTGGTTTCCCCTCTGGGCTGGCACAGCTGTTGGCAGGGAGAAGCTCCAGATGGTTTCATAGATGCGTTTTCCAGGGAGCTGTACAAACCTGGGCTCAGCCAAGTGAGAGAGGCAGTTTAGGTGGAGAGGGGATGAAAACGCCTCAGAGCAGTTCTGGAAATGCTCTGCTGGAACTGTGTCCTCTCTGGCTTGTCACGCACATGCCATAAAGAACCCACTGCTGTCCTTACTGAACATTGCTGCTGCTTGGGTAGTTTAGTTCTTGTGCACATCTACATGCTGTGGTAAACATATCTAAAAACTTGGAGAGGACATTCCCCTTTGTCTGCTTTGAACATGGCTGAGTCCTCCCGGCTGGTTTTGCTTGGAGGTAGGCCTGAGTGATTCAGTAATTTAAATGGGAAAAAATACTTTCAAATACTTCAAATTCTTTCTAAAAATACTTTAAAAAGACATTGAACTATTACCAAAAATATCTGGTTTTAAGAATGCAGTTTCTCCTATCTGGGGACTGGCACGCTCATTCCAAATGATGAGAGGTTGTTTCAAGGTAGGAAAGAGGGCAAACCCTGCCTAGGACACACGGAGCTGTACAGAAGAAAGTAATGGAAGTTGGCATGGGAAGATGGGTAAGCCAGCCTCTAGAAGCAAACAGCTCCTTGTGGTACAGTATTGGATGTTGGGAAGGAGACAATTCAGGTCCAGTTGTTCACCTCCTGTGAGTTAAAAAGAGATGATTCCTAGCACATCACACCCTCCTACTTCTGCTTCTAGAAATCTACATTCTAAATGTATTAATGGAAATATCTTTCAGTTTTTAATTAAAGGGTGAAATTTTTAATGAAAGCATCTTTCTGTGTTGCTTAGATCCATCCCCTGAGCAAGAAGAGCCAGACTCTGCTTTTGAAGCTACTCAGTACTTTTTTGAGGACATCACACCAGACTGTACACATGGTAGGCATCTTTTGTCTTGGGCATGAGAAATGAGGTGATGCATTTCACTCAACATGTCTTGTTAGGGAGCTACTTTTTAATTGGATTAAGCTTTGTTAGCAAAGTATTCTCTGCAAAAAGTATTATGAAGCATTTGTATATGTGTTGATGTCTTGAGAGGCGCAGGCATGTGTGCACTCACATTGCAGAAGTACTTGTAGAATAACTCCGTGTGTTGTAGTAGAAGTAATTTTGTGAAGAACAAGAATAAATAGATTGGCTTTCAAGATGTATTTGGATCAGAACTTAAAACATTCTAAAACACCAAGAGCAAAAGATACATCAGAATGTAGTTCAGCAGTTTGAAATCTCATGTGCCCTTACGAGAGCCAGGGTCTCATCACTTCTACTTTATTGACTTTCTTGTTATACTTGATGTGAGGTTTCTTTTTGATTCAAGAAAAATATAACCCATCCTTCAGGTTATAAGTGGGAGCAAAGTTGTTTGAAAATACAGGTAAGAGTTAATAGTCTAGAAATGGCAATTTCAGCTCCTGAGAGGCAAAAGAGGATGCACTAGTACAATCACCAAACATGTATCATGCGAGGAGGTGTGTTGTGTTAGCAGGGGTCAATCATTGTACTATGTGGACAAAACCTAAGGTTGTCCCAGCCTAAGCAGTGACAGTATAAAGTAAATGGAATTTATGGGCAGGTTTAAGGGTAAACAAGCCATAATTTATACCTGTAATTTTTTCTCTGCTTTTTTTGCAGAGTTTGTAAATATTTGTAAACATTTTGTTATTTTGCACTGTACATGTGAAAACAATGTCTGTATCTAAACCCACACTGATCTCTCTCTCCCCCTGCCCCTCCACGTCCTAGTTGTTGGCCTGGACAGCAGGAGCAAACATGGAGTAGATGATGGGTTTGTTACAGTGAGTCTGAAAACAGACAAAGGTATGCTTGGTGTCTCCTTCTGAGTTACATCTTTCTTTTCGTGTAAAGATGCTCCTTTTGGAAATGGGGAATAAAGGGGATAATTTGAGGTTTCTTCATGGACTTTTTCCTCCATCTCTGGGGCATTTGTTGGCAATAGGCAAGAAGAGCTCACAAGAGAATCGAAATTACCTGAGAATGTGGAGCCAAGAGAATAAATCCAAAGCAAAGAACACAAAGGACTTACCCAAGCTGAATCAGGTACTTCTGCTGCCACTTTTCATTAAATTTAAACTATTTTCACATACATGTAAATATTCAATGTATTAACACTGAACAGAGGTTTTATTTTGAGCAGATACTTTTTTACCAGAGTAGCAGTCAGCTGATTGCAGAAGTTTATTGTTTGCAAAATACTTTTAACTGGCATTCAGCTCCCAAAACATCCCAAAAATGAGATACACACATATAGGAAAGGTAAAACATATTATTTTGATCTTTAGACAAAGGATGTGATGCTGAATATCACCAGCCAGCTCTCAATGTCTAATAAGCATAACCTGAAAGTAGTGTTTTATGTTTTGTAATTTGTACTGCTAGTCTCAGTCCCCTCAGATCCACAGCTGCTGGGGAGGAGGAGACCCATTGGGGTAGCTCTTTCCTCCAGAGCATGTAGGGAAGGTTTATTCCCTGTAGAACAGTGATTCTTACTTAAGGTAGCCCTGAGCAAATTGTCCCATCTCATTTATCAGTTTTCAGTTTCAAATACTTGTATCCAGCTAAGTTACTCCTGTCAGCTGAGTGCTGCAGGACTTCATTTTTCATTACTTCTCATCAGTTTTAGCAAACCCTTAGTTATACTTAGCATCATTCCTACAAGAGAATCCACCAAAATCAATGCCAAGTGTCTCACTGCTCACCCTCTGTTGCCCTCCTGTGGCTGCAGAGAAGTGTATTTGTGGTATGTTGGACAAAACATCCAATAATTTATTCTAATTACCTTTGAGAGATGCTACATATGTGACTGCCCAGGCATAGAATATGCTTCCTAGACTGCACCTGCATTATTTCAATTTTCACTTTAGTCACGTAAACCCTTGTGTCCTGCCTCAGTCCCAGTGTTTTAAAACTGGTTTGGAAGATGGCAGCACGATTTTTTCCTGCTCCTGTTAACGTTCCTTCCCCCTGTGGTGTTCAGGGGCAGTTCATTGAGCTGTGCAAGACGATGTACAACATGTTCAGCGAGGACCCCAACGAGCAGGACCTGTACCACGCCACAGCCGCCGTGACCAGCCTGCTGCTGGAGATCGGGGAGGTGGGCAAGCTCTTCAGCACGCAGCCCCCCGGCGACACGGACAGCAGCGGCTGCAGCAGGGCCGCTCGGGGCGAGCCGTTCCCCAAGGAGGAGCAGCAGCAGTTCCCCCTGGAGCAGCACAAGGCGTTCCGCGGCGGCCTCGCGGCCGGCGAGGAGGAGGCGGCCCTGGGCACGCACATGGAGGACGTCAGGCTGGAGGACTCCTCTCCCAGGGACAACGGAGCCTGCTCCTCCATGCTCGTCTCCGACGACGACACCAAGGACGACAGCTCCATGTCCTCGTACTCGGTGCTGAGCGCGGGCTCGCACGACGACGAGAAGCTGCACTGCGAGGACATCGGCGAGGACACGGTGCTGGTGCGCAGCGGCCGCGGCCCGGCCCTGCGCCGCAGCACCAGCATCGACAGGGACTGGGCCATCACCTTCGAGCAGTTCCTGGCCTCCCTGCTCACCGAGCCCGCCCTCGTCAGGTACTTCGACAAGCCCGTGTCCATGATGGCCAGGATCACCAACGCCAAAAACATCAGGATGAGGGGCAAGCCAATCACCTCGGCCAGCGACTACGAGATCTCTACTATGTCGGGATAAAAGGCAGCCGGGATTTGTATTTCGTTTTTTCTTTTTGTTCTCTATTTATTAGTACCTGGCGGAGGCCCTGGTATTTTAGTTGTTTTCACTAATGTGAAAATGTTGGGGTGCAGACATAACTATCTTCAAGTATAATCACTCTTTCTGTGGGAAATGTTACACATGCAAATTTTATTCAAAATACAGAAAAAAAATGCTTGTCAGTGAAGTGTGTGTATTATTAATATTGCTGTCCGTGTATAATGGTAAAGATTAGTTCTTAATTTCTAAATGTAAACTTAATGCCAATATTTATGAGCATTTTTAAAATAGGCAGATATAGAGATCTGATGCTTGGAGGAAAAAAAAAAAAAAACAAAATGGGAAAAACCTAAAATTTAAAGGGATGCTGTCAACCTGAAAAGGACCTCAGGTGAAAATAAGTTCCAGGCAACATTCTTGAATCATAATTTTATTTAGTATTTTTTTTTCCAAAGAGGAATGCTTTGATTTTACTTTCTGAATATATGAAAGACCACTTCAGTGACACCTGCCTGGCTCCTAACTTCCTGTGCCTGAGACTGGTATGCTCAAGAGAAAGTGAGAAGTCCATCCCAGCCTAATGGGTTCACCAAATCAGGCAAATGTGGATAAATGTGATGGTTTCTGCCCGTTTGCCTTTCCCAGCTGGGGCCACCAAAGGAAGATCTCCAGCATGACCCTGCCCAGAGCTGTGTTCCCAGCCAGTGGACTTGGACGCTTTGCTGGTGTTCTCCAAAGACACTGTATGCAGGTCCCAGAACAGATTGGTAGAGTCTCTTTTCAAAATTTGAAGTCTGTTTTTAAAAGCTTAGGGAAAAAAAGTATATATGTATCTGCTTCTAAGGCTGGACCAACAGCACATATAGCTTAGTTCTTAAAACTAACCTTTACCACCAAGCTATCATATCCTTGTTAGATTAAGAAAATAAAAGCCTGTATTGCATAAGTCTTTATTTACTACAGTGTAAAGCAGCAGTAATGAAAAGAAATCTGCAAGATAATGTAACTGAATGTTTAAATCTTACTGAGAACACTGTCACTTTATATGAAATGAATAGTATCCTGTATTGACTTACTGAATAATGTGTTAAAATGAAAACTGGAGCACCTGCACTTTGAATCCTTGCTTTTTTATACAGGTATTTGGGATTTTTTTTTAGATTTTGTTAGCTGTTTTTTAATTCATATTTGTTTGTTTCAGGATCATGCCTACATGCCTAATCTTTATTTGCTGTTTTGAGAATATTTTCTGTAGAATACCGTTGATTTTTATACTCCTGTATAATACTGCATCCACGTAACTTGCAGATTTTTTTAGCACAAGCTATGTTTAATTCTTTTGTTTTAAAAGAATGCTTTTAAACTGTCAGATTAAGTGGTTTTTAACCACAAATAGGTAATGTGAACAAATGAAGTACACTCTGCACAGATTTGATTTTTAACTATTAAAGTCATGCTAGAGGGAAAATGAGGTGGCTGTGCTTTATTACCCAGACAAATGTTGGTATGTCTCCTGGTGATAGTATGTAAAAGCTCTGTAGCCTTTCTGCTGTGGCTGTGGATGGGTTTGCATATGTATCAAATAATGATATTAATCTGAAGCCATGATCACCATTTTGAATGCTACTGCTTTGTTTTCATTTAAGAAGCCAGAGCCAGAGTGGGGGCTTTATTATAATGTCTGGCAGCTGAATAAACTGTCATGGAAGTTTCAGCACTAAGAATTAGCATCTTTAACTGGACTACTGACCTTTTTAAGTTCTCCAAAACATTTTTCTTTTAAGAGCTTGTCAGCTTTGTTCCCACCCCACCCACAGCCGGGGCTGCAGTGGCTGACAGGAATTACTTTGCTGTTTGGGCTCCTGTAACAAGAAGAGGCAGCCACGAGTGCATCTCTGGTCAGTTGGAAGGTAACTTTTTTTTGTTTTGCTCCAGTAGCCTTCCTTACGCTCCTGATCACATCAGCAAAGCTCCCAGGTGTGAGCCAGGTCTCTTTAAGGATGGCATTGCTGTAGGCAGCAGCCAGGTGAGCTGATCTTTCCCAGTTTGTGTGGATGAGGCTGCCCCCCTGATCAGGACACCTGGAAGTTTCCTGTTTGGTGACAAGATCTGCTGTGCCCTGATCTTCAGTAGCAGTGTGGGAGCTGCTGAACAGAAAGCTACACAGGAATTCAGCTGGGCAGCATGCAATGGTGTGAAACTTTGGGGAAAATGATAGTATTTTTAAAGGCTTACTGTATGTACTGTATTCATGCCAGAAGATACGGAGTGAAAAAAACCAACAAACCAGGAACACTTGAGGGGTTCTATCTCCAGAGTTGTTCTCCAGCTTTTAAATTTTGTTCTCCAGCTTTTAAATTTTGTTCCTGCTGAGCAAAAATGCTCAGATTTTGAGTTGCCTCTGAGAGTTAACTGCCAGGTCCTTCAAATAAAGTCATTGTTGTGGGGTTTTGGGGGGGTTTGGTGGGGGCTTCTTTTGTGTTGTGGATTTGTTTTAAATTATTTTTTTTTTAAGCTTGAGACAGAGCTTCTTTTCAAGTGAAGATTTTAAAAGCAACTGAAAAGCAGTAATAAACCTGTACCACTTGCAGCAGAGCACAGCAGCCCACCTGGGAAACAGGATTGAGAACCAAGGACCTCTCAGCAAGCTGGAGGCAAGTTAGGAGGATGGGGGAAGAACAAACCAGGATAAAGCTTTCACTCATATCCCAGTGCAGGTGCATGAAACTGAAAACTGTTCCATTTCCCAGCAGGCCAAAGACACGACTGCTGACAACATTTTGGACTAACCCGTTCTTTATTTGCTACCATTGTAAACATCTCTATTACACAGACATCACAGTACACATTATTGCTTTTACATTGTGGTAAACAGGAATTCCTACTAGAATGCAGCTGTCTAAGCACAGTGTCGTAAGAAGAAACTGCCCACAAGTTGTCTTGGGCATGTCTGGGTTGTTCCTAGTTCCCTAGAGAAAGACAGAGTCTAGAATGGCACAAGAAACACCAGTCCAAGGACGGGTCACCATGGTACTACAGCAACACAAACAGGAATGACAGGGAAAGCACAGGCTACATCTTCACCACAGTCACTACCAGTATTGTCAAGGGTGCTGGTTGCTCAGCTCCCACCTAACTAAACACAAACTTTTCCATCATAATTCCTAAAAAAAGGCTAAGTAATTTCTTTTGTGAAACTCTATTTAAACTAGGACGGAAAATCTGGAAAACCAACGGAGCTGTGTGTGTGTTTAATTTTTCTTGCATTTTTCAAAGATTGCTTTCTGGTTTGTTTTTCAAAGACTGGAAGTCTGACACTATGTACCTGGGGTGTTTGAATTGGCCCCTTTTGCCCCTTAGGACAAAGTGCCCTATTCTTTGCATGGCTGTACCAGCTGACTGAGGCACAGCCAGTTTGAAAGGATTGTTCCTTTCTTCCTATGTAACACTGTCTTCACATGGCTTTCCAATCAAGTTCTTACCTCTGAAACAGTATGTTTACTTAGTGAAAGACTAGACTTTACATTTGCTTGTAGTAAACTTCTGCTTATCTCCAGATTAATTTGTTCATAGAGTGTTTCAAGCTTACACTGAACAACAAAAGTGAAAGTAGTTTGCTAAACATTTGCTACAGGAACAACAACAAATTTAGAAAACCACCTTTTCTCCAGTTTTAATTTTATTTTACTACTATTGCATAAAAGCTTTCACACAGTGAATGTTTTAAAGAGGCAGCAAGTTAGAAAACTAACAGCACTTGCAAGTTCTAATAAGATAATCTGTATTTAAAACATGATGGTTAATAAATAATAATTTACTGAGTTTTTAAGACTCTTAGAATAACCTGTGAGCAACAAATTCTGATGTTCAAGAATGTATCAACTTGCAGAAGTGGCCTACTTCCATTTCCAGTCTTCCATAACCTTAGGATTGTCACATTACAACAGAGTTAGCAAAAATAGCACTGACTAGTAAAGCCTTGTCCTTGCCTTCTCTAACACAATTTTACCTATTTCAATACATTTTCTAGCTACCACCATAACACAGCTAAGCTACCAGGGGTGCACACAGGGACAGCCAGGATTAGTCTACATACAGTGAGTGACTCCTAGACAGGATTACTGGGCCAGCTGACCATACAACTCCACATGCAAATCCTAACTGGTTCCTGGGAAGGTGCACTGCAGCCTAAGGTAAATATTCGCCTTAATTACTACATGCAAACGAATGCATTCCCTCGTGTCTCACTCACCTGCTGATGGCTGGGTTTACTGCCACAGTTTGCTTCCCAGGTCACCCACTGATTTAGGAAGAAAAAAACTAGCAGAGATGCATTTCATTAAAAGCTTGAACTACATTTAACACTAAAGCATCTCAGGTGTGTGGCAGGAACCCTGAGACTCTATGGCTGGGCTTTAGAAGCCTCAGCAATACTTAAATGTCAGTCTCCTGGTGAACAAGGAGCCCAGTGGAAGTTTCAGTGCTGGAAATGAATTTTGCAACTGTAGGAAAAAACAGGAAAAAAGCTTGCAGACATAGCTCAGGGGAGCCTTTAGAGATGGCTCCAACGATTCTGTAACTAGCTGGCAGGCAGAAGATGAACACAAATGGCATCTCCTTTGCTGCTGCTGCCAAACATAACGGGGATCACTTCTGGAATTCAAGAAGTCAGTCGTGTTTTGCTTGCAAAGGAGATCTACAAGCCATAGAGAAAGTTATAATGCAGACAAACTCAACAGAAGACAGGGCTAGAAAGGAACCACCTGGGCCACTTTCCGCTTCCTTCCTTGGGTTTTTGGCGTGTCCAGGGTCTGCAAAGCTCAGAGAAACAGAGAAGCAGGGCCCCCAAAGGAGGCTGCCCAGGGCTGTGTCCAGGTGAGCTTTGATGCTCTCCAATGCAGTATTACACATATTATATTTCACACTTATGGAGTGTAATAACACTCATTACAAACAGGGGGTTGTCTTTTTTTTTTTTTCCCTCATGCTTCCTTTCATTGTGTTCAATGCTTATATTCTTCAGGAATCTCTTCTGGAGTAGTCATTGACTAGAAATGAACTAGTTTACCTGAGATGATTGAAAAAATACATGAAAGCTTGTATCAACATACAAATTTTGTGCCACTGTGAACCATTCAGGTATAAGGTGAAAAAATCTTTCTCAAATTACTCAAGTTTCTAAGGCTGTGATCTAGTTAGAGGACTCAAAATAAAAAGCTGATTGAAAACAGCAGAAGGCACTTATTTAATAGAAGGTCTTAGAAAACAAAGGGATGGTCATACCAAATCCATCTAAAGTTGCTCTGAGCAATAATTAGTCACAATACAGACATGAAGTTCTATCTATTAGATTGTCTGAGGAGGGCAAGACTAAGGAACACATCAAAGTTGCATCCCTTCCATGGAAAATGCATCTTTTTTAGACTTGTACTCAGATGTGAATTTATTTTTACAAAATAAGGATTGCAGCTGCAATAAAGGGTTTTTTTAAATTTATAAAAGGGCTAAAGTAGATCTGTTGTACCTCCCACTAAGAATACCCCCTTAGCTGCTAAAAGAAAGGGCTGACACCAGATTCTGAGTCAATCTTGCTCATCATTTGAAGTCAGATTAGAAAGAATCAGAAGTTTTTACAACAGGAACACTTTTAAAAGAGTAGCTTTAGCCTGAGGATCTTATCCTCATGCTGATGACACGTGGCTCTTTTTGTTTGTTTGCAAACTAAACTTCTTTCAAGCATAGGAATTGGCTGGTACAAATCCACACATAAATTTCCTTTCCCAGAAGTAATTTCTAGTAAGTACAATATGCTGATGGATGAAGCCTCTTTTCCAAAATTATAAACAAATAACACATCTCCTTTGAGGACCTCTTAATTACAAAGAAATTTAACACTGTTGAGTGAATGATCAATGACATATAAAGGAACAAGAACACAAAGAATCTAAAACCACAATAATTTCAACTAAACCTGAACCTCAACCATTACGTTACAAGGTTGGAATTTAAATTCAAATTTGAAAAGCACAACTTAAACTGTCTTTTAAAAGACCATTAACAGTCAAACCCATTCATAGAAAATATGATGCAGCACAAATATCTGCTTCACGTTTCTGCACCAAGAAGTGTAAAAGAAAATGTAAAGTAAGCAATCCAGAGGTTCTTGAGATTTGTGAGTTGTTTTTTGTGTTGGTTTGTTGGCTGGGTTTTGTTTCCTTTTCAGAAAGCTGCCCTTTGGAGAATAGCATAAAAATACCTGTAAACAGAGGTTGATTGTCCAAGCTTCCCTAACTGAATTTTGCTAATTTTCTTTTTTTTTAATGTAAAAAAAAAAGTTCTGTTGTTAGACAGTTTTTGGTGAAACACGCAAACTTTCCATCCAAATGCATCACTCAGTTTTTAATACAGAACCTCATGTACTGCAGAGGAATTAAGGTTTCTTTGTCTCTTGTAAGGTCAGTACCACACTGTAATCCAGTAGAAGTCCCTTAATTTTTTCATGGAATTTCTCTCTGTACTGGTTGAAGTGCATAATGCTTTCTGGTTCCTCTTCAAACCAGAACTTGTCAAACTCATAAACTAGATAACCTGTGAAGAAAATAAAATACAGCCAGTCCTAGAGTGCTCCTTTAGACTCTCTTCAACCCCTTAAAACAAGGACTGTCCCATCCTGACCTACAGCAAGCTTTTGGATGCTTTAACAATAAATTAAAAAATAAATCTGCAAACACTGAGTTTTCAGACCGGAATATCTAAAATATAAAAGGCACAGAAATTATCCTTCAATGCACATTTCTGCAGCACAGTGTTTAGGCAACAGGTGCACTGCCAATACAGGAGACACGCAGCTTGCTCTGGCTAATGAGAAAAGGGTGGAAATGCACTCCAAGGAGCCCAGACTCTGTGTTGTGGCACCCCTGAGTACTAGAGCAGCTGGGGATACTCACAGTAGAACTGATGGAAGTGCTCCATCTGTGGCAGCCCACAGACCACGTTGTAGAGATGGCCCTTCAAAGCACCATTCTTGAGCAAGCTGTATGCCATCTCTGTCAGGTTGATCCCCACTATGGCATAGGAGTACCTGCAACACAAACCATTGTAGAAGTTACTGTGATATTGAGATGGCAAAGCTAATCAGCTGACTTCAGCTTAATCATTTGAAATCCTTAGATCTGCTGGAATATTGAAAATTGGATGTGCAAAACATTGCTGCAGTGTAAATGGAATGTCTGTTTCAACCTGCTGCTCAAGCTGAAAGAATCTGGTTTTCTGTTGCATTGTATAAAAAGTATTATAATAGAAATTCTTAAACAACAAGTGTTTGTAGAGGAAGAAAAAGTAAAAATTAATTAATTCCTACCAATTATGTAATTGAGCAAAAAGTCTCACATAACCTGTTCATGGCAGAGTTGCACAGGGTAATGTTATTTACAATCAAAGTCAAAAGGGCTCCTGTTTTTTGGTAGCTCATCAAGTTAACGACGAGCTAGACAGATCAGATTATTTTATCTGACTGGTTTGAGAGCATATTTCTCTGTAAGAACAGCTAAATCCTTAAATATGCAAAGATTTTGAAAACAAATTTAAACAAACAAACCACCTGTTTGTAAATACTTATTACACAGCAGAAAACCTAGAGGGAGAAAAGGACCTTAAGAAGTAATCTAAACTATCCCAACACAGGATCAGTAAGAAGGTGAAAAACAAGTACGAATTTCTAAATCTAATCTAAGTCCACTATAAATAAAAGCAACTACAACATTAAAGGCATTTACTATGTTAAATGAAGATGACATTTTGCAACATTTTTGCCCCAACAAATCTATTCTGGGGAAAAAAAAAGCTGCACTTAGTTCCCAGCTAGAAATTGCCTTCTGTGTTTGGCTTCTCACACCTTTCTATTTTGACCTTTTTTCCCATTCTTTAAAGGAAAAAGCTCAAATGTATTTTCCTCTTTACCTTCTGGACACATGTTTAACAGTCTGCACTTAAGTTCTTACATAGAAGCAGCCAGAAAAAACTCTGGAGTGACTTACCCCAGCTTTGGGTGATTGGATCGAGAAAGGATCTGACGAGCTTCACTGGTGTAATGCTTGCTAAAATACCTGCCAGTGTAAAATAGTATTTTAGATTCTTTGGGAAAAAAATACTGAGTTCATGTCAACATTAAAATCTGTACCTTTAAACTGAAGGTGAAAATTTGCTTTTAACTGGAAAATAGCACAAAAAGAAAACCATGGAAAAGGCAGCAAAATAAACTATATTCAGCGTGAACTAATACTATAAAAAAAACCAACATTGTGATCTGCACATCAAATATGAAGTTCTACCTAGTCCAAAAAGTTAGCTTAGCAAAGATATGTAAACTTGTCTATTTTCCATTACAGTAGGGATTTTTACATTCAGGAATTTTTAAAGCTTTTGACAAGTTAGGTACAACCTACCGACTCTATCATAAGGCAACAACAAAATAAGGTGTCTTGGGCAAGTTTCTGTCCCTTCCCTCACTTCTTGTCCTTAGCCAAGCACATCACACGTTTACAATGTGCAGCCACCAGAAGTGTTGAACACAATACTTTCTATTCGCTTCCACTCAGTTGTTATTAGAAACAGCATTAATGAGAGAAAAGACAGACTGCAAATCAGTTACAGAAAGCATGAAATCCCTTTCTGCACTTACAGCAGGTTCACCAGGCCCAGCAGCCCCATCCCTCTGAAGTCAGTTTTAGGATCGTCGCCCTGGAAGCCGATGTCACACCACTGCTTGCTGATTCTGGCCTTCAGGTTCTCGTGAGGCATCAGCAAATTCCAGAGCTGCACAAACAGACTGCCATGTCATGTCATGCTGCTCAAGCATCCCAGGGCACATCAACTCAGAACGCTGCTGCTGACACTGGAAACCATTCAGCAGGTTGGAACAGGGCACAATCCGCATGCTGCCCTTCTCTGCCAGTGCCAGTCTGGGCTCTGCTACAATGGCTCACTCCAGCAGTTATGGAAGTTGTTATACTCAACATTAAGTGTGCTATTTGCCCTTCACAGACAAAGGTGCTGCACGAATACCAAAGAGACAAAGACTTGTTTCACTACAGAAATTAATTTATGCATCATTTTGTAACAGGACAGCCATAAACTGAAATATAAATTCTCAATGAATACTCATTTAACATGTCACTGCTGGGGCTTCCATAGCAAGCTGAGATAATGATGAAGTTTTATCTTCCAGCACCAAACTATCTTCCTTGATACTGACTGGGATGCAGCAATAAGAAAAAATTAATGTCTTTTTTATTTAGTAATTAGTGGTTTACAAAGTTAGACGTGTGTATAAGGTTATAAATCTTTTGTATCACAAACTAATTTTTCTACATATATATTGTTATGTCTGATTTCACACAAAATGACTCCACTGCAGGAAACTCTAGTTTTTTCCTTTGAGGTTTTATTTTAATGTGTCATTTCTGCAGTTTGCAGTTCTGCTTTGCAGTTTGTAAGACGAAAAGAGCTTTAAATAGGCCAGCTGGTAAGAATGCTACCAATAAGTTCTTTCAAGGCGTTGGACTTGGAGGGGGGGAAAAAACCAAACAAACAGCACATGTATTTTAAAAATTATCACCTCAATTAACTGTTCCTCGTGTTCTTCATTTTCTGAATCATATGGGACCTTCCTCAGGTTCTCCACATCCAAATACAATTTTTTATAACCTGATATCTGTAGCAAGGATATATGCAAATTTGTCTTAAACCTGCAACAATGACAAAACACCACAGATGAGATTTAAACAGGCTACTCAGCCATAAATTCTAGCTTGAATTATAAAATAAGACCTTTCTTATGTTAACACCAGAGTTAGGAAGCGCTTTATGTGTACCTTTACAAACTACAGCACACTGGTTAAGTACACTCACATACTTTAAACATCTCTAGCTGATTCCAGGGCTGCAGTCAGACACTACTGCCTTCAATTATGGGCAAGAAAAAAAAAGAAAAAAACCAAAAGGCAAAAAAAAAAGCTAAAATCAATTCTATGTATCATCCTGACCACTGCACCTTCACCCACCCCCAAACTTTTTGTAAGTCTTACATGCAAAAAAAAAGAAAAAAAAGAAGAAATTTGGATTATTCCCTGTCACTCACTAATTACTTATGCAGATGAATGCAAACATTAATCAGGCATCACTATATTCTCTCAAATATATCTAAGGAATTATACAGTTCTTGTAATCAACTTATGCAATGATCACACTAGTTAGAAATATGGAGTACCAGAAGGGACTTGCAAAACAGACACACAGTAATGCCAAATCCACATGAGATAAACTTTGCCATTTATATTCTAGACCTGATAACCACATTCATTTTCAGATTTCACTCTGAATACTTGCGTTGAATATAAACATTGCATCAGGTAAAGCAGCTGGAAGAACAAGTGAGAATAGAGAAAGGTCTCCAAACACACCTTGTGTCCTTCTGTCCAATCTTCTTTGCTTTCATCACATCTCTGACACACTTCTCCACTTCAGCTTCCTCAACATGTACAGCATTTCTCAAAACCTAGGTGGTTAATAAAGTAAAGGACTTGATAAGGAATGAATTCATTATCTAGTTTATTATTATTGCTCAGCTTCTCTGTGTCTGTTGTGTGTGTTACTTGCTATCAGAGGAAAAGGGTCAGTTTAGGGCAATTGCTTACAATGCACTGGCTCAAAAACATCTGCAATAATTACATGAGAGTGTGATTTGTGCTTTGTCAGGCTGTAAACAGCAATGTTTACATAGGAGTTGCATAAAGAATAAATACAAAGTTGCTTGGTCTAGGTTCTTGTTTGCTTTCAGCTGCTGAATTCTGTTCTTCCTACTCCAACTGAAACAAGTGCAGCAAGAAAATGTTTCAGAATTAGAAGACAGGTAGCTAACAAAGCTGAGATTTCACTGAAACAAATGTCTGAAGGGCCATGGGATTATTTCTGAGAAACCTTAAATAAACCCAGCACACAGAACACAAAATTCCAAGTTCTCTTCTCTCTGTCCTTTACTCATCTTCAGTTTGCCCCTCTCAAAAAGTGTTATTTTTCTGGGATCTGTCTCTGAAAAAAGGTTTATTACAGTTTCATCTCTGCTATCTCTTACCTTATTTTTTGATGATTCCAGTGAATGTTCTGCAATATGAAAAAAGTAGATTTCACTGTTAAATTAAAAACTTTTAAATAATTGTCAATGAGTGTTCTTGTAGTATATAACCATTATAAAATTCTGCATCCCTTTTATACACGTAATAAAAATTCATCAACCTTAAAATGAACAGTTTATCAGGTAACAGAATGTCTTAATTTACACAGATTTTTTTTATAACTCTTCAGTACAACACTGAAAGTAGATTTGGATTTTTTAAAGCATCAATTACATGCCCAAAACAAAGACAAATTAGAAAAGGTGTCAGGAGAGAAATATGTCAATTGATATCTTCCTGTTTTGTGTTTATTACTGAAGAGTAAGGAAGTACGGTCACTTCCACAATTTATTGTAAAACCACAAAAATGTTTAGCAGTTTCTTTAATTGCTATTTTGATCAAAATCCTGCGTCAAGCAGAATTGTAAATTAAATCCCTCTTCCTCACCTCCAAAAAAATGCATTTATGTCTACAAAATGTCAATTTCTTTAGTAAAGGAAGGTAAAAACATATACGCAAAGTGACGGGAAGACTCTAGCGAAGTACGATTTCTGATTCACTTTTTGATGAATTTCCTTAGCAAGGAGACAAGGAAGCTGGCTCTGGCATTGATTGAGAATTCTCACGGGCTAGCTGGGACGAAAGGAAGGGTGCCAATACAACTGTGGGGTGCACACCAGGTACCGGTGTGAATTGTGGAAGCTGGTTCTGGCATTGATTCAGAATCCTCACGGGCTAGCTGGGATGAAAGGAAGGGTGACAATACAATTGTGGGGTGCACACCAGGTACCGGTGTGAATTGTGGAAGCTGGTTCTGGCATTGATTCAGAATTCTCATGGGCTAGCTGGGACAAAAGGAAGAGCGACAATACAATTGTGGGGTGCACACCAGGTGCTGCTGTGAAAGCAGGGGGCCCAGGGGAACCTGATCGTTCCCTACAACCCTGGGAAGGAGCCTGCGACAGGAGGGGCCGATCCCTTCCCCAGGTGAGCGGTGACAGGAGGTCAGAAACGTCCTCAGGCTGTGCCAGGGGAGGTTCAGGTCGGACATGAGGGCAGAGCCACCCCCGAAAGGGCTGTCAGGCACCGAACAGGCTGCCCGGGGCAGCAGCTCAGTCACCACCATTCCCGGGGAGGTTTAAAGGATGTGTGCATGTGGGAGACAGGGTTCGGTGCTGGGTTAGGCAGTGCTGGGTTAATCGATGATCACGGAGGTCTTTTCCAGGCTAAATGACGCTGTGGCCGCTGCCGCTCGAGGCGACCCCGCGGCCCCGGCCCGGGCCCCTCCATTACCTACGCTCAGCGTCCTCCGCGCTCCCGCCTCGGCGCCGCCCAGGAGGCGCTGCAGCTCGCACTTGCCCGTCAGCAGCCGCAGCAGCCACTTGAGCCAGAAGCGAAAGTAGTGGCTGTACAGGAACCGCCAGACGTGCGCCCACATCTCCGCGGGGCCCAACGCGGCCCGGCCCGCCCGCGCCCCGCGCTGCCCCCTCGCGGCCGGGCCGCCGCCGCCCCTCAGAGCAGCGCGGGCGGGCAGCGAGCGCGGCCCGGCGCCCCGCGTCCCGCCGGAAGCGGAGCCCGACCTGGAAGTGATCGCGGGCACGGCGGGCGGCGGAAGTGCCGCCTGAGAGGAGGCTTCCCTTGGGAAGAGGCTTCCCCTTCCTCACGGCCCTCACAGGCTCCGGGCGGTGCTGCTCCCTCGCCCCCTGCCCGGCGGAAGTGCCGCCTGAGAGGAGGCTTCCCTTGGGGAGAGGGTTCCCCTTCCTCACGGCCCTCACGGGCTCCGGGCGGTGCTGCTCCCTCGCCCCCTGCCCGGCGGAAGTGCCGCCTGAGAGGAGGCTTCCCTTGGGAAAAGGCTTCCCTTTCCTCACGGCCCTCACGGGCTCCGGGCGGTGCTGCTCCCCGCCCGCTGCCCCGCTGTCCCTGCTGCCCGCAGAGCCGGCCTGAGCGCCCGGTGCGCAGCGAGCCGACAATGAGAGAGACATCGAGTGCCTGTTTCAGAGTTGCACAACCCTGGGTGGTTAATCCGCACATAATCCACACACAGATCAAGCGCTCCAACGATCAGAACTTTTCCCTATTTATACATTTTAGTAAACAAAGGGGTTGCTGTTCATTGGCGGCAAGTTACACAGTTCTTATTACAGTTGTAATACTAATCGGTGTTCTGCCTTCTGCTGGTTAATGTTGTCTCACCTCTGGTGCTCACTAATCCCGTGCCCGGGGGTTTGGGGCCGGTGCTCTGTGAGTCGGTCGGGATCTGCCCCTGCCGCAATTCCCAGTGGGAGCCGATTCCAGCACAATTACTGAGTTATCGTCATTTGTCTCTTCCTTACCTTGGCAGTTCTGCCAGGTGTCCTTGTGGCCCTAAATTCTGCGTTTGTGGTGGGCACTGTGGTGTGACGGTGTTCACAGGGGCTTTCAGGTGAGAGGAGAGACAAGGATCTGACTCCATGTTCAGTGGGCTTGATTTATTATTATATATATTACATTAAAGCTACTCGAATAGAAGGAAAAGTTTCATCTCAGAAGGCTAGCTAAGCTAAGAATAGAAAAGAAAGAATGATTACAAAGGCAGCTCTTTGTCCGAGCCAGCTGACTGTGACTGGCCATTAATTAGAAACAAGCACATGAGACCAATCCCAGATGCACCTGTTGCATTCCACAGCAGCAGATAATCAATGTTTACATTTTGTTTCTGAAGCCTCTCAGCTTCTCAGGAGGAAAAATCCTAAGGAAAGGATTTTTCATAAAATATGTCTGAGACATCACAGCCCCTCTCTGATGGAGCCTTGCTCTGTGCCCCCAACAGATGAAAGGCTGCATTAAAGTCCTGAAGGACCAACCCTCAACCAGCACCGAGGGGCTCCTGAACGCTCTGAGGTGAGACGGGGGCTCGGGGACACAACCTGGGGAGTGGGGACGGCAGAGAGGGACCCTGCTGTGACCTGTGTCCCCTCCCCACCCAGGTACACCACTCGGCACCTCAACGATGACACCACGTCCAAACAGATCCGGGCCCTGCTGCAGTGAGGGCGGCGTGGCCACCGGGGCCGCAGTCACCGTGTCACCCATGACCATACAGCTCATTTTGTACAGAGGGAAAAGGGACAGCGAGGAACGCACAGAAACGCTAAAAACAAATCAAAACGGGCCCGGGCTCCTGCCCCCCTCCCCAGCCCCTTCCCATCCCCAAATCGGCGCCTGCTCCTGGACATGAGGTGTGGGTGACACGATGGGTGGCACCGTGGGGACACAGGACAGGGGCCAGGCAGGAGAGACCCGGGCAAGGGAATGCTGGTGGGGCTGGCAGCAGGGTGCCCATGGCACGGGGGCACCTTGGGCAGGGGGCAGCTGGTGCCCCTGTCCCCACGCTGGTCCCCAAGAGGAGGAGGAGGAGGAAGAGGAGGAGAAGGAAGAAGTATCCCTGTGGATCTGCACTGACTCTGGAGGAAACGGCTCAGTCTCACCTGGTAGATTTTTAATATGAGCAATTAAATCCACACTCACCTCTTATTTTCTACATTTTTTTTTTTTTTGGGTGTGAAATAAAATGACATTTAATCTGTTCGTGGCTGCAGCTGTGTCCCGTGCCGTGCCACCAGCGTGTCCCCTCTCCGTGACACCCTGCGGGACAAATGCCACCTCTGACAGTGACCAGGAGGGACAATAGCCCAGGTGCCCAGCCCAGCCCCATCCTTCCCCAGTGCAGTTGCAGACTGGGAGCACTGGAGATGCTGCTGGAGGCCGGTTCTGGCTGCCAGGGCCGGTGTCTTTGCCGGCAGATGGCCCTGTGACACCGCGACACGCAGCCCGGCTGGCCCCAGCCGTGCCAAGCCATCCCTGGGGGCACCCACCCGTGCCAAGCCATCCCTGGGGGCACCCACCCGTGCCAAGCCAGCCCTGGGGCACCCACCCGTGCCAAGCCAACCCCAGTGGTCCCACCCGTGCCAAGCCAGCCCCGCTGGCCCCACCCGTGCCAAGCCAGCCCTGGGGCACCCACCTGTGCCAAGCCAGCCCGGCTGGCCCCAGCCGTGCCAAGCCAACCCCGGTGGTCCCACCCGTGCCAAGCCAGCCCGGCTGGCCCCAGCCGTGCCAAGCCAGCCCTGGGGCACCCACCTGTGCCAAGCCAGCCCTGGGGGCACCCACCCGGCCTCGCACCCACAGCCCCCCGAGCTGGGGCTGTGTCACCCCTCAGGGGACCCCCAGGGTGTCCTCAGGGTGGCTCGGATCGGGTGCCCCGGGGCTTGGTGCCCTGCCAGCCCGCTCCTTCCCGCCGCCTTTCCCGCCTGGCACAGGGCAGGAACGGGCACTGTGCCCCCCCTCTGCCCTGCCTGTCCCTCGGGGTGATAATGGGCACCCCACGGGTGACACCACAGCCCCAGAGCCTCGTGCAAGGCGGCTCTGCCTCAGTTTCCCCGCTGCCCTCTGTGTGTGCTGGGCAGCATCCCTGAGATGGAATTGCTCAGGGTGCCACCATGGGAACCCCAAACCTCCATGGATCCCTCTCCAGCCCCAGGGCTGCCCAGAGGGGACAGAGAGGAGGGGGGACAGCCCCCATCCCTTTGGGCAGTGGCATTTCCCGGGACTGGTGCCAGGATCCTGCCGTGCCCAGCCCGGTTTGCCGCCAAAGGCACCGAGCTCCCGCGCAGGGCGGGACAGGGACACGGCTCTTGCACAACCACGGCCAACAGCTCCTTTTATTTTTAGCCTCTTGCAACATTTGGCTTTGCCACAGCCACCTGAAATGCTGCCAAGGCATGGATGGGCCACGGGGTCCCCAGCAGGGCCCTGCTCCCAGCTGTGCCTCAGTTTCCCCGTGAGTTTCTCTGACCCACTGGCCCTGTGGTGGCAGCAGTGCCAGCCAAGCCCTGCTGAGCCCAAATTGAGCCCAAGGGTCCCGTTAAATCCCCCCACAGGACAAGGATCCCACCTGGGAGCTGAGGACATGGCTCTGTGGTGGCCGCAGCTGCTGCGTGTCTGCAGGAGCTGCTGTCCCCAAGTGACACCGTCCCCCAGACGGAGCCTGGCGTGTCCCAGGAGTGTCCCTGCAGTGTGGGAACCGGGCAGGACAGCGTCACCACGCAGGACTCTCCACCAGGAGCCTTTAAAGCCACCAGAGGGTGAGGGCACAGACACCAGCTGGTCACCGGTGCTGGGAGAGGTGGCAGCTGTGTCCCAGTGCCCCTGTGCCGGTCAGCTCCTGGCACAGAGCCCATAGCATCCCCCTTGCTTGTGAGGGGAGGGATGAGGCCAAATTCGTGCCACATCCCAGCCCTGCCTGTCCCCAAGGTGGCATTTTCAGGGCAGAGCAGGTGGCACATGTCACCCTGGCAAAGGGCAGCCCTGCACGGGTGAGACTTCCTGTGGGAGCATTTCAGAGCCAAAACCGGGTGAGAAAAGGGAACCAAAAGGGATGTACAACACCTTAACCATCAGAGATCAGAGCTCTGGGGACAGTGCCACCCGTGCGGGCAGCAATCGGGGCTGGAGCCCTGGCAGGGGCTGCTGGAGGCAGCACACAGAGGGATGCACATCAGGAGGTGCTGGAAACGAGGATTTGAGTCCCCGTGGAGCTCTGGATCTGCCTCTGCTCCTCCTGGCACCCAGCCCTGCCAGCACCGTGCAAAATGCCAGTGTCCATCGAGGGGACAGCCCATCGAGGGGATGGTGCCCGGCCAGCAAGGACACAGAGCTCCCCCAGCTCAGGCTCTCAGCTCCGTGCTCAGCCAGACCAGGGTGCCGAGGGCTTTAATTGATGGCGAGCCAAGCCACGCCGGGGCTGTTTTCTAATCCCAGTGTAATTAATGACCTTATCTTTGGCCAAAGCCATTTAGATTAAGTGGCTGGTGTGATGGGCTCGGCGGCTCCGGCTGCACAGATGGAAGAGCCGCGTTTGTCTGGGGATTAGCGCGGGGCAGATGGAGTGAAGAGCCATTCCCCATCCCCAAACCGCCCGGCACTGACAGCAGCCTGAAACCTGAGACCACAACAACTTTCTCAGCGAGCCCTGGCTGGGACTGGCGAGCGATTCCTGCATGGTTTGTCCCCTCTGCAGGGCCCGGAGCAGCAGGAACTGGTGTGACCCTGCCAGGAGCTCCATCCCAGCCCCTGCCTGGAGACCTTCAAACAACGCACCGAGAGGGACCTCCCTTGGAGAGCAGCTCCAGGCAGGAATGCTGCCCTGGCTCTGCTCAAATCAACTGCCCTCAATGGCAGCTGTCTAAGGAAGAAATCCCACCTGTATCGTGGTGCTGACAGGATCAGGGCACGAGTCCTCCCTCCAGTGCATGGACAAGGAAGTGTGGCACGCCCTGCTCACCTGGAACACCTGGGAACCAAGGCCTGGCAGTCCCTGCCCAGCACAGCCCATCCCAAACAGGCTCCTGAAGAGAACAGGCTACTGGGGAAGAGGAATAACATGAATCTGTGGGGATAACAAAGTTCGTATTAAACCGATTAAGGATATTTAATCCACCTCTAACAGCATGGACATCTGACTGCACTCAGGAGCTGGAGCAGATAATCCCAGCCCTCCTTCCCAGTGCTGCCCCAGTGATCCCAGCCTGGCCTGGGGAGATGACTCAACATCTCGGAGCTGCCTGTCACAAACCAGCTCAGCACACAGGGCTTCACTCCCAGCTCACACTTTGGGCTGGGAGAACACAATTCCATGGGAGAACACAATTCCAGGCGAGAACACAATTCCATGGGAGAACACTATTCCATGGGAGAACACAATTCCATGGGAGAACACTATTCCATGGGAGAACACAATTCCATGCGAGAACACTATTCCATGGGAGAACACAATTCCATGCGAGAACACTATTCCATGGGAGAACACAATTCCATGGGAGAACACAATTCCATGGGAGAACACAATTCCATGGGAGAACATTACTCCACGCCACGACCTCCTCGTGGCCTTGTGTTCCAGCACTGGGCTGAGCCCACATCCATGGGTTGAGTCAGCATGGATGGCAAACAAGTCTGGGCTGGAGAAGAGGCTCAGCTGGCACTGCACAGACCCAGCAGCACCGCAGTGCCCAGCATTCCAAAGCTGATGCCCAGCTCTGCCCAGTGCCAAATTCCCAGCTTTTCCCTCCCACAGCCCGAGGCAGGCGCCCCACGGGGCACTACAGGAATAATTCCACGCTGAGGAACACAAACTGGAGGTTTAATCTAATCCCCACCAAAGCAGGAATCTCCAGAGCCCGCACCGGCAAATCCACCCACGCAGCTCTTCCCTGGCAGGACGAGCCCTGGCTCTTGCCACATGGCACAGCACAAGGAAAAACTTGTGCTCCACCAACCCTCAAACCTTCCTGGCTTTGAATTTGCCAGGAGAATCCCAAAGGCTGTCCTGGTTTCACCAGAGCAGCATTCCAGGCACAAATGGCACTCACATCCTCCAGCAACAACAATGGGACACCAACTGCCTGGCGGACACAGCACCAGGAATTTGCTGCTCAGTAGCTTTGGATTCAAATTCAGGGCTGGTTCCCAGTGCCAAACCACAGAGTAACCCCCCGGGAATTCTGCCTTAACTAGGACAGGCTCATCTGTTGCAAACTCGATGAGATCATTTCCAAGTTCCTGTTTAACAGGTGCCAGCTCCTCCTGCACCTGCTGTGTGCACAGGGCTCCCTGCCCCCACCAGGCTGGGAACATCTGCTCAGCTCCCTCAGGAGCTGTGGAAAAGGTGACTGGGAGAAGGAACCAGATCTCCTGCCCTGTGCCCAGAGCAGGGAACAGGAGCCAGGTAGAATCAGAGAGCAAGGAAACCGCGCTTGTTAACAGGGAGGGGAACCCACAATAATCCTGCAGCTTTATTTGCATGTAAAAGAACAAAAAAATATCCTCTCCACAATAAAGGCAGGCAGAGCTGGCTCGGCTCCGGAGCTGCACCCCCGGCCAAGCTGGAGGAGTCGGGGTATTTCTGTCTCTGAGATCCACACAACCACAGAGCAGCAGCTCAGCCATCCCAAGGATGCAGCTCTGGCAGGAATTCACACTTTGCATGGGAGGAGGCTCCCAGCAGCCTTGCCCCGGGGCCCAGCCCGTTCCAGGCAGGGCTGGGGGAGCATGGGAACACAGCGGGATGAGGCCACATGAAGAGGATCCCAGGCAGCCTTTGCCGTCACACACCTGCCTCACCCCCCCAAAAAAATGACTCAGCTCCTTGGTTCAAGGCTGCCCAGCACTAAGGAGCTTCCTCTCCATGCAGGTGGATGCACAGCTGCTCCCTTTTCCAGCCCTAAGGCACAGGCAGGCTGCCATCCTCATCCGAGGTCTCTGTGTCCCCACTGTCCCCCACGGTCCCTCCGGATGCCTCCAGCTTCCTCCTCTTCTTCAGGTGGCGCAGGTGGGATTTGGAACGTGTGTGAGCTGGAGGAAGAGGCAAACAGAGCCTTTAATCTGTGGAATTTGGAGGAGGAAGCAGCCAAACCCCCCACACAGGGTAGAGCACCCTCCCTTGCCAGCACAATTCACTCCCAGAGAAAAGCGAATTCCCAAACCCTGCCCTGGCTGCTCCTCTGGACACTTCCAGGCCAAACTGTCAGGGCTCAGAAGAGGACAAAGGAAGAACTGAGAGAGGGAAAAATCCTGGTTCTGTGTAAGCAGAAGATTCCAAGCTGTCAGTGCCAGCCTCTCCAGGGAAGAGGGAATGTGCTTCCCAAGAGGTGGCACTCTGCAGGCTGCAGGTGAGGTTGTGCAACTCCCTGCTCCCCATGGAGAGCTGCCAGGATCGTTTGTAGGACTGGATCCCCGCACCACAGCACTGATGCATCCTACAGGGCAGCCAGGGAAAAGCCTGGAGCAGAATTAAACTGAGTAACTCCAGGGCAGTGCCCCAGCCATGAGAGCACTGCAGCAGGAGTCAGATGGGAACAGAGGGGTAATCCCAGGGATTCAGCTTGGAGCAGCAGGAGCTGCATTTCTCCATGAAATCACATCCCTAAGGACAGCCAAACCTCCTTATCAGCGGTTTTATCTCAGGGGAGGCTTTGTCTGACCATCTTGGCGGGGTGGTTTTGCCTTTTCCAAGAGATCAGAGCAGCAATTAAAGCACAAACTTTTCCAGCAGGGCCTTAATTAAATGAGGGTATGTGCTCTGCTGAATCAAGGCCCTCAGGTGTTTTCCAGCCATTCTTTTTCTGCCAAAGGATGAAATCACATGCAAAGCTGCTGCTTTATCACAATGCTGGAGGGTCACCCTCACCCTGAGATAAAGTCTCACCTCCTGCAATTTGTCACAAGCAACACCAAAGCTACAGTGGCTGAGGAAGTGCCAATTGCTGCTGCTGTCTGGGAGTTGTGCTCTTGAAGTCCATATAAATTGTAAAATTACAATTTTAAAATCCCCCAGAGCCAGCAGGGAGCTGGGAAAGCAGTTCCCAAAACTCCCTGTCACCTGACCTAAGCAAACAGAGCAGAGTGCAGATCCACCCAGTTCCCACCACTGTTTTCACCTTCCTTTTTTCCATTTTGCAGGCTTTGGAGCATTTTTCTCCCACCATCTGTGGATCTGAGCCCAGTTCAGCTGGATACTGAGAATAACAGCTGCTCTTGGCTGAGGGAGGCACTGTCACCATTTATTGGAGTCTGGGGTGACATCCCTAAGGACATGGAGGGATTTGGGGGGACCTCAAGGAGCTCCCACTCAAAACAGAACTTTCTAGACCTAAAGGATGCCAGAGACCCCGCGAGTTTCCAGTTCTGGACAAACAGAGCTCCTTCAAAGCACCTCCTGAGGCAGCTGAGATAAAATAACAACTGCACTTCACTGATCTCAATGCAAGGAGCCTCCCCCAAAGAGCAGCTCCAGCCTTTGCTTTCAGCACTTCCCTGCCTCAGCCAGGAATAAGCAACTCCTTCAAACCCAACAACCTGGGAAATTTATCTTTGGTTGTGTCTCAGCTGCTTGTTTTGGCTGGGGCAGAGTTGATTTCCCTCCCAGTAGCTGCTCTGGGGCTGTGTTTGGATCCGTGCTGAGCACAGGGTTGATAACTCGGGGATGTTTTGTTGCTGCTGGGAGCTCTGGAACTGAGTCAAGGCCTTTTCTGCTCCTCACAGCAACACAGAGGGAGCTGGGGGTGCACAGGGGGGTGCAGGGGACACAGCTGACCCCAGTTTACCCCAGGCCATGCAGCTCACACTTCCTGGGGGGAAGGAAAGGGGGGGACACGGGGATGATGGCATTTGTCTTCCCAAAGTCATGTCAGATGTGATGGAGCCCAATTTTCCTGGGGATGGCTGAGCATCTGCCCAACCATGGCAAGCAGTGAATTAATTCCTAGTTTTGCTTTGTTTTCTCTATTAAACTTTAACTCAACCCACCAATTTTCTCACTTCTACCCTTTTGCAATTCTCTCTCCCAGAGACAGAGAGTGGGGGAGTGGCTGTGGGGGGCTCAGATGCTGGGGTTAAACCATGACCCTGCACATCCTGTACTTGGGCAATACATGGAGATTTACCAGTTTCATTTCTGCAGCCAGTTTCTCCATGACTTTTTGTTTCTGGTTCTCAGCATGAGCCTCCCAGCACAGATAAATTCACTGACTTAATCTGATTCCAGCTGAGCTCTTTTAAAGCAAGTCTATGGAAAACAGAAAATCCCTTTCTATTACAGCTAGGAATAGCTTAAAAAGAAAAAAAAAAAGCACACATAAGTAGGAAATATTAGAGCTGAACTATTAGAAACATTATGAAATTTTCATTTACACAACAGAATTTTAGAGGAGAGAGATTTGCTCTGTGCTTTTTGAGGAAGCATCCAGAGTGTTGTGAAGGACCAGGAGCCCTGATAAACACAGCAGCTCTCAGATGCCACATACAGATCTCTGGTGTGATGGTCTCTGTGTTTTCTGGGTGCTGGGAAGGAGGGGAAGCCCAGGGCAGGGGGGAATTCTAACAGATGGTTCCTGTGGCACAGCTCCTGCAAACAACCCTTGAGAGGCCAGGATCATGAGCTGGGGGTCACCTGGCCACAGGGCAGCTGCTCCAGCAGCCCAGAGAAGCTCAGCCCTCCCAGGTGCCCCCCCGTGCCCTGTGAGGGCCCTACCTGCCCACTCCCTGTCGCCGATGATGAGTCTGGCACAGAGCTCACACACGCGATGGCTCCGCTTGTTCTCCTTGTCCTGCTCCATCCTCAGGGGCTCTGCCGGGGGCTCACGGCCCTGCACATCAAATAATGCCTCAGTTTGGGCTCTGACACCAAAATTTGCCTGTGTTCACTCTCATAGAGGTTGGGATGGGAGCGTGGCAGACTCAGACACAGGCTGGCAAGGCAGAGAGCAGAGTTTTGCCATGTGCAGCACTGGGCATTGGGGAAAATGTTCAGCTGAGACAACAAATCTACCACTGCAAGGAAATGCCAAGGTTGGGCATGTGAGCAGCCAGCCCTGCTCCAGGGACAGGCTGTGTGCCAAGTCAGGGGCCTGGAGACCACAGAGAGGTCAGCCAGTCAAAGCCCAGCTCCCCAGTACCTGGATGAAGCTCTCCACGATCTCCAGGGCAGGTTTCAGCACATCCTCCTCCCAGCGCTGCACATCAGACACCTCCAAGCCATAAACTGGGGGCACGTTGGGCCCAGGACCTACAGAAACACCACGAGGCAGCTCAGCACCAGAAACCCTCAGCACCCCCTCCCAGAACCCAGGGGGAGCAGAGGGATCTGCTTTTTCCTATCAGCACTCAGAACTAACAGCATCAGGCTGTCCAGAGCCAAAATTCCCTCCTGCAAGCAGCAGGAACACCTCAGGACTCAGGGAAGCATCTTCACAGCTGGCTGCCCTTGGGAAAATGTTCTGGAACGTGAGCATGCCAGCAGCCCATCACAACAAGCAGCAGCTCAGCCCAGCCCTGGTGCACAGGAGGCTGGGAGGATGAAAGAGCTGGATCCAGGCACAAAGGCTGACAAGGAGATGCAGGCAGGGAGCCTGGATGAGGGATCTGAGCGTGCAGATCCCCACTCAGAGCTGGAACTGACTGTGCAGGGGCTGATGCTCCTAATGACAAGGGACAGGTTCACAGCCACCCCTCTGGCCTGCCCTGGCCCAATGCCAGGACACAGGGCACTGGCTGCAGCCAGGACAGGGTGAGACAGCTGCCAGCAGAGAGCACCTGCTCCCTGGGTGACCTGGCTGCTCTCCATGGCTCACCTGCCCTCCACGGGCACCTGGCTGTCCCTGCCTGGACAAAGCCATCAAAGGCTCCACGTGCCAGTCCCGAGCAGGTGCTGCTTTTATTGCTGTGCCCACAAACAAGCCCCTGCCAGGCCCATCTGAAGCACACCTGCCACCAGAAAGGTGAGCTGAGCCACTCTGCCAAAACCCCTGCGCCTCCTTCAAAGTCCTTCTTTTCTTGACTCGAGTTTCTCCCTGCCTCCTCTTTATTTATTTTTTTTTTACCATTATTTATTTTATTGTTGTTTTGCCCCTACTGAGCACCTTTCAACAAGTGCCCGGCTCCCAGCTGCTGCTGCTGGCCCTGCTCCAAGGCTGGGGCTGGGATGGGGAAGTCCTGCTGGCTCCGTGCCGCCGCACAGAGCACGGCCTGGGCTGGGAGCAGCCACGGGGCTGCTGCTCCTAATCTGGAGGGCAGCTGTCAAATGGGCTTTGCTCCCTGCCAGGAGCATGTGTGGGTGCGTGGGGACCCCCTCCCTGAGCCCCTCAGGAGCATGTGGCAGGATAACCTGCAGGGATGCTGTGACCATCATCATCATCATCATCATAATCTAACAGTGCCTGACATGGGGCTGAGATTCTGCTTGGGATTTATCCCTCCTGATGGCTGGGAGGGGATGGGGTACAGGGGTACAGGAGTACCAGAGACAGAGCTGAGCGTCTCTTGAGTGTCTGGGATGAGAGGCTGTGGGCAGGACACTTCTCAGGAGGGCAGGAGATCCACTCTGCAACCCAAACCAGTGGGAAGGAATTGGGGTTGGCAGAGCCTCGTGGGTGGATGGGGACACTGGGCAGCTCCTGGAGGGTCTGGTTGGGAGCAGACCCCCAAACACAGGCTGCCCCAAAGCCCCAGAGTGCCCTGTGGAGCTGGAGTGGGGCATGAGCAGAGCTGGGAGCAGAGGACTCACGTTTCAGGAAGCGGTTCCGGACCCATTTGTTCTGCCTCCGGGCGTATCTCTTGGTCACCTGCTTCAGGGCCTGGATCCCTTTGGAACAGAGGGATTAAAAAGAAGAAATAAACCCCAAAGGTCAGTGAGAAGAAGCTGTCAGCTCCAGGGGAAGGAAATCACACAAGAAAGAAGTTTGTGCTGGGTGGCACCATGAGAATTATTTTTACTGTCTGTGCCTGCACTGAGAAGAGGCTGGACAAGGTACCCCAAATATCCCTGAATAAACAGAGGGTGCAAAGAGCCCAAACCCTCCACTCTGAAGCTTTAGCAGGCAGGACAACCTGTTCAAGTGCTGCACTGCTCTCAGAATGCCCAATTCTCTGCACAATGGAGCCCAGGACTGCTCATCCCACCCAGCAGAGGATGATTTGCCACTCTACAACTGTTCAGTATTTAGTACCAGGCTTATCAAATCCCTTCTAATCGTCTCCTGAGCAGACACAACAAGTTCCTTCTGCATCAGACTTGTTTTCAAGCCTTTTATCATTTCTGTGGTTTCTTCAGTCTCCTTCCTCACTGAACCCTCCCTGGCATGGATGGATTTTGCCTGGGCCCTCCCTGTGTGGTGAGCAGCTCCCCTCCAACATGAGCCCAGACATTCCAGAATAACACAGCACCAAAGGGATGATTCCTGCTGACTGATCCCCACATTCCTCACCACCACAGAGCTGCTGACATGCTGAGTTCTGCTTCATTCCTCTTTTCCAGCCCTGCTCTCCACAGCTGGGATTCCATCACCCAGGTGGACCTGCTCCAGATCCCAAGTCACCTGTACCCTGTGCACCCTGCAAGGAGACCTGAGGGGAGGGAAAAGCTGCTCTGGGTGTGCTCAGAGATGCTCTCCAATCACTGGAAAACGAGTCCCTGCCCCTCTGGGCTGCCAGAAGCGGGAAATGCAGAGAGAACGGTGCACCTGGGGCTGTGACCTGGGTTTAGAGCACCTTGTGGTGTCACCTGGAGCTCTGTGGGGCACACAGGGCGCTGCCCTCACCTTTCTCCAGCAGCAGGGCACTGGTCTCGGGTGAGCAACTCCCTTCACTGACGAGGAACTCGTGGAATTCCTTGAAGCCAATGGACTGGAAGATGCCGTGCTGGTAATCCTGCCTGGAGAACCAAAGGCAGGGTCACGGTGGGAGACCTCCAGAGGGAGGAGCAGAGGGGATCTGGCTGCTCACCCACCGGTTCTCTGCCACCTTCTGCTGGTTGTAGCGGCGGTGGAAGTCCCGCAGCTCCTCCAGCAGCCCTGCAGCCAGCATGTCATCCACCCTCTTCTCCAGCCGTGCATCCAGAGCTGCAGGAGGAGAGCAGGACACGCTGAGCCATGGGGAGCCATGCCCTGGGGGACTGCACAGCCTGCCAGGACAGGAGCCAGCACTGCCAGGACAGGAGCCAGCACTGCCAGGACAGGAGTCAGCACTGCCAGGCTGCTGCTCCACCTGAGGAAGGCAGAGCCTGGCAGTTCTCTGTCACACCTTCTCCAGGGAGGAGGCTGGGGCAGGGGCAGGGAGTCAGCCCTTCCCCAGCCAGCCAGGAGCCCGCTCTCACCTGCCTGGTCTGCATGGAGCCACAGGATGCAGGAATGTGGGTATTTCAGGGGCCCACCTAAGGGCCCCCCACCTTCCTCCTCCTGCTGCTGCTGCAAGATTTCGCTGTGGGGGATCCCTGTCTCTTCAAACACTTGCAGGCTCCTGGAAGCAGAGGCACACAGAGCTCAGAGGCTGGGTGAGAACGAGCGCTCCCATTCCCCCAGCAGCCCCGGGGGCTCCAGCAGAGGGAACCGCAGACACTGCCGAGATCCAACCCTCTCATGTGGGGCGAGGGCAGGGCCCAGCCCCGTCCCGTGCCCGGCATCCACGCACACCCAGCTCCTGGGGCTGCAGCGCTGGCACCCGAGGAGCCCAGGGCACAGCCACCCACTCCTGCCTGGCACAGGGACAAGTCCTGCAGGGGACAGGGATCTGGCTCCAGCCCTGCCCTTTCCAGCCAGGCAGGGCTGCAGGGAAGGGACCAGCGCTGAGATGCTGCTGTGGAGCTGTGCCCAGCCCGGGCAGGGAGGGAGCTGTGCTGGTGCCCCACCCTCCATCCCCCTGCACCGTGCGAATGGGGTGGGCGGTGTTCTGCTCCCCGGGGCCAGGGCTCGGCTGGGATGGAGCAGCAAGCCTGGTCTTGCTGCCGTGCTGTTCCCACAGAGCTCAGCTATGTTACTCAGCCAGCAGGGCAGCTTGCTCTTTAAATAGCTCCAGACAAACGCTCTGCTGCTGGGGCACGGAGCAGGAGCAGCCCCAGAGCACAGCCCAGCACCCAAAGGCAGCTCAGGCTGGGGCTGGGTGGCCAAAGGGCTCAGATCCCACAGAGTCCCCAAGCACCAAGAACCCAGGAGCACCCACTGGGGTGCGAATGCTCATCCTGCCGTGCTCCCAGGCACACAGTTCCCTGGGGAAGGGGTGAGGGCTGCTGGGCCCTGGCACCCCGAGCTCACCTGGCCACCTTGCGCTTGTCGTGGGGGTGCAGCTTGGCCGCCATCTCCGGGTCCACCTGGCTCAGGCGACGATGGAGCTCAGCACTGTCCAACTGCTCCAGCTCCACTTTCCTGTCACTGTCCGGCCTGGGGGCACTGCTGGGCTTCTCCTGTGGGGCACAGGACAGCCCTGAACCAAGCAACACGATCCCCCATAGCCATGGGGTGAAGGAGGGGCTTTAGGTTCTCCTTGCCCCTCTCCAATTGCCAAATTGCAGAAGTCTGCCGTAAACATGGGATTCATCCTTTCCCAAAGGGATTCACAGCCCCCCACAGTACCTTGGTGTTGATAAGGACCTTCCAGAGCAGGGACTCGATGTAGTAGTTGGTTCCTCCCACAACTATGGGGATCTTGTCCCGGGCAAAGATATCTTCAATGTGCCAGAGTCAAGGAGCAGAAGCAGAGATCAGAGCAGGAGGGCAGGCTGTGGGAGCAGCAGTGTGGGGCTCAGATCCCACTCTCCCAGCCCCAGGGAAGCAGTGAGGCTGCAGGACAGGGTTAGAGGTGTCCCTCATCTCTCATTACTCTCTGTCACCTCCAGAACTCAGGGACACCCCAGGACTGCCAGGGAGGGCAACACTCAGCACAGGGTAAAAGAAGGCCCAAGCCCCTCTCACCAGCAGAATCCTCTGGAAAAATAGAGTCAGCTGGGATGTGGAGAGCCCAAACACAGATCCCTCTGCCTATGGAGGAGGGAAGCCCATCCCTGCTCAGCCAGGCAGGCTGCAGCATGACAGGATATCAGAGGCACGGCTTTGTCCCTGAAATCCACCACGGTGTAGTTGGAGACAAGGGGATCCACAAAGCTGATCATGTGGTGTCTGCAGAGACGCTGCTCCTGAGGGGAAACCTTGTTGGTGATGATGTCCAAGCCCTTGTACACCTGGGGAAGAGAAGAGCCAGTCCTTCACCTCTATGTGCTGTGAGACCTGCACCGACCCCTTCCCCCTGTCCCAGCCACCCCTCCCAGCCCTGCTGGGGCAGCACAGGCAGGGCACAGCAGGGACACGTGCCACGCTCAGGCAGGGCAGCAGGATTGCTGCCAACACCTGCTCCTGCCAGGGCAGAGCTGCCTCTCTCTGCTGTTTGTTCCTGCCCACGGGAGATGAACCGTGGAGTCCAACCGCTCGTGACTGCTTTCCTGCTTTGATACAAGTCTGTAATGAGGGGTGGGAGGGCTGATTGAGCTCTTGGACAGTGCAGCCAGAGCCTTGGCAGTGTCACCAGCCTGGCACAGAGCCCCAAAATTAGGGCCTCCGAGCTGCCACCCTCTCATCGCTGCTGCAGGTAAAAGCTCAGGTGTGCTGCTCTCCGAGCACAGCACAGATCCTCGTGGAGACAAGGATCACTGCTTCCTGCAACGCAGAGCAGATTCCAGGCAGGAGAAGTGAGGACAGCTCCTCACGCTGCTCCCCAGGCAAACACAACCCTTCTCAGCACTGGCAGCTCACAGTGGGGCACATAAAGCCTCTGTGTCCAGCCCAGCTCTGGGCTGTGCCCAGGACTGAGCAGGAGGTGGCAAAGGAGGTGCTTTGGAAGGATGTGTTTAGTTCTCAGAGCCTTCCTGCTTAAGAGAAGTCTCCCAGCATGGGATAAACCGGGATGATGGGGAAAAGGACTGGAAATGGCTGCACTCATTTCCTCCTCCATCCCACCCCAGCCAGACTACAAGAAATAAATTTCCCCTTAATCCCCTCTGAGAAGCTGCCAAGCCTCCTGCTGCAGCGTGGCCTCCACCCACTGCTCCCCTGGTCCCAGACAGGAGGACAAGGTGACACAGAGGTGACCCACGGGCAGCAGGCACAGAGGGATGAGGTTAGTGGAGCAGGGAAGCCCGAGCCCTGCCTGGAGCAGTCATGCGAGGAGCTGCTGGAGCTGCTGAACCAGCTCTGCTCCCACCTTGCTCAACTGCAGCCCTGGGAGAGCCAGGGCTGGCTCCTGCTCCTGCTCCCATCCCAAAAGGCTCCCCCGGGGGGCAGGAAGCGAGGGGGAGAGGGAGGGCAAGCAAAGCCTGCAGAAAGGCAGCAGCCCCAGGGCATGGTGAGCAGGCAGGACGGGCCCACAGGCAGCTCTGCCAACGTGCCCCGTGGCTGTGGGCAGCTTATTGATCCCTGGGCTGGCAGCTCCATTCAACACGGGGCTCCAGCCGGCACAGAAAGGCTTTGAATTCAGCGAGCTTTGGCTCCCTGCCTGCTCTCCCCATTCCCAACCCTCCAGCTCCTCCAATTCCCCCTGCCTGCCTGCAATCCCAGCAAGCACAGAGGGCTGACAGGCTGCTCCCAGTGCCCTGCACGGGCACATCCAGGACACAGAACCCAGGCTGCCATCCCCGAGCACATCCAGGACACAGAACCCAGGCTGTGATCCCCGAGCACATCCAGGACACAGAACTCAGGCTGTGATCCCCGAGCACATCCAGGACACAGAACTCAGGCTGCCATCCCCGAGCACATCCAGGATAGAAAACTCAGGCTGCCATCCCCGAGCACATCCAGGACACAGAACCCAGGCTGTGATCCCCAAGCACATCCAGGACACAGAACCCAGGCTGCCATCCCCAGCTTCTCCTGCAGATTAAACACCCAGAGCCTCCCGGAATATCTGGCAACAAGGGGAGGAATGCAGTGTCAGTGTGTGGGCTGGGAGGAAACAAAGGCAGCCTTTTACACACAGGCAGTAAGCCCCGAGAAGGTTTCCACCAGCTGGCTGTCGGCAGGGCCTCGCACCGAGACGTCCTCCTGACACTCATTTCTATTTTCAGCCAGCGGCTCAGATAAGCCTTTGTTGCTTTCTAAGGCCCCAAAACAGATTAGCAGCAGCCTGGAGCAGCCGGGCTCCGAGACACACGGAGCACAAGGCAGCACTAAAGATGCTTAGCCTTGAGGGCATCCTCCCACCTCTGCCTGAGCGCCGACGCTGGGCTGGAGGGCAGAGCTGCCCCTGTGGAAAAGGTGGGGAAACTGAGGCAGGACACAAAAACCATCATGATTTTCAGGATCTGCAGGCCTGGGAAGGGCAGGTTCTCCCAAATCTTTGTACTGCCACTAGTTCTGTGCATCATTCCAAACTCTGTCACCACCATCCTCACCCTGAGTGCGAGGAGTGTAAGAGGTGACATGACAGACCCCAAACACCTCCAGGCCATCCACGGCCAGGAAAACATCAGGATTTCTCAGGGGCCATGCTGCAGAGGGCATGAAGGACCCAAACCAAGAGAGAATGCAAGGAGAGCACAATTGACTCCCTACCCTGATCCCTGCAAAAGCTCTGGAGATGTCCTGACTCCACAAATTGACTGGGAAGTGTGTGCTACAGCAACTGCATCACCATCCCAAGGGTGAAATCCAAAAGGGACAGTGGAATCCAGAAGGGACAGTGGAATCCAGAAGAGACAGTGGGATCTAGAAGGGACACTGGGATCCAAAAGGGACACTGGGATCATGACTGGATGGGGCCCTCATCAAGCTGGCACAGGGATCCCTGCATGTTCACTGCCAGGAATGAAGAAACACGACTGCCTTCACCCTGCCTGGCTCTCCAAGGAATTATTTACTCCTCAACCAAACTCACTGGGATGACAAACAGCAACAGAAAGGACAAAAAGAAAGATTAAGAGGCCAGCAGATTAACCAGAGCTCCTGAGCTGCAAGCAGGCAGCAGTTAAGTCTGTAATTTGAGCACAGCGACTCAGAGCCATGACGAAAACACCCTGGAGATGGATAGAGGGGTGCCTGTGTGTGGGAACAGGTGGGCTCAGGGCTCCCCAGCCCCTTCCCCAGCCTGGCTCCCGCTCCAGCAGCTGCCCCAAACACTGCCAGCATTTGTCAGCGCTGCTCAGAGCCCAGCAATGAATGCACAGAGGGGGCTCAGGGCGACACGGTCGCTGGCAGCTGTCAATCCCCGAGCAGCAATGGGATTTCCAAACCCCGGCAAGTCTCCTGCGAGGACAGCAGAGGCAGCCCTGCGTGGCAGGGGGACAGGGCACGGGGAACAAAGGCAGAGAGAAAGGAGCCCCGGCTGGGGGGCACCGGGGGCCGCCCCGCCTCGGCAGCACGCTGCATTACGGGATAAAGCAGCCGAGCTGCCGGGCCCTGGCTCCACAGTCACGCTAGAATGAGATTAAAAGGAAAGCAGGACAAGAGCCACTGGAGCCTGGATGCCTTTGGGCGCCTGCAGCAGGGCCCTCTCTGCACTGCCTGCATTCCCATGGTGGGGCCTGAAAGGAGCAGGGCACAGAACGCACGCTCCGAAACATCCACCAGCACATTCAGCTCCTAAACATCCATGAGCAGATTCAGCTCCTAAACATCCACCAGCAGGGATTCAGCTCCTAAATATCCATCACCAGAGATTCAGCTCCGAAACCTCCACGAGCAGATTCAGCTCCTAATTATCCACCAGCAGAGATTTGGCTCCTAAATATCCACCAGCAGAGATTCGGTATAAACATCCACCAGCAGAGATTCAGCTCCTAAATATCCACTAGTGGGGATTCAGCTCTAAACATCCATCAGCAAAGATACAGCTCCTAAACATCCATCAGCAGAGGTACAGCTCTAAACATCCACTAGTGGGGATTCAGCTCTAAACATCCATGAGCAGGGATTCAGCTCTAAACATCCACCAGCAAAGATACAGCTCCTAACACCCACCAGTGGGAACTGAGTTCCTAAACATACACCAGCAGAGATTCAGCTCCTAAATATCCATCACCAGAGATTCAGCTCCTAAACACCCACCAGCAGGGATTCAGCTCCTAAATACCCACCAGCAGACATTCAGGAGGCTCCAAACACACCTGCAGAGCTCAGGATGCAGCAGCAGCCTCGTGGCCACAGCATGGGCCAAGCCAGCAGCCACTTCTGCAATATTAAAGATGGGCAAAGCTCCTGCTCTTCACATTTTGCCCTCTCAGGATTTCAGTTCGGCTCAAACATCACTCTTTCCCCAAGAGCTTAAGGGAAATATTGCAAGAAATTACTTTCTGATTGCTTGCCCCAAATTCAGGAGAGTGAGGTTTTAAATTTAGCTCAGTGGCACACAAAGAGTGACCAGGAAACACGGAGGTGAGCACAGGACAGCAGGAATTGATCTCTGAGCAGCACAAAGGGTGTTGCTGGCAGAAAACACCTTTTTATGTAGAATAATAAACACATTTAACATTAAACTTGATGGAAAGTTCACGCCCTATAGGAAGTGAACAGTGAAAGTGTGAATCAGTAAGGAAAATATTTTGCTAAGCAACAGCAAAATTGTTATTCTTGTGGTGGCTGAAATGTCCATCCTGTGACAAAGCTCTTGTAGCTGAACAAAATTAAGACCAAAAAAGTGAATTTTGGCTCCTTGCTGTTGACTTATCCCAATGACACAACTGATATATTCCACAGTGCTGCTTGCAGTGAGAGATGGGACCACAGACACTGTCACTGGCAAGTAGAAAATATAATTTTTAACACTTCCCCAAATCTCTTGGTGTCCCTTTGCTGATGACAGAGGACACCACCTTGTATGTTACCCACTACCAAGTTACTCCAGGTGCTGCCTCCCCTTACTCAACCCTTTACACCTCTATGCAGCTTCTGGTGGGTTAAAATCAAAAAACCTTCACTCTGGTTTCATTCCAAAAAGTGAATTTATTGGGGATGGGGGGGGCTGAAACAAACACTTGGAACAAATTCTGCAGTTTTGGTTGTGCTGCTGTGTTCAGAGCCCACAGGGCAGGGAGGGACACAGAGGCACTGTCAGAGGAACCAAACAACTGCCCAGTGGGACGGGCACTGGGGACAGGACTGGGACACCGGGACAGGGACACTGGAGCTGAGACAGGGGCACCAGGATGGGTTCCAGGACTGAGACACAGGCATGGGAAACAGGACAGGGATACGGGGACAGGGGCACCGGGGACAGGGGCACCTGGGGGACAGGACAGGGATACAGGGACAGGGACACTGGAGCTGAGACAGGGGCACCAGGATGGGTTCCAGGATTGGGACAGGGGCACCGGGGACAGGACAGGAATATGGGGACAGGACAGAGACACTGGGGACAGGACAGAGACACCGGGAGCTCATTGAATGGGCAGGATCCATCCCGTGGCCCTCCCCTACACGCACCCGGACACGGAGCCCGGAGAAACCGGAGGGAACCTGCCCGGAGCCTCCGGGACTGAGCTTCTCCAGGCCCCGACCGGGCCCTGCTGCTTCTCCAGGCCCAGCTCGGACTTTCCCCGGTACAGGCCTGGAGGCCCCCGGTACAGGCCGGAACCTCCCCCGGTGCAGCTCAGAGCCCTCCCGGTGCAGCCCAGGCCGCCCTCGGAACAGGCCGGGAGGCCCCGGTACAGCTCGGAGCCCTCCCGGTACAGCCCAGGCCGCCCCCGGTGGAGGCCGAGCCGCCTCCCAACCCCCGGCCCAGGCGCAGGCCCCGCCGGGCTCCGGTCGCGGCTCCTCCCGGCGCAGGCCCCGCCGCGGCCTCCCCGGTGCCCGGCGCCGGCCGTACCTGCATGGAGTCGGCGCTGACGAT